>CM070706.1:6622157-7289865 GCA_036346265.1 Melocanna baccifera
AAACAAGAGGTCAGGTAGTTTGAAAGGTTACTGTGACGATCTACTCAACTGCATGACTAAGGACTCATGTGGGCAACGAACGGATGGTCTCTTTTGGTGAAAATGTACAAACTCTGCAGAGTCAAAACTATTCGAATAGCCGTGCCCACAGTCAAGGGCGGATATGGAAACTTAACTCTGATATAGTTCTATTTCAAAAAACAATTTTCTTTATGTTTGGGGCTTGGAAAGAGAAGATGAAGGACGATGGACTGTCCTGGTTTGTGTTGCCCTGTGTGTCATCCTAGTGATAATGTAAGCGGCCATAACGCTGAAAGGTTATTATACGATGCAGGTGATTTGTAAAGGTGGATGTAATCTGTATCAATATTATCATCACACTTCTTTCTAAACACTATGATTTCAGTCCAAATGGTTAAGTCCTAGAAAGTTTTATATATGTATCTTACGTCTTTTAAAAGCAAATTTTCAACAAATAAAATAACCTGAGCCCATCCTTTGTCAAGCCATGCATGTTACTTAATTGCATTCTGTGTATTAGCTCGCGGAGCACGGTGGTTAGTGTGCTCACCCTCACATCACCATATCCAGAAGCAGAAGGACAAAACCATTATGCCTACGAGGATGCACCAAGCCAGGGAGCCGACAACGGCAACTAGGGCGGATTTCTAAATGCCTAGTTCTAAGCGTGTAGACTTGCCGTAAGGGTGTGCGCCTATATTACCTAAGGTTAGGCAATATAGATGCATACATTTACCCCCAGTCGCTGCTTGTGGCTTATGGTTCTGCTAATGTTTTTGTTTCCGCTGCTATACTTTTGTTTTGTAAATATTTGGCATGGGAGGCCTATTATATAAAACAGTCGTCCGACGAGGCATATTTTAAACTCTGATGTAAATTATATTTTGACTGTATGATCATTATGCAATGTATTAGTTGATTCAGCAATGTACTGTGAGCACTATCTACTGATCCAGGGAATAGTGCGATTGCAAAGGATTTTGGATTTCCAATCCGGGTCCGACAGAAGTTGGATGAGAATGTGCTTGGCTTTGACAGATGATTCACCACATCTAGTAGTTATGTGGATTGAGAATCATGCAAGCTCCTGCCATTATCTATGGAGATAATACAGCTTGTGTTGCACAAGTACAAACAGGTTATGTGAAAAGACATCTCACAAAGTATATCTACCCCCAAATTCTTCTATACTCATGAATTACAAAAGATGGATGAAATTAAGGTACTGTATACTAAGTCGTGTGAAAATCTTGTAGATTTATTTACCAAGTCACTTCCAGCATCTAATTTTAAAAGATGTGTACGTGGAATTTGAATGATGAGACTTAGTGAAGTGCAGAATACAGGGGGAGATTCTTCTCGAGCTCACTATTAAAATTTAATCACGAAGATCGAGTATCCAAAGAATAAATCCTATAGATTAAATAAAATTATATGAATTGTACTCTTTTTCCCTTGATGAGTTTTTTGAAAGTTTTTCAGCTAAGGTTTTTAATAAGGCAATTCGTGAAACACAGCATAACATGTATCATGTACTCTTCTCTAAATTTTTTCACTGGATTTTTATGAAGTATCGATGAGGCATGGATGTGTCGAATGAGTGTCCAATGGGGGTGTTGGAAAACCTGGGCCTAGACCTACAAGCTTAGCCCATTGGTAGGCACCCTCCACTTAGTCTGTAAATAAGAGTCTCAATCATTATAAAGTGGATGTGAATATAGAAAGTAATAAAGAAAGAAGTTACTCTCTCATCTCTCTATGTTCAATTTATTACTTGCATTATTCTGTGTTTGATCTGTCTCTCTTGTCTAGAAGGAATCGCTCAAACTGGACTCACTAGCGACTGTTCCTCAACACAAAGTATCCCTTGAAGTTGAAGATAATTACTCACAAAAAATCAGCTACCTATCCCCTTTGCACCACGAGCCACCACACATTGTATCATCTCACTCGCCCCCTACCTTTCACCCTTGCCTCTCACCCATGCCTCTCTCGTCCCTCTCTCGCCCCCGCCCCCTCTTGCCTCTCTCTCTCACCCCTGCCTCTCTTGCCCCCTCTTGTTCTCACCTCCGCTCATCTCCCTCTTGCCCTTGCATCCCTGGAGACCCGCATCGACTACCTCGATGTCACTGCCGACCCCTGACCTTGACGTCTCTAACCTTTGACTGCCTCGCTGTCATCGACCCCTGACCTCGACGCCACCACCGACCCTTGACTGACCTCATCATCATCACCTTCATCTATGGCTCTCATCAAGATTAGCACCTGCCACCACATCCCTAGCCCTAGTCTTTTTGCAATCCATATTGTTGGTGTCGGATTCTTCCTTGGCCATCGGCCTCCTTTGCCGACCTCGTCCTCACTCTGCCATCTCACTCCAGATGCGTGTCACCCTAATGTTTCTTTTTTATTGTAGGGATAATTATGACGTAGTAAGTATGAACATGAGGTTGGGGATTACTGGTTTCATTCTTCGATCTGATTGAGTGAGCATTAGGTGCCAATCGCATGTTGGGCATTGTCCATGTCAAGGATGATGATGATTTGGCTGCTTTTTTGTTGAGTGTTTGGAAGCTCAAGTAGTTCAATACTTAAATTTACATGGTGTTTACAACCTGTATTGTTTGACTTGTCACAATGTCTCTTACTCTCATACAGTGTCTATTTGTGCTACTACGTGTCTACATGTGCAATGAACCGATGCCAAATTGGTGCTAATTTTTCATGTGGAATTAATACTTGTTTATGTGGAATTAATACTTGTTCATGTTCATGTGAGCACTAGTAGTTGTGTTTGTTCATGTCAAATTAATACTTGTCCATGTTCATGTGAGCACTAGTAGTTGTGTTTGTTCATGTCAAATTAATACTTGTTCATGTTCATGTGGTATTGATTACTTGTTCATGTATTCATGACCTATGTATGCAAGCCAATGTATTGATTACCTATTCACTGTGAAATCAGCATGTGGGTACTAGTAGTTGTGTTTGTTTGAATGTGACCATATGATTAAGGCCTTAATATTATATTCTATATCATGCGCTTTTCTTTCTTCTTTTCTATATCGTGTGTTTTCTTACATATTTTTTTAGATGAATTCATGGTTAGGTATATGTTGATACTACAATATGCTCAACGTTGCTTGCTTGCATTGTGTATGCTACTAATACAATAAATTCATGGTTGGGCGTGATGTTGACATAGCAGATAGGTGATAATGTTGAGTAGAATGAAGACCCCACTATGATAGTATGTGAATTGTTTGCTAAACAAATAGCTAATGCGAATCATTTAAATACCCATTTCAACAATCTTAGGTATACCTTAGTAATTGCTAATCCTAGGTATACCACTAGGATGATTGCTAATTTTTTCATGTAGAATTAATACTTGTTCATGTTCATGTGAGTACTAGTAGTTGTGTTTGTTCATGTGGAAGTAATACTTGTTGAAGATAATTTAAAAACAAATGGGACAAATTAAAGAATAACTATACCACTTGGAGACATGCTTATGTTGGCATCCTGAAAAGAAGACAATTGAGATCACCACCCAATGGTGGAAAAATTAGAAAAAAAAGTCATTAGTCATTATACATTCTTTCATGCACTCATGCACACTCTTGACTATATTATCTATGAAAGATTAATTTGTAACATTGGTGGTGATAATAATATAAAGGACGTGGCAAGTTTGAGAAAGCTGGACTTCAAAACGAGAACTTGTTATGTAACATGTTTGAAAATATTCACAACACCGGTGAAGACTATTGATTTCCTATAATAGGAACCTTGCCTACAAGTCTTATGTGTGTATGCACACCTACTAATATTGAAGAACATGAAGTGACAATGATGACAACTTTTGTCGTGGTCCCTCAACTTTTGCCGTGATGACAAATTTTTTATTTAGGAAAAAAAATACAAATGTGGTCCCTCAACTTTTATCGTTGTTTAATTTTTCATCTCTCATCTCTAAAACAGTCTACAATGCATCCTAAACTATCAAAAGTAGTGCAAATAACCACCTAGTCCTAAACCACTGTGGTATTGTGCTGACATGGCATCTTATTGTGCTGACATGGCATCCTAGTCATCAATGAATTTGGTGTGGCTATGAAGATGGTTGTGACCTGACAGGAAAATTATTTCAGTTTTGCTATTTCATAGGTGCCTGGAAATTCACTAAATCATAGTCAATTTCTCATCTTAGATTGGGTGGAGATTCATGCTCAGGCTAGCTCGTCTTCCTCCTCTTTAGTGCCATCGGCTTCCTTCGATGTTGTCGAGTTAGGGCTTAGGTTCACTGGTTAGGGTTTGAGTTCATTAGAGCCTAAAGCTTAGAGGGAAGACGACACCAGCGTCGATGGCGATGGTGCCACCAGTGCCGCGGGTCAGAGGAGGGCGCGATGAGGAAAAGGAAAGAGGGCGGCATTGGGGTCTTGCCGAAGAGGAGGAACAAATGAGGTGAGGTAGAGGAGTGGAGGCGAGCAGCGATAGTAGCGAGGGAGGAGCTCGCCGGCAAACAACACTGACGTTGGAGGCAGTGTCGACAAGATGGTAGGAGATGGCAAGGGGCTGGGGTGGGGGCGGCAGCGACAGGATGTAGGTGGTGGGTTAGGGCTAGGATCTTAAATGTAGGGATTTATATAGGTGGGAGAGGGGGGATGTGAGCCATACGATTTTGATCCAACGGTGGAATAATATTCCGTGATTTTATGAATTTTTAGTTGATTACACCCCAAATTATCTTTCTTTTTTCCTCTCCCCTACTCCATTTTTCTTCTGTTATCTCTCTTAAATGAGTAGTGCTGGGCTCGACCTCACCGAACGCACAAACGATGTGTGTAGGTGCTAGCGGTGCTAGCGATGGAGGGGCCAGTGCGTGGCTGACTTGGGACAGAGCCGCGACTGGAGGCCTTAGTAAGGCATGGCAACGAACGCCAGCACCAAATCAGGCAATCACCAGCTCAAGTGTGCTAGCGACCCATCAGCCATGGCCTGCTTTCCTCCACCCGGCATGCCCGCTCGCTGCCTCCACGTGCCGCTCGCACCAGACATCGCCTCTTGTAGTCACGACGCTACACTGAGTCGAGCATCATCGTCGTCCTCACCATCCTATGTCCACAGCACCACCAAGGAGAAGTTGCCCACACCTCGACCTTGCTCGCGCCATAGTTGCTCTCCCACATTGCATCACCCATGCCGCACAACTGCGACAACACCACCCACCCCATCTCATCGCCTCCCTAGTCCCTACTCAAGCCACACCGATCCGTGCACCATGAACTCCTTTCCCTCCGCTCTATCTGCCCCATCTCTGCTTCCTAAGCTCGAACCGAGCTCAGAGAACCGCCGTTTTCTCCCTCCTGGGGCTTCTCCTCACCTTCTCCAACCCTCCCCCACCACCAGGGGCGGAGCTAGCCCTGGCCCAAGCCTCGGGCTGGGCTGGCTATGCAGCGACACACCTGTTGACATGTATACATAAACAACCATATTTCACTACGCCAACTGGGCCTTATCAAGAGAATTTTAATGGACTTTGATCTTAGGCTTCGGGCTATAGCCCACCTACCCTGAAGTCCAGATCCACCATTGCTCGCCACTAATTTTTGACACCTTTCCTTCGAATCGCCACCGCCACGTCGAGCTCCCTACCAGTCGGGGTCTCCACCGCCAGCCCGCCTCCGCCGGCCCCGTCCTCCACCTACTCTGGTGATTTCCCCACCTCATGTAAATGCTCATGTGCACACCCTCTTTTCTGTATTTGTCGCCGGTTAGTCATTGCCGCCTTGGGCCACCTTAGTCCGTACCGCCACCGTAGATAGGGTCATGGGGACCGCAACATCCCATTTTGGTACTCGCCGGTCACCGCCAAGGTCCCGCTCGCTGGCGTCGAGCTCGGCCGAGCTGATCCCGTCTTGCACCTACGACTACTCATCAAAAGATGACAGAAAGAAGAGGAATAAGAAAGATATATGATTGCAATATTTATGGTTTGAGTTAAACCACAAAAGGCAATGTGATAAAGCATGAACCTAATAAAAGCAGAGAATTCAAAAATCTTAACTTGAAACAACAAATACAATTTTATAAGAATAATAAAGAGCGGCCTAGGTCAATAAAACCCATAAGATTGGCTCCAGTAGAATTGTTTTAGAAGCTCCATTGTGGGATTCAGATCTACCCATTAAAGGAGAAGTTGCTTTGGATTTTATTGATGAGAGCCCTAATACTTCATTGGGTAGGATGGTGCAACAAACAAAAAGAAATTGCCTTACTTCGTAAGCTTATACATATATTAACAAATAATCAGATGATGGCAGAGTTAGCCGATACTTATTCCTTAAATACCGTCATTATTTTTTCTTTGAGAAAAGAAGTTGATGACTCGTGGGCCCTCCACCACCATCCGGCATTGCTCCATCAGGCTTTCGCCCATTGCTGATAGAGAACACGCAGCAAAACCAGTTCTGGAGGCTGATGCTGACGCCATCGTGAAATACTAGTTGACTATAAAGACCAATGGCAAATTCAGTCCTGGTAACGAAACGTGCCGAGCTTCCGTAGTATCAATCAGGCATTGTTCGCCATCTATCTTCAGCGACCAATAATTTATGGAAGTCGGAATCTCTACCTTCCATCACATTTAAAAGTAGTATAAACATAGCATTATCAATCTCTTGTGGACGAGTGACGAAACAAGACCAGCACACTCCAAGAAACATTATCATATTTTACAATGTTCCTTTTCTTTTCCTTTTTTTTTTCCCACACGAGCCCCCACTTCTACAATCTTACTGTCCAGGCAGCAAAAGGGGCAAAAAAAAGTTACAAAATGGCGGCCGTAATAGTACGAGTCACAAACCAGTGTGATACCCGTTTTAAAGTACACAGCACACAAAACGTATATAGTGCATAAATTAGGCAGTACACTCCAAAGAGGCAAAGACAGACTTCTAAAAGACAGTCTCTCACCGAATCTCTATCAACATGACATACAGCAAACGCTGCGTCTCGTCTCCTCCATTGCGTAATTCAAATTCAAGATTCACTAGTGGATACACTGGGTGTAAATGTTTGCGGCTTCCCTCTGCCCATGGTGAATCCACGTGTGCCGTCGGGCATGCGAGGCCCGGGAGGCTGTTTGTTAGCTCCTGTGAGTGGCTGTGTCTGCTGCTGCTGCTCAGTCTTCACTGGGTGGCTGGACGGCGGGGTTCCGACTGGATGGGCACCACTCCGGTTGTTACCGTGGTGGTTACTGTTTTGGTGATGGTGCTGCTGTTGGTATTGATTGTTGTTATGGTAGTGGTAGCCACGACCTCGGCCTCTGCCTCCACGTCCACGGCCTCTGCCACGGCCGCGGCCCATATCTCCCATGCTCTCATCAGGCTGTACAAAATCAAATTGTTTTCAGGTCAGAAAAGAGCTCCTTCAAACAAACAGACACAACTAATTCAATCAATCATAAACTTTCTAATGCCAATCCAAAGAAAAAAGGGAGCCTTGTAGAGTGATATAGTGCTGACACTACACTCAAGCCTAGGACAAGCACCAAGTTGAAGTATTCTGGCATTAGCTGCTGAAAGTTAACAATACAACACTAATACACTGGTGTTGCAAATTGTGACCATATTTGGAAATATGTTGACAGTTTTTTGGATTCTTTTGGTTTTCGTGTTATAAATAAAGGAGACTAATAAGTAAAAGGGAATACTTACCACGTGCTCTCCCAGTGCATCTGACAGTTGAGGTGTTTCTTCTAGATGTTTCTCATTTGGTTGGTTAGAAGTGGAGACATCATCCTCCTCACCATGTTCATCAGCTTCATGCCCACCCTTTTTCCCTTTACCTCCCTTAGTCTATATCCAACAGAACATGACGATATGTTATAAAATAGATACAATTGTTTTGCAATACGCAAACAACTTAAAGAAACCATTGATGGCATACATTAAACTACATAAATGTTCTCCAATATATAAACATTTAAAAAAACATTGTTGACATATATTAAACTGTTGTTGATGCCAACTGTCAAATAATAGATCACAGCTGCTTCCTAATAGATCAGAACTCAAATAAAGGGGGCAAGTTCACAGCTGCTTCCTAATAGATCAGAACTCAAATAAAGGGGGCAAGTTCTTTTTTTACAGTTTGAAGTTTTAACACACTGTAGGTTGTGATCAAACAAGAAGGAAACAGACTATTCATGCTAGTAACACTAAAACATGCCTATATTAACACTAAAAGGCTCATCAATTTGATTCAAATGCGTGTCTTCGATAAATAATTCCTCCTCTGTTTCTCTTTTTGTGCATTTTACAGTTTCTGAAAAGTAATCATTTTGGTTTTAACATTTTAGCAAAAAGTTAAGCTTATATGTGGAAAGTTGAAAAACATCGATCTTGCAGGTTATACCAGTGCAAATTTCATGGTTACATTCATGTATAAATGGTTGCATTAGGGACTTATCCAACAAAAATGGAGAAATGTTTGTGGTGATGCTTGATACTGACATGGCTTCCATTCCATAAAACAGAATTGTAACTTCTAAAAATAGATAAAACTTTATCAATTAATCAATGCCAATCTTTTAAAGCATGTACTGATGTTATTCGAGTTCCTAGAATTAAGCACTGATCTTATTCCATGAACAGTACATGTCAGAAGTTTCCCTTAAAGCATTTCGAAATTGTTCATAATAGAACCCCTCCATTCCTTCATTTCTTGACGAAGCTTATCAGGCTCTCACATAATATTTCATTTCCTATCATATGATGCTTATCTGTCTTGTTTTCTTAACATAAGTAATTCTATCATTGTAGCCAGATTCCATTATGGATTTCCCCCGTATTATACACATGTGCTCTTAGATCTTTCTCTAATATTACATTACAAAATGAAGTAAATGCAACTAACTGGTTGTTTCATTATCGGCAGCTCATAGGCTTCATATTGATCTACTATTGATATGTGTGGACGGTTGGGATATGGGTAGCGCTGAGGTGGGCATGACAACCAAATAGTATTTCCTTTTTAAGGTACTTGTAACATTCTTTTGTAGGAGCAAATCTGAAATGTATCTCTTATGAAAGCACTAGTGCAATTCCTATATTTTACATATTTGATGCTGTAACCTTTTACATATTTGATGATGTGTTAATGAACCTCTATATGTCCTGATGGAACATGTTATCTTGGGGTGTCGAACTAGGGTATGATTGAATCTGTCCGTAAGGACATGATATAAGGGTCAGTGGTTAAATCATAGACTCGTACCATAAAAATGGCTTCATATACAGCAAAACCAACTAGAGTATTGCCAAACCAATTGCGATGCTTGAATCAAGAATTGTTTTTGCAGCATAGTCAGTAGCGAAAAGTGGACAGGGGGCATATACAGTGAGGATGATAGACAACTCCATTTACTTGAATCCATTTCACTCAACCATATTAATAAAAGGATTCCTCCTAAAATGCACTCCGCCGTAGGTACGATGAGCAATAAGAAATTAAAACAAAGTATATTTATTAAAGCATATTTCTAAATGTAAAAACAGAGGCACATACTCCGATTTGCAAAACAAAAGAATCATCTGTTATATATAAAATAAAGCTCATACAAATGCCTCATTCATAATATGACAACTTGAGATATTATGACAAGTACTCGTTATCATGCTGTTTGTATAAGCAAATAAGCACCAATATACTACTGAACTATCTCATGCACAATGATTAAATCCAATGTATGGTTACCATGCAAGTATTCAACAATCGAACTCTAAGCCCACTTCTCCAGTTCCTCTCATCATTAAGTTCCACAATCTGCATCGGATGAAGCAATGTCAGAGACAACGCATACATGTAGTTCTTACCATGTGCTAACAAATAAATCATGAAAAGATGCATACCGCTTTCTCAGCATCGTCAATAGTATCATACTCAACAAAAGCATGCAACTGCCATCAAGGAAAAACAAATATTAATTTCACAAGAAATCAATGAGCAAAAGGTCCACCAACATATGACAAGATTATGATGAAATTCAGACAAAGAAATAACTTGTTAACTGCATAAAATATAATTGTTCATTTGAACCAAGATGCATATCATACAATTATTACTCAATGTGTTCAGTAATCTGAAGCTATGTTGCATAAATGTCAGCATTAAGGTCGTCACTGTTAGGCGGTCGAATCTTGCTCTTAGTGTTAGCAAGATCCTTACTCTCATCGAGAGGATGACACTCTTGGAGATGGGGCAATTTTCTTGTTGTTATTTCCCACACAATGCTATACCAACCTGAGGGGTTGGGGATACATATTTATAGGCCAAGATGGGCCAAGCATATGCTGTCCTAGAGATGCAAAAGCAAAGATGCTAGTCTAAGATGCTAAAGCAAAAGCACTAAAGCAAAAGCAAAAAGCAAAGATGCTAGTCTAAGATGCTAAAGCAAAAGCTAGTCTAAGATACTAAAGCAAAAGCAAAAGAGATGCTAAAGCAAAAGCAAAAAAAAGCAGACACACGACCAGGACTTATCCATCACTCTCCCCCTAAGTCTTGTGTGTCTCCTTGTGGGGAATCTGAGCCATCCCGATCCTGGCGCGAAACTCCTGGAACTTGATCCGCCCAAGAGACTTGGTCAGGAAGTCGGTGAGCTGGTCTTGAGTGTTGATGTAGGTGGCTCGGACACTCCCTTCATCCAGGCAACTTAGATGAAGTGATACCTCACCGGATGTGCTTGCTGCGCTCATGGAAGACGGGGTTCTTCGCCAGGCCAAGGCGGACTTGTCGTCCACCCCGAGCTCCACCGCCTCGCGTCTCGCCAAGGAGATCGCCAGCGGCGAGCCGACCACGAGCACGAGTAGAAGCGGTGGTGGCTGCAATGTACTCGCCTCGTAGCTAGACAAAGCCACCACTGGCCGCTTGACCGATCGCCACCGTGATCGGACATTTGCCGAAAGTCTGACATCCGCCGGTGCTCTTGCTCGTGTCGATGTCGCCGGCGTGGTCGGTCATCATCTGCACCGATGAAGTGCGCGCGCGGGCACCTTGGGTAGTGCAAGCCGTAGTCGGAGGTGCCCGCGACGTAGCGGAGGATCCTTTTCACGGCTGCGTGGTGCTCGTCGTCGGTCCTCGCATGAACCACCGGTGGCGTGGCGACGGCGAACGCCAAGTCCGGCGGCGTGTGGACAAGGTAGCGAAGGCGCCACATACGCCGATCTGCGTCGCGTCCACCTCCTCCGTCGTACTCACGACTCGACGACCTCTCCTCCATAGGTGTGGTGGGTTGCGATCGGTGAGGCCGCCCGACTCCACGATGCGCTTGGCGTATGCGATCGCGAAGAGAGATGTCGAGCTGTCTGGTGGACCTCGATCCCGAGGTAGAAGGAGAAGGGCCCGAGGTCGCTCATCCGGAAGGTGGCCTTCATCTCCGCCTTGAATGCCTCGATCTCCTCTTCCTTGGTACCGGTGATCACAAGGTCGTCGGCGTACGCCTATCGCCAGGCATTGCCTCCCTTGCCCCGCCGTGAGACCGCTGCCTCGTGGCGCTCTGCTGAAATCCCATTTGCTTGAGGTGGAGTCCGGCAGGCGTTCCAAGCTCGCGGTGCTGCCGCAAGCCGTGAGGGCCTTGCGCAGCGCGGACCTGCTCTCCTTGCCGAGGATGATGAATCCGTGGTGGCGACGTAGACCTCCTCCTTCAAGTCGCCGTTGAGGAAAGCGGACTTAACGTCCATGTGATGGACGCACGGCTCTCCCGGGCTGCGAGGGCAAGGAGGCGACGGACTCCATCCGGTAACAGCGCCGAAGGCATCGTCGAAGTCGACTCTCTCGCCGAACGAAGCCACGTGCCACGACGCGCGCTTTGTGCTTGATCACTTCTCCAACCTCGTCTTTCTTGAGCTTGAAGACCCACTTGAGAGATGGCGTGGTGGCGGTGGAAGATCGGCCGGCTCCCATGTCTTGTTTCGCTCGACGGCGTCCATCTCCTCTGCATCACGGCACGCCATGCCGTGTCTCTCCGCCTCGGCGAATGAACGAGGCTCGCCGTCGTCTGTGCGAGTGCGCTCCGCTTCGAATCGCGCCTGCGCGCCAGTCGAGGACCGGCCGCCGCCGAGGTCGCCCACGATGCAGATAGCGCGCAGGCTCACCGCCGTGGTAGCGTCGTCACGATCCTCATCGTTGGGCGGAGTGCAAACTCCACCGTCGCCGCTGCGCGTGGGGCCAAGCCGCCAGATCCGAGCTTGTGGGAGTAGGCGCGGTGTGGAGAGAGCGGCGTGGCCGACGGTCTTTGGCGGTGGACTCGCGGAGCACGTGGGCTTGCCGAGCCGGTGGTGGCGGTGGTGAAGGGCTCGCCGGAGGTGGTGGCGAACGAGGTGGTGGGGTAGGCGAGCTCGGTGAAGACGAGCTGCTCTCCCTCCTCGGTGGGCGTCACGCGTGATGCGCACGCCGTGTCGCAGGTCGAGGACGCGGTAGGCCTTGGTGCCTCCGCGTAGCCGGCGAAGACCCACTGGCGTGCTACGGTGCGTCGAGCTTGCGGCGTGGTTGAGCTCCTTGACGAAGCGCGGCGGTAAGACACGTGGTGGCTCACCGCGGGCTTGCGCTGTGCGCGCCTCGTATGGCGTCTTGCCGCCGAGGGCCTTGGTGGGGAAGCGGTTGAGCAAGTGGGCGGCGATCATCACCGCCTCGCCTCAGAGAATGCCGCATCCTCTGCGCGAGGAGGCGCGGGCGGTGGCAACCACCGAAATGCGGTTGCGGCGCTCGGCGACGCCTGCTCTGCACGCGGGTGTACGGCGCGGAGAAGTGACGATGGATCCCTCGTCGGCGCGATGCGCCGCGAACTCACCGCCGTTGTCCGTCGTAGGACCGGCTTGCGGCGCGCTCGCCTCGCAGCAGCCTTGAAGGCACTTGATGGCGTCGCCGCCGGCCGCCTTGACGTCGAGCGGGGCGGCCCACATGTAGCGGGACACGTCGTCGACGAGAGGAAGTAGCGCCGCCTCGGTGTAGCCGGTGTCACGGGGCCACAGAGGTCACCGTGTACGAGCTCTAGCTTCTCGCTTGGCGCGAGCTACTTTGGCGAGGAAGAGAGCCGCGCGGCTAGGCGAGGATGCGGTGTCGCAGAATCGCTCCACGTGGTCGACGTCTTGCATGCCCCGCACCATCTCCTTCTTCCGAAAGCCGCCTCGGGGCCTCAAAGTTGAGGTGCGGCGCTCGTGCCACCTCCAAGCGTCGTCGTCGCGGCGGCGCAAGACACGAGATTGCGCCACTGCGCGCGTGAAGGGCGTAGAGCGGTTGCTCTGTTGACCTTGACGAGGAGCCGCGGCGATGATCCCAGATGTGCAACACCGTGCTCGATCTCCACGCGCGATCCGTTCTCATCCACCGTCCCAAGGCGATGATGGAGTTCCTCAACACGGGATGTAGTAGACACCGGTGGCGGCCGGTGCTCGCGATCTTAGCGGCGAAGGCAGCAGAGCCGACGCCCTTGATCTCCACTTCGGCGAGGCGTCGCGAACAGACGGTGCCTCGAACGCTGAGTTGAGCTTCGGAGAAGTACTCCGCCGCCCGGTCATGTGGTGGGTGGCGCGGTGTCGAGCACCACCCGTCCGGTCTTGTCATTGCCGAATCATCGCCCGGAGGCGTGTGCTTTTGGCTCGTCAAGGTGGAGAGAGTCGCTGCGGTGGTGCCGGCCGGAGGTAGTTCCATGCTCGCATGAGCAATGAACAGAGCCGTTGCTCCTCCTCGCTTTCTCGCGACGTGGCCTCGGCGCGCGTCGGGGTGTCGACAATCCTTGGCCCAATGACCGGGCTTGCCGCGCTTGTAGCAAGCGAAGTCTCGTGCGGCCTTTGCTTGCCGGCGTCGCCGCCTGGCGCCCACGGTCATTACCTCGCGCGTCCTCGCCTCTGCTGGCGTCTTTGCGCGCTTGCCGCGCTTGCCACGCGCTACGCCGCTGTCGTGGAAGAAGGCTCCCCTTCTTCTGTCACCTTGGCCGGCGACCACCTGCTCCCGAGTGAGGAGCTTCCGCCAATGGTGCGGGTCCCGAGAGGCGCGTGGCTCATCACATCCAACGACCTTAAGGCGACCCAACGCCTCCTCGATCGTCATCGTGAAGAAGTCCAGCGAGAGACTCGATCGAGCGAGCCATCTGCTTGTACTTCTCGGGGCGCAGCGGAAGAGCTTTTCCACGCCTCTCTCTCACCGTAGGTGTCGTCGCGAATGCACCAACCGCAGCGAGTGTTGAGACGGAGAGCAAAGTCATCAATGTCCTCACTTTGGCTTGAAGGCGGGTTCTCCCACTCCTTGCGTAGTGCCCGTAATGTAGACTTGCGGCGCGGTGCGCTCCGCGCGCGTCTTCAGCGGCGATGGCGTCCCAAGCCTCCTTGGTAGTCCGCTTGTTGGTAGCGAAGCGCATCTCGGCGGGGCTGCGGCGATGAGAGCATCCGATGCCGTCGATCCCGGTCGTAGTCGGCGTCGCCGTCTGACGCATCCCACATGCCGCACTGAGCTTTACCTCATCACCGCGACCGCTCGGCGTAGTTGGTCTTGGTAGTGTGGGCCACCGCCGCCGGGCCGGCGTCCTCGACGATACCGGTACTCGTGGTGCCACGATGCCGAACCGGAGAGAGCGCGTCGCTGTGAAGGCCGCGCTCTCCGTCGACCCGTCTGCGCCGCCGCTGCATGCCTCCTCCAGAATGCCGCGGTGCGTCCGCGCTGTCTGAGCTGCCCGCCGCCGTGGCGTCGCGGCGCCTTCGCTTCATCGCTTCGCCGCTCGCGCTTTGCCTCCTCTCTAGCACTCAAGGTCCGCGTCGCATTGTCATCGTGAGAGAGAGCTGCTGTTCTTCGCCAGAACCTCGACCTCATTCTGCCGCCGCACGCGCGCATCTGCCGCCGCTTGCCGTTTCCACCTCCGCACGCGCTACATTAGCGAGAGGATGACACTCTTGGAGATGGGGCAATTTTCTTGTTATTTCCCACACAATGCCATACCAACCTGAGGGGTTGGGGATACATATTTATAGGCCAAGATGGGCCAAGCATATGCTGTCCTAGAGATGCTAAAGAAAAGATGCTAGTCTAAGATGCTAAAGCAAAAGCACTAAAGCAAAAGCAAAAAGCAAATATGCTAGTCTAAGATGCTAAAGCAAAAGCTAGTCTAAGATGCTAAAGCAAAAGCAAAAGAGATGCTAAAGCAAAAGCAAAAAAAAAAACAGCAGACACAGCACAGACTTATCCATCAGTCACTACAATGGCATTGACAAAATTATGGAAGATTGTTTCCTAAAAATGTTGAAATGGATTGTTTCCTAAAAATGTTGAAATGGAATCATGCATGCACATATATCCACAACATATAAGAAAATCTTTTTTATCATGGAGAAATATTAGGTGAAAATGAGTGCAAATACCATTTTCACCTAACTTAGAAGTTCGAAAAAAATGCCAAAAATTACCGATGTTGGGAGGTTATGTTGGATGTCACAAGATTTGGACATCAAACTCAATTGCATTCGCGAGATACCACAAGGACAAAAAGTTGCTGAAATAGTGTTTTTACTGTTTGGCAGTATTCCAAGAGGTGTTTTGCCTTTTTAATCTCGCTAATGTAATTGAGTTTGATCTTGAAATTTTGCGAATGCGTAAAAAATACCCTCTACATCTGCTAATTTTTTTGGGAATGTTTAGAAACTTTGAAGTTAGGTGAAAATGAAATTTGCACTAGATTCGTGTTTTCACCGAATATGCTGCCTTTTATCATACGTAAATGACATTAACAAAATGATGGAAGATTTTTTCCCGAAAGTCTTTGAAGTGCAATCATGCATGTATATATATCCAAAACACAAAAGACAAATCATTTTTATCTTACCTAAATTGATTAAGCAACACAGCAAACAACCTAACATTTCATTCATGTATGTAGTGCAAAATGTGTTGCCACAAGTCAGGAGGGTTTGGTTTACTAATTGTCTCAGATGTAAGGAACAGATATTGTACTGATGTTAATCCATTCAGGCTTTCTAAATCCTCATTACACTCTTAGGTGGGTTCTTTTGGGCTGGAACTTACACTTATGGCTGTGGTTTTTAATTCGCCTGTTTGTGAGAGACAATATGCGAGAGATAGTCGCATGTGATTTTGACCAAGATAACTAAACTCGCAGTGCAGTTTGTACTACAATTTACACCAGAGACCCGTCTTGAAAAAACACACCGTTTAACGGTGTGTTACTGTTCATCCATACAAAACACAGTGGTCAAGCTCTTTTAAACCCGGCCTTAAATTTCCAAACATCTTTTGCCATTAGTATGATAATAATTCACATCTCTTTCTAGGATACAGAGTGTGGAATTCTTTTAAACGGTGTGAGAGACAATATGCAGAGAGATAGTCGCATGTGATTTTGACCAAGATAAGCGAACTCGATGCAGTTTGTACTACAATTTACTCAGAGACCCGTCTTGAAAAAACACACCGCTTTAACGGTGTGTTACTGTTCATCCATACAAAACACTGAAGTCAAGCTCTTTTAAACACAGCCTTAAATTTCCAAACATCTTTTGCCATTAGTATGATAATAATTCCTGCTACTGTCCTAGGATACAGAATTCAGGGAAAATTCAATGGATCAGAAATAGCTATCTATGAGAACTTTTTTTAGGGTGTTATCCATGACAACTTCAGTACTAGAACCCTATTGTCAGTAGCAATATAATATTTAAGTAATGGAAATAGGAAAAGTAATTACTGTTATGAATATTGTGAGTTCCAATGGGCAATATATATAGAGAGAGTACAAGAGGCTACATCCAAAGACAACCCTACACATATAAGGAAATACAAAAGAGATATGCTACTCTTAACATCCCTCTCAAATTCATGGTGGATCACACACACTAAGTTTGGAGAGAAAATACATATGCTGCACCCTAGTCTGTGGCTTCGTAAAGAAGTCGGCAATTTGTAACTCTGAAGGTACAAACTATAGAGCAAACACTCCCTCCTGCACCTATGAGCAAGTATGTGAAGCATTCACACCAATTTGCTCGGTGAACTCATACTTCACTGGGTCACGGGCTATATGGTGATACGGCCCAGAATTGCGGAACTCGTATGCAATACAGTGATACGACACGATACGGTATCGGCAAGTATCGGCGCAATTAAAGTATGAAAATAAATGTAGGTAATCACAATACGTCTTCGATACGCCCAAAACAATTGGAAAGGAAGCCCATGTGAAACCAACCCACCTATCGCTACCGATAGGGTGATAAATTGAAAGTCGGTGATATCGGCGGCTCACACAACTGTTTCCCGACCTCGCACGTGTTTCCCAATCGCACGCGACAGAACCCTAGAGCTCCATCTCCGGTGATTGCTGAGCGGCGGCCAGCAATCCCTCGTGACGGTGAGTAGAGGATGGTGGCTTACCCCCGTACCCTGGCGGCGTGAGCTCGCGATTGTTTGCCGTTCCCTAGCGAGGAAACCCTAGAGCTCCATCAGCGATTACTGAGGAGCAACCGGCGATCCCCGGTGATAGCGGCGACTAGAGGATGGTAGCTTCCCCCCAAGGAGCGGCGGCGTGAGCTCCATCATTACGACCACCTCGCCGCAGCCATGAACAACCTCCTCGTCGTAAATCCCATCTACCTCAAACCCGCCACCCTCGTGATGTCCTCATGCTTCCTCCCTACTTGATTCTTCTATGGAGTGGCCAAACTCTTGATCTCCTCAGCGCAGTCAATGCACATACCGACACTAAGATCTTCAAGGTACTTCCATTTGCCTCTGCCACAATCCCAAGGAAATAGTAGCTATCAAGCGTGGAATTTGCCACAATCCCAAGGAAATACATAATAGAACCAAGACCTGTTATCAAAAACTACTCACTGAGATGCTTCTTGACATACGTGATGAATAAGGAATCATCACAAGTGATGAGCATATCATCCACAAATAAAAGCAGTGTCCTACCCCAAGATGACATGGACAAAAAGAGCAAGATAACTGACAGTGATACCAACAGGCGGTAATCACAGAGGTAAAACGCGTAAACCATACACAAGCCTTTTTGAGGCCATAAAAAACACAACAAAGACGACAGACGTTTCCATCTGGAACAGAATACCTAGGTGGTAACTGCAGACCTTACGCAAAACACCATTAAGAAAAGCATTCTTAACATCTAGATGAAAGATAGACCACCAACGAACAGAAACAACCGCAACAACAGTGCGAACAATAATCATATGGGCAACAGGGGAACCATATTCCTGCTGAAAGCAATAAGCCACAAGATGAGCCTTGCAGTACTCAATAGCACCATCAGACCGGGTCTTAATCTTTTGCACCCACTTGCACATGATAGAGCGACCATGAACAGGTGTCGGTACAATATCCCAAGTCTTCGTAGGCCGAAGAGCATCAAACTCCTCTACCATAGCGAGCTACTCAGAATGAGGTGCAGACAAGGTTGTTAAAATCACAATTCTAGTCGTAGAATCGTACGATTCTACGATCCCACAGCCAATCTGACTCAAATTGCATCTTGAGTTGTACCGGATAGAATCGTGATCTTCGTCATAGAATTGTGTAGAATCGCAGCAGAATCATGGTAGAATCACAGTAGAATCGTGTAGAATCACGTATCTAAGATTATGAAAGACTAAGATGTTTGGTTGTGCCCTATCCCTCAATTCATGTATGTTAAATACTAATTAGTTAATAGCTTGGACAATAAGATTGGATGTTTGAAATAATAAAAATTAATTTAATTATCTATTTATTTCATATTTTTTATGTAAAATGATCAGATTATGGCAATATTGATAACATCACTCTTCTAGTCGTAGCTCTCAATGACATAGAATTTAAACCATGATTTTAGTCATGAATAAGATATTTTATTAATCAAATTAGATGCCAAATGACCAAATAAACACTCATCTCTTGGAATACACGATAAATTAGAATAAATATGTTTTTGGTAGAATCAGATAGAATCTTAGATTCTACGATTCAATCCTAGAATGTGATCCTACCAGAGTGTCTCCGATCCGATTCAAAATCACGATTTAGACAACCTTGGGTGTAGCCTCACGATAGGTGTAAGAAATGTATATTCCTTGATGTCTAAACCAACATTACAAGGAGGGTATATATAGGAAGGGATGTCCAGGTGAAGGTCTAACAGAAACCCTAACCCTAATAGAATCACTGGATCCCTGGAAACCCTAATACAAGTAGACTAGGGGTATATGGGCCCAAAGCCATAAGCTAGGCCCATAGAAGGCTGTCTAACACCCCCCCGCAGTCGAAGCGTCTGCACCTCGGACGTTTAAACTGGATCGAAACTCGCTGAAGACCGATGAGGGAAGACCCTTGGTAAAGATGTCGGCGTACTGGGAAGTAGTGGGGACATGAAGTACTCGAACATCACCAAGAGCTACCTTCGCGGACGGCTGAAGATCAATCTCAATGTGCTTGGTGCGATCTTTGGTGGGTTGGAGGACATATAGGCGAGCCGATGTTGTCGCAATACACCAAGGTAGTCTGCAAGAGAGGAGTATGGAGTTCCAACGAGAAGATGACGTAACCAGAAGCCTCGGCTCTGACGATTGGCCACACCGCGGCTCGGCCTGCGCTTCGAACGTGAGACCGTGTTCGGCGCTGAGGACCAGGAAACCAGGTTATCGCCAAGGAACACGGCATAGCCCGAGGTTGACTTGCGTGTGTCCGAACAGCCGCCCGTCGAGATCGAGAATAGACCACTAGATCGGTCGTGAGGACGGTGGAGAAAAAGTCCCAAGTGGAGAGTGCCACGAATATACCAAGAATCCTCTTGAGTGCGGCAAGGTGAGGCTCGCGAGGATCATGCATATGAAGACACACCGCCAAGCGGCATAAGAGATGTCCGTTCGGGTGAAGGTGAGATACTGGAGGGCCCCGGCTAAGTTGCGAAAATTGCTAGGATCAGCGACAGAGTACGTTCGCGTACACCTTTGAGCCGGTGTCGACGGGGTGTCTTGCAAGGTTTGCAAGCGGACATGCTGCGCGGTCGTAATGTCCATCATGTCTTGTGTGTGAGTAGAAGACCACCATGACACTTCGAACATGCATCCCCAAAAATGATGAAGTGCGCGAGATCCTTCATAGAGAACTCCTTCGTAAGGCATGAATGATGCGACGAGTCCGGTAGATGAAGCGAGTGAGGCGATGTCATCAACATAAAGGAGCAAGTACACAACCTCGCTGCGCGATGGTACACAAACAAATGATGTGTCGGTCTTAGCCTCAATAAACCCAAGGGACAACAAATATGAAGCAAGCCGGTGTACCATGCACGAGAGCTCGCTTGAGACCATAAAGGGATTTGTTGAGAGCGGACAAACTCGGATGAGTAGAATCCTCGAATCCGGATGGTTGTGAGCAATATACTGTCTCAGACAAGGTCCCATGAAGAAAAGCGTTCTTCACATCAAGTTGATGAATCGGCCACTGCCTGGAAAGAGCGAGAGCCAGGACGGTTCGAATTGTTGCCGGCTTCGCCACCACAGGGCTAAATGTCTCGGCGAAATCCACTCCCGGACGCTGTGTAAAGCCACGCAGTACCCATCGTGCTTTATAGCGTTCAAGAGATCCATCGGCCTGAAATTTGTGCTTAAAGATCCATTTACCAGTTACGACATTCGCCTTGTGTGGTCGAGGAATCAAATCCCATGTATGATTCTGCAGAAGTGCGCGGTACTCCTCCATAGCTGCTCGCCAATTTGGATCGGCAAGAGCACCACGGTAAGTCTTCTGAATCGGAGAGAGCGGAGTGGCGACGAAGAGGGCCGGTACTCGGAAACCATGTTTGGCCCGAGTGGTCATGGCGTGGCTGTTCACCACCGGTGGAATGGGAACGGCGCCCGGCGATAATGGCGGAGAAACAACAGGCGTAGGAGCACCGTCGGGCGAGGTAGGGGAAGCCGGAGCAGAGGTGCGATGGCGGATCTCCGAGAGTAAACAAAGCGGAAGTCGCGGCTCGTGGCGGGAAGACCGGGAGATGGTGGTGGCGGTGATGATGCGGTAGCCGAACCGCCAGAGGTGACGACACGGGTGGCGGGTGGCGAGCGATGCCGCTGGGGAAGGCCGAGCTACTGGAAGGCACCGTGGTCGCTGCGGTTGGGCGATGCTCCCGACAACAAGGTTGGAGGTGGTGATGTGGTCCCGCATCGAGACCGCGCGCAGCGGCGGCGGCGGCGCCGCCGAGGCGGCGATGGCGCCGATGTAGATGGACTGCGCAGCAAAGAAGAAAAGCGCCTATAGAAATAGGTGTGACATCGATGAGAGAGTCCAGAAAGGCAAGATCGCAGGGATTGCGATGTTCCTGGCAAGAGGGAAGAAGGTTTCGTCAAAAACAACATGACGAGAAAGAATGAGCCGATTGGAAGTAATGTATATTCCTTGATGTCTAAACCAACATTACAAGGAGGGTATATATAGGAAGGGATGTCCAGGTGAAGGTCTAACAGAAACCCTAACCCTAATAGAATCACTGGATCCCTGGAAACCCTAATACAAGTAGACTAGGGGTATATGGGCCCAAAGCCATAAGCTAGGCCCATAGAAGGCTGTCTAACAATAAGAACTAGGCTCGGTGACAGAGAGCATGAGCTATCGGAGCAAAACCGAGACTATCAGGAGGCCGAAAGGATCATCAGAAGAATCAAATGAAGGTGTCGACATACCACGAGAGGAGGCTGGTGAAGGAAAAGGATGCATAGAGTAGTGGGCACTAGAGAAACAAGACATTGGTGCTACAGGAACAAGAGGCACTACTGTAGGAGGTAGCACGCTACAGAAGGAACAACTGGAGATAGACCATGGGTAGACTATGATAGTGAAGAAATGGGTGAAAAGTCAGAAAGAGACAACCATGAGATCATCTCAACAGTGGAAACAGGACAAGCAGCTGAATCTCAATGGAAAAAAGGTCGAGATTCGTCAAAAAGAATGTCTCGTGAGATACTAAGTCATCGAGCAGAAGGATCAAAGTAGGGACAACCCTTATGCTCAGAGCTATAACCAAGAAACACACTTAACTGACTGAACTGACAGTTTGGTGCGTCACGAAGCTGCAGCAGGACAAAATAGGTGCAGCCAAAAACACGAAGGTGAGTATAATGGGGGCTCGGGAGTATAAACGCTTTATAAAACTAACATCCTTAAGAGCAGTGAAAGGCTGCACATCGATGAGATGCAGCCATAGAAATAGCCGCAGCCCAAAACTGTCGTGGAACGTGAGAGGTAAGGAGAAGAGTGCGTGCAGTCTCAATCAGATGACAATATTTGCACTTAGCAACCCCATTCTGAGCGTGGGCACCAAGGCAAGAAAACAGGTAAATAATGCACTACTCAGAAAGAAACTATCTAAAAGCGCCAAAATGGTATTCGCCAGTAGAGTCGCAGCGCAAAGTACGGATGAAGAATCAAACTAAGTACGAACCATCATTGCAAAACTACAGTAGATCGCAAAATATAGACCACAACTAAACATAGGGAAAAACCATGTAAAATGAGAATAATCATTAATGAAAATCACATAAAACTTATGCCTGCCTTTAGAGATAATAGGTGCAAGTCCACATAAATCTGAAGGAACTAAATCAAAAGGATGAAAATATAAGGACTCACTAGAATGGTAAGAAAGTTGTAACATGTCCAAGAACACCCTGATAAACTAATGAAGAAAAACGAGACCCACAAGTCACAAATGATGTCATTGCGCAAAAACTCCAGAGGTAATGACAGCAGTAGCGATGAAGGTAGACGTAGAGTTGATAGAAGCAACTGAAGTGGATGAAAGATGGAGACAGTCAAGGATGCAGAGACCCTGACGATCCCTACAGTGCTAGTGAGTCCGAAATACTCGTCCCTATCTATCAATCTTGGACAAAATAGGTGTCAAAACCAACCCTACAGCCAAGATCAGTGAGTTGACCCACCAAAAGGAGCTGTATGATAAGCTGAGGAACATCAGAAAAAACTGAAATAGAAAAGTCAGTGGATAAAAGGAGTGTGTTGGCAGCTAACAAATAAGTACTGTCAGCTATCTGAACAAAGATAGGAAAAAACAAGAGATCCTATTAAAGTGAGATGTGAATTTCATTGTCATGTAAAAAGAGACATCAGAGTCTAGAACCCAAGAAGTACCTGGAGGAGCCATCTGAGCTAGACTGGCAAAACCTGTTAAGCTATGAGAGAGCTGCTAAAGAAGAGTCTAGCAGAGCTGCTGAACAGAGTCATCTTGTTGAAAACCTTATGTGTTGATATGTTTGCAGAGGAAGGGCCTCCCTGCCCCGCCCCCAATGGATTGTACACGCTCACACGATTTGTTCTAATTTTTCTGCACAGCAGAACTCTAGTGGTCATGCCAAAAGTACTTGTAATAGTTGCATTGAACCCCAGTTGATGTGAAAACAGGAGCGAAAACAGGCACTTGGGGCAGGGACAGTAGCCAAAGTAGAAATCGTCGGTGTAGTCGAAGGAGAAGCAAGCATAGCCGAAACAGACTATGCTAACCCACGGCGAAGCTCCTCAACATTAAGTGTCGAAAGGGCCTCGATGATGGTCGGTCGAGGCGAGTGTTGTGGCTACGGGCTAAACAGTAATGAATGAGAGTATTAGTATGCTATGTGTAATGGAAAAATCTCTCCCCTTCTTCACCTGGAGGCATATATATATAGCCATAAGGCCCACTTTACAATCTTGCCCCTATCGATGGATACTATTCTTAGGATATACATGTCTTATCGGTCTTATTGGACCTTTTGGGCGGCGGGCGATCTACGTGTGAAGGCGGTGAGCGAAGTCATAAAAACGAAATCGGTCACGACCAGCCTTCTTTACCTTATGACACTCCTTGTAAAATGGAGAAGCCAACTCATCCAGCTGGCACCAGATACCAGCCAGGGCTCAGTAGAAGTCGACGGGTGAGTCCTCTTGGCAAATTGTCTTTCAACTCATCTTGAGCGAAAGAAGCCGAGCATCGCGCTTTGTCGGTATCGCTTACGCAAGTACTCCTAGATCCGACGAGTTGAACGCGCGCCAACAATGTCTAGCTCGATAGTCGTCGACGCTAATCACCAAGATGGCTCGAACACAGGCCTCATAAGCACACCAGAGCTCAAGCGTCAATAGCATACTGAAAGGCCTCATCAACAGCGTCAGTAGCAGCGGCGGCAGCCTCCTTCTTGCTGGTCTTATCTCTTACAGGAGGTGCAGAAGTAGGCTACTTAGGAAGCTGAACCGATGATGGCGGATAAAGTCGTGCACTAGTGATATGTCCCCACAAACGGAGACTATCAAACGTGATCTCCACAAGTGAAGACCACAACCTATAATTTGTCTCATGGAGTTTTATTCCCGAGAATAGGCTCACGGTGATTGAGCGAAGCCATTGGTAGGCGTCCATCGGGCGGCGCAGCGACCAAGGCAACAAAGTCTAACAGACGGTGCTTGATCTTGTGGTGGTTAGATCGACATGAAGAACATGTCTTTTTGGAAAGCAGCGCTCTTGTATGGAAACCAAATCGGTTTCCTTATAGAAAATGATTAGTTCTATACGTGTGGCTTCGGCAGAGGTGATCAAGCGGCAACGGCGAGCGATCTGGCGGTCAATGTCCGCTCGGCCGATCGAGGCGACGCCCTCTCCCATTTCGCGCACCAAAGCGGGCAATCGATGAGGCAGCAAGCGGCGGCTCCCCAATCCAGGCAACGGCAACCTCGAGCTAGGCGACGATGGCCTTGTGGCGGCCAATATCAATGACGGAGGCGACGACCGGCAACAATGGCAACGGAAAGAGCTAAGTTAGTGCCTAAGCTCTGATACCATATTATGAATATTGTGTGTATTCATGAGGCTCAATGGGCAATACATATAGAGTACAAGGGATTATATGCAAAGACAACCCTACACATTTAAGGAAATACAAAAGAGATACCTACTCTAACAATTACCTTGTTGGCGAAAAGCATATCTAACTTGGCAGATCTATTAGTAACTGGACCAGTGCCATTGGGTGTCTGAGGATAGCATGTCCGGATTGTCCTTACACTGGAACATGAAAAAAATAAAAATCAAACTAGAAATATACAATACAGTTTTCTCGTGGTTAAAAGGAAAGAACTACACTTCATGGACCTATATTACCCTTTACCTGCCAACAGCTGAAAAGAGCTTCATAAGATTTTGGTAACAATGATCATCTGGAAGATTTTCAGCAACAACAATTCGGGCCTACAAGACAGGAAGTTTTCCTTATCTGACAGTCTAGCACAAATTTGTCCATTAAAAAAACTGTCTAGCATATGCCAGTTGCATGCAACGTATAGAGTCATCATTACCTGGAGTTCTTCTAAATCTGATTCTGTAAATGGCTGCTCACGTTTTACTCTCTTTCCATCTTCACTAACAACCTGCATGTATGAGCAAATAATTAAATATGTAATTGTGGACATAAGCAACATACATTTGCAGAGGAAACACATAGGGAGCAGTAGATGTATGTTGCCACTAATCTGATGCCTATTGACCTATGAAGGATAGTTGCCTATCAGTGAATGACAAAAAACATCAGAATAGAACTATCCATTATGAGATCAGCCACAATGTATAACAGAATTATCATGGAGCTTACAAGCTTTGATGAAGTCCGAAGAGCAGAAGCGAGCATTGAATTACTTTGTACCAAAGCCTTAATTTTCTTAAATCCAGCAACAACTGGTATTGGTACTGCATTGAGTCAGAAAGCATATCAGTTTTCCCAAAAACAAATTATGTTTGTTTGTCCAAGTACCAAAGGTAGTTAGTTTTCTTCATATTAGGCACAAACCGAATTCACGACACAAAATGATTGAAATAAACAAAACTAGCATGCTGAACTCATGGTTGAAGGATTTTTTATCTGAGACAAGTCAGTTGTATGAGATAAGGATATTATATTCTGATCAATATGGTAACCATTGCACTGTTATTAATTTTGGTAAAGAGAATGTATGATATCTTGCATTTAGCAGAAACGAACAAAATGTAAAAAGACGTGTGAAAACCAATCGATTGCACATACATGCTGTCACGGGCACGATTGCGGGATCGCAGATTGTACCCGTGCATGGGCAAGCTGTCCAGAACCCCGGCGAAGTCAGAGTCAGACGGCTCTGGATGACTCAAATGAGGAAGATAACAGCAGGAAGATCAGGACAGATTCTGAAGAGAGGAGTTATGAGGTAAGACTGAAATTCTGTTGCTGCCTTTCTGATTACAAAAGCTCCCTTTATATAAGACTAATTCTACCATATGTACTAGAACTCACAAGGAAACTATAATAGCTTATTACAATTCGGACTCTCTATCCTAGTCCTACTCGGTTACATAGCAGTAACCGACTCGGACTCATCTGCCTGAATATCCTGACCAACTGAATATCCCTCCGACTGCCTTCTAGCACTAGGGCGGCGCTGATAAGTGCGCCCCCCACCTGACATCTCCTGGCCCTTCAAAGAACAGCTTTTCCTCAAGCTGGACAGCTGGATATTTAGTCTTGAAATCATCGACACGTTCCCAAGAAGCATCAGCTGCTGACATCCCTTGCCACTGAACCAGAATTTGCTACTCACCCCACACTTTGTGAGCCTTCACAATTTCGGCTGGAACTGGCACCACTCGGCCATTGTGCACTGGTGGGAGCGGAGGAGTGGTGACCAGCGGCTGACCAACAAATGGTTTGAGCAATCCAACATGAAAAACATTATACAGTTTAGTAGCTGGAGGAAGGTCCAGATGGTATGCTACCGTCCCAATCCTCTCCAAAACCCAGTATGGCCCATAAAAACATGGCACTAGATTGCCGTGGGCATGGGAGGCTAAAGATGAAGCTTTACGGTGATAAATCCGTAGCCATACCCAGTCACCAACATCAAATTGGAGATCATCATAAATTTTTTGTAATGCTGCTGAGCGAGAAGCAAGCGATCCCGAATAACCTGAAGGAGTTCATCCCGAGACTGAAGCAAGGCGTCCACTACCACTACTTTAGCCTCACCCGACTGATAGGCCCACAACGTCGGAGGATCACATCTGTAGACCACCTTAAATGGCATCGTTTTCAACGATGATTGGAAAGATGTATTAAAACAGAATTCCGCCCATGGTAACCACAGTAACCACAGCCTAGGGCGATCACCTGTCAAGCATTGAAGATACATAGTAATGATTTTATTGACTATTTCGGTTTGACCATCGGACTGAGGATGAAAAAGCCGAACTCCGGTCAAGTTGTACTCTAGATAGACAAAACAATCCCTCGCAAAAGTGATTTGTAAAGACCGGATCACGGTCACTTGCAATGGAAGTCGGAATCCCATGCAAGCACACAATCTTGTCGAAGAATGCTCTGGCCACCGTATTTGCCGTATACAGATGTGCTAGAGGAATAAAGTGGGCGTATTTGGAAAATCGGTCGACCACTGGCAAAATAATAGTTTTGCCGAGCACCCGCGGAATGCCCTCAATGAATTCAATGGAGACATCAGACCAAATTTGTTGAGGAACCTCCAGAGGCTGTAGCAATCCCGCCGGATGTAAATGGCTTGTTTTGTTTGGCTAACAAACCAGACAAGCTTAAACAAACTGTTGGACCACCTTGCGAGCATCCAGAAATCTGCTCGGAGGTGGTACAACATCTTCTGCACACCCTCGTGTCCCACCAAATGAGCAGCTACTACTATCTTCTGTCACAAAGGAGATGATGGCAACAAATAGACCCGGCCACAAAATGTGATTAAACCGTCCACAAATGCCTAATTGGGAGCAGCAGTACCCGCCACCACTTGATCACACAGTTGTATGAGGTCTAATGCTGCCACCCCTATCTGCATGTCCTCAAAAACATCAAAGCTGTTAAGGGTTAAAGCACAGACCAATGGCGCCTCCTCATTTCGACGGGACAGGGCATCAATGGCATGGTTTTGACGACCCAGACAATACTCCACACAGAAATCGAACCCGAGCAACTTACTGACCCAACGGTGCTGAGGAATAGTTGCCAAGCATTGGTCTAAAAGATACTTCAGACTATAGTGGTCTGTCAAAGGCACCTAATGCTTCTGAATTCCAGAAAAAAGCTTCTTTCTTTAGCAATTTGGTCAGCAGGGCTGCAATGGACCCATAATCTTGAATAAAGCGACGATAGTAGCCGGCCAATCCAAGAAAACCCCACAGTGCACGCACTGATGTTGGGCATGACCATTCCTTGACCGCTTGCACCTTTTGCCTATCCATAGCCACTCCCTCCTCTGATATCACATGCCCTAAATAGGAAACAGATGAAGCCCCAAAATGCATGTGGTCTTTTTGAGGAAAAAAACTTGTGGTCTTGCAGCACCTTCAAAATAGTTTGTACATGCAAGAGATGTTCTGACCAAGAAGAGCTATAGATTAAGATATCATCAAAGAAGACCAACACGAAGCGCCAAAGGAAAGCCTGCAATACTTCATTCATAATTGCTTGGAATGTTGCCGGTGCATTTGTTAAACCGAACGGCGTGACGAGAAATTCAAAGGGCCCTTGATGAGTCCAAAAAGCGGTCTTCTCCACATGGGCAGCATTCATGCGTACCTAATGGTATCTGGTCCTGAAGTCCAACTTAGTGAAGAACTTGGCATGTTTGAGTCCGTCAAGGAGTTCTTTGACAACCAAGATAGGAAATCGTCTTGTTGTTCAATGCTCTATAATCAACGCAAAAACACCCAAGATCCATCTTGCTTTTTGACCAATAAAACCGGGCCAAAAAAAAAAACTAGATGTGCTTGGACGTATAATGCCCTGCCTGAGCATCTCATCACATTGCTTCTCCAACTCTGTTTTCTGCACATGAGCATATCTGCACGGCTGTACTACAATCGGTGGAGTGCCCAGAAGCAGTAGAATCTTGTGATCCCGCCACCCGATAGGAGGTAACTCATGCGACTATGCAAACAGATAGTCAAATTCCTCCAATAATTCGGCCATCAGGTCGGCAGGTGTAGTCTTAAGAGCATGCCTTTGCAGTCGGACCGATGGTAACCCTTGCCACACTACCATCTTATTGTTGTGATGAAAAGCCATCGTGAGTTGAGTGAAGTCCCAGATAATAGGAATTAAAGAGCATAGACACTGGACTACCAAAACCATATCGAAACCAGCGAGTGGTATTGCGTAGCAGTCCAGACTGAAGTCCTCGTGCTCGATTGTGACCAGCAGGTCAGTTCATCACCCGGTACCGAAAACGTGGTCGCCATTAGCAACTGCAATCCGGATGCCTTGCTAGGGCTGTCATGGAATCCCTGCTTGCTGAGTTGCAGCTGTAAGCTGTAGCTATGAAGTTATGTGTAGAACCCGAGTCGAACCGAGTAATGAAGCATTCCCAGATAATAGGAATTAAAGAGCATAGACACTGGACTACCAAAACCATATCGAAACTAGCGAGTGGTATTGCGTAGCAGTCCAGACTGAAGTCCTCGTGCTCGATTGTGACCAGCAGTCGGTTCATCACCCGATCAAAACGTGGTCGCCATTAGCCACCGCAATCCGGATGCCTTGCTAGGGCTGTCATGGAATCCTCGCTTGCGAGTTGCGGTAAGTCGTAGCTATGAAGTTGTGTAGAACCCGAGTCGAACCGAGTAATGAAGCATTAGCAGTTCACCCAAACCGGCACCTGCATGGTCTGTGAGGAACGCGGTCGAATGCCAGACAAGGCGTGCAGTGATATCTCCGGCTCGAGCTCTCCTGCACTTCCACGGTTGGCCGATCGATCGCCCTCGTCATCGTCCGGCGATCTCCATGAGGAAGAGGCGCTTGCAGCGATGTCTTGGGGTGAATTTGTCGTCGCAGTTGAAGCACAGGCCTTGGTGACGGAGATCTATGAGCTGAGCCGCCATAAGCTGCCAGCGTGGAAGAGCAAGTCCGAGCGTTGTACTTAATAACCGGTGCCGTCCTCCAAAAGCGACACTAGAAGTTCCTGTCAAGATAGTCGGCAATCTCCTAGGAAGTGTCTATCGAGCACTCGGTTTGTAATGCACCAGCGTCACCACAAGTCGTTTTTCATATGCGCATGCTGTTAGATATATCCCATGTGTAATTACCATGTTGTATGAGGGATTTTCTGCATATGTGACGTACCTGTACGTGTGTATATATTGGCCCATTGGCCTCATGATGAATACAAGCACTATTCATAACATGGTATCAGAGCCAATCTAGGGTTTCGTCATACCTGGGTTTTCTCAGCCGCTACTGCTTCATCGTGCCAGCCGCCGCTGTTTTCATCTCGTGCTTGTGGAGGTTGCTCTACCTCTTCTGGGTTGGATTCGTCGATCTCTTCTGTACCGGATCCATCTCGGTTGCCGGGCTCTTCCATAGATCCAGGCCGAAGCCGCTCGGATCGGATCTACACCGACCCACCGCCGCCGCCTGGAGAGTTTGTCCAGACGTCATCTAGGGCTGCCGCCGCAGCGTGGGGAGCCCCTATGGACGTCGCCTGAGGCTGCTGATCCGGGCCGCGCCGCTCTGTTTTGTACCGATCCGGGCCGAAGCCGCTCGGATCTCCACCACCCGAGGCCTTCGCGCCGCGCTTGATCTGCCCACTTTGCGCGCGCGCCCATCCGGACGTCGCTTGGAGTCACCTGAGGAGCCCCGTCCGATCGGATCTCCACCGTCCGGGGCCGCCGCTGCCGCCTGGGGAGCCACCTCGCCAGATCCGCCTCCTTGCATAGCCCATCCGAACCGATCCCGCGACTCCACCGAAGGTGGCTGCTCCGATCCCGCCGTCGGTCGCCTCTTTTGGCTGCTACTGCTGCGGGTGGGGTTTGGCTCGATACTCGCCGAAGGTGGCTGCTCCGATCCCGCCGCCAACCACCTCTGTTGGGTGCTACTGCTGCGTGTGGGGCTTGGCTCGGCCGGGTGCTACATCTGAGTGGTTGAGTGGTTCCTCTGGCCAGGTGCTGCATCTGAGTGGCTTTCTTCATTGTTTGGTACACGCAACCTTGGATTCCCTTGACCATATGGTGAATTCCTCTTTGACCGGTTTGGTTCTTTTGGATTAAAAAAAAGAAAAAGAAACAAAAAGAAAAAAAGAAAAGAAAAAAATGTCTTCTTCTGCAGGCTTAGTTTCTATTCCTCGTTGCCCGGTGATCTTTGATGGTGCCAACTATCGGAATTGGTTTCAGCATATGCGTCTTCACATGCGTGGTCAGCGTCTTTGGGAGTTTCTTACCAGCGAGTTGCTCTGTCCGCCTCGCCCTACTCCACCTACTGCACCTGTACTCCCGAAGGATACTTCCGAAGACACTCGTACAAAGGCAACTAAAGCTTTTGAGGTTGCTATGAAGACTTTTCAGTCCTAGTTTGCTGCTCACAAAACATGAATTGATGAGGATGCTCATATTTGTGCTATTTTGGTTGCCAGCATGGAGGTGCATCTCACTGGAGATATTGTTGGTCTGACTTCCGCCCAGGCGATGTCGGTACATCTGCACACCCGCTACGAGCCATCTAGTAATTCCTTATCTCTTGTTGTTGTGCGTCAGGAGCAGTCACTGCAACAGGGAAATGTCACTGTAGACGAGTTCTACACTCAGTTGTCTGTCGTATAGCGTCAAATTGACTCTTTAGGGCCAGATGTTTGTTGCACCTATCAGTGCTGTCAGCGTCAGTAGTCTCACCTGGAGCTTCGTCGCATCTACGACTTCTTGACACGTCTCCATTTAGAGTTTGAGCAGACTCATGCTCAATTGCTGGCTCGTCATCCTCATGTGACTCTGTTGGAGGCCCTTACAGCTATTCGTACTGAGGAAATTCGTCTTCGTGGTGCGGGCCTACTGTCATCATCATCGTTTCCTTCGGTGTTGGCGACTTCTTCAGCTTCTGCTACGTCGCCCGTTACTTCCTCACTGATTGCACCTTCACCAGTGACAGCTACTGTTGGTAGGGCACTCCACTGCACTTACTGTAACAAGGATGGACATTTGGAGCAGTTTTGCTACAAGAAAAAGGATTTTCGTCATGATGCTCGTCCTCTGAGGGGCCCTGGAGGTACCTCTTCTCAACGGAGTCCTTGTGCCTCTGACACTCAGCAGTTTCTATAATTCCTAGGTCGCATGGTTGCTTCTGCATCGTCAGGTACTACTGGTTCTGCTACTCAGTCTTTGGGTGAGAGACCAGCTTCTACTCCTTCCTTAGGTACACCACTTTGAATTCTTGAATCTGAAACTAACTTATTAATATCTACTTCTAGTGTTGTTTCTCATATTGTGCAGATTGACATTAAAGATGAAGAATTGAACATTCATCAACCGACACCTTTAAAGGCAAATGAGGAGATAACCACAAGACGGGATGAAGTACCTGCTGTCTCATGGGTGCATCCTTATAATTTTAAACCCCCAACACCTACATCATCTGAGGAGGACGATAAAGGTAACAATAGTGGTGCTGAATTTAATTATGCAAAGATGAGTAATTGTGAGAACTCATATGATCAACCGAACACTCCATGTTCCGAAATTTCAATGCTTAATTTACATAATGTGGAATTGATTACTTACAAGGAAGTTGTTACTAGAATATCTCCTAATGATTTTTTATGCTATATCTTGTTTGACACTCCTAGAGAGCTATCTAGTGTGATTGATAAGGTTGCTGAAATTTCATGTTCAAAATCACTAGTTAGTACCCATGCCTACACATATAATTTCAATTTGATTGGCCATTATGGTATAGATGATGAATTTTATGTTCATAGAATTTGCATTACATGTGATAAACTTACTGACTTGAAATTACATATTATGGATAAACAATCTTTTGCAACATGTTATGATCATTATGAGATGAATTTCACCAATAGTACGTACTGTTTAGAAAGATTTCACAAATCTAGTTGTTCGATTCTTGGTGTACAATCATGCAAAAATAATCAGAGTAGTGCAGCTGAAGCATGGAAAACACTCAACATTTTTTTCCGATATCTACACATTTAAATCTGATTTTGCTCATTAAGGATCTGTCCATATCTTTGGAAAAGTCGAGGACGACTTTCTTTTATGGGAGGGAGAATGATGTGAAAAACAATAATGCAATGCATACATCTTTTAGTCGCTGCTATATTCAACGGTTTGTGCAAAATAGTGAGAATATCACAACAATTGACTCTTATATATACCAGGCATATGTGTTATTCTTTTCATTTACTACACCTCCAAAAGTTTATGATGATATAAGCCGAAGAAATATTAACGATTTAATATATATACCATGCATACACGTTGTATTCTTTGTTTAGCACAATTTCAGGCTATCAAAAGCCGAGGACGGCTTTTCTTGAAGAAGGGGAGGATGATGCGGATATGCACGTGTCTTGTACTTTTCCGTTAAATATCTTATTCAATTGGAAAGAATTATTGAGCCACACGAAATATGGCCAGGTGAACTCATTTCAAACTATACTTAATTTTGTTATTCATAAGAATGAAATACATCATGTTATTACCTGGTGTATTCTTAGGTTTGTCAATGGCAAAACAATAAAGATGCAAAAGGAAGCGGATAACCACATTATGTGCCAAAGACATAAAGGAACAAAGCCCACGCGGATGGAGCCAACAAGAACGAAGCACATGTGGTGGTTGGAACCCATGTGGAAGGGAAAGAAAGCCCATGTGGCGGGAGAGTATAAGGACGGAACCCAAGAACTTAGAGCACAAGTTTTGGACACTATTTTGAAGCCCAACTCAGACTTCCCACGTGCTCAATCCAAATCCAACTCGGATTCAACTCAGAATTCAATTCGGACTCGGTTCGACAACTGTCGAGCGATTACTAAAAAGGTCATAACTTTCACAAACGAGTCCGATTCGAGCGTTCTTGTACTTGTTGGAAAGATATTTTCAAGGGCTACGAATGAATCCGCCCGACATCAAATTCAATAACGGATCAAAAGTTATGACCAAAACAATATGGCGGTTTGTAAAATCTAGTTTTCTTTTTAAGAGTTCGTATCTAAAACCATATAGGGTTGAGTTGTAGTAGGTTTGGAGGACTCTATGCACGTCCCAAGAGGCTATATAAGCCTGTATTGGCATCCTTAGAAGGGGACCAAGTTTTATGCATCAGTTGAAACATAGCTATTGCTTGTTCTTTCAACACGAGTTCATGCGAGGGCTTTGAGAGAAATTAGGCGATCCATTGTTTGTTACGAAGATCAAGGTCAAGCCGTCGTTCCATTGGGAATTGGGGACTTGGCGTTAAATGCTTGTGGTCACGCGACGAACAATTATCCGGTGTGTTTTGGGCGTTTCAAGAGTTGAGGGTTCGTGCATGGGCACGAGTGTTCACTAGCGACATCGTCTACTTCACATCAACTATCCACGGTTCCTCACTGAGAAGATCGGGACCCATCCCCGTATCAACAAGCATCGCCAACTTCTTGAGGCAGCTCGTACTCTTATGTTTGCTTCTAATGTTCCACCATACTTCCGGACTGAAGCTATTTCCATTGCCACTTTTTTATCAACATTCAGCTCTAACGGTGGCAATTCCTCCGCGGGCGGGCACCATGAGAATATCCCGTGGGGCGGAGGCGAGTAATATCCCCGTGGAGAGCAGGCGGGGCCATGAAGCTAGCGAGCGGTGACTGAGGTCATCCTCGCTCATGAGAGTTCCACGGGGACCCGATAAAAATAAAAATATGTTTAATAATAGATTATTGTTTTTTAATATAGAAAATTGTATTCTTTTCTTGTATATTTAGACTAAAACTTAAATTTATATGTTGGAATATATATTTTGAAGCTATATTTTTAAAAATAATATGCTTAAGTAATTATAAATTAATAAATAAAATCAAATTTTTATTTTTAAATAATAAATTTAATCTTTTTTAATCCCATGAAGTCGGGTCCCACTGGGGGGCCGGGACGAGGCAATCCCACGTGAGGCTAAGCAGGCGGGCGGGGTGGGCTCATGGGCGGGCGGGCCATGAGGCTTCCCGCCTCGCCTGTTTACATCCCTATTCAGCTCTCCTCTGCTCTTCAAGGTGAGATTCCAGTCGAGCGCCTATGTGGCAAGAATCCTGATTATTCCAGTTTTCGCCTCTTTGGGTGCATGTATGCTATGTTTTTCTTGCACCTCGTGAGCGCACCAAGTTGACCACTCAGTCTGTTGAGTGTGTTTTTCTGGGCTACAGTGCTGAACACAAGGGATATCGCTGCTGGGACTCTGTTGACCGACAGATGCGGATTTCTCAGGACGTTAGTTTTGATAAGCCTCGTCCTTTCTATCCACACCCTTCTTTTTCCTCCACTTCAGCATCACTTGTCGAGCCACTTTCTTTCCTGACTTTTCCTTCCACTCCCATAGTTGCCACTCCATCACCACAGCCTTTGGTCTCTCCAGTGCCTCCTTTCAAGTCGGCACCCTCTTCCCCACCAGTATGCTCTCCTGAGGTCAGTTCTGATCTTGTTAATTCTTGTTCTCTACTATACCTGTCGTCCGCGGGTTTAGGACTCTTCTGGTGTGCAATCTTCTTCTGATGGGCCATCCTCTTCGACCTCTCCTCGCTATGCTCTTCAGGATCGCCAGTCTATTCGACCTCCTGCGCGTTTTGGTTTTGCTGCCGCTGCTCTTGCCGAACCGACTTCTTATCATGATGTTATTTATCAGAAGTGGCAGCATGCGATGGCAGAGGAGATTGCTGCCCTTGAGTACACTGGCACGTGGGATCTTGTTCCTCTTCCTGCACGTGTCACTCCTATCATATGCAAGTGGGTATATTAGGTTAAGACCCGTTCTGATGGTTCTCTTGAGTCACTTGAGCGCTACAAGGCTCGTCTTGTGGCGCGCGGTTTTCAGCAGGAGCATGGTCGTGACTATGATGAGACTTTTGCTCAAGTTGCTCACATGACTAATGTCCACTCTTCTTGTTGTTGCCTCTATTTGCCAGTGGTCCCATCTCTCAGTTGGACGTCAAGAATGTCTTTCTCAATGACAAGTTGCATGAGGAGGTCTACATGCAGCCGCCCCCTGGATATTCTGTTCCTAAGGGTATGGTTTGTCGTCTTTGCCGCTCTCTTCATGGTCTCAAGCAAGCTCCTCGAGCTTGGTTTAATCGTTTCTCTTTCGTTGTCACTGCAGCTGATTTTTCTGCCAATGCTCATGATCCTGCTCTTTTTATTCACACTTCGCCTCGTAGTCGTACGCTTCTTTTATACGTTGATGATATGATCATCACTGAAGATGATTCTCAGTACATCACTTTTATGAAGGAGCGTCTTCATGAGCAGTTTCTTATGTTTGATCGGGTCCACTTCGCTACTCTCTTGGCATTGATGTTACATCTACCCCTGAGGGTTTCTATTTATCCAAGAAAAGTATATTCAGGATCTTCTTGAGCATGCATCTCTTACTGATCAGCGCACAGCTGAGACTTCTATGGAGCTTAATGTTCATTTTCATCTTACTGATGGTGAGCCTCTTCCTGATCCTACTCGCTATCGTCACCTTGTTGGGAGCCTCGTTTATCTTGGTGTTACTCGTTCTGACATTTCGTATCATGTGCATATCTTGAGTCAGTTTGTTTCTGCTTCCACACCCTCGATCTGATCATCTCCTTTGTGTTCTACGATACCTTCGTGGAACTATCTCTGTGTCTCTTTTCCCTAGCTCCACTCTTTCTGACTCGGGCATATTCTGATGCCACATGGGCTAGTGATCCCTCTGATCGCCGGTCTCTCTCTGCTTACTGTGTTTTTCTTAGTGGTTCTCTCATTGCTTGGAAGACTAAGTAGCAGACAGCAGTTTCTCGTTCGAGTGCTGAGGCTGAGTTGCGAGCGATGGCGTTGTTGACTGCGGAGGTTACATGGCTCTGATGATTACTTGAGGATTTTGGTGTTTCGTTTTTGCAGCTCCTCTTTTGTCCGACAAGATCACAGTGCTATTAGCATTGCTAAGATCCGGTGAAGCATGAGCTTACAAAGTATATTGGTGCTGATGCTTCATACATGCGGACACAGGTGTAGGATCAGGTTGTTGCTCTTCAGTATGTACATTCCGAGTTTCAGTTGGCAGACTTCTTCACAAAAGCACAGACCAAAGCTCAGCATAGTTTTCACCTCTCCAAACTTAATATTGTTGATCCACCATAAGTTTGAGGGGGGTATTAGATATATCCCATATATATGTGTAATTATCCTGTTGTATAAGGGGTTTTCTACATGTGTGACATACATGTACGTGTATGTATATTGACCCATTGGCCTTATGATGAATACAAGCACAATTCATAACACATGCGAGGGCCATGGCCAGCTGTAGACTGCCTGGATGTTGCAGCTCCACGTTCGATCCGTGTGCCTGTAGTTTAGCCATTGTTTTGAATTGGCGGGCCAAAATGGAGGGTACAATACTCTTTGAATGTGTGCCACGACGGCTCGCCTTCATCTCTTTCCAACTGAAAATACCATTGTTGGGCCAACCCCAATAAGTGATATGAAGCGAGCCAAACCTTGTCCTACTCTAGCGTCTACTGCCCATGGAAGAAGCGCTGCATACGGTTGATCCAAGCCCAGGTGGGTCATCTTTGCCATCAAAGGTGGGAAACACGAGCTTGTGTATGTGCGCTCCCTGGTGATGGCCTCCTCCGTGCGTCGGGTGATGATATGAGGGCAGGAGGGTGGACATCACACCAGATGGCATTGGCAACAGCCCTTCTCCCAGATTCACCAATTGTTTCTCATGCAAATCGATGCACTCCTTAATGCCACAGATGTCTGTTGCTATGGCCTTCTTAAGTTCTTCAAACTTGGTCGTCAGGGAGGCTGTGAGCTCTGCGACCTGCTTGGTCAACATAGACATCTTCAGCGAACCTGCCATCAGCTCTGAAATGTCACGGCACGATTGCGGGATCGCAGATTTGACCCGTGCATGGGCAAGCTGTTCGGAACCCTGGTGAAGTCAGAGTCAGACGGCTCCGTGATGACTCGGATGAGGAAGATAGCAGCAAGAAGATCAGAACTGATTCTGAAGACAGGAGTTATGAGGTAAGATTGAATTTCTATTGCTGCCTTTCTGATTACAAAAGCTCCCTTTATATAAGACTAATCCTACCATACGTACTAGAATTCATAAGGAAACTATAATAGCTTATTACAATACGGACTCTCTATCCTAGTCCTACTTGGTTACATAGTATTAACCAACTCGGACTCATCTGCCTGAATATCCTGACCAACTAAATATCCCTCTGGCTGCCTTCTAGCACTAGGGTGGCGCTGATAAGTGCGCCCCCACCTGACACATGCTAAGATATAAAAATTGTTAGCTTCGATTTCACAATTAATAACAGGTTCACCGTTTGATCAAATCCTAGAATAGATTGAATATTATCCTAATTAAGACACATCCAAGAGAAAATGCACCTACCAAACATGAGCAATGTAAGATACAGTAAAAAAAATCATACAGGTAATACTTTGTACCATCTAAGAAAGTAACTGAACAGTAGCATGCATACATATAAGTGTAAAGCCTCTAGCATATGACGTATTCACTTGGGAAACCTATTTTCATTCTCATCATCAGGTTAAAGTTCCAAGTACTTAAACAGGATGTTATTTCTAATTTCTATTAATGGAACAGAAAACTATAAATGTTAAAAATGATGACATCTTTCTTTCAAGAAAACATCATACAGTCAACAACCAACAGCAGGAATCAATATGGTAAATATATATTTTGAATCTCAAATGAAATAGCTTCAGATGCAAGCATACAACTCACCATATCCTTCAGGATCCTTAGTAATAAACCTCATCAAATGTTCAGTAGTGGCCAGGTTTATATCACTGAAATAATACTCCACCTACAAGGTTTAAATTTATGAAATGAGAAAATTTAGAAACAAAGAACTGTTTTTACAACAACTAAAAAGCAACAGCATTCTCTTAGCGAGGTTTTGTAGACCACTACCAGCCGCAAATAGACGTCATAGCAAACTAGTTAAAAATCAACACTCTTTAAACTAAAACAATAAAACACAGCACCAAAGTGCAGGGATCTTGAGAGCACCCCACCAAAGATAGTTAATAATCTATGGAGTAGAAACTTGACCAGTTAACGAAATTATAGTTCCAAATCAAAGACTCAATATGAAACTATTTAATGGACACGATCGCCTCCAAGAAATTCCACATGTGATTATATTACAGCCCATACAAAAATCAGTGCTTGAGTAAGCATGTCCTAAGCTTTCCAGACTTTAAGAGGCCAAGATGATGGAATGCTATAATGTTTTGCAGCAGAACTAGTGCACCACAAGAGCAGTGGTTGCTTACAAGAAATGTTATGTAAAAAAGATAAAGTAAAATATGACACAGACCAATGGAACCTGCTAGGCTGCTAGATATAATGTTAAGTAGCTTACAGTATTTCTTTTTCTTGAAATAATATAAGTCAAGAGAATTAGAACTCTAATGCCAGAAAAAAAAAAGGTGAGCCGTAATATATAACTTAGCGAACAAAATAACAGCTGGATAACGTTGAAAAAAAGTTACATGACAGGATTAAAGGGATACAAAATCAATTAGGCATTTCTCATAATCAAATAAGCAAAGCAGTGTCACTCAAAAAGTAACACAATAATTATCATAGTATGATGTTAATTAATAGTTTAATACATCACCACCACATCTAACACTATAACAGAACAAATTCTAAAATGGGGATATCACCTTGTTTCCTGATTTCGTAGAACATGCGCAAATACCACAATTTGTCAAGTTAGCTTGCAACCCCATCCCATCAAGATTCATGTATTCCCCTCAACTAAACAACATGTTTACCATGTACCTAAGAATACACAGCTCCGACACTACCTTTGCTATGACTAAGGATAGACAGCCCAATCTGAGCAATATTTACTTTTGATCTAACCCAAGAGCATCTAAAAGAGCCGTAGGAGCAGATACCTGCTTCGTGATCTTCTGATCTACTAAGGTATGACCTACAACTACGGTTCAACTGTACTGTTACTGGAAGATGTAGCAATTTGACACAATTTTATTCCTGATCTAAATCTAATTGCACAATCGATTCGGGCATCAAAACAAACGACCAAGAGGAGCATTCACCTGCTTCGTGATCTTGTGCACCACGTCGTCGGAGATCCCGTCCTCGCCGACTGCTGCGCCTGAGCCGCCGCCGGCGCCGGTGGCGCCGCTTGGTCGGCCTCCACCTCGTGCTCCGCTGCGGCACCGAACCCCGCACCACCACCACCACCGACCGCCGCGTAGTACTCGAACGATGGCGGGGGCGGAGGGGGCCCCGCCGCGAAGAACGCTGCGGGGGGCGGCGGAGGCGCCGCGGCGAACACGTGGATGACCGGCTGCGTCGACGGCGGCGCAGCGCGCGGCACGAACTCCGGCGCCTGCGCGTTGAGACGGGTCGCGGAGCCGCTCCGCGGGAGGCCCCCCGGCCGCTCCTCCGCCACCGCCGGATCCGCGAGATCCTGCTGCGACATTAGGGTTAGGGTTTCGGGGCCAGCGGCAGCAGCTGTGCTAGTAGAGCAGTGGTAGTGGTGTTGGCAGTAGTAGTGATTTTATAGGGTAGCTAATTAGGGTTTGGGGCAAGGCGCGGGCGGCGGAGAAGGGGAGTTCTCGGCGCTAGTCGCGGGCGCCGGCGAGGTTGGGTATTTATAGGGCGCGGCACGCGCAGGCTTCCTTGGGGGATCGGCGCCGCGGCCACGCTCCGCCTCCGATCGGAGAGGGGGTGACTGGTCGGAAAGATGGGTGGACCCGGTGTATGGTGGGATGTGGGTGAAGGGCGTCTGTGTGGCCTCGCGATTCGGAGTATTGGAGTGTGGGTGTATGGACGTGGTGTAGAGAGCAGGGAACTGAATGGAGATTGACTGGGGTGTGGGGCCGGGAGGTGGGAGGATTGGATCGAGGCGGACCGCACCCGTGGGTATCGTGCTCGTATGGTTCCTCGTGCGGATCTAACCTTCCTCGCCTAGACACGTACGCTTCTTATCAACAAATCTAATTTGTTTTATTTAAGGAAATAATAAAAGTGGTAGAAAATTACACCGCACCTGCTTTTAAACTTATGATGCTAGATGTTCTAAAACTAATCATAAAGATAATTATATCACGTCTATATTATAATCTTTTGAATAAATAATATTATGTTCCTTAAATGAAAAATTATTTATGAAAGTTAAGCAAGTATGTGATTTGTAGGTAAAGCCCTATATTTTGTTGTATGATGTTTATTTTAAAAAGATCTCTGGTCGAATGCCACTGATCGTGACACTGGTGACTTACAAACCAGCACATGTATTGATTGATGATCACATTTCACCGGTTATAAATATGAGGATATCGAATCAATAATGTAGATATATGTTAAAAAAAATATGATACTGAATTGACCCACCTTAAAATACTATTGAGGTTGTTGTGTTTAATGTGTCATTAGTTGGTTTCAAGTAATAATGATTTATAATCTTTATATCTGAGATTAGCATAGTTTCTATGTATGTAATAGTACACTTAAGGGTTATCAAACGCTACTCTGTTACTTGATAGTTATAAACGTAGCTTTCAAGTATGCTATAAAACATACTGAGGAATGTGTCTGGTCGGATATGAGATTTGTACCTTACGTAATAGGAGAGATATCTCTAAGTCCCTCAATGTGGTAAAATAAAGAAAGTGTATGATCATATCATGAGTGGTCGAAAAGTCAACTATATGAAGTTACTCATCACTCGTAAGGCAAAAGGAGAATATATAAATTGGTCGATAAGTTCGACTTGATGCGAACTAGTAGTATGAGTATAATCCTGGTTGTAACTTGGCCTGACATATCATAGATTGGTCTGCGAACTTATCGTATGGGGATTCGAACTAGTCGTAACCAAATACGATTTGGTCGTAAGGAGTTATGAGCTGATTGTGAGTGACTAAGACCTAGTTCTGAGATCATATTGTATAATATTTTGGGCCTGTTCTTTTGCGACTTCTAAAAGCGCTTTTGGCTTTTATTCTGATAACTAACTTTTAAGCGGAGTATTTTTTAAGATGAGGTCTACAAGTTAATTGTAGTACACGTTAAAAACCTAATATCTGTACCATCAAAAATCACAAGCAGTATCTCTCTTTCCGCAATCTCTGTAAAAACACCAAAAAGCCATCGACACATCAAAAGCCATCACCATGACCAAAAGAACATGCCCTTTATCTAGATTGATCTTCGTATACATTTGGGGTTGATATGTCCTACTAGAGACCATTACTAACCAAAGATGATCGAAATGTGTTTTGAGTTGCAACCAAGTATACATCAACATATAGGATTACACACTTAATGGGTTAGAATAATAAGAGTCCGGATAATAAACTTCAAGTGGGATAAGATCTTTACTTATACAAAATAAGGGTCTGATCGGAGGCTCTTCAAGTTAAATACGATCTCTAATTATATCATATAAGGATCTGATAGGAGGCAATATATTGAGAGAGGTTGAGGGTTGTACTAAAAATTAAGAATCAGATAAAATCTCGAGGCAAGTCCATTGAAACCCTAGCCGCCACCTCTCAAAACCCGTGTCGTGTACGCTGGTGTTAGCACATCAACACACGATGTGTGGACTTTGGTAGAAACATTCCTACGACTGTGGCGCTAATCAGGATGGTCACGAGGAGATAGTTGGCTCGAGGAAGATCGACTATTTCTACTATATCGATGCATGCTACGTTGAACTAGACTGTTTCAACTCTTCTTCCGTTATACTGTGCGTCTAGTGGTAACGATTTATGATCTCTTACTCGCATGATGTTTTGATTTGTGTGGTAGAAATTTTAATTTGCGCTAGTGTAGCCTAGTTACACAATCACATACTTATACAATCTTTTGAATTGGCATGAATGAGCTCCTCTGCTTTTGAATTTTATCAATTTGCCACCTATGCTTTTCACTTGAGAGCAATCAAACACCCATTATTTACCATAAAATCATTCTGATATGAACACTTGTACCTTTTGTAAATATATAATTATGAACTGGTACATAATTTAATCAAGAAAACATGTGATATATTTAAATGCATTTTTAAAAGCATAAGTGATAAATCGTACTAAACTGAACACAGGTCTCAAAAAATACAGGTGGTTAATTGCCAAAATTAGAAGAACAAGTGGGGTTACAATTTTATAATTGTATAGGTGGTTGCGGTGCAATCTCCTCTAAAACTTATGTTTTTTTTAAAATCTCCTCTAAAACTAGAGCACATGCCTATTGTACTTTGAACGCATACATTAGAAAGAGTGAAAATACTGAAAGAGATTATTATGCTAGCGACAGAAATGTACCTAGAAGAACATTTAGAACAGTGTTGCTACTTATACTGTTAAGCCTGACTCTTGTCGAATTGTTGAATGTTAATCGTTGTTGCTTCACTAGTTGCTGTGACAAGAAGCCAGTTACACACTTACACTAACTTTTGAGAAATACATTCATAAGTGATCACTTATGTATGCCAATATTGTGATCTTCATCATCACCACAGATACATCGTAACTCACTACTTGTGATGGTTACATATATGCAAGTGACGGTTAAATATATGCAAATCCGATCCCCGGTGTAGCTAGCTATCATCCGTCCATGGAAGTGAGAGAGATTGTTGTGGAGATCGATGAATCTAGCAAGAAGCCGCTTAGGTTTCTAAGCTTGTGGCGATCGAAGTGCTATCCAGGAAAGCAAAATTCAAACATATGGATCAAAATCTTTACTATTATAAAAGAAGGAGTTGATGGTTGACCCGTCGTCACTCCCCTTCTCTCAGCCCTTCGATCTGATTACGAGATAAAATCCGAGCCGTCTATCTCGTAGCCCCTCCCTCCCACCCGCGCGCCGCCTCCTCCCTCTCTCTATCTCTCTCAGCCGCACCGCCTCCCCGCGCGCGCTCCTCCTCCCTACCCCGATCGCCTCCCCTCGCTCTCCCTCGCCTCCCCTCGCTCTTCCCCGCCGCCTCCTCCCCCCACCCCGCGTCGCCACCGCCGCCTCCCCTCCTCACTCCCAAGCGTATCCTTGCCGAGCAAGAAGCCCAACTTGGCCTCGTAAGCCCACCTCCGGAGGCCGGAGCAATTCCTTCGTTCTCTTCGATCTCGACGCCTCCGCCTCGACCTCGTCTGCGAACTCGCAACTACCGCCATGTCGGTGAGTCTCCAAACACCCCGCGACCCAAACCTTCCCCTCGCCTCAGATCTCAAATTTCTGATGATTTGGCTCGCGCGGCTCGCAGATCTTCGAGTACAATGGCGCCAGAGGGTGTTCAAGATCCACGACAAGCTCTACATCGGCCTCTCCGGCCTCGCCACCGACGCCCAGACGCTGTGAGTCGCAGTCAGATCCCCCCTTTTGGTTGTTTCTTGGTTTGGTGACCGCTGATTCGGCAGATTAGGGTTTGGGTTTTGTGTAGGTACCAGCGCACAGTGTTTAGGCACAAGTCAGACAGTGGGAGGAGAGGAACATGAAGCCCAGGACCTTCGCCCGGCCTCGTCTCGCGCTTCTCTACAAGAAGAGGTAAGGATTCCACTAGCGCAAAAAGTTGAATTGTGTAGTATACCAAGTAGACTAGAGTTAGTGGGGGTTATGTGTGTGTATAAATTTAAACGCTAATCGAGATCTAATATTGTCCAAAAAGATACAAAATTTGGATATGTTAACTGCTTAGTGTTATATAGGGCATAACAAGGTATTTATACGATGTTGCATAAGAGCTTCATTATACAAAGGTAGGGTTATTGGAGGCGGCGATTACTCTGTTACGATGTTTCAATGTAGATATATGCGTGTTTTTGGAGCGGATGGGAAAAAGTATTATGGCCATACAAATATAGTAAAACATTTACTACTTGTATAACCGTATTGCATGATTTGTGCTAAATGGGCATCCTAAGAAGTAAGAAGCTGTTATATTGCCTTGATTATTGATTGGTTCATTTAGAGCGAAATAAGCACATATTAATCTTTAGGCGGGATTACTAGCTCGCTAATTGTTCAACCGTTTTCAATATCTTATGCCATGATGATTGTTTAGGGATGTAATACTTGGGAGCTACATGTGAATATGCGATGTTTTACCTTTTAGATTTGTCCCCATTTTCACCAAAGGAGTAATTCTGATGAACTTTATGGACTTATGTCAGGATTATGTTGGTTATGTAATTGTAATGGTGCTTTTAAAGTATTTGTTTATGTAAATGCTTGTTTTTATTTGCATCCGAGGCGAGAGGTTAGCTGAACATCAGTCAAGTTCGTCTTCTAAAATAAATTTTGACACAACTAGAAAGATAGGTCCAGAGGTTCCTCTTTTCCAAGAAGGAAAAAATTGGTGATTATCTGGGAAATTGGGTTAGATATAAACCGACATTTCTGGTTGATAAGCATAATTCATTTAAGCTTTTAGATATGCGATGTCGGCCTTTCTATGATTTACATAGCATAATTAACCTTTGTATGCACTAATTAGCTCTGTGATTAACCTTTGTATACTAATATTGATATATGGTTTATCTATCTTGAACCACGTTTCTTCGTTTTGTATGATTGGGTTAGGGAGAAGGTTTATCTAACTTTTAGTCTTGCATGAAAATTTCAGATTTGGGCCATACTTACGCGGTAGGTTATTCTTTGGGCTTGGAGATGGCAATGAGCCATTTATTTGTACCATGGATGCATTGGTGCAAAGTATGTATCCATTTCATTTGTGCTTTGTTTTTCCACAAGTATTTTTTTTCCTTTTTGATGTATTTTATAGTTTGCACACATCTGGTTGATTATCTACTTCTCATGTGCTGCCATTTACTCCACTGAGTGCTATGCCTTTTTTTAGTTCTTGTTGTTCATCTGGGGAAGATTCCACATTCCAGGGGTAGGGGGAAGCTTTGTTATATTTAGATTAATCCAGTCACATGGAAAAAATGTTGGAAATGATGACCAATTGGTGTATAGTCTTAACTTTCTATGTATTTTTTGAAAACTAATTATCACAGTATATTACTTATGTACCACACCTTTTGCATTTGTGAAGCTTTTATTCTAGCTGCACTGCAGGAGATGATATTATTCATACCAGCATATGTCACCAATATGGCATGATATCTTCTTTACTAAAGTTTTGTTTCATCAAGGTCCTGTTATATAATTCTACATTATCCTTGGTTCTACAAAAGTCTCTGTTGTTGCTTTGATGAATAATAATTCATGGATTTGCTCATTAATATATTTACTCTATGTTCATTAAAGTTCGAAAAAAGAAGAGTGGTGTCAGGCCAGTCAAGTCAATTGGTTACCTGCATTTATAGTTTTATTTGAACTTTATCTAATTGTCTGTTTAGTATCTGAAAGCTATGTTTAATATTTGTCCTGTTCCACCAATACCACTTTATGTTCATGGATACTTTATAAAAAGAGTTATTGCTTTCATCCCTTTTTTAAAAAATATTGTATATTTGATGTCCACTCGATGAATATTTCAGGTTATTTGCTAGGTGTATTTAGAATTTCATATTCCTTAAGAAGATTAGATGTGATCTTCAGTGCACATATTCTTCTTTGTCATATTGTTATCCATATCATATGTATTAAGAATACTATGAAAAAAATATTATTTACTATCATTTCTGTACATATTGTTTTATGTGGTGCTTGTTCTATCATGTTTAACTAATATGATGCTTGATTTATTTACGAGTATGAACATGTATGTTTTGTTTGATACATGATAACGTAAGATAAAGTTAATATTTATTATTCAGTTTGATATCATATTTGATAGTATGCATCACTTTTATTTGGTTTTTCATTGCAACGCACGGGCACCTTACTAGTTATACATATGTTGTACTAGATTAACAGTAGAACACACCAACTAACTCCTGGCCGTCCGTGGAGCACTCGAGTGTGGCCCGGAGCTGACTGTGCGCCGGCGAGTCGTCGAAGATGCGGCAGCGACCAGCGCGAACATTAGCCACCACACCGATGAGCACCTTCATGTTTGGTTGGTCTAAGATCTTCAGAAATGGAAATGGCTGCAAGCCAGCAAGTATGACACATATATAATTTTCTTCCCCCAAAATGCACAATAGGAAGGATGCACGGATAATTGGGTATGCATGCACTTGTATAAATTAAGAATACGATACATGGTAGAGATATCATAGGTCATCTTTTTTTGGGGAAATTTGGACGTTTGTAGCAGCATCATGCGAACAAATTCCACAGCTAGCACCGAGCGCCAAAAAATTCCATCTCTAGCCCCCCAACGCACCGCACGATCGAACATCCGAGCGCACGACCCTTCCGGCGCCGACACTGTCGATCGTGCGATGCCGGACCGCGCGACCGGTGCTCTGATCTGATTGTGCGGTCGTCGCGACGACCACCATCAGAGCACCGGCCGTGCGGTCCGTCATCGCACGCACCGACCGCCACAGAGCGCGTCTAGGCCTCCGACCGTATGTATTTACATGTATAGAATTAAATTTTGTAATGGATAAAATTGTATTTATGAAGTTGTATTTAGAAAATATTTACATGTATAAAATTAATTTTTGGAATGAATAAAATTTTAGATATGTATAGAATTAATTTTACATATCATATTTATATGTATATGTAAAGTTATATTTCCCCAAGCGTATAGAATTTATATGTATTCGTAAGGTTATATTTAGAATAAAAATAATTTTGGATATATGAAATGATGTTTGAAACATATGAATTCTATGTACATTCCAGTTTACTGCTTGTGTAATTTTGTTGTAACAACTATCTGAAAAAATATTTGAAACATATTGAACACATGAAGTTTGATAGTAATTATGTCATCTTAATGTAATTATAAAAAAGTGAAAACTGATACATATGATTAATTTTGGAGTCTGATTACGTACTTAAAAAGACATTTACAATATTTGTAAAAATCAAACTTATGATAGTTTTGTTGTAGGCTTGGACATTGCAATATAAATAGCAGTTTTACAAGTTTTTGCATTTCAATTGAGCTTCAAAAGATAGGTGAAAAAATGACTTAGAAGAGTACAATAATTGTGAGAACATTTGTCCATCTAGACCAATATGTGAGGATCAAAAGTCATAATTATGCCTACCTCAGATTATGAACACATTAAAAGATATGAAAATCAGAAAAGTGCTCAAAATTTTGTGAAAGTTTGTGCATTCCAATTGAGCTTAAAAAGTTAGCTGAAAAAGCGACTTATAAAAGTCCAATAATTTTGAGAACATTTGTCCGTATAGACCAATATCTGAGGATGAAAAGTCGTAATTATGACTACCTCGGATTATGAGCACATTAAAATATATGAAAATCAGAAAAGTGCTCAAAACTATGTGAAAGTTTGTGCATTCTAATTGAGCTTCAAAAACTAGCAGAAAAACTGACATAAAAGAGTCCAATAATTCTGGAAAAATTTGTCCATATAGACCAATATGTGAGGATGAAAAGTCATAATTATGACTATCTAAGATTATGAGCGCATTAAAAGATATAAAAATCAGAAAAATGCTAAAAATTATGTGAAAGTTTATGCATTCCATTTGAGCTCCAAAAGTTAGCTGGAAAACTGACTTAAAAGAGTTCAATAATTCTGGAAAAGAAAATTCATATAGACCAATATCTGAGGATCAAAAGTCATAATTATGACTACTTCAGATTATGAGCACATTAAAATATATGAAAATCAGAAATGTACTTAAAACTAAGCAAAGTTCTAAAATTTTAGCATTTTATCAAAATGAGAAAAGTATAGATCTTAGTCCTTTCATGTAGTTACTTTTTTTGTTGATTTCGATATTTAAGTTCTCATATGTCATATTATTTAATCCGTCTGAACTTGCCATTTATACTGCTGAAAGAGATTTCGAAGAAGATTGCAATGAGAAGATGAACATACGATTAGCGTAGAAACGGATGGTAAGTAAGAAGGTAAGCGATATTGAGGACACGAAGAATTGTATGCAAAGGTAAACATGAAAATAACATAGCGCACAAAGTTACACGATAGAAAATAAACCGACACACTCCTACGATACATGTGCGCGTTGTTATGCGGACGAAAACAAACCTAATAACCGGGGCCATTCACCGGACCAGTGCGGAACAGCCCCACCTACTACGTGGACCGGGGCCATTTTCCCTTCCTCACGACTTCTGCGTCGAATTCCTCGGATGCCTCTTTTGCCTTGGCCGCTAGCTCCCTCTTCCTTTCGCGCTCCCTTTCGCGAGCTTCGTGCCCCATACGCGTGCACGCCTCGTGATGGGATTCCGTCTCCCGACGTATACGTTCGGCCTGCTCGTCGTTTCGGCGTTCCGCCTCGCGAATCTCCGATGCCGTTCTTTCATTCCATTGTTGGAAGTCGAGAGTCCACTGGTCGTATGGGTGGATCTCTAGGTCGATCCACTTGCGATACCCGCACAACGGTTCCAGGGACTACGAGTACACAAGAAATATTAGTGCGTACATGAAACGAGAAGTAGTGGGGAGGAACACACTGTAAGCGGTTCTTACTGGCTGCCGATAGGTCCTCGTGTCCCAACGTCGGTCAGGATAGTCGCTGGAGTAGTTTGCGCAACCCAGTAGCGCATACCCAGGCTAAGTGGGTGCTTCGATTTGAAGAACTTACATGGGTCTTGACACCAACAGAGGGGAGGCCTCTCCCCTGCGGGGCTCTTCGCGAACGCTCGTTGGAACCGTCGGGATGGGGTCGGTGCGACGCGGGATATCTTCTCGGGGAGCTGTCCTCCTCGCACACACCGCTTCTTGGGCCCGTGCCGCAGCTGCCTTCGCCCGTTCGTCGCGGGCCGCCGCAGCTCTTGCTATGTCGCGAATCTCCTCCCATTGCTTCTGCATCTTCTCCCATTGTGCCTTCTGCCGATTGTCCATCTTGAAAGTGTGGAGTTTGGATTCTGTAGTGCCTTATCTCCAATCCCTTTCACCTCCTTATGTACGCTCAGGGGTTGGAATGGTGCGGTTAATTTCGAACCATGAAAAGGTGCCCCGGGAATTAATGAAACTGTGCAGGGTTGGCCCCCCTCATCTCGTCGCGACCTGCCTGGGCCTGACACTGCACAAAGCAATACCCAGTCTTGTGCTGTCACTGCGTAAAGTAAAGCCGGCCCGTCTCGTCTTGTCAATGCGTAAAGCAGGACACTCTTTCCCCTCACTGCGTAAAGCTGACAAGTCTTGTCTTCCTCGCCCAAAGAAGACCGGCCGTCTCGCCTCGCCGCGTAAAGCGAGCCACTCGTCCCCCTCATTTTCAACGCCGAGTCATGTCTTTGAATCTGCGTAAAGCGGGCCCGTCTCGTCTTGTCACTGCGTAAAGCAGGCCACTTGTCCCGTCTCGTCTTGACATGTCATTGTCTACTCACTGCGTAAAGTTGACCTCTCTTCCGCTCGGTGCATAAAGTCATGCGATCCTGTCTTCTGATCTTTGGTCATGTCGACGCGCAAAGCTGGCCCCGTTTAGTCTGTGCAGTGGGTGACCCGTAGAAAAAATGACCAAGCCATAAAATGACGTGATGACACCCGCTTGGAGGGCCCCCGTGACTACCCTACCCTTGTGAACACGTGTCAGCTGCGTCGTTTTCTTGGTCCCCCGGCCCCTACGTAGAGAACTCTTTAAATTGATCGAAGCCCCAGCCCCTTCTCCGTCGTGCAGAAACATACCATGTCGGAAGTCGAGGGTCCAGTCGGATATGGGTCACCGAAGGAAGAACTTCCCTTGGAAAGGAGGGAGAACTTCGATCCACAGTACCGCCTGGTACCAAGCCGACGTGCTCAACCACGTCCTGCAGCACCACGAATGGGTAGACCTGTAAGCATCGCCACGTCCTGCAGAGTAACCGTCATCTCACCCCACCGAAAGTGGAAGGTATGAGTCTCCGGCCTCCAACGATCAACAAGAGCCGACAGCAACGCCCCATCATACTGGAACGCATGTCGTATATCCAACATACGTGCAATGGGTAGCAGCCCGGTGTACCGAAATAGTGGGATGTACCGCTGATCGAGAGGCCAGTGCTCTCGGGGGCTCCTAAGGATGAAGCACAGAGGCCCGTCTCCTGAGGTCCATGACAGGCATCGGTGCCCCTCATCCCAACGAGGGTCTAGCAACTCGTACGCCATCTCCTGCCAACGAAGGAAAACAAGTTAGTCCACATTGTTAATAAAATGTGCAAGCAATGACAACATAATTAACACCAAACGTAACGACAGGGAAACATACGGGACTTACCAACCATACATAAAATGTGCACACCAATATGACCCACACAACAGGGAAACATATGAAATGTACCAAAACATACATAAAATACGCACGGTAAAATGTTGCAGGCTAATGTGCGCGACATAGAGACATGGAACCATCAAAGCGTACACATGGAAGCAATAATGAGTACAGCAAAATATTATGCTTGCTACTACGGAGCGTTGCTTGATGATGGCCTGTTTGGGCACTTTGGTGAGGAGTGCCCAATCGTCTTGCATAGCCTACACTTCGGACGCCGAACTCGATCCCCACGCTGGCTGTCATCCATGTCATTACGGATGCGACGGCTTTGTCGTCTTCCACGACCGACATGCTTCAATGCATCATTAGGCACCCACTTTACCTCCCCTGACCATAATTCCCTGTAGTGCATGTCTACCCCGTATGAATGAAACTCTGCACTCCAGGTTGCATATAAGTGCTGCATGTCGTAGTACTTTGAGATGTACTGCGTCGACGCCTACTTCCATACCGCGCATGCAGCGTACACATGCGAGCATGGCTTGTGTAGAAGCTAGGGTTTGTTGCAGGTGCAATATGCTTTTTCATCAATCGTGCATACCTGCTTGCGATCCCCTCTAATGTGACCCATGATGTACTTCTGTCTGAGGCGGATCTCGAACTTCTTCCTTAAACCATCTATGGTTTGAGCAATGTGGGAACGACCCTTCTCCATCTTCTTATCCATGTAGGCCTGCATTACCTCAGAGTATTGTTTGTTTTCGTCCAGGTGCTTCTTCGCCATCATGGCTCTATTCACAAAGTACCCGACAGTCCGGTTCCAAGTCTCGTCCACAATTGTCGTGATCGGTAGGGATCTGACGCCCTTCAAAACACCGTTGTAAACCTCGAACATATTGGTCGTCATGATTTCATACCTTGCCCCCCCGGTGTCATGTAACAAAGACCACATCTCCAGGTCAGGCGCATTAGATTGAACCCACTGTGTGAACACCCCAACTCTTGTGGAGCCTCCCTCTATGGACCTAGTTTCTGTCTGCACATGCTTGCTAGCCTCCTGATAGTTGCCTCCACAAGGTCTCGAACTTCCGCTTCTGGTTCTGCATACATAGCTTCTTGAACATCTTCATTAGGTCCTTACTACGGAACCTTCTATAGAAGTTCGCTGCGAGATGCCTCATGCACCAACGGTTCTTCAGATCATTCCACTGGAAGGGGGGCTCGTCCCATTCTGCATCGTTCGCAATGCAGACATCAAGCCTGCATTGCGGTCCGAGATGACACACATTTCGGGGCGATCTTGCACTATGGCTTGCTTCACATTTGCAAGGAACCAAAGCCAGCTCTCCGTACTCTCATTCTCCACAATTACAAATGCCACTGGGAGTAACTAGTCATTTGCATCAGCTGCAACTGCGGTAAGGATAGTACCCTTGTACTTGCCCGATAGGAACGTCCCGTCCATCGTTAGCACTGGACGGCACCACCTGAACCCTTCAATCGCCTGATGGAAGGCCTAGAACACTCTATCAAGAATAAAACAATTCGGGCCCTCTGTAGGATGCACTCTCTCCTGCCTGTTAATGTACATGCCTAGGTTTGATTCTGCAATTTGCTGTAGCATTCTTGGAACCAGGTCGTATGCCTCCTCATAAGTTCCAAACATACGGTGCGACACCTTTCGTTTCGCCCGCCATACCTTCTTGTAGCTGACTTGAAATCCCACCATATTCGCTACCTCTGCCATTAGAACTTTTGGAGAAATGGACACATCTGCCACGATGAGGTGGCTCACCAGCTCCGCAACATAAGATGATGTCATGTTGCGGTGCCTATGTATTGGCCCCGCAAGCTCGCAACTGTGATCATGTAGCACCGTTATCCGAAACACTGTGCCAGCGCCCTTGTACCGCTGTGCACGAACTTTGCCAGGACAGGACCCGTTGACACACTTCACAATGTACGTGTCGGGTTTGACACATGCACCGATCGTCCGGCTAATGTTCACGGCATATCTAGCAATAGCTGTTTGGCAGCACTCTTGTGCGAAGCACCGCCCCAAAATGAGTGTGGCCTCGCCGAACCCCATTCTCGCCTCCTCCGCCTGTGGCAGAACTAGTGATGCCGCTGCGTTGTCATCCAGTCTGGACGACACGTACGCAACGTCGGTGGTCACAACACCACCCACCATCCATCCATTCGTACCTTCGCCTCCGCCATCGTCGTCCTCTCCGGAACTGTCTGTTTGCACATTCTCGTCCTCATCGCTCCCCACTTCTTCCACCTGATCCACAAGGTACTCATGACAGTCAATATGGGCGGCCCACCACCTCTCCCCCACACCTTCGTTGGCCTGAAAGTTGTCCGCACACCTCCTGAGGTCTTCATCACCCACTTCCTCGCCCACATGTTCTCCCGCAGGTACTACATCTTCACCAGCAGCATCATGACCAACCTGTCCGGATGATTCTGTCCTCTCCACGAACTCCACATACACCATTGGCTTGGCATATATCTCAGCATCAGGATTGCACACAACCTCCATGTAGTTGACCCATGATGCATCATTGGTCACCTTCAGAAGTTCCCACATGCTCTCTCCTGCATCACCCACCGTTGAGGCATAGAATGCCTCGATCCGTAACTTCTTTCTTGCGGTGTACCGATCGAACGCCGAACGGACAGACCTCTGTAGCTCAAACAAGCTCATGGCGTTCAGACCGGGTGCTCGGATCATGGTCCGGTGACATTTTGACACGTCCGCCCCATACGGTCCGTCACATACGAGACCACTGCCGTAGAATATGAACAAGTCTTGAATCTCAGCCATGGCGTACCTAACATAAGTGCATAATCAACCATCTTAGTACACAACATGCAATAATCGTACCATCAAACCCCTACTACCGTACTTTCAGATTTACATGTTAATTTTATACCCTTCCTATAATCTACAATATCGATTAATAAAATTTTTAGCTCTCAATCTATATTTTAGTTTTTATTGCATGTTTTCTAGATTACTGCAAAAAATCAATTACTAATTTTATAACATTTCTTTTCTAACTTTTACTTCATACAGAATTTATTTAATTGTACTATACATTGTATTACTGTTATTGTATTTTAATTCTACTGTACCAAATTTATTTTTACCACCTACCGCATTGTATCTACTACTTCCCTAAGCGTACTAATTGTATATTTCTAATCCTGCTACTATTGTTATCACCTACAAATGCTCTAACATAAATACGTACTTTCTCAACGTCTACACATTTACAAGTTCATATTTTTTCACAAAATGAAACTACGTTACATATGGAAAAATACATCATGCCTAACATACCGTATGTTCACAAAAAAATATGAGAACTCAATACGTATGTTCACTACAAATAAAGCACAACATTACATATACTAAACAATACCTCATATGTAATATATGGAAGATTTGCTACAAATATATAGCGTTTCAAAGATTAACATAAAATAACATTAAAGAAATACGGTTTGCTTAATTATGGACTAATGACATACATAAAAATAAATTGCACGGGCACAAGACTTACCTCTACTTGAAGCTCACAAGCGATCTACAACTTTTGTACTTGCCAAATCCACGATTGAAACAAAAACAACTTAACAAAGGACGGTTTGCTTAATTATGGACTAATGACATACATAAAAATAAATTGCACGGGTATAAGACTTACCTCTTCTTGAAGCTCACCAAGCGATCTACAACTTCTGTACTTGCTAAATCCCTTGATTCTAAATGAAAACAACTTAAACTACGTGGTTTCACTAACTTCTCTTCACTGCCTCCCTCACTCTCGCTGAACTCCAACTACAACTGAGCCAAATGAGCTTATTCTCCCTCCCTCGCGCTATTGTTTCAGCCTTTACGCATGTGTGTTGAGAAAAAGGAGAGGGGCCATGCCATGCACATATGCTGCACATCTGACGCGTGTGCAAGCGGACGAGCCAACGCGCTGCTTCTTTCGGTGCGAATGACGCGCGGTCGTCCGGTCGGCAAAAGAAAAAAGCAGCGAGCACGGTCGGTCGTGCGGTGCCGGACCGCCGGGCCGGTGCTCTGATGCGATCGTGCGGTCGGCATCGCGACGATCGCATCGCTAGCACCGTCGTGCGATCCGGCATCGCATGACCGCCGTGTCGGCGCCGGAGGGATCGTGCGCTCGGATGTTCGATCATGCGGTGCGTCGGGGGTCAGAGGTGGAATTTTTTGGCGCTCGGTGCTAGCTGTGGAATTTGTTCGCGTGATGGTGCTACAAACGTCCAAATTTTTTTTTTGGGGGGGGGGGGGGCATATGTATAAATTAGCCCAGCACGTACGCATGGATCTAACTATGCACACTCTCCATTGCATATGGCCATTGTGTGGTTCACAAAATTAGTGCCCAGGACTAGTATCACACAAAGGATTATCTCTCCAAATTGCACGAGCAAAGTTGAATTTACCACATAAACGGTGCTAGCTATCCTTGGCCCTTATCAATCGTGGGACTAGTCCTTCCATTTATAGTTGAATTGCTAGTATGGTGTACCATCTAGATGAAAACTTCCTCCCTTGTCAAATTCAGGAAAGGGGATACGATTATATCGGCACATGCGTGTGAAAGCTCTGGGATTCCGAATTCTTGATCCCCTCGAGTCATTTACTAGGGTTTTCTTCCTCCTACTAGAGACCCTCGTTCTACTAGGAGTTTGGGGGTGGCAATCGTGGGTGTACAAGAATTATGTTCTTGTTCATGTGGTCGGTGGATCGGAAGTTTGGTGAGGAAGGTGGTGACCGCTCCTCAGAACAGATTGATGTCCTGCTTGAGAAGCTAGATTCGAGGATGAGGAGACGGAGGATATTGTCTTTGTGAAGGATGAGGAAGAGCTCTGATCTGAATCCAAATGGATGGCGACTGGATCTGACAGTAACCCAAACGGAAGAACAGGTTGAACTAGCATCTACCTTAGTAGAGGATAATTTGGAATAAAGGTAAATGCTTGTTATTTGAAGAGACAAAAAAAGGCAGAGGATGGGGAAGGTTCGAATATGCTTATCTCAGGATCGGTAGGCTCCCCTCGAGGAGCGTCGCCGAGAGCAATGAGGATTTTAAGTTGGAACTGTCACGAGATTGGCAACCCCGCAATAGTAAACAAACTTGGCGACCTCACAAATTTAATTGCCCCTCCGGTTCTCTTCATCTCAGAAACACGGATTTCTAAGAACCATGTGGAGAGCTTGAGGTGGACTATGGGCATACCAATCTTGTTTCGTTGTTAAATGCGAAGGAAGAAGAAGTGGATTGGGTGTCTTTTGGAACAATGAAGTGGACTTATCGGTGAAAAGTTTCAGCAAGCACCATGCTGATGTTGTTGTTACATAATCAGATAAACCACCTTGGTGTTTAGCAATGGTTTATGGAGAAGCAAACAAGAATTGGCAGCACAAAACATAGTAGCTTCTTAATTCCTGGGGAGTGAATCTACCATCACTTGGGCTTGTTTAGGGGATTTCAATGATTTTGAGGCCAGAAGAGCAGATGGGTCCAAATAAGCTTGAAGAATACCTCATTGGGGGATTCAGAGAAGCAGTGGACGTGTGCGGATTATGCGATATTGGATATATAGGGTTGGTTTGGACCTGGGAGAGGAACATTGGAGGGCAAGTCAACGTCTGGCTGATCCGGAGTGGTGTCGAATGTTTCCATTTTCCACTGTACGACACTTGACAACTCCATCATCAGATCATTGCCCAATTCTCCTCAGTACTCAACAAGAGGAGAGCAGGGAGTGGACCGTAGATGGGGTTCAACAATTGGAGTGTGTGTTAGATTATGTTCCTGTAAGAGTCACTCAGGAAATGAATGCCTTTCTCGTAGCGTGTTTCCAGGAGAAATAAATCAAGGAGGCACTCTTTCAGATGTATCCTACTGAAGCTCCGGGCCCTGGCGGTTTTTCGGCACACTTCTTCCAACTCAACTGGAAGTTGCGTGGTCAGGAGATCATGAGGTCGGTGTTGGCCATGCCAAATGGAGGGGATATCCCAAAGAAGGTAAACAACACTTTCATTGCTCTAATTCCAAAGGTAGATAACCCGACCTCTCTTGCACAGTATCGGCCAATCAGTCTTTGCAATATTAATTGTTTATAAATTATAAGATTATCTAGAAGAAGACACTCGCTAGTAGGCTAAAGGTAGTACTGTCGGATATCATCTCTCAGGAGCAGTCAGCTTTTGTCCCTGGGTGCCTATGAGTGCCTAATATTGATTACTCATAATATTTTGGTGGCCTATGAGTGCCTGCACTTTATGTGCACTAATCATTCAAAGAGGAATTCCTATCTGCACTAAAGCTTGATACGATGAAGGTGTACGATAGAGTGGAATGGGGCTCTCTTGAAGCAATGATGCATAAATTGGGATTTCAAAATGAATGGATCAGAGATGTGATGAAGTGTGTTACGTTGGTATCCTATTCTATCTTATTCAATGGAGAATGACTAGATAGTTTTAAGCCAACAAGTCGTCTGAGACAAGGTGACCCTATTTCACCTTATTTATTTTCATCATGTGCAGAAGCATTAACTCGTTGTATTAAGAAAGAAAAAGCAAATGGAAACCTATAACGAATTCAAATTATTGCTAATGACGATGATTTTTCACTTGTTGTTTGCACACGATAGTCTCCTTTTTAAGGCTACCAAAGATGGTGCAATTGCTGCGAACCGAGTACTTTCATATTATTGCGCAGCCTCAGGGAAGAACATAAATTTGTCGAAGTCCTCCATATATTTTAGTAAAGGTGGTGCAGGTAGAATGCAAGAGAAGAAATCAAACAAAAGGTACAAGTTACCGATGAAGTAGTTGCTGGGAAATATTCTGGACTAAAAACTGAAGGACCATATTTTGAAGAGAAAACAAGGGTGGGTGAAGCAAATGCTTTCAGCCAGTGGAAAGGTGGTGTTGATTAAATCAGTTGCACAACCCATACCTATTTACTTGATGGGGTGCTTTCGGTTACCCACTGGGTTGTGCGATCACATTAATTCTTTGATAAGACGATTCTGGTTGGGGAGCAAGGCAGGAAACAGAGGAACCAGCAAGGTTACATAGGAGAAAATAACTTTGCCAAAATTTCTTGGAAGGCTGGGTTTCAGAGATATCTATTTGTTTAACCTTGTTCTGCTAGCAAGGCAAGGATGGCACTTAAAATCCAGTACCCCAAATGTTCTTTTGGCTTGGTTATTGAAAGTGGTATATTCCCTACCCCCAATGAAGACTTTCTTCAAGCTGGATCAGGGAGTAAACCATCACAACGTGGCGAGCAATACTTGATGGAAGGGAGGTTCTTGAACATGGGCCAATTATAAGAATTGGAGATGGCACAAGCACTCGAATTTGGGACCATAACCGGCTACCCAGAGACTGGATGTTAAAGCCGGTCTATGCCAAGGAACCTTTGCCCCAAGAGAAGGTTAGTGAACTTATTGATGAGACTACAGGAACATGGAGGCTAAAAATTATGGACAAGTTTTACCTTGAAATGGATAAGGAAATTATTATGAATATCCATCTAGGCAACACTACTCAGTCGAATACTTGGGCATAACATTATGAATGATCTAAAAACTTTTCAGTCTGGTCAACATACCATATGTTGGTTCAAATTAAGTTATAGAGAGAAGACTGGCTACAGGAAAGAGCAATGGAACCAATAGGGAGGGTTTGAATAAGACATGGCGAGTTCTCTGGAATGTTGAACTCCCTTCAAAGGTAAAAGTTTTTACTTGGAGATTATCTTAGAATTCAATTCTAACATACACACTACACAAGAGCAGAAATATAAGCACTATTGATCAATGCAGAATCTGTGGTGGTGTGGCTGATACTTGGGATCATGCTATCCTCCATTGTACTATAGCGAAATGTGTATGGGCATTAATTGACGAGGAGCTTACTGAACTGCTTGTAGCCTTTTCAATATCCAATCTAAGAGATCGCTTATTTTTCATGCGAAAACTATTGTCTGAAAATTTCAAAAGGTTGTTGGTGTCATGCTGGGCGATTTGGCATGCCCGAGGAGAAGCTTTGCGCGAGGAAATATATCAGAGCACTCTCCCAAATTATGGCTTTATTGTTTCATAGCTCGATGAGAATATGGCTTTTAATTTCTCTTCAATCTTGCAAGAGAAAAGGGTACTGATACATGTTAGAAGGTGCCACTTCGAGGTAGGGCTATTCTCGCCTCGGTCCCAAACCGCTCGACCCGCTAACCCAATCCAGACCAAATATTTTTGAGCAATGCTTCTATACTTTCCTCTCTAACAAAAGTAACATTAATTTTAAAGTAAATAAAAAGATAAGTAATATTTATCTACTATTTATCATACTTTAAAAATTATACAAATCACTGTTAAGAAAAACATCTCAACATTTTTTTGTGGTTTGTGTACGGATCAGGTTAGATTATGTGTAAACCGTCAGACCCAGATAGAATTAGGAGAGAAGGAGACATGGCTGGATCAAAGAAGGCTCACCTGGTCCTAGCATAGGAACACGGTTGTCGGCGGCAGCCAACGCACGGGCGTGTGGCACGGCCAGCGTAGCTGGTGTAGCCACCAGCCGAGCAGCCTCATGGCCTGCGCAGAGCAGGGCTAATGACTTAACCCAAGCTAGCGAGGCTGGGATGCGCAGCCGAGGCCAGATGGCTTGGCGGTGTGGAATCGACACTGATGTTGAGAGAAGACGGCGACGCTTCGAAGAGAAGCTAGAGTAGGATTTGGGCGAGGACGACGAGATGGCGGCGACGCCGTGACCGGAGCTGCGCACAGTGTGACATTGGGATCGAAAGGGGAAATTAAGGGAGAGGTTGAGCAGCTCGCGGCGGCGGCCGGAGTTTGGAGGGAAGGCAGGCATGGCTGCAAAGTGGAGGCTGAGCTCAAGATGAGCGAATGCGGTTTGCTCAGGCGGTGGTGGAGCTTGGGCTACAATGGCGGCAGCGCTTGGTTGAAGAATACTAAGAGAAGTATTGCGTATTTCTTTGTTAGAAACTTCAGCAGTAGCCCTCAAAACAAGGTCTCTGTTTTTCATTTGAGAGTTTTCTCTATTTTTGAGGACCCTATTTTCTGAACTGCACTCCAGCATGAGTCCTCAAAACAGAGCCCCTACTTCTCAATTCTCTCTATTTCCTTACACACTATAGGCATATGTATAGGACAAAAGCACAATACACAATAAAATATTTATGATTTCACAATGAGGGATAATATGTAAATTTATGAATTCAAATACGAATATTAAAATTTAAATTCAAATTTACAAAAGCACAATACACAATAAAATATTTATGATTTCACAATGAGGGATAATATGTAAATTTATGAATTCAAATACGAATATTAAAATTTAAATTCAAATTTATGAATTCAAATATGAATATTCAAATTTAAATTCAAATTTTTTCCGAATTTAAATTTATAAATTCAAATACAAATATTCAAATTTAAATTCAAATTTGTTCCGAATTTAAATTGAAAGCACAATGAGGGACGTTTAAATTTATGAATTCAAATACGAATATTCCAATTTGTTCCAAATGAGAGACGTATTTATTCAAATAGGAATAAATCTGAGTTTGAGGGCTCAAGTAGGGGCTCACTAGGAATGAGGGTTTGGAGGCCTCATTTGAGAGGCCCATATTTTTTAGGGTTTAAGTAGGGGTCCTGCTGGAGTTCAATTTTTTGCTCTGACTTTCAAATCTGAGTTTAGAGGCTCAAGTAGAGACCCTGCTAGAGTTACTCTTATAAGGGCCAACTACCAAAAGACAGCCCACCTAGTTCTTTCTACTCACAACCTACAGTCCAGTAAAAATACAATCCGTCCAACCGTTCAAACCACTTGGCCCAAACTTGACCCTTTGCTAGTTGGGCTGGGTTTTCATGCCAATATGCTAAGAACCGCTTTTGACTCTGTTCTATTAGCTTTTAAAATTTATTTTTTACAGTAAATTATTTTTCTACAATATATAACTTTTAAATGAAATATTTTTTAAAATAGGATCCACTAGTTGATTGTAGTACATATTACAACGATTTCATTTATATCGACTAAAATCGTGCACGAGTGTTTTTCTCTACAAACTACTAGTATTTATAACTCAAAGACAAAAGACAAAATCAAAAGCTAATATAAATGGACCTTTGTTCTGCCCTACTTTGAGGGAATCGTATCCCTTCCCTTGCATTGGCAACGGGGAGGAACAGTTCCCTACCTTTGAGGCAATATCAACCGTTGGATCAAGAATGAACAATATATAGATCTGGCCTAAACAGTGAGTCCAACGCAACAAGTTTTCTGCAGCGATCTGAACAGTGACCGCTACAGTACCTTCATTTTGTTAATTGCTTTCATTCATGCATTTTACGGATCTACGCATCAAATGCATTCATCGTCAATGAGATTTAAACACAATCCATCTGCTCATAAAAAATCATCCATCATTAATCATAGACATATAGAAATAATAATCCGCACAACCCATGCGCGTAACATTTTACACATTTTTATTCTCACTAAAAAATGGGGTATCATATTCTCTTGCATCTGCCACAGACGAATTGCCGATCTAGTATCTAGCAGAGGTCTTGGCACTTGACGCGTTGCGGCTGGTTCTGGTCGTTCTTGACGCACTCGCAGCACGTCTTGGTACAACTAGGATCTCCGCACGCTGTCGCACGCTGAGAATTGAGCTCAAATTAACAGGTCGTTTGGTTGGGTTTTTTTAAATTGATTTATAGTTGAATCTATACGGTAGCTAGTTTATTTTATATTATAGTTAATAATAATTTATTTAGTATAATTAAGTTTAAAAATTTTAAAATAAAAAATAGGTTAACCTGTTATAGGTAATACAAACAAATAAAGGAAAAAAGAATCGGTAAAAAACTTTAAAAAACCAAAAAATCAGTAAAAAATAAATTTATAAATAGTAAAAAATGAATTAAAACTAAAAAATTTAAGTTGAAATAAACGGTGCTTAAGAAATCGACGTGTCTGTTCACTGCATGCTTACAATCGATGTGAAATAAGTTAAAAGAATTTGCCGTGTGCGCCCCCGGCGACGGCGTTAGGAGACCTCACGACGACAAACTTGCGGCTGCTGCCTGACGACGAGTTCTTGGAGACCGGGGTCGCGGTGGCGACCAACACGAAGATGAGCAACAGGGTGAGCCTTCATGTTTTATTTTCTCCCTCTTTCTATGATCTCGGGAGATGGCAATGGCTCAGAGTCTAGCACTACAATGTTAGCATCAAAAAGCACAATTGTAAAAGGATGAAATCACCTGCGCTTAAAAAGCTTTTGGTTTCTAACTTCTAACTTTCAGAAATCAAAACTATTTGGAACATATTGGCTTTTTAATTTTGATTTTTTTAGCTTTTCGCTTTTTTACTTTTTCTATTTTTTATTTCTTTGCATTATTTGTAATGATATACCGGTGTTTGTCATTTTTTATTTTTAATTAAATGACTTAGAAAAAATTAATAACCGTTACAATGTAATTTCAGCTAGAAACTGGCAGCCCGTTGGAGCGGCCTCATAGCAGTCACGAAGAGGTTTTGGGAAGCTTTTTTTAGAGAGATTTTGGGAAGTATTGTGTCCACATGTTGGAAATGTGAGACTTGTTTGGTGATCTCAAAATGAGAAGGCCGTAAATGGAATCAAATAAATTTGTACCTGAATTACTCCATGGTACTGGAAATAGTACTGCAGTATCTGTTACAAGTATTTAAAGCACAATAATGACGTTGGACCTCCAAGAACCTGAATTACTGCATGGTACTACTGATATTGGATCTCCAACACTTGAGTAATGTTTAGGGAAGGCATTGTTTTTAGAGAGATAGACCGATGAAATTTGGGATATACGTGGATACCCCTTTGTGTAAACATTGTATTATGACCATTGTGTGATTCATGAATTTACTGAGCACTTTTATTACGGGAAGAACATTGCGATTGCATCAACCAAATTGGTCACATTGATGTGCAATGCAGTTAATGAATCTAGATAATGGGAGCTCTTTGGTTTTTTACATGAATGGATAACATTAAGATTGAACAAAGGAAATTTACCACATCATTGTGCAAAGGAAACGAAACTGTAACAAAAGAAAAAAAACGAATTTTGTGAATCTTACCACATGGCTATATTTCTGCCTTAGAGCAAACACAGAAAGAATGAAAGTCGAAATGGCAACATCACAAATAGAAAAAAAATTGGTTGCGCAAAGTTTTATAATTAGGATTTTTTATTTCGCAATTGAAAATATTTAATTATACGAAATTTCAGTGTGCATATATCTTGCAGTTTTTTCACTAAAACTACACCACATAATAATTCATTTTCCTCTTCTCACTCTTGGGAAAACATTTCCTGATCACTTAGACAACTCGGAGGAACAACTTCTCCATATGCGACCCCCTGCGCATTCCGGCAGAACGACTCCGCTTGGTGCTGCTCCTGATACCTCAGCCGGACGTTCCGCATGGTGATTCCGGTGCACGGCCGGCTCGGGCTGCAGTCGAACCGCACCGCCACCGGGGTTGCCGACGTCCCCTCGACGTCCGTGTACGACACCTTGCTGATCCTGATCCCCGATCCCTGAAACATGACACACTTGTCGGCATCGCCGAGAAAATGCAGCGTTTGTACTAGTGTGTGCTCATACTTGTGTACATCGGCCGGGCAACTGACGTCGCCGGGGCAGTAGTTCTGGTCGACGATGATCGGGTTCCGGACGTCCCTCATGACGACGCCCGAGAACGCGACGCCGTCGACGAGCCCGCTGTTCGCCTTGGCCCACGACTTGATCCGCAGGCCATTGGTCGTCCCGGCGAGCGTCACGGCCTTCACGGCGATGTTCTGCACGGCCACCTGCTCCGGCGTGTCTCCCAGGCTCCCGATGCTGGCGTTTATACCAGAGCCAAAACTATACATTTACCAGCTTCCTGCAAAATCTGTACTCGATCAAATCCGACTTTGTCACTCACCTGATGCCGTGCCCCGGGCGCATCTGACGCCCTCGATCCAAACGGCCGACGACCCCTCGACCATGGAGACGCAGTCGTCGCCGGTACCGATCTCCGCGTTCCGGATGGTCACGTTGCTCGACTGCTTGATGTGGATGCCGTCCGTGTTGGGGCTGTCCCCCGGCGCAGACACCACTGCGTCCACTATCGCCACTCCGGTGCTCGCCTGGACTGTGACGTGGATGCCGGCGCTGTTCCGCGACGTCAGGCCTTGGACCACCACGTTCCAGGACCGGTATATCGTCAACGACTGTGTTCCAACCCGCACATTTGTTAGTATTCGCTCCGTCCAAATTTATATAACATATTTTTTAAATAACTTTATCTATAAATATAGAACATATTTTATATTTTAATAAAAAATTAGTACGAGGTTTCCTCTATACTCTTAATAAATATCTAATTTTATTTTATGTTCTCTTATGCATACATTAAATATAGTACTAAGAGATTATAGGTAGTCTAATTATTTCTAACATCTTCTTGACCTATGTGTCAAAGAAAATCCGTTTTACAAACTTGAACTGACCCTCTGGAACTATGTGCACATGCATGTGTTTTCCGATCTGTGTAGTTTTATTTTCTTTTAGAAAAAAAAATCACTGACCCTTGTGGCGGCGGGGCATGACGACCCGCCGGCCTTCCGGCACGCCCAGTATGCCTGGCCCCTACCATCGAGCGTCCCGCCGTTGACGGACACCCCGTCCACGTTCTGGAACACGATCCAGAGCTGCACGTTGGCGTACGGCACGGGCGCGTGTTAGAAATAACATAGATTTCCATAGACAGATTCTTCAATAGATAGTAAGCAATATGCTGGAGATAGAAAGAGTCTAAAGTTGGAAACTAATATCCTCCGCTGATTGTAACTTCCATGTAATCACTGCTGCGTTTTGCCAGCCATATAAACAAATAAGCTATGTGGCCTCGTGAGAGGTGAGAACGCTTCTACCAAACTCACATGGTATCAGAACTGTCCTCCTCATAGATATATCTACTAGTCGCCATGAGTGCATCGTCCTCGTCAGTTCTGGCCAGTGCTTCGCCATTTGGTGTCCCAGTGACAGAAAAGCTCAGAAGGAATAATTATATGCTATGGATGGCTCAAGTTCTTCCTGCCGTGAGAGGAGCCCAGATGTTTGATTACCTCGACGGCACCATCGTTGCTCCGTCACAGGAGATCGACGTTAAAGAAGGCGACAAGATCATCAAGGCGCAGAATCTAGCATACGCCCAGTGGGTTGCCATGGACCAGCAAGTCCTAGGGTACCTAATGTCGTCTCTCTCACACAACATCCTGACACAGGTGGTGTCGGTCTCAACGGCGGCGCAACTATGGAAGACCCTTGAGGAGATGTTTTCTTCAAGGATTCGTGCACGGGCGATCAACACTCACATCGCACTCTCCACCACGAAAATAGGTAACATGTCGGTAAATGAATATGTTACTAAGATGAAAACCTTATGTGATGAGATCGCGGCTGCTGGGAAGCCGCTTGATGATGAGGAAATCGTGGCATACATTCTTGCTGGCCTTGATGCTGACTTCAAGCCGGTGGTGTTGGCACTGGTAGCTCGGGTGGAGCCGGTCATTGTGGCCGAACTCTACTCACGATTCTTTGGGATTTGAAGGCGAAACGATCTTCGGCAAGGAACCTATCAAGCCACGATGAACTCTGCATCGTTCGGACGGCGCAAACCAACGTGTCCTTGGCGCGATCGTGGCAACTATGGTGGCAATGCTGGCCGTGGCCGCGGCGGAGGACGAGGAGGTGAGCGCCCCGTCTGCCAACTCTGCGGCAAGATGGGACATACGGTCAATAGTTGTTGGCATCGCTTTGATCCTGATTTTGTTCCACAAGAGAAGATCGCAATGCTACCACGGTCCTACGGGATTGACACGCCTTGGTATGTTGACACTGGTGCAACGGACCACGTCACGGGCGAGCTAGACAAGCTGAGCGTCCGGGAGAAATACAATGGAGGAGATCAGATTTAAACGGCCAACGGCACAGGTATGCGCATTAGTTACTCTGGTCACACTCATATTTGCACTCCTGATTGACCTCTTTATCTTAATAATGTCTTATATACTCCTGATGCCAAGAAAAACTTGATATCTGTCTCTTACCTTGCCGCTGATAATCATGTCTTCTTTGAAATTCATCCCAAATTCTTTTGATCAAGGATCAGTCACAAGGAGAACACTTCTTCAAGGCAAATGTAGAGGTGGTCTATATCAATTGCCTTCATCATCATCATTAAGATCAAAGAAGCAAGTCTTTAGCATCGACAAACCCTCCTTGGCTAGGTGGCATGATAGGCTAGGTCATCCATCCAATGCTATAGTTCGACAAGTTATCTCTAGAAATAAACTTTTGTTCTCGAAGAGTCCAATAAAGGGTCGGTTTGTGATACATCAACAGGCCAAAAGCCATCGACTCCCTATCCTAAGTCTTCAAGTGTCTCTCTGCTCCTTTAGAACTTATGTTTTCCGATGTTTGGGGTTCGCTCCGATTACGTAGGCGAGAAAGAAATACTATGTCAGTTTTATTGATGATTTTAGCAAGTTTACTTGGATATATTTGATTAAGCATAAGTCTGAAGTTTTACAAAAGTTCCAAGAATTCCAAGCTCTTGTAGAAAGACTCCTAAACCGGAAAATTCTTGCTATGAAATCAGATTGGGGAGGAGAGTATGAGAAATTGAACTCCTACTTCTCAAAAATAGACATCACGCACTGTGTATCTTGTCCTCATGCCCATAAACAGAATGGGTCAGCCGAATGAAAACATCGACATATTGTTGAGGTTGGCTTGTCGCTCCTAGCTCATGCATCTATGCCTCTCAAATTCTGGGATGAGGCGTTTATCACAGCCACTTATCTTATTAATCGTACCCCTAATATGCTCCTCCAGTTTTCGACACCCTTGGAACAGTTACTTGGTCAAAAACCAGACTACTCACTCCTTCGTGCGTTTGGATGTGCGTGTTGGCCGAATCTTCGCTCATATAATTCCCGTAAACTAGAATTTCGATCTCAACAATGTATTTTCCTTGGCTACAGTCTTCTTCATAAGGGTTTCAAGTGCCTTCATGTGTCCACGGTCGGTGTATATTTCCGTGATGTTATTTTGATGAAAATATTTTCCTTTCACTAAACTTCACTCCAATGCCGGCGCCCTTCTCCACTCCGAAATCCTTCTTTTTCCTCATCTTCTTCCAAGTTCTGATCAAGGGGGAAAAGTGTCAAGTGATCCATTAACTAATGTGCATAACTCCCCTGAGATTACTAATGATTCTACTGAGAATGTGCAGAATGTGACAGATCTTGGACATTTTGGAATATCGTCACATGAAATAACAGAACAAGTCGATGGCATGGGACACGAGGATGCGTCGGCTACAGCAGCAGAATCGGCGTCGGAATTGGCGTCTGCATCTAGCGTCCATCTGAACGGAGACAGTGACTCCTCACCTACAGCGCATGAACCCGTAGCTCCCGTGCCTGTGCAGCTCGTGGCGATAGAAGCTGCGGAATATTCTGTGGTGCCTGGATCATCTGGAGCAAATACCCGGCCACGCACAAGGTCACAAAGTGGGATCAGCAAGCCTAAAATCTATACAGATGGACAAATCAGGTATAGTTACTTAACAACTACGAGTGAACCACAAAGTGTAGATGAAGCACTAGCTGATGAGAAATGGAAGTAAGCTATGGACTGTGAATTTGATGCATTAGTCAAGAACAAAACTTGGCACTTTGTACCAGCTAAAGAAGGATGAAACACAATTGTTGCAAATGGGTCTACAAGGTTAAGAGAAAGCAGATGGATCTTTAGACAGGTACAAGGCTCGTTTAGTTGCCAAGGGATTTAAACAAAGGTATAGAATAGACTACGAGGACACTTTTAGTCCTGTAGTTAAAGCTGCAACCATTCGAATTGTTTTGTCTATTGTAGTAAGCAGGGGATGGTGCCTACGACAACTAGATGTACAGAATGCGTTTCTCCATGGCATTCTTGAGGAGGAAGTCTATATGAGGCAACCACCAGGATATGAAGATCAACAAAGGCCACATCATGTGTGTAAGTTGGACAAAGCTCTCTATGGTCTTAAACAGGCTCCCAGAGCATGGTTTGCTAGATTGTATTAGAAATTACAGCAACTTGGTTTTAGTTCATCCAAGGTAGATACTTCACTATTCTTCTATAGAAAAGAGTCAGTGACAATATTTTTGCTAGTATATGTTGATGATATTATTGTGGCTAGCTCATCACAAAAGTGCGGTTATAGCTTTACTCAAAGATCTTGCAGCCGATTTTGCATTGAAAGATCTCGGTGATTTACATTATTTTTTGGGAATTGAGGTCACCAAAATGAAAGATGGTATCTTGTTGTCACAAGACAAATATACTTCAGATCTGCTCAAGAAAGTTAATATGGTGCATTGCAAGCCGGCGGTCACACCACTGTGTACATCAGAGAAACTCTCCTTGCAGCAAGGAGAAGCACTTGGGTCTGAAGATTCAACTCGATACAGAAGTGTGGTTGGAGCACTTCAGTACCTCACTCTTACCAGACCTGATATATCCTTTCCTGTGAACAAGGTGTGTCAATTCCTTCACTCGCCCACAACAGTTCATTGGACTGCTGTAAAACGAATCCTCAGATATCTCAAACATACTCTTAGTACTGGGTTAAAGATCAAGAAAAACTCGTCAATGCTTGTTAATGCATTTTCTGATGCTGACTGAGCAGGAAGTGTTGATGATTGACGCTCCACCAGTGGGTTTGCAGTCTTTTTAGGCTGTAATCTTGTTTCTTGGAGCGCACGCAAACAAGCAACGGTATCAAGATTCAGTACAGAAGCAGAATACAAGTCACTAGCAAATGCAACTGCAGAAGTGATCTGGATACAAACTTTGTTACAAGAATTAAGAGTTCCAAGTCCGCCAGCAGCACAACTTTGGTGTGATAACATAGGGGCCACTCATTTGTCTGTGAATCCTGTATTCCATGCTAGAACAAAACATATTGAAGTTGATTACCACTTTGTTCGTGAAAGAGTAGCACAAAAGTTGTTAGATGTACGGTTCATCTCAACCAACAATCAAGTTGCTGATGGGTTCACAAAAGTCTTATGTGCTAGGAAGTTAGATATGTTTAAATACAATCTCAACTTATGTAAGTTATGATTGAGGGGGATGTTATAAATAACATAGATTTCTATAGACAGATTCTTCAATAGATAGTAAGTAATATGCTAGAGATGGAAAGAGTCTATAGTTGGAAACTAATATCCTCCACGATTGTAACTTCCATGTAATCACTGCTGCGTTTTTAGGAAAAAATTAGCTGAATACGGTTTCCACGAATCCTCAAATGCATCGTACCTCGGATGAAAGCCACGTTTCCACCAAAGGCATCGCCACGGCACCCGATGGCGGCTCCTCATCTTCTTCCCCAGGCGCTTGGCTCCAATCGGCTTCTTTCTTTGGCTCTGGCTCGTTTCAGCGCGTCCACATCGGCGGCACCGCCTCCTCGCCTCCCATCCGCCGCCGTCGCCTCTCTCCCGTGAACGCCTACCACCGCGCTGCGTACACCATCTCCTCTCGATCCCTAATGCGCGCCGATCGTCGCCACCACCACCATAGCACGTCGTCGACCATCATGGTGCCGGAACGCAATTGCTCGCATGTCCGGGCGATGATGGCGCTGGGACAAGGACACGAGCACGGTGGCCTTTATGGCGAGGCGAGAGGCGATGATGCCGCCGCCGTCATCTTCGCCACAACAAGGACACAAGCGGATGACGCGATCGCCGAGAGTTGTGCAGGCGGCATGGAACAGACTGCACAAGTATGGTTGTTTTACTCGTTTTCTTGACAATCAGTTGCTCGCCGCTGGGGGACAGCTGATGACATGCCACCGTCGGCCCGACGCCGACGCGCCACCAGGGGTCTGTCGGCCCGATGTTGATGCGCCATCGGGGATCCGTCGTCTCGATGCTGACGCGCCACCGGGGGTGGATGCAGGCGCGCCAGGGGTCACGCAACCCTAGCCGCACGCCGCACGGACACGAGAGGGCAAGTAGTGTTGGAGAGACATGGAGGAGGAGCCATGGGGACTGGAGAGGAGATGGTGTACGCAGCGTCGGTGGTAGGCGTTCACGGGGAGAGCGGCGGCGGATGGAGGCGAGGCGGTGCGCCGATGTGGGCGCGCTGAAACGAGCCAGAGCCAAAGAAAGAAGCCGATTGGAGCCAAGCGCCTGGGGAAGAAGATGAGGAGCCGCCGCTACTGGGTGTCGTGCGATGCCTTTGGTGGAAACGTGGCTTTCATCTGAGGTACGTATGCATTTGAGGATTCGTGGAAACCGTATCCGGCGAATTTTTTCCAAAATAAGAGTAGCAACTAGATAATGTATGCTGGCGGCAGCTTTTGAAGTTCGGTCGTGTTTTTTTTGGAGAAAAAAAGAAAAAGCGACGCGTCTCGTTTCTTTTGCTTCCTCGACGCATCGTCGGCTTCATCTCTGACTTGAACGCGGAAAGAAATCACGGCGTCGTCTTCCGCGCGCGCGTCATCGACTTCGGACCACGTCGCGTGAACTAACAGAAGTTCTATTGCTGCACACACACAATGTTGTCGCCCGATCACATACTCTACATGCACGGATGGTAAGGATGCTTCTTTTTGCATGATCCTAGTTAACATTATTCTATGCATGGTAAGAAAGCCCTTACGGTCTAACAGTATAATGCACTGCACCATGCCATTCGCAGCGGCCACAAGGACCTTGCGCTGGAGTTGATGGCAGCAGTTGTTAACCAGCAAATGCCTTAATTTGTTTTCAGGGATTGCAAAAAAAGTTGTGGAGACCAGGGATGGGAAGACCCCAATGCAGCTGGCTGTACGTACTTTGGGAAAAGATTGACGTGCTACGTGTATTGTTGGAACATGACGGGTCTTTAGGGTATCAAGCAAGCAGTACTGTCCAGACTCTGAGCCCTCTACTTGTTGCTGCCGCATTTCGAGAAGCTTCTCAACCATTGTCCAGATGCTCCCTATTGCAGACCAGATGGCTGGACATGTCTTCATGAAGCTCTAGAGGAGGGTCAGACGGTGTTCTTTGAATTTATCCTGAGGGCACCACAACTTCACAAACTTGTTAACATGCGAGATAAGGACGGACAAACTGCTCTTCATCAAGCTGTCCGGAAGTGCAATCCTAAAATCGTTGCTTCCTTGTTGTTTCACAATGGTCAGTCAGTAATTTGGCAATTATGGAAGGCCTCACATCATGCCAAGACTTTAAACTGGGTATATTGCGATACATACATACATACATATGTATGCATATATATATACACACACACATATATATATATATATATATATATTAGCATAATTTATATACATACTCCTTTATCTATGAAAAAATGGTATATAACAAAAATAAAGAGTTCTGATGAAAAATTTTCAACCAAATCATATTAGAGTATCTTAAATTAGTATTAAGTATACTAAAAGTGATAAAGGCTTATAATATATTCATTTAAACGATATATTGAAAGTGGGTGTATTCAGAGTTTGAGGAAGAATTTAAAAAACAATTCACATTGTCTAGTAATTTATTGAAAACCGAGGGGACAAACTTAACATTTGTTGTTACGCATATGCAATCTGATCATGGCGCAACAGTGGTATTCAACTCTGCGGATTCCACTATTGCTTGTTCTTGCAGAAAGTTCGAATCCATAGGTAGTGCACACAATTTAATTTGCAATAGGTTTTGTACTACAATTTGATAAAATGGCATCTATATCTTTATAGGTCTATTGTGCAAGCATGCACTCGAGTCTTCAATATGAATCAAGTTTACATTTTGCCATCGCAATATATACTGAATAGATGGACAAAATATGCAAAAAGAGGATTTTATATTGAGAAACAAGGAAGCGAGAAGGAAGATTTGAAAACACGTGCCGCTCTTATCTCTCGAAATGCGACATCTGTTGCATTGAAGTGTTCGTGTCAAAAGAACTGCTTGATGATTTGCGAAAGCTATTAAAAAATGGACTTGGAAGCAGATACTTATCTTAGGCAGATACAAGAAGATTCCAATGATGTTCCGCTAATTCGAATGAGCGTGACAGTGACACATTAAATGGTACAATATCTTTTAGAGTTCCTCGGGTGATAAAGGACCAAAGACTTCACGCTTCAAAAACGTGGTTGAAAAGAAGTCAGGAAGAAGAAGAAGACAACAACTCAAAAGAAAGGTAGTGATCCTACCCACTCTAGCAGCTTTTGCATTATATTTTTAGCTTCTTTTATCTTATATAAGTTTGATTGTAGGTGAGGATCCAAATAATATTGTACAGACTAGAGATGAATGTGCTCATCTTAATGTCGGGCAATCTTCGACCATGGCTGTTCCACTCATGCCTGATTTTTTGACCATGGCTTCTCCGTACATGCAAGGAGGATATACAGGTCTTTTAGTTGAGCAAGATGCCACATTGCAGTCGACTGCTAGGAAATTACATTTTGATGGAGGTCAAAATCATGAAAATGTGTAATTTGATATATGCTGCATTTTGAATCTTAGATATCCAAATGTATTTCTGGTTGCATCTAGATGATATATGTTAATTTTAGCACAGTTGTTTCAATTTTTGCATACCAGGGAATGTCCAGATCATATGTGTTTGGGAAGGATTATCCGTATTTCTGGTTGCATCTAGATGATATATGTTAATTTTAGCACAGTTGTTTCACTGCAACACTGAACTTCAAGACAATCAGTTGCTCGCCGCTGGGGGACAGCTGATGACATGCCACCGTCGGCCCGACGCCGACGCGCCACCAGGGGTCTGTCGGCCCGATGTTGATGCGCCATCGGGGATCCGTCGTCTCGATGCTGACGCGCCACCGGGGGTGGATGCAGGCGCGCCAGGGGTCACGCAACCCTAGCCGCACGCCGCACGGACACGAGAGGGCAAGTAGTGTTGGAGAGACATGGAGGAGGAGCCATGGGGACTGGAGAGGAGATGGTGTACGCAGCGTCGGTGGTAGGCGTTCACGGGGAGAGAGGCGGCGGCGGCGGATGGGAGGCGAGGAGGCGGTGCCGCCGATGTGGACGCGCTGAAACGAGCCAGAGCCAAAGAAAGAAGCCGATTGGAGCCAAGCGCCTGGGGAAGAAGATGAGGAGCCGCCGCTACTGGGTGTCGTGCGATGCCTTTGGTGGAAACGTGGCTTTCATCCGAGGTGCGTATGCATTTGAGGATTCGTGGAAACCGTATCCGGTAATTTTTCGCGTTTTGCGGAAAAATTGGCGGATATGGTTTCCGAATCTCAATGCATACGTACCGGATGAAAGCCGCGTTCCGCCAAACGCTCGCCGCGGCTGCGAAGCGCGCGCTCTTCTCTTTCGGCGCTGTCAATCGGCTTTTCTTTGGCTCGCTTCGTTCAGCGCGTCCTCGGCGGCACCGCCTCCTCGCCTCCCATCCGCCGCCGCCTCTCTCCGTGAACGCCACCACCACGCTGCGTCACCATCTCTCTCGATCCCTAATCGCCGCCGATCGTCGCCACCACCAGCCATAGCGCGTCGTCGACCATCATGGTGCCGGAACCGCAATTGCTCGCATGTCGGGCGATGATGGCGCTGGGACAAGGACACGAGCACCGGTGGCCTTTATGGCGGGCGAGAGGCGATGATGCCGCCGCGTCATCTTCGCCACAACAAGGACACAAGCGGATGACGCGATCGCGAGAGTTGTGCGGCGGCATGGAACGATCGCACAAGTATGGTTGTTTTACTCGTTTTCTTGACAATCGATTGCTCGCCGGGGGGACGGTGATGACATGCCACCGTCGGCCCGGCGCCGGCGCGCCACCGAGTCCGCCGGCCCGATGTTGATGCGCCATCGGGATCCGTCGTCTCGATCTTGCCGACGCCACGGGTGGATGCGGCGCGCCAGTCACGCAACCCTAGCCGCACGCCGCACGGACACGAGAGGCAAGTAGTGTTGGAGAGACATGGAGGAGGAGCCATGGGGACTGGAGAGGAGATGGTGTGCGCGGCGTCGGTGGTAGGCGTTCACGGGGAGAGAGGCGGCGGCGGCGGATGGGAGGCGAGGAGGCGGTGCCGCCGATGTGGACGCGCTGAAACGAGCCAGAGCCAAAGAAAGAAGCCGATTGGAGCCAAGCGCTTGGGGAAGAAGATGAGGAGCCGCTGCTACTGGGTGTCGTGCGATGCCTTTGGTGGAAGCGTGGCTTTCATCCGAGGTGCGTATGCATTTGAGGATTCGTGGAAACCGTATCCAGCGAATTTTTTTCCAAAATAAGAGAGTAGCAACTAGATAATGTATGCTGGCGGCAGCTTTTGAAGTTCGGTCGTGTTTTTTTTGGAGAAAAAAAGAAAAAGCGACGCGTCTCGTTTCTTTTGCTTCCTCGACGCATCGTCGGCTTCATCTCTGACTTGAACGCGGAAAGAAATCACGGCGTCGTCTTCCGCGCGCGCGTCATCGACTTCGGACCACGTCGCGTGAACTAACAGAAGTTCTATTGCTGCACACACACAATGTTGTCGCCCGATCACATACTCTACATGCACGGATGGTAAGGATGCTTCTTTTTGCATGATCCTAGTTAACATTATTCTATGCATGGTAAGAAAGCCCTTACGGTCTAACAGTATAATGCACTGCACCATGCCATTCGCAGCGGCCACAAGGACCTTGCGCTGGAGTTGATGGCAGCAGTTGTTAACCAGCAAATGCCTTAATTTGTTTTCAGGGATTGCAAAAAAAGTTGTGGAGACCAGGGATGGGAAGACCCCAATGCAGCTGGCTGTACGTACTTTGGGAAAAGATTGACGTGCTACGTGTATTGTTGGAACATGACGGGTCTTTAGGGTATCAAGCAAGCAGTACTGTCCAGACTCTGAGCCCTCTACTTGTTGCTGCCGCATTTCGAGAAGCTTCTCAACCATTGTCCAGATGCTCCCTATTGCAGACCAGATGGCTGGACATGTCTTCATGAAGCTCTAGAGGAGGGTCAGACGGTGTTCTTTGAATTTATCCTGAGGGCACCACAACTTCACAAACTTGTTAACATGCGAGATAAGGACGGACAAACTGCTCTTCATCAAGCTGTCCGGAAGTGCAATCCTAAAATCGTTGCTTCCTTGTTGTTTCACAATGGTCAGTCAGTAATTTGGCAATTATGGAAGGCCTCACATCATGCCAAGACTTTAAACTGGGTATATTGCGATACATACATACATACATATGTATGCATATATATATACACACACACATATATATATATATATATATATATTAGCATAATTTATATACATACTCCTTTATCTATGAAAAAATGGTATATAACAAAAATAAAGAGTTCTGATGAAAAATTTTCAACCAAATCATATTAGAGTATCTTAAATTAGTATTAAGTATACTAAAAGTGATAAAGGCTTATAATATATTCATTTAAACGATATATTGAAAGTGGGTGTATTCAGAGTTTGAGGAAGAATTTAAAAAACAATTCACATTGTCTAGTAATTTATTGAAAACCGAGGGGACAAACTTAACATTTGTTGTTACGCATATGCAATCTGATCATGGCGCAACAGTGGTATTCAACTCTGCGGATTCCACTATTGCTTGTTCTTGCAGAAAGTTCGAATCCATAGGTAGTGCACACAATTTAATTTGCAATAGGTTTTGTACTACAATTTGATAAAATGGCATCTATATCTTTATAGGTCTATTGTGCAAGCATGCACTCGAGTCTTCAATATGAATCAAGTTTACATTTTGCCATCGCAATATATACTGAATAGATGGACAAAATATGCAAAAGAGGATTTTATATTGAGAAACAAGGAAGCGAGAAGGAAGATTTGAAAACACGTGCGCTCTTATCTCTCAAATCGACATCTGTTGCATTGAAGTGTTCGTGTCAAAAGAACTGCTTGATGATTTGCAGAAAGCTATTAAAAAATGGACTTGGAAGCGGATACTTATCTTAGGCGGATACAAGAAGATTCCAATGATGTTCCGCTAATTCGAATGAACGTGACAGTGACACATTAAATGGTACAATATCTTTAGAGTTCCTCGGGTGATAAAGGACCAAAGACTTCACGCTTCAAAAACGTGGTTGAAAAGAAGTCAGGAAGAAGAAGACAACAACTCAAAAGAAAGGTAGTGATCCTACCCACTCTAGCAGCTTTTGCATTATATTTTTTAGCTTCTTTTATCTTATATAAGTTTGATTGTAGGTGAGGATCCAAATAATATTGTACAGACTAGAGATGAATGTGCTCATCTTAATGTCGGGCAATCTTCGACCATGGCTGTTCCACTCATGCCTGATTTTTGACCATGGCTTCTCCGTACATGCAAGGAGGATATACAGGTCTTTTAGTTGAGCAAGATGCCACATTGCAGTCGACTGCTAGGAAATTACATTTTGATGGAGGTCAAAATCATGAAAATGTGTAATTTGATATATGCTGCATTTTGAATCTTAGATATCCAAATGTATTTCTGGTTGCATCTAGATGATATATGTTAATTTTAGCACAGTTGTTTCAATTTTTGCATACCAGGGAATGTCCAGATCATATGTGTTTGGGAAGGATTATCCGTATTTCTGGTTGCATCTAGATGATATATGTTAATTTTAGCACGATTGTTTCATGCAACATCGAACTTCAAGACAATCGATTGCTCTTGGGGGACGGTGATGACATGCCACCGTCGGCCCGGCGCCGGCCACGCACGGGTCCGCGGCCCGATGTTGATGCGCCATCGGGGATCCGTCGTCTCGATGCTGACGCGCCACCGGGGGTGGATGCAGGCGCGCCAGGGGTCACGCAACCCTAGCCGCACGCCGCACGGACACGAGAGGGCAAGTAGTGTTGGAGAGACATGGAGGAGGAGCCATGGGGACTGGAGAGAGATGGTGTGCGCAGCGTCGGTGGTAGGCGTTCACGGGAGAGAGGCGGCGGCGGATGGGAGGCGGGGCGGTGCGCCGATGTGGGCGCGCTGAAACGAGCGAGCCAAAGAAAGAAGCCGATTGGAGCCAAGCGCCGGGAAGAAGATGAGGAGCGCTCTCGGGTGTCGTCGATGCCTTTGGTGGAAGCGTGGCTTTCATCGAGGTGCGTATGCATTTGAGGATTCGTGGAAACCGTATCCAGCGAATTTTTTCGCGTTTTGCGGAAAAAATTCGGCGGATCGGTTTCACGATCTCAAATACGCGCGTACCTCGATGAAAGTTACGCGTTCCCAAAACGGCAGCCGCCGCGGCTTCATCTTCTTCTTCATCTGCTGTCGGCTGCTTTCTTTGGCTCGGCTGCTTCAGCTGGCGTCGGCGCATCGGCACGCCTCTGCCTCCCATCCGCCGTCGCCTCTCCGTGGCTACCACCGCGCTGCGACACCATCTCCTCTCGATCCCTAATCGCCGCCGATCGTCGCCACCACCAGCCATAGCACGTCGTCGACCATCATGGTGCCGGAACGCAATTGCTCGCATGTGCGGGCGATGATGGCGCTGGGACAAGGACACGAGCACCGGTGGCCTTTATGGCGGGCGAGAGGCGATGATGCCGCGCCGTCATCTTCGCCACAACAAGGACACAAGCGGATGACGCGATCGCCGAGAGTTGTGCAGGCGGCATGGAACAGACTGCACAAGTATGGTTGTTTTACTCGTTTTCTTGACAATCAGTTGCTCGCCTGGCGGGGACAGACGTGATGACATGCCACCGTCGGCCGGCGCGGCGCGCCACCGAGTCTGTCGGCCCGATGTTGATGCGCCATCGGGATCCGTCGTCTCGATCTTTGGCAGCGCCACCGGGTGGATGCAGGCGCGCCAGGGGTCACGCAACCCTAGCCGCACGCCGCACGGACACGAGAGGGCAAGTAGTGTTGGAGAGACATGGAGGAGGAGCCATGGGGACTGGAGAGGAGATGGTGTACGCAGCGTCGGTGGTAGGCGTTCACGGGGAGAGAGGCGGCGGCGGCGGATGGGAGGCGAGGAGGCGGTGCCGCCGATGTGGACGCGCTGAAACGAGCCAGAGCCAAAGAAAGAAGCCGATTGGAGCCAAGCGCCTGGGGAAGAAGATGAGGAGCCGCCGCTACTGGGTGTCGTGCGATGCCTTTGGTGGAAACGTGGCTTTCATCTGAGGTACGTATGCATTTGAGGATTCGTGGAAACCGTATCCAGCGAATTTTTTTCCAAAATAAGAGAGTAGCAACTAGATAATGTATGCTGGCGGCAGCTTTTGAAGTTCGGTCGTGTTTTTTTTGGAGAAAAAAAGAAAAAGCGACGCGTCTCGTTTCTTTTGCTTCCTCGACGCATCGTCGGCTTCATCTCTGACTTGAACGCGGAAAGAAATCACGGCGTCGTCTTCCGCGCGCGCGTCATCGACTTCGGACCACGTCGCGTGAACTAACAGAAGTTCTATTGCTGCACACACACAATGTTGTCGCCCGATCACATACTCTACATGCACGGATGGTAAGGATGCTTCTTTTTGCATGATCCTAGTTAACATTATTCTATGCATGGTAAGAAAGCCCTTACGGTCTAACAGTATAATGCACTGCACCATGCCATTCGCAGCGGCCACAAGGACCTTGCGCTGGAGTTGATGGCAGCAGTTGTTAACCAGCAAATGCCTTAATTTGTTTTCAGGGATTGCAAAAAGTTGTGGAGACCAGGGATGGAAGACCCCAATGCAGCTGGCTGTACGTACTTTGGGAAAAGATTGACGTGCTACGTGTATTGTTGGAACATGACGGGTCTTTAGGGTATCAAGCAAGCAGTACTGTCCAGACTCTGAGCCCTCTACTTGTTGCTGCCGCATTTCGAGAAGCTTCTCAACCATTGTCCAGATGCTCCCTATTGCAGACCAGATGGCTGGACATGTCTTCATGAAGCTCTAGAGGAGGGTCAGACGGTGTTCTTTGAATTTATCCTGAGGCACCACAACTTCACAAACTTGTTAACATGCGAGATAAGGACGGACAAACTGCTCTTCATCAAGCTGTCCGGAAGTGCAATCCTAAAATCGTTGCTTCCTTGTTGTTTCACAATGGTCAGTCAGTAATTTGGCAATTATGGAAGGCCTCACATCATGCCAAGACTTTAAACTGGGTATATTATGATACATACATACATACATATGTATGCATATATATATACACACACACATATATATATATATATATATATATTAGCATAATTTATATACATACTCCTTTATCTATGAAAAAATGGTATATAACAAAAATAAAGAGTTCTGATGAAAAATTTTCAACCAAATCATATTAGAGTATCTTAAATTAGTATTAAGTATACTAAAAGTGATAAAGGCTTATAATATATTCATTTAAACGATATATTGAAAGTGGGTGTATTCAGAGTTTGAGGAAGAATTTAAAAAACAATTCACATTGTCTAGTAATTTATTGAAAACCGAGGGGACAAACTTAACATTTGTTGTTACGCATATGCAATCTGATCATGGCGCAACAGTGGTATTCAACTCTGCGGATTCCACTATTGCTTGTTCTTGCAGAAAGTTCGAATCCATAGGTAGTGCACACAATTTAATTTGCAATAGGTTTTGTACTACAATTTGATAAAATGGCATCTATATCTTTATAGGTCTATTGTGCAAGCATGCACTCAGAGTCTTCAATATGAATCAAGTTTACATTTTGCCATCGCAATATATACTGAATAGATGGACAAAATATGCAAAAAGAGGATTTTATATTGAGAAACAAGGAAGCGAGAAGGAAGATTTGAAAACACGTGCCGCTCTTATCTCTCGAAATGCGACATCTGTTGCATTGAAGTGTTCTGTGTCAAAAGAACTGCTTGATGATTTGCAGAAAGCTATTAAAAAAATGGACTTGGAAGCAGATACTTATCTTAGGCAGATACAAGAAGATTCCAATGATGTTCCGCTAATTCCGAATGAACGTGACAGTGACACATTAAATGGTACAATATCTTTTAGAGTTCCTCGGGTGATAAAAGGACCAAAGACTTCACGCTTCAAAAACGTGGTTGAAAAGAAGTCAGGGAAGAAGAAGACAACAACTCAAAAGAAAGGTAGTGATCCTACCCACTCTAGCAGCTTTTGCATTATATTTTTTAGCTTCTTTTATCTTATATAAGTTTGATTGTAGGTGAGGATCCAAATAATATTGTACAGACTAGAGATGAATGTGCTCATCTTAATGTCGGGCAATCTTCGACCATGGCTGTTCCACTCATGCCTGATTTTTTGACCATGGCTTCTCCGTACATGCAAGGAGGATATACAGGTCTTTTAGTTGAGCAAGATGCCACATTGCAGTCGACTGCTAGGAAATTACATTTTGATGGAGGTCAAAATCATGAAAATGTGTAATTTGATATATGCTGCATTTTGAATCTTAGATATCCAAATGTATTTCTGGTTGCATCTAGATGATATATGTTAATTTTAGCACAGTTGTTTCAATTTTTGCATACCAGGGAATGTCCAGATCATATGTGTTTGGGAAGGATTATCCGTATTTCTGGTTGCATCTAGATGATATATGTTAATTTTAGCACAGTTGTTTCACTGCAACACTGAACTTCAAGACAATCGATTGCTCGCTTGTTGGGACAGCTGATGACATGCCACCGTCGGCCCGGCGCGACGCGCCACCGAGGTCCATGTCGGCCCGATGTTGATGCGCCATCGGGATCCGTGCGTCTCGATCTTGGCGCGCCACCGGGTGGATGCGAGCGCGCCAGGTCACGCAACCCTAGCCGCACGCCGCCGCGGACACGAGAGGGCAAGTAGTGTTGGAGAGACATGGAGGAGGAGCCATGGGGACTGGAGAGAGAGATGGTGTACGCAGCGTCGGTGGTAGGCGTTCACGGGAGAGAGGCGGCGGATGGGAGGCGGAGGCGGTGCCGCCCGATGTGGACGCTACCGAACGAGCGAGCCAAAGAAAGAAGCCGATTGGAGCCAAGCGCTGGGAAGAAGATGAGGAGCCGCCGCTCTGGGGTGTCGTCGCGATGCCTTTGGTGGAAACGTGGCTTTCATCCGAGGTGCGTATGCATTTGAGGATTCGTGGAAACCGTATCCAGCGAATTTTTCCAAAATAAGAGAGTAGCAACTAGATAATGTATGCTGGCGGCAGCTTTGAAGTTCGGTCGTGTTTTTGGAGAAAAAGAAAAAGCGACGCGTCTCGTTTCTTTTGCTTCCTCGACGCATCGTCGGCTTCATCTCTGACTTGAACGCGGAAAGAAATCACGGCGTCGTCTTCCGCGCGCGCGTCATCGACTTCGGACCACGTCGCGTGAACTAACAGAAGTTCTATTGCTGCACACACACAATGTTGTCGCCCGATCACATACTCTACATGCACGGATGGTAAGGATGCTTCTTTTGCATGATCCTAGTTAACATTATTCTATGCATGGTAAGAAAGCCCTTACGGTCTAACAGTATAATGCACTGCACCATGCCATTCGCAGCGGCCACAAGGACCTTGCGCTGGAGTTGATGGCAGCAGTTGTTAACCAGCAAATGCCTTAATTTGTTTTCAGGGATTGCAAAAAAAGTTGTGGAGACCAGGGATGGGAAGACCCCAATGCAGCTGGCTGTACGTACTTTGGGAAAAGATTGACGTGCTACGTGTATTGTTGGAACATGACGGGTCTTTAGGGTATCAAGCAAGCAGTACTGTCCAGACTCTGAGCCCTCTACTTGTTGCTGCCGCATTTCGAGAAGCTTCTCAACCATTGTCCAGATGCTCCCTATTGCAGACCAGATGGCTGGACATGTCTTCATGAAGCTCTAGAGGAGGGTCAGACGGTGTTCTTTGAATTTATCCTGAGGGCACCACAACTTCACAAACTTGTTAACATGCGAGATAAGGACGGACAAACTGCTCTTCATCAAGCTGTCCGGAAGTGCAATCCTAAAATCGTTGCTTCCTTGTTGTTTCACAATGGTCAGTCAGTAATTTGGCAATTATGGAAGGCCTCACATCATGCCAAGACTTTAAACTGGGTATATTGCGATACATACATACATACATATGTATGCATATATATATACACACACATATATATATATATATATATATATAGCATAATTTATATACATACTCCTTTATCTATGAAAAAATGGTATATAACAAAAATAAAGAGTTCTGATGAAAAATTTTCAACCAAATCATATTAGAGTATCTTAAATTAGTATTAAGTATACTAAAAGTGATAAAGGCTTATAATATATTCATTTAAACGATATATTGAAAGTGGGTGTATGTACTCTAGAGAAAGGGGAAATCAATGAAACTGAAAAACTAATTGGGTATATGTAGTAACGTTTTAATTGAAAGGTAACAACACAGAAATTATGACAGGCATACACACACACACATAGAATTTCTTGTTTTCATTCTTTTTTTGTTAGAGAAATTTGCATATTTTGCTACCAAAACTCTGTAAGCTCTTGTATCACCTGGCCACCCTAAACATGCAAATTAAATTACTAGGACCATAAACTTGCTTATTTTCACCTACTGTTCTAACTAAATTTGATGATGAGGCACATTATATAGCTGATCATATGGGGAAAAAAAGTCAGTTGATCAGGTGGACCAAATCTGTCAAGTACTTGGATCTATTGTTTCTCTTTGAACTATGCGGACATTGGCTACAAATATCATCAACTACACGCATATACAATCTAGCAACAGTAAAATACTAATGCATGTCTTCGATCAACAAATTGTCTTTTTTCGAGAAATCACCTATTTCGTTTGGCATGCATAATATTGCGTCCCTCTAGTCCAAAATAGACATATTTCTAGAGATGGTTTTGGTTTGCTAATGTGTGCTTGTTGTTTGTCTTTTTGAGGCAATGTCCACCAAAATGGGCCTATCAATTACTTCTTGGCCGGTAGTGGTGTTAGAGAAATAAGTATCTGATTAATAGGGCAAACTCTGTTTAAAAAACAAGGTATTAACTATTTCTTTTTTCAATATGTATTGAACTAAAATGACATCATTTTTGGACTGAAGAGAGTACTGCCCAATAATATAATATTACCCTAAATCTAAGTACATACAGGTAATTAATCTAACTACTAGCGGCAATGTTTTGTTCAGTTGCTTTATAGGCACCGCTCATTTCAGTTTAAAACCGTTTCTGCTTCTGACTTCTGCTTTTTTCACTATTCAGTAATTTTGACTTTTCTGTTTTTTATTTTTTGGGCTTTTTTGCCTTTTCTTTTTTTTGTACTCCTTTGCATTGTCTATGATAGGCTAACACGTTTTTCTATTTTTAAATTTTTTAAAATTTAAAAATACCAAATAAGCTAACTCACTAAAGTAAAAAAGAAGTCAGCTATAGTAAAAAAGCCAATAAGCCAACGTCATTCCGAACGTCTCCATAGTATAATGAAATTTTAGAATTTAAAACTAAAATATCAAATTTCAAACCTAAGAAAAACAAAATTTTTAAAAATTAATTTCAAATCTCATTTAAATTTATGGAATTTAATTAATTTACTTAAAAGTTTAAAATTTTCAAAGTTTGAATTAAATGATTTTAAAAATTATAATTTTTGAATTTTAAAAAGTAAATTTTTAATAAATCAAAATATCAAATTTTGACCAAAAATTCAAATGTGCATAATTCACGCTTTGAAAAGGTCAAAATTGTGAAATTCATTTTTTTCAATATTGGACAAAATCTTTTACAAATACAAATTGCGATGTTGAAATTTTTAAAATTAGAAATTACAAATTAAATTTTTATATCAAAATTCTAAATGAAAACCCAAAATTCAAAGAGTTCAAATTTAAAATTCGAGACTACAATTTGCATAATTTTGAAGTTTTAATTTGGAGGACATTGTGTGCTGGAATAGAGTTGCCATTTTTTCGCTCGATTTAACCCTTAGCGCATCAATTGGTAGTAACCCGCTGCCACATCTGCTAGACCGGATGCCATGTCAAGTCTAAGAAGTTGGGCCTGTGATACAAGATTACAAGTTCAGAGAGTATATGTGCGGATTTCTCTCCTTATAACGTCCAGTTAGAGTTCGTTCCACTACTACAGAAAATCATATTATAGACAGTTCAAAAACGTCATCACAGACGGTTTTCTGAACCATCTGAATTTATGGGTCAGTGATAATCGAAGATTATTACAGACGATTTTTGAACCGTCTGTGGTGTAAATATCATAGACGGTTTGTAACTAAAACCGTTTGTGATAGCTATCATCACAGACGGTTTTTAACCAAAAATCGTCTATGATATATCAATATCACAGACGGTTGATATATCACAGACGGTTTGTAACCAAAAACCGTCTGTGATATGTATATGTAAGAAAAAATCATTCTACGTTGTGGAACTCTCCAGCTGGATTTATGACTTGAGCCACCAAAAAGTATACACACTCTCCTCGAATTTGTAAAAGGTCAGGTTGTTTCGATGCAGTTGTTGGGATGGACGCAGCCTGTCGATAGAAATATCAATGTGCGTGTATATATAACCTGATAAGTATGAAGTAATTATGGAAATATTGACAAACCTTAAAATTGGAATTGGTGATCCTCGAGGAATCGAGGAGTAGTCTCATATGGTGGCAAACGTAGAATCCACACTGTTGCCTGGCGGCTGCTGGTGGTACTGCAAAAAATAGAATGTGTTAATTCAAGAGGCATTACTACCAACTCTTGCATAGGATTAATTAATATGTACTAGCGAATACCTTAAATTTTTGAACATGTGTCAGGGCTTTGGCCCCTTGCGTCGAGAGCTTTGCCATTTTAACGTACATTGTGAACGCCCTATGTGATTCGAAAAAGTTGACCTTAGTCATTCGAAAGGAAAAAAAGAATACAATATAGGTATGTATGGAGAAAATGTACTTACCTATCGATTACTTCGCCGACAACTGTGTAATCGATTTTATTCTTACTTAGGGAATTAAGGTATATTGTCTTGTTCTATTTTGGTACAATTACTATTAAAATCCAATGAAACTCTTGATTGTAGGGCATACGTATATATTCCTTATCACGGTAAACCACCAGTGCTGCTGGAATGTACCTCTCGACGAAGCCAGCATCCTCGTTGATGGTATGCATGGTGACTAAGTGTCGGTCCAAGAAACCAACCGATGATTTGGATAATCTAGCTTCAGCCACCATGTATTTATATATATACATATGAAAGCAACAAATTATATATGACATTTATCGGTATGACATGAACGGAGACTGTGATTGTACACACTTACAGCGTCCAGCATCGAATGAGTGAGGCATCGAGAGCGTTGAGCGTGTAAAGATCAAATAAATCCTCAAAAGTCACTGCGAAGACACAATCTTGAATTTTGTGCTGTAAATGATCCAGCCCGAATTTGATAGTAATATCTGAGCACTGTTCTCCCTCTGACTTATTGGATTGTTCCATATACCAAGTGTGTAATGGCTTGCAACTAACTGGTAGGGTTAGGAGGCGCTTTACCGGGTCGATCAGCGGCTCTCATTGTACACATCTCACTTACGGCCAAAAGATCAATAAAGTTGAGAGAAAACTAGAGACTATATCTTGTGTTTTTTATTCTACTTTTATATTTTGTGAGTTAAGAATTCAATCATCGGTAACGCGCCCCAAATATATATAACAGTATTCTTTTCTATTTGACGTGTGGGTTATTCCTGAAATTATTCGATGTCATAACATATCCCCTCCTCGTTGATTACTTTATTTCTTGACTAACAGCAGAAATGGTTCTATCATCACATTTTCTAATTGAACTACACAATTATGAGTTACAGTAGTATTCACACAGTACACTATTATTGTTGCGAGCTTCATTTCTACCTTTCTTTTTGTTCATGCTGAATGAAGTGTCCATGCTTATGCTGAAAGCTGATCCCGAAGCTGCAACCTCACTTCACCGTCAGGTAGCAAAGAAAAGAGTAACTGATGAATCAACGAAGGATGTCAAGTCATTGATTCAAACATACACAAGCAACACTTCGTTGGTAGCTATCCTCATTGCGATGATAACCTTCGCCACTGCTTTCACCTTGCCTGGAGGATATAGCAATGATGCTGGAAGCGAGGGACTTCCCATCATGGCCAGGAAGTTAGCATTTCAGGTGTTCTTGATTTCTGACACCTTAGCAATGAGGATCTTGAGTTATTCCTTTATTACATGTCTTTTACTAAGAAGCTCATGTGGTTTGCATACATGGCAACCACTGTGGTATTTGCAACTGGTTTATACACGATACTGGCACCTTGTATCCAGTGGTTGGCTATAGGAATTTGTGTTCTTTCCATTCTAATGTCCATTCTTACAAAGGTGCTTGGTGGATGGCCCGTCTTGAAGCTTAGACTTCGGTTGGGTCAAACCTTCAAGTCCGATCTCCATGATATGGTCTGACGTCAGCGATTTGTCTTATCGATTGTAGATACGCTCTGTCATTACGGGTTATTTGTTTACTAGAGACGTATGCGCGGCGCCACGCCGCGCAAAATAATGTGTAAATGATTGAGAATTTGTAAAGTGAGTTACTGTAAAGATAATGTTATACGTAATAGGTTTGTTTGTAGTGTCAAAGAGAATACTATGAATGGGAGGGGGAGGACGTTAGTTGCTATTAAGAAAGATAGAATCTGTAAATAGATTTAGAAGGGACTTTTTTTAGGTGTGTGTAAGTACTGGTGCTATGCGGTAAGAAAATAAAAAGTCCTGAACAATAAAGGAGACGGTAATAGATGCATATTAGTTGGTAGAAGGTGAGCTATAATAAAACAGTATTTAACAAAGATAGTTTGACTGGTTGGTAGAACATATCCGATTACATTTTCACAGCAAAATACTAATAGTGGATAGGATTCAATTTCTGCAGGCTTAAACTTATGAACAACATTGGTGCATCACACTGCAAAAGGTGGAATAGATATCGTAGGAGTAGAGGTGGGGTAAAGAAGCGTTATTCGTTGTGGTAGGCCTGCAAATTGCACTACAAGAAAACCAGGAAAGAAATAGTATTAGTGCTGTGCTAGCAGAATCCTCTTTGTCTAACTTTGCTTTTTTTGGCAGTGGTGTAGGCGTAGTTAAAAAGGTAGTACTGTAAGGGAGAAAAATGATGAGGCGGGAAATAGTATGGCGGCAAAGTAGATAGCGAAATTAATTTTGTAGGTAGAACCATAAGAGTGAAATGGAGATGTTACGAAAATACAACACGTAGAAATTGACAATCGGTGAAGTACTTGAATCTGCGAAACAAATCGTTAAAAAATATAGGAACAGAAATTATTTTTAATAAATGGATAGGTTAAATGAGTAGTAGTAAAGTACAGTAAATAAATAGGGTGAGTAACATTGAAAAAGCGGAAATCTATAAAAGCATTAACGTTGAAGTAGCAGAGTGATCGAAAAAAGAACATAGTTAGATGTAAAAGGTAATAGTAAGAAGGCTAGTGTAGTAGCGAAAAAGGAACAGTGTAGTAAGCAACAGACCAAGAAAGAAAAGCCTGTACGTAGTGGGAAAATGAATTAGTAAGGTATTTTAGGTAACAAGATATATGTGAAACCAAAGGTGAGTACGAAATAATTTTAGAGAGAGAAATAAGTGTGGTAAACAGTAGTATAATAGAGTAAGTAAATATATTGTAAAGAGAAACTGGAATTGCACAAGAATGTAGTAGATAGGCTGCATGGTAAGACAACATAGCAAATAACTGGTAATAAAAGAGGATGTTTTTTGGGTGAATGACATTGCCAAGAACATAAAAAAACGTGATGGGTTTTACTGTACAGAAGATATGAAAATAGCAGGTAAGAAATATGGTGTTTATACGAATATTATATGTCGAAATGAGGAAAAATGTAGTTGATGAACCAAAAAAAGTGTTGTAACTTGATGAACAAGAGGAAAATGGTCTTGTGCTGCAATGAAAGTAAATATCTTGGCGAGTGTGCTCTAGTTTCTAATCTGGAGTGGCAAAAAGATAGCAAGCAGAGGGAAAGATCTGATGGTTGTAAATAGCAAAATGTATGAACAAACGAATTACTTTAATCGGAATAAAATACGTAAAAGGTTTTTTTTGTTAAGACCAATTAGAACAATACCGTTGGGTGTTTGTTGGATTTAGTTGTTGTTAGTTGGCGTTGTTGTTCTGGACGTAGATGGTTGGAATTTCTTCCGATATTCTCGAGCGGTTATTCTCTTGTATTGCTGGTGCTGCTGTAGAGGGTCGGTGAGAACATTGGGGGATTCTCCAAAATCTGATATTTCTCCCGCTTCTATCATGTAAAATCGTTGAAGGTCCTGTGTAAGCTCTTGTATCTTTTGTTGAGCTTCGTGAAGGCGATAGTGTAGATCTTCGTTTTCATCTAATATTCTTGAATATAATGTCTCTTGATTAATAATATGTTGGGTTACCACCTTCATGTGCGGATAGCTGATCTGCGTTGTTGCTGGTGCGTAAAGGTACATTGTTTGGCTTGTTATCGGAGGAATTAGAGCATACGGGGATTAGCTGAATTCCATATTGTAATAACGACGAAGATAATGTACTACTCGCCTAGCAGCATCTTGTTCTTCAATTTTGTTACCGTAGAAGGTTTGCTCTTCATCAGGTCGTATGGGTAGCGGTTTCAAAGTGTAACATCTTGATTTTTGGGGATTTTTAAAACCTTGAATTTAAAAATAAATTTCTGAAATTTTTCTGAATTTTAATCAAGCTTAAATTGAATTTTCAAAATTTTTAAATAATTTAATATGATTAAATCAAACTTCAACAATTGCTAAAAATATTTTATTTGAGTTCCTTGTGTCACAAGAAATTTTCTGGTATTTTTTGAAATTAAAACAAGCTTGAAATGAATTTTAGAATTTTTAAATGATTTAATATGATTAAAATAAACATTAACATAAGATGGAAATATTTTATTTGGGTTCTTCAGGTCTTAAGGAATTTTCTGGTATTTTTGGTGAATTTTTGGAATTTATTTGCTATTTTCTAGAGCTTTTGCAAATTATTTGAATTTCTAGATTAAAGAAAATCGGGGAAATTTCCTCAGCCGTCGGATCTCTTCTCCCCTCCACGTGGCACCATCCCGGCCGACCACGCCGCCCCTCGGCCCGTTCCCGCGTGCCGCCGCCTTGCTCCGCTCCCCGCCGCCCGATCGCCCACACGTCGCGCATCTGCGCCGTGCCGCTCGCGCCCCGCGCCTAACCCTAGCGCCGCCCGCCCCGTGCCACGCGACCGCTCCCGTGCCTCGCCTCCGCCGCCCGATCACGCCGCCCCGCCACGTGGCGGCACCAGCGTGCTCGTGCCCACGCCCCGCTCGCCCGTCCGATTGCCGCCCGCGTCGTGGCTCAATCCCAGCCGTCCGCACCCTGCCCTAGCGCGAAACCCTAACCCTAAACCTCGCCCGCTCCGCGCCGTCCGATCATCTCCGCGCATCATCCGGGCCGTCCAAACCAGATCGGAGTCGTGCCTCGCGTCGTAACCGATCTGAGCACCTTGGTTCGCGTGATAAAACCCGTCGCTCGCCTCGGTTCGCGTGCCGCCCTCGCCGAACCCTCGCGCCCGTGCCGCGCCTCCGCCGTCCACGACGTCGCCGGAGCCGTCCCTGTCGCCACCGCACCCCGCCGCCGTCACCAAGCCCGCCGGTGAGCCTCATCGCCCGCATCGCCCCTCGTCGCCGCTGCCACCGCTCGATCGCCAGACCTCATGCGCCGCTCCCCTCGCCTTGGCCGCGCCCGCGACGCCTCGCCCTCCGCGCCCACCACGCGTCGGCGATCCGCCCCCGCCACCGCACCCCGGCCGCTCCATCCCCGCCGCCCATCCGGATCTGAGCCGAGGGCTCAGATCGCGCCGCGTGTCCACCTTCGCGCCGTCGGATCCAGTCGCGCGCCCGCTCCCGCGCCACGCGCCCGCCACGCGTCACCCATCACCGCCGTCCCACCTCCGCGCCGCCCCATCCCCGCCGTCGCCCCAGATCCGAATCAACGATCCGGATCACGCCACGCGTCGCGCCCGCAGCCGTTGGATCCCGCCGCCGTCGCCCGCGCCGCACCGTGCCGCGTCAGCCCTACCCACATGGCACGCCACGTCAGCCCTAATGCCACGTGGCATGCCACGTGTCCGGCAACATCAGCAAATATCCAGCCGCCACGTCAGCACCACGTCAGCACTGTGCCACGTGGTAGCACAAGCGCATGCCACGTCAGCCCTAGCTCGCCGTGTCAGCGCCGCTGCCCGCCTGCACTGTTCGGTGGATCGGGTTCACCGTGGACCGAGTATTCCGTGGACCGGGTTCACAGCACAGTGTCTTTTTCGATTTTCTCGATTTATCCTTTGGATTTATTTTCTGAGAGTCCGTTCTCCTCCGTCCTAGCTCCGATTGACCCCGTTCTTTTTTCTAAATTCATTTATTTTCGATTTTCTCCTAGCTCTAGCTTTTGGTTCTGGTTTCATGATTTTTGGAATTTATTTGCTTATCATTTTATGTGTTTTTCTTGTTTTGGTCGTTTTCTCTCTCGTTAGATTCGGATTCCGGAGGAGCAGGTTCTACGCCCGAAGACCAGGAATACCTCACTGAGCATAACCAAGGCAAGTCATGTCCTTTGATCATGTTGAACCCAGTTTGCAATCTATTATTTATTTATTTTGTTTTAAATTACATTGCATCGCCATTTTTATTCGAATCTTGTACTGGTAGTTGTTGGCCCAATTGATTAATCCCTCCTTGACACTTTGAAATGCCAAGATACCATTATCACCATAGGTTGGAAAACATACTAGTGATATTAGATTATTTGTCACATGGGTTGGTACGATAGAATTGCTTAGCCTTGCTTAAGTTTACGATTGGGTTATCATCACATGTGAATTATCAATTTGACTTAACGAGATATGGAACTGTGGTTGGTGCCACGTTTATTAAAATTTGTGCCATGACGTTAGTGCGTCATTGATGGTGGTTATACAAACCTGGTTTTGCACTCGGGCGAGTGATCGTGCAGTAAAGGGGGAAGTGTTGGAGCACTTCGAGGGATGTGGTAGCCTCGCTTGGGAATTGTTAAGGACTTAACTTTGTGCGCCATTGATTGCAGCTTTACCGTGCAAACCACATGTCTGGTATGGGACGGACCTGGCTGATTAATTTGGGATGTTGTAATTTCAATCTTGTCATTGAGATGAACATGGTTGCTGATTTCCATGTGGCGCAAGGGGGGTGTGATGCGAAACCCTAGCGGGCAGATTGAATTGTAACTGAACTTTGTAAAGGCCTTGTTGTGATTACCTTAAACTGAGGCTAATCACATCGTGTGGGTGCAGTTGTGCAACCTCTGCAGAGTGTAAAACTATTCGAATAGCCGCGTCCTCGGTCATGGACAATGCTCGGTAATTTCACACGAGGGGTAGTTATTTCTGAAAACTTGTGGATTGTAGTTGGGCAGTGGATGGTTAATTCACTATTGGTTTAGCTTATAGATGGGAGGTCCATAAGTGGTTGATTTAGCTTGTGGATGAGATGTCCGCAAGTGGCTATATCAATTCCTTTGTTTATTATTTATTATTGTTTTACGTAAAGTTCGCTTTCAATCTATTTACTGTATTTACCTTTAAATGTCACTTTATGCAAAATTAACCTTTCAGCCTTCCTTTGATAAGCCTTGCATACTATATTGCATTCATTTGTTACAAACGACTTGCTGAGTACCAATGTACTCACGGCTTTATGCCCAATGTTGCTCAGTTGAGGAAGAGGAGTATCACCAGCCGGAGGTTCCAGAAGGAGAGTACTTCGACGACTTCGCGGATTAGGCTTCGTTCTCCACTCGATAGCCTGTGGGCTTGTCGATTGGCCACTACGCTTTATTTTGGATTTCCACTGCTAGTTTTTGTTAAGCCATTCGGGCCAGTCTATTGTAAGCTTGACCATAAGGTCGTACCTTTTGAGATTTGTTGATATTTGAGCTTTTCCTTTAATTTATCGTGTATATGGTTGTGATGACATCTATGTTTGACTGTGTGCACTAGCGTGATCCTGGGACTAGTCCAGTATACACAGGGAGTCCGGATTTGCATATTCGGGTCTCGACACAAAGTCACCCATGTTTTCCATTCGTATTTCTTGTCGGTGACATAGCAAGTCATTGAATGGAAAGCGGGCCGGTGTTGCTTGGTGGCTCCTAAGTATTGTTGCATTTCCCATAGTTGTATGGGCCACCCTGGTAGATCTTCTAGTTTGGAATGCACTAGGTAAACCATCTGGTGAATAGGAAAAAATTAGGATTAGTTAGAATCAAACATAAATAATTACTGGGAGGTAAAAGTAAGTTGTAAGCAAAGTAAGTGTATTGGGCGAACCGAAAAAAGTAAGGTTGTCATAATAGAAACATAAACAAAAAAAAGCAACGTATAGCATAGGTATAGATGAAGAACTACGTACTGAAGGATAAAACAATTGCTCTACGAAGAGGAGAAACAGAAGGCTGTTATAATAGATCGAACTGCTGGCTGTAAAAGCACAAGGAAAACAGTCGTGTTTCAGTAATACACGTGTTAGGTAGATTTCTGAAGATCCTCTTGTATGGCATGGTAAGAAGAAAATGCGTAGACAAAAAAAGAATGTATGATATTAGGTCTAAGAAAGAGGCTAGGATGTAGGCAATAAGGAAATAAATTTAAGCAAAATGTACTGTGAGTAATGCATACCTGTAGGAGAGTGGTTTTTTCACTACAACAATTTTTTTTTGTTTTACGGCTAGAAGGCATATACCTATCTACATCTGGAAAAGCATTATGTTTAATAGGCAGAGAAATATAGTAAGTAAAGCAGTGAAGAAAGTGAAATTTTCTAAAAGAGAGGACTATGTAAGAAAGTAAAAGAGAAAAAGGGAAAAAAGATTGAATGAGTGAAACTGAAAAAGAATGGGAAGTATGTAAACGTGATGAGTATTTACAAAATAAATGGGTCTATTTTTATTTCGTTCTTGGAGGTGTTAAGAGTACGAAGAAACAGATGGGGAAAACACAAAAAGTTTGTATTCGTTGATGGAAAATAAGAAAAGTTCGGACTACAAGTCGAAGTGCATAAATCAAAATAGAGGAATCACGAAAACGTAAAAGAGAATCGTAAAGAAGCTATACTATACAGATGGGGACTCAAAGAAAGGCTTTATATTTTAATTTTGTAGAAGTTTAAGTACATGGTTCTTAAGGAAACAATAACAATTTTTTTGACGGGAAAAAAAGATGAAGATAGAAGACAGTATCTAATTGATGTAGCTGAAGTATATCTAAAGTAAAGCATAATGGCGAGAAGCGAATAAACTGCTGTACCTGAGATGTGTATGACCGAGTTACGCGGCGATGGGAAGAAGCAGGAGAAAACGAAAGAGCAAAACGCGAAGATAGACGGACATAGTAAAATGCAAAAGCAAAATGTAGAGCAACTTGATGAAGTCCAGAGTTTGGTATGCATTGTATAAAACGATGAGTTCATGAAGAAACACCCATAAGAAAATTTATTAGGGGTAGGTAATGGATTACAGGTGTCATACAGGAATCAGTTATGAGGAGCGCTTGGATGAACGAAACAGGTTTTCTCTACGATGAGCGCAACACGGTATTTATCTTAGGAATGGTTCAATGGATTTGCAGATTGGTTAAGATGAAAGTAATGAAACTGTGATATACCAATAGCTAGAAGTAAATGCGATGAGTGAAGGGTACATAAAATTAATGCGATAAATGTGCAAAGGAAGCTCTCTGCATTCGATGACTGGAATCTGAAAACTAAAATCTGTAGAACGGTAGGAACACATTTGTTTTAAGTTTGGTGTAAAACACATTGTGTATATAGAAGAGCTCATTGTAATACAACTCGAGTAGGGATATAGAAGTTGTGGCTATGCACAATGGATGTTTGGTGAAATAGGCATAGGCTGTTTGTGGTGTACCTAGTGGCGTATTTTGTTTGCCACACACGGGTTAGCTTAGATTGGTTTAGGCATGGAAGAAAGCGAGGATATATTTGAGTATGGCTAACATAGAAAGTATCACGGTTGGTTTGTATAATTCGTTGGAAATGTTTGATTATAAAAAGGAAATGTTTGATTATAAAAAGGAAATTCGCTGGGGAACGAATTGCTGACTGTGATGTGCATATGCTAGTAGGATAAATCGGTAAACGGTAAGAGGTATTAGCTAATTTATAGTAGAACATAGAGAAAAACAAAGTGAGAAAAGAAAAGTAGTAAATAAATCAACGTGAAAGGCAATGCATGTTTTAAAGGCTGAACGAAACAAAGAGGATTTTGAATACGATCAGGGTAGGTAGCATAACGCTAACTATAATAGAATGTTATTTAGGCACAGTGGCTTTGCTGGTAAAGTTGATATAGCTGATGGCACCGTGTAGATGACAAAAGAGAGGGGGGCAATAGAAGCAAACTCTGGTTGGGACGAAGATTGTTTCAGCATTATTATATTTTGTAGCAACATCAGTAATAAGAATTGTAGGTTGATGGCGTGCTGTAGAGGCATGAGTTTTGATGAGGGCAAAGCGCGCAGTTTTCCTGGAAGCGAAAAAAGTTGGGGAAAATAGTTATGAGTTTGTGCTACCTTATTAATTTGTTCGCAGTAGGAAGTAGCGTATTGGAAAATGCATTACGCTGTACCATTTGTAGTGGGCTACTGTTTTGTGTCAGGGAATAATTGCCTCATAGTTTTGCTCTTTTTTGGAGGGCGAAGCGCTCTGTAAAAAAGGAATATAAACAAGCGTAAAAAGGACAGAACTAAACTTTATGCTTTTTATTTTGGTTTCAAGGTTGCAGTATTGGTATTGGTAGTAAAAAATGGGGGCAAAGAACAATTACCTTTTTGCTGTCTCTGCGGATGAAGTAGCTGATGAAGCTATGGGAGACAGAAGAGCTTGGTGCGGTGTTCTATCGGGGTGTAATGTTGGCGTGACCTTATAATAAATATACAAATGGTAAACACAAGGTAATACACAGGGAAAACAACTTATATACGAAGTGTTTAGTTTATGTAGAATTTTAAAAAAGGGGAAGAAACGATAGGATTTCTTTTTTCACCACTGGAATACTAAGAACTGGAGTAGCTGAGGCAGTAGCTATTTCTGCACATGAAGCGGAAACAGTCAGTGGTGTGGATGAGATAGCAAGTGGTTGCTCTTTATGGAACGTAGTTGCTTGCGTTTCTTTGGACACCGATGATGAAGCCTCTGGGTTGGATGGCAACAGCAATACATTGGGGGTCTGATTGGGCTGCCACTGATCGCACATGAAATGCTGGAACGTCACTTTGTAACGATCCTTGTGACATTTGAACAACAACCTCATATTTTCGGCCAATGATTGCTCTTATCTCAGGCGGAATGTACTGTTCTTGGTTCTCAGTTGTTGCAACTAAAACCATACGAGGTTTTCCAATAAGTTCTTCGGCCATATTACCAAAGAACATAAATTGTGCGCGGACATCTGCCTCTTGGTCAGCGGTTTCAGGATCAATACCATAAAAGTTTACTTTGTATCTGCTCACGGCAAAATAGAAATTTTGTTATGTAATAAATATTTTATATTGATCAGTGATTGATTTTATAAAAGGGACAAATAATATAAAAACAGCAGTAAATGCAAACCTTGGTTCCACCGTTGTGCCATTACATGTTTGGCATTTGTATCCGTCTCCATCTGGGAAAGTTCTTTTCCAACATGAAGAACACGCTATGTACCACCATGATTGTGACGGTACTAAGTATGTACTAAGTATCGTAAGCTTATAACGTTCACCCTGCGCACGTCATAAACAAGAATAAGTAATAGATTGTATACGTAAAACAAAAACTGTAAACATAAACGTGGCGCACTGTTTTTTTTGTACCAAAGCTTCATGAGGTATGAGGTTTATCAATTCAAAGACTGTGGTGATAGCTGGGTTGGTAGTAGGTTTGCCTTCTCGCCATTCAATCTGATGGGGCTGGTCGGTTATTCTGTAAAATATATTATTAACAGGAGTAAAAGGAGTGCGGAAACAATATTCAAAGCTAACGCTATGTGCTCGATAAACGGCAAATTGTACAGAATGTGTGATTAGGTAGTTGCTTTATAAAACACGGTACTAATGGAAGCGAAAGGTGTGTAACGGTTAAGCGCAAAAAAAGTACGTGTTTGGTAATCATTGAGCTGCCAAAAATGGTAATGGTAACATACATATTTTGCAGAGTGCATATTTCTGGTACTGTTATGTTGATGTACCACTTTGTTGCCGAGGTGCTCTGCAATGCAAGATAACCTATGTACACACATAAAAAAACAATTAGAGACAAAAATATCAAAAAGGAAAGTAATAATAGTAGGTGCATTTGTATTCTGTTTACAAATAACTGAATGAAGGGACAAATGTAAGAAACCTGAGTATGTGCCAACTGTCATGCCAACAAATAAAGCAACGATTCGTTTATCTTGAGAAGTGGTGAGGAGAACTTGTGCGTCAAACGAATTTGCGTGCTGCCCCCATAGCGTAACAATTCCTGCTTGGCTGAAAAAACCAGTAAAAAACATTAATTTAGCAAAAAAAATTCACAAACACTATGCTCATTAGTAACGAAATACAAATAGTTACAGAGAAAGGAAAAGTATAAAGAATATATATACCTTCCATCTATTATATTAATGGTGCGCTTAACTGTTTGGCCTAACTTAGTTGTTGTTTCTGTTGTTTCAACAAGCGATGAAACTGCAGTTATAAGAGCAACAACATCTGGTATCCATAGAGGATAAACGGAAAAGTCAATGAAAAGAGAACATGGAATCATTCGTTTTTGTAGATCTAAAATAGTAGGGAAAACGGATATCGCTAACAAAATGAATATATCAAATGCTGTACCTGATAATAAAGCCTTTTTGCCAATACGATCGTGCAACACAGAAAAAGGAACTGCGCTGTATGCATACAGCGGAAAATCATCTGGGTGTGGTAACATTTCGGTAATCTTCGTGTACTTTGTAAACCGAATGGAAATGTCAACATCAACTGCTTTATATGTTTGTTTTGCTACAAGCACTTCAAAGTATTCAAACTCATAGATAGATCCTTCCTTTAATAAAGGAGTGAATTTGTGAAGCCATCTTTGTGGAACCATTCCTTCCATAACATGGCCCTAAAAAGGATTAAATAGTAGTTTAAAGCATAAAGAATTAGCGCACTATATATGCAGAAAAGAAGTCTGAAAGACAGAGACGAAAAAAAAGATTTGTGTATGTTGAGAGCGAAAGAAATATAAAAACGAAGAGGATTAATTGCACATATAAATGTATTAACTGAGATGAGTATTTGAAACCTTTTCATCAAGCATAACAAAGTCCAAGTGATATATGTCAGTTTGATCTTGTGGATTGCTAAACTCCCAAAGCCGAGCTACACGAACAAGTATCTTCCACTTATGGGAACTCTGGTTGATATGGTTTAATAGCGTATATGCCATTTGGAACCTGCGTAACACAAAGAGTTTTATAGCAAGCAACGTACAATTGAGTATATCTTAGCATGAATGCAAAGAACAATCTCTTGTATAGCATAACTCCAAGAGCACATAGTACATTAATGTAAAAATAGCAAAATACGAACAAAGAAAATCCGCCAACAAACCGAACAACGCAAGCAGCAAACGCAGACAAAAAGAGGGGAAAAACGTACAGTACACATTAATGAGTAACCACGTTGTAATACCCTGAACGTCGTTTCGGCATTGGATTTAAATTAATCGCAGAGTCGCCCGAGTTTTCGGTAAAGCGCGGGAAGGGAAGAAATAAAATTTTATGGAATAGCATAAAGTGAAAAATATGTGGGAAAGATATTTAAATAAAAAACCCTGTTAACGGGTCGGCGGAAGGGTGGGCCTACCACCTTGGGCCAGAAGGCCCAAGGGGTGGCCGAAACCCCTCCCTCTCCTAACCCTAGCCCCTCTAATACCTTGGCTGCACCACCCCCCTCCCCCTTTCCCCTTCCCAGCTGCCACCCCCTCTTCCTCCATGCGCCACCACCCTTTCCCCCCATTGGTGCAACCCTTGAAGCAAAGAAAAAGAAGGAGAAGAAGGAGAAGGGAAGGAAGAGAAGGAAGAGACGAGGAGGAAGAGGAAAAGGTGTGATTCCAAGGGCTAGGTAATTTTTTATCATCCCAAATCCCTCTTAATTTTTCTGTATTAGGGTTCTTAGCCCAAGGATTGGTGGAAATTAGCAATTAGATTATCCAATTAGAGAATCCTGATTGACTGTCTGTAGATCCAATCATGTGGTATTACTGTTCATACAATTTAGACCCCCAAGACGATTTTTTCCGAGGGTCTCCCCAAAAGGAAAAACGTAGAGGACGACGATATGCATCTACTATATTTTTTTCAGATTTGTTTGCTACGTAATTTAGGCGTACTAGGGTCTGGAATCTCGCTGTCCGTCAGGGGTATAGACAGGGACAGACTGCTGTTCAGATGGGAATTAGGGATAGAAGATGAATTTTATATTTTTGGTCACCATTGAGAATGTTGTAGGGAATTTAGTAAGCTAGCTTCTGTATAAAATAAAAAAATTTTAGAGCCCTACGCTGTTGTTGGGAAGCATTTGAACATGACTGACAGAACAGAGGATGTTCTCTGTTTTGAGCATTTAGTTACACCATGCTAAGAACAAAATAAAAATATGTGATCTATATGAAAAGTGTGGGTAATTAAGTGAGGAATCCAGATATATATCTTTTGTTGTGATTAGTTTTATATTTTTTTAAGATAGAAAAATGTTAAGCAGCGCCGCTGCAGTGGGAAGATTGTAGAACCGTTACGCGGGGAAGGATGTTGTGGGATTTTGGGGTTTAGAGATATCTTTTCTTTGAGAGTCGTGTTTTTATTGTTGTATTGTGTGCTAAGAGGTACCTTTTTGAACAGGCAGTTTTGCTTCTGAACGCGCGTGATTTCATCGCTTCGCCGGTAGAGGCAAGTAAACGTAGCGGATGTGCTACCATTTAACCCGTTATTCTTACTACTTGCAATATGTGTGATTTTTCGTATTGATAAATGATATACCATGATTACATATTTTCTAAGTAAGAATGTGGTAGCAAGATATTAATCAATTGTCATGTTTGGATGAGTTTTGGTAGTATCGTGGTAATTTGCTTAATGAGCTAATTGTGGTATATGAAAGTAAATGCATGGTGGTTATGATGATATTTCCTTATTGTTAAATTTATGAGAATCATATTGATGCCCTTGAAGTTGGTATTATTGTGGCTTTAGTGGTAGTATTCTTAGTGAATACTTGTGGTCGTGGTGGTAGTAATCTTGATGGATATATTATGGTCTTTGTGGTAGGATACACTATAGATCGATTGAATATGATCTTGGTGAACCGAATGTGGATTATGTGGTTGAGCTTCGTGGTTAAATTCTTGTGGTTTATGATTATCATATCATTCATAACATGTCATAACATTGCATTGTGGATGTCGCCGCTTATAGCCGCGATCGCATACGACAAAGATCGCATTGTCAGAACACGATACACACTTTTACCTTGTTGGGTAAAGGTGCAGTGGAGCATAGCATGCATATGCATTGCATTTATGGAAAGATCATTTGCATTTGTGGAAAAATCTGCTTTAGTTCACCACGGTGAGTTGTAACAATCACGTCAAATGTGCTATTCTCTAAAGATAATTCTCCCACAACCAAAGCAGCTAGTTCAGGCACAACCGGCAAAGAATATCGATCACCATGGCTATCAGATGAACCAATAAGGCGAATATAAACCTCTGGACTTTCTTTAGAAAACAATCGGTCACGCACCATTCTGAATTCTTTCACTAATGAGTTGCAGCAGTCAAGCATACTTATCAAAGCAGCAATAACATTAGGATCTCCTTCACTGTGACCATCATTATCTTCACCGAGTACAGACAATCTATTACCGACCTCGTTGAATGTATCATAGATATATAACTGAGCATACTGAGGTTTATGCCCTGCTGTAGGAAGCAATGAACCAATACGATGATGAACGACACCATTTATACGGAAAACATACGGACCATCACCACTGTTAATGGTTCTATCAACATCAACGCCCAACAAAGTAAATGCAAACAAGGAATTGTAATGGCGTATTAAACGCATAAATTCATTTGAGCGAGGACCTTTACTAAAACCAATAAGATCTCGGAGCGGAGAAGGAAAGGTTTGATGGGGCAGAAGAGAAACTTTTCCACCTCGACAGCATTTATTATAAACAATTCTCTGTGGCCTAGAGGAACTCCTATGCTGAGATCTTTCTTGGAACCAAAAACAGCACCGCACCTATTACATTCATAGTCTGGGCCACCATAGTATGATCGATCGCCATACATGGCTGAAAGAGTACAGAGGGAAAAGTGCTAAACAGCAAAGAAAAAACAGCTATGGCAATAGGGCAGAACGCATACATGAACAGCGAAGAGCAGAAAAAGCAAAAACAGGAAACAATGTAAAAACAAGCGTAGTAGCAAACCTTTTAGGTAAGAAATGTGGTCCTTAGAAAGAGAAGCGTTTGGCTCCCAAAAAAAAGTTAAGCTAAAAGAGTGTGCACCACCTGAACTAGTTAAGGAGGAGGAAAACATATAAAATAAAATGCGTCCAACCTTGTATGGTTGGAAACGAATCGGTAACTTCGAACGGGATAACAAAAGGGAGAAACCTGTTCTACTAACAAAAGGGACAAAATTGTAAGGAGCGTAAATAACCATGCTGGCACTTCCATGGAAGGGGCGGACTAATGAGTGTGGGAGGCAGCATTTAAAACAAAGAAGACCAAAGACGAAATTAGCGAAAGCAAAACATTTGGGCAAACTGAGAAAAACAAAGAACGTAGCCTGCAGAAAAAAGGATACATGAGTGTACTGCTGCCTGCGAAACGGTTAGGGCGAAAACAGGAGGCAAATCATTTCTTGAAGAGGATAGCGGCACTGCTGAACTGGCTGGCTGTTTTCCACGCCTAATTTCCTCACGATGAGCTCTAACAGAATACGCAGGATCCATAAAACGAAATAGCAAAAGACCACGGCGCAGCCATCTAACGAGGAAGGTAACAGGGAAAGAAAAGAGGCAGAAAGGCTGCAAAAACCGAAAACAAGAAGGTAAGTAAAAAAAGGGGGCCAAAACGGAGCACACTAGTATTGGAAACATGTAGCGCATTTGAACTCGGTAAAACAACGGCAGTACCACACTACGAATTTGGGTAGCATTGTCGAAGCTATTTAATCCGTAATACCAAACAAAAGAGGAATCGTTTAGGCAGTAGACTAATAAGGGGGAAAAACCATATAAAAGAGGCCTCTATAAAATGCAAAAGAGGTAGTACTAATAGGAGAAAGAACTGTTACAGGCAACGCATACATGGCCACGCAGACACACGCAGACAATTACGTAAACAAATATGTAGCGCGCTAAAACAAAAAAAAGGCATACCAAAGAGGATTCCGCTATACGCGCAATCATTAAAGGACTATACGTAAACAACCATCTAGCACACTAAAACAGACGAAAACCGAACCAAAGAAGAATCCGCCATGGACGCAAGCACTAAAGAAAACCAAACACAAGGAATTTTTAAAAACGGGAAAAAAGGTAAGACGGCATTAGAGAGGAACTTCGCACGGGGAAAAAAATACTAAGAGGCACTATTAAGTAAAAAAAAGAAACAAAAGGAACAAAGAAACCTGTCTAGTAAAGCAAAATGCACAGCAGACACGAACTTATTTACTTCGTCAAAGGTTCCATGCTTCAATCTAAGAATACACTAACAACATAACCCAAACACGAAATAAAACGGACAATCAAAGCTGCATAAGAGTCAATGGGCAAGAGAAACCGATATTAGAAAGGACCCTCGCATGGAGCAAAAGCACTAACAGGCACTAAAAAACAAAAGGAACAAAAAAACCTCTCTGCTGAAGCAAAACACACAGCAGCTGAGAACCTGTGTACTTCGTTAAAGGTTCCGTGCTGCAACCTGGGAGTACACTAACAGCATAACACGAACACAAAACAAAACGGGCAATCAAAGCTGCATAAGAGGGAACAAAGATAGGTACTTCATTTAATCCCAAAGAGAGAACAGAAAGCCACCTACGAAAATAGCACACACGAACATGGGAGGAAAAAATGCAAGGTGTAAACAAAAAAGGTAGAGGAAAACCGGGAAGGGGAAACACCCGAAAAAGGAAGCTGAACACAAGAAGAGGAGAAAAACAAACTATACCCTAAAAAGAAAAACAGAGAAAGAAGAAAAAATAAATTTGCAAACCATACGAAGAAGCCCCAACATCCCAAGAAAACAAGACCACAACGAGAACAGCAGAGAAAATGGGAAGCACTAAAAGAAAAAAAATGTTACCATAAGAAGGAACGCTTCACAAACACATCTAAAACAGGCAACAACCTGCGACGGGGGATGAGGGAACGATTAATGAAAGGGCAACTAGAAGAGCAACCAAGCAACCAGAAGTAACATCCAAAAGGCCAACCACACAGCCCGCGAGAATAACAAACACTAAATGTAAAAAGGGGGGGAAACCCTACCGAACGGGCATCCAAGATGTACCTTGCACAAAAACGAAGACGAGAAAACCACGAAGACGAACAAACTCCAGATGATGCAAGAAGGAGCAGCGGAGAAGATGAAGCCACAAGCAAAGCGGAGGCAGCGAGAGAACAACAGCAGAACTAAACACGAGCGAGTGGAGGACAGCGGATGCAACGTAAAATAGCGAAACAAAAAACATAGGAGCCGGCAAGGTCCGCACGAAAAATGAGGCACGACACGGGTTGCTTCCTCTCGAAGCTCCCACAACACGCAGAAAGCAGCGCCAAGCGTGAAACAAGCAGGGCAAGCACGCGCAGCATAGAACACAGAGGACGCGCCTTACTAACCAGCGAAGAGTAGCGTTCTCCTAGGGCACGCATCGGCAATCGAGGATGACTGAGCACACGAGAGCACAGCACACAGAGGACGCGCCTTACTAACCAGCGAAGGAAAGAGCGTAGGAGAGGAAAACCCCACGACACACGCCGGCAAATGAGAGCAAAACGCCTACGTGGCACGCGCGAGGAGCCGGGAATCCCCCTCGAAATGATATGCGTAAGATGTATCAGGCACAGTGTTCAGCTGACCATACTATATTGTAGATTCTTGACTTGTCTATAAATCCTAAACTCCCCGCTTCAGTTTTTGCTTCTAGCTTCAGCTTTTTTTTTCACTATTCAGTATTTCGTCTTTTTTTGATTTTTTAGATATTTTGGGTTTTTTTTTTTTCTTATATTCCTTTACATTATCCCTAATGGGTTAACATATTTTTTTCTATTTTTATATTTTTTTAAATTTAATTATGCCCAATAAGCTAATTCAGCTACAGTAAAAAAAGTCAGCTATAGTGAAAAAAAGCCAAAAGTCATCGCTAAAACGAACGCTACCATATGTAATCTGAACATCGCTTATATTACTGGCTTATGTTAATGAGTGATTACTGACATCTTTTTTTCGATTTCGATTGCTTATAAGTTGATTGTTTTGATGGAATAGTTAATGTGACCGGAAAACATCATTGTTCCTTCATCGTGTCTAGCTGCGGTAGGACTCCAGTGGAATCTCACGGTGGCCCGTCGGCAAGCCCGAGCAGCCGCTCACCCTCCGCGCGGAAGATCTGGCATATAATAATCTTGCCGCTCACCTTCCGCTTATAATAATATTGCCGCATAACCACGCCAAGATTTACCTACAAAAAGAGGGTGAGATAAGGTTCCTTGCGTGTTGGGTGTAAGCCAGCTATGCCTTTCTTCTTTTGACGTGGTCGGATAGGTTCTTTGCGTGTTGGGAAGCCCAGGCATTTTTTAGTGTACGGCCCTATAAAAGGCATGTCCTAGACTCAACACTAACCAAATTCAACACTAACCACAGTACACTGTCATACTTGTTGAGACTTGTGGAGTCTGACAAGTTGGTCGGGTTATCTCTCGCCGTCGCTATTAAGCTACCAAATTCAACTACCAGGTACTATAAATATCCTCGTTTCTTATTTCGTGACTAGTACTATCGACCAATGTTACCTAATTATACGACAAGGGTGGATATAGCTTCTCTTCTCCCAGGAAAAGTATAAGCAAGTGTACTGTCTGCATGCACCTGTGGAGTAACGAGATACTGCCAAGTGGTAACAAGGCAACAACCAGTTCAAGGATTGCAGAGTGTTGTTTTCGTGGTGAAGAAAATCTATACATTACCACGTCTCAATTTATCTTCTCGGAAGCTTTACTGCAATAGAACCACACCCAGAGGCCGAAACAGAGGGGTAAATGAACGTCGCTGAATAGCAGTAGATCAGTATTATGTTTAGATAAGTACATACAGTATAGTTAGGTCATGCCCTGACACGAACTGATCTGTAAATCTGGTTATGGTGTGAACCACACCAAGATTAACCTATGATGGAAATTAATTACAAATATGCTCTCCGTCCTATCCAATAACTTTTATTCACAGTAAGACATTTAGCTAGTTTTTTTTTGTAAACCTAAATTTAGGCTTTATCAGACAAGTACTGACGTGGATGTACACAATTTATGATTTCTCCACCTCATTAATTTCCACTGTAGTCCTTGTCCTTGACAAGCCAGCTATCCCTTTCTTCTTTCAACATGATATCTTTAGTTCTTTGCCGTCCATATTAAATAAATTATTGTGGTTACGGATCAAACAGTAAAGCTAAGAACTAATGAGAGATTTATTTCGTGTCTCTCCAAAAGAAGAAGCCACTGAGATTTCCTCATTTGGAGCCTTATATAGCTTCCATCTTCCATTTACAACTTCACCCCTAGGTAACAGGTGTTACTATAGATCACACCTTTCCTGTACACGTTTACCTCGTAGAGCCTACTATGCCACGCACCCATACACATTTCATCGGCCTGCTGGGCCACGTGGGCCGAACGGGCCAAGCGGAGGCCATTCTGTCAACAGCAGTCTCTCACAGTCGAAGGCTCCCACCCGGGTAAGCTGAAACTGTGTCGCTGAGTTATTTTGACCTCCTCCGCTCGCTCGGCCCTTTCCCAGGTCGTGGCTCAGTCCGCTCGCGCCATCGGGGGCATACCGTTGTGACGAAGCTGGCGGCTTCGATGTACCTTTGGATATTTTCTTCACTTTGCACCGGAAAGACTCTTCGGCCTCGGGTGTCTCCACAATCCTCTAGGAGACCCCGCAAAGCCTCCGCCCTTCGCTTCTTTTGGTTGAGCCCTTCGAGACGTGGATCCGCGTGCGCGGGGTTGGGTGACTTCGCCCACGCCCACGAAGTCTCAGCGAGGTCCTTGGGCCCTCCCCCCGCTGGCGGGGGTGTTGTCCCACCGGGCACGTGCCGCCCGATGATGGGGACACAGCCGCTGCTACGTCAGCTCGTGACGTCCCGCGGGTCGCGTGCGATGCAAAACCTGGCGTGCCATGCGAGGGCGCTGGCTGCGCCTCGCGCGGTCCCGACACTCTTCGTACACCCCGTTCGACGCGACGTTTGGTGACAGCGCCTACATCAGCCCAGTCACCTTGGGGATACGGCGCCTAGTAACCGGCACCCGCATTAACTATGACGTTTCGGCGGCCCGACACTTAGGGCATCTTCATGCGATCGGTAAATCGCGCTGAGTATGCAAAAAAAATCGAGCCACTCTCTTCCTTAAGCACTAGGCTATAACGAGGCGCCTCTATAAATGACTGTGTGCATGTAAGTATCAAATAACTATCCTTATAGACAGTCTTTTATATGCTAGCTATTTGGTTGATGATGTGGAAGTCTCCTAGTTAGTTACTAGCTAGGACCATTGGAGATGCCCTTAGCGATCGGTGTTCGCGCTGACCCTGACGCTTCGCGTGCTTCTGGCGCGGGAACCGCCTCTCGAGGCGTTACCGACAGGCTTCCAAGGAACGCCATTATCGGAAACGCAGCTCACCCGCCGCGTCCCCGGTCTATAAAAGGATCTTTCCCCCGGGAGGCATTCCATCAGCACTTAGAGATTTTTGCTGCAGTGCTCTCGCCACGCTCATTGTCTTCTCGTCGTCGTTTCCCTGTCGCTCCTCCTCCCCCACCTCCGGGATGCCTCGCTCCCGCCGCCCCGTCGAGATGGAGTTCGAGTTGGTGGAACGGAAATCATCCACCGTCGACAAACGATGGCGGGCGCTACGAGTTGGAGCTGGCGCATCTAACCCCGAATGCCCTTGTGCGTTTGGCCATCTTCTGCTGGGTGTGTCGAGCAGAGGGGTGTCGCTGAGCACCTCCCTCTTCTGCTTTCTGCATGACGCCCGGTGTCAGCCCAAGAAAGTCGCGCCAGGCGAGTACGTCAACCTTGGCAGCATCAACTTCGTGCTACGGACGTAATGCACGAAGCTGTTCCGCGAACTCAACATGGACGAAGTGGAAGTCCCACTGGACTCGTCGGTGGTTCTACCACCACGTGGAGGAGGCCAGCACACTGAAGTGGCGCGGGGGGACGCTGGCTTCGTCATGTCGCCGTTGGTGCTCCTCGACTGTGACGACGAGGATAGGGCGAAGAAGCTAGGCGGAGTAACACTTCGACTCAACATGCGGGACTTGGCGGAGGAGTTCCTCATGTTTGGGGTATCTCCGCTGGCCCGCCAATGGACCGTCGAGGTAGCGGGCGTGCGTGACGATGGCCTCCGTCCCACCATCTCTTCCTTATGTTCCCCTGAGGCTCCAGGTAAGTCTCCAAGCATTCCTTGGCGGGAGATGTTGTTTCCCGTATTCTCACCGTGTTGTTGCAGGGATGACCCTTCAGGAGGCGGAGGAAGCTGCTACGGTTTTTCTTGGCCCTTACACGGCCGGGGAGCACAGCCTGCGGGAGTCGGCGACGAGGAGCCACGGTCGGGTCAATCGGGTGTGCGAGGCCCTTAGGATCCCTGTGCCGGAGTGCCCCCCAGCCTTACGAAGAAACGCAGCGACGGAGGGGACACGGCGGGGGAGTCAGCTTTGCACCCCGTTGCCCAGTCCTCGACGGAGGCGCCGCAGTCTCGCCTTCCCATTCACTCCCCTCCGAGGAGCGCGAACGGGGCGTCATCGCGGCTAGGGAGTCGAGCTCAGGGGGCCATGCCGACTCTAGCCCCAATGAGAGAGGGGACGGGGAAGGTGACCCGCGGGAGACCCTCCCCGAAGAATACTCTGTTTCTTCCCCCGACACGTCAGGAGCCAAGCGGGCTCGGCTTCGATTCCCGGTCCGTGTCAGCAAGGAGAGAACAACATCCATGGGCGAGGGCCTCCACTCCTCCGCAGGCATGGGCGCCACCGTGCCCCCTGCTCCCGGGGCTGAGGCAAGGATCGCCGCGCCTGCAGCAAGGGCGGGGATAACCCCCGTAGACACTCCCGCAATCCCTGAGATTGAGCAGGAGCCAACCGAGGTCGAGGTGGCGGACGCTCCCTTGAACCCTCTAGGGGAGGGGTTGATTGCCGAGGACCCGCGCCTGATCCTGGCAGATTTCATAGCTCGCCCGGGCGCACTGCGGATGTTGCGAGCAGCGGCCCATCAGGCGAACACATCGCTGATCGCGACGTGCTTTCGTCCTGCGACTCCGAGCTGCTAGAGGACGCGCTGGAGGCTGCCGAGATGAAGGTATGTCTTGCTTTCATGGTAATCTTATGAAGCCGAACTTCCTGATCCTAACACCATGCAGGTCTTGGCCCTTTTGTGGGCCCTCCGAGGCATCTGTGGTCAGGAGCGAGAGGCTTTCCGGAAGCAGCTGGCTATTACGGGAACCTCCGCCGACCCCGTCTGGGATGATGCTGTGGCTACCGCCGCCGCCGCTGGAGAGCACGTCGAGCTCCTCCAACAGATCAGCGAGCTGGTGGCGGAGAAGGATCAGGCAGTCTGGGAAGCGACAGAGAGGAGCGAGAAGATCCGTTTTCTGGAGATGGAAGGTGTCAGGGTCCTCGTGAACGAGAGGGCTCTCATCGAGCAGACCCGGAAGGAGGCTGCCGAAGAGCGGCAGGGCCTGCTACAGCAGATCTCCTAGCTGGAGGCGGAGAAAGGTCGGCTAATGTTCGAGGTTTAAGACCTGGGGTGCCGGCTCGGAGATGCTTCCTTGCTGGCATGGCGGTCGATGGAGTCGTTGGAGCACTCTCTGGAGGAACTGGCTGTCGAAGTCCCTCCCCGGACCCATGAGCCCGAAGATGCCTCCAGTAGTCTCTGAAGGATTGATGAAGCTTCGTCCCTAGCCTTGAGCACCGCTCGTTCCTATGGCAACCACTGCTCCGTAGTGACGACCGGGATGCTGCTTGGCATGCTCCAAGTGCACGGGTGCCCGCATGTGGGCGAACTGGATTCCCCCAACTTGGACGTCCCCAAAGGGGAGAGGGCCATGTCTAGGGCCATGCACGTCGTTCAAAGGTCCATCCACGCCTTCCAGACCGCATCTAGGACTACGTTGGCGATGTCGTAGCCAAGATCGCATTGTAGCGCACCCTCGGTGCCAGGGTCAACCTCGGGAGGTGGCTGGATGAAGTTCCCTGCCGGGGCAGGGACGACGAGGGCGGCCCGGACCTAGGTGCCGCCCCGCAGGTGTGACGCCTAGGCCCCCTTGATTTCTCCGTCTTCGTTCTTGTACTAGCGTGTCGGCTTCATGTAACCACTCTCTTTTGGAATAAAGTCTATGCGTCATTTGCTTACCCCCAACAAATATCTAACTCAACCAGGTGCCCGGTAGAGGCTTGCCCCTTGCCTCGGACTGCCTCGTGCGTCGCTGACTCTGGCATTGGGGCTTCGTCGTGGACTCCCTGTGCTTCTGGGTCAACCGAACCTCGCAGGCTCGGGGTGACATCTCTACTCCCCCGAGCGTCAAACTAGAACGTCGCGATGGATAAGGTTCCCTCGAAGGTCCGCTTCACAGCAGTGTACCACATTATATGATAATGCCAGTTTGTTTATGGGCGATGACTTGGGATACCTCGACTTCTCTGCTGCTTTACTCTTCTCCCTTTCCCCCCTCTTCTTTTCTTTTTACGATTTAGCCCCAAGAGTGTATCCGAACGTTAGGCCCCCTCCTAGGTCTCGTATTACCGGGGTATCGTGCCTTGCTCACCGCTTCATGGGTCCTCTAGGCATTCAATGAGACACCTGAAGCGTGATCAATGGGATTTCGCTCGTGCCGCTTTATAGTTAGGAGACCTCGCTTGGCCCCGGTTGCTTCACGGGCCCCCCCAAACAGATGGGAGAACACGCGAAGTGTAATTGGCAGAGCCATGTGCCTAAGTCTCAAGGGTACTGTTGCGTCACATGCTCTCGGGACAACCGACGGGACGCATGAGGCACAATTGGCGGGGTCTTGCTTTCAGGGATCTTTAAAAGGGGGCGAGTGGTCAAGTGAAACTCCACTTGCTTTCCCAGACCCCCCTACCAATGCAGCCAGCGTCCCTACTTGAATTCGCAGCTTCCATCCTACACCCCGTTGAGGCGAGAATGGCTTGATGTTCTGGGGCGGTTCGCGTTCTCCAACTCATCGGAACGCTCCGGTGGGCGAGGGATGGTGGGTAATTCACTTGTACTTCAACAGGTCTCTCGGCTCCGGGAAGAGGTTTCGACACCCTCACCCCGGGGCTGTGCTTCGCCATATGTGTCTCCAACGGTCGCCCCGGCTCCCTCTAGGGAAGGATAAGCCTTGCGTCAAGTCCTTGTATCGCTTCTTCGGCTGGCATACCAAAGTATTGCGACACAAGCTCAAACGTCCGCGTGGCCTTTGCCATGAGGTCACAGTCCAGTCTCAACTCCCTCCCGGCACTCAGGGTCCTGTGAGGCCCGTCTTGCAAGAAGCTACTGGCAACCCATAGCCCCGAGACCCCTAGAAGACTTCTGGTGGTGGCACAGCCTTGTAAAACGCTCTACTTCACGCTTGTAACTCTAAAACCTTGCACCTTGTACCATGAAACATGCGAATTATTTACAGCCTTTACCCCCTGCTTTCCCTACCCTCTTGCCGTCGAAGGGAACCTAGGTTGCAGGACATGGGCGTTGTTGGTGGCGAGATGAGGCTTAGTAGCACATATCTCACTTAGTCCCGTCCTTGGGCGAGCGTCAACCACATCCAGGACGCAGTATGCTATGACCCCCCACCCCTCATCTGGGCACCAAAAAGGCCTAGAGGTAAAGCTGGGGAAAAAGGCGGGTATTGCCAGCGTTTCATGGGGTGCGCACGGGGCCTGTAATCTCCGGGCGGAGGTGGCTCGCAGAGCTTTTGGTCTAGCGCGGCGTTGGCCTCGACCAAGGGATGAGCGCAGAGCCCTTGGTCTCCGTGCGGTGCCAGCCTAGGGCACAGGACCGTGCGGAGCCTTTGGTCTCCGCGCGGTGTTGACCTCGGTCGATGGGCGCGTGCGGAGCATCTGGTCTTCATGCGGCATTGGCCTAGGGCAAAGGACCCGTGCAAAGCCTCTGGTCTCCGCGCGGCGTTGACCTCGGCCGGTGGGCACGTGCGGAGCCTCTGGTCTCCATGCGGCGTTGGCCCAGGGCAAAGGACCTGTGCGGAGCCTCTAGTCTCCGTGCGGCGTTGGCCTAGATCGATGGACGCACACGGGGCCTCTGGTCTTCGTGCGGTGTTGGCCTCGGCTGGTGCACGCGCGCGGAGCCTCTGGTCTCTGCCCGACCAGCCCGGGTCGAAGTTCCCAGCACTTTATACTCCGCAGAGTACGCCAGGTGCGCTAGGCAACACCATGTGATTTTGGCTCGGGGGAATAGCACCCCCGACGCTTTATACTCCGCAGAGTATGCCGAGCGCGCAAGGTAGCTTCGTGCGATTTTAGGTCGACCGTAATTTATACTCCGTAGAGTACGCTGAGGGCCTAATGGCAATGCTTGTGATTTTGGCTCGGGGGAATAGCATCCCCGACGTTTTATACTCCGCAGAGTACACCGGGCGCACTAGGTAGCACCGCGTGATTTGCAAGCCCGGGAAGACAACGTTCCCGGTGCTTTATACTCCGCAGAGTACGCCGAGCGCACGAAGCAGCATCAACAATTTTGATACACAAACATGCATGATGGCCATCAATTAATTGTATACATAGATACTTATACTAAGAGCTCGTAAAGAGTACAGCTAGAAAACGTGAGCCTGGGCTCGAAAAAGGTACAGCCAGGAGATGCGAACCTTGACGCACCTAAGCGTAGTACCGACGGAGGTGATCCGCGTTCCACGTATGGTTTAAGATCTAGCCGTCGAGAGTGGACAAGCGGTAAGCCCCTTGTTGGAGCTGAGCGTTGATGAGGTAAGAGCCTTCCCACTTGGAGTCAAGCTTCCCGACCGTCATAGCATGGAGAGCCTTCCAGAGGACGAGGTCACCGACCTGAAAGCTTCGCGGGCGGACGAATTTGTTGTACGCTTGATTGGTTGTTCGCATGTACTTGGCAATGTGTTCGGTGGCAGTTGCGCGAACACCATCAAGGAGGTCGAGGGAGACCACCCACTCGGAAGGTGACTCGGGGACGAGGACTCGCCTGGACTCCGCCCGGATTTCTTCTGGTGTAACTGTCTCATCACCATAAAGGAGCTTGAAGGGGGTGAACCCGGTGGGGTGTGTCACCATGGTGCACATGGACCAGAGCACATTGGTTAGCTGTTGCGACCAGGCGCCCTTCAAGAGACCCACCAGCCGTTTCTTGAGGGCAGCTGCGATGGTACCATTGGTGCGCTCGATGGCCCCGTTAGACTGGGGATGTCCGACGGAGGCATACCGGAGCTTGATGCCCATTTGCCTGCAAAATGCTCTAAAGGTCTAGGAGTCAAATTGGAGTCCGTTGTCAACCATGATCTCCCGCAGGACCCCAAACCGGTAGATGATGTTCTGCCAGAGGAAGCACTAGATGGCTGCCGAAGTGATTTTCGCCAAGGCGGACGCTTCCAGCCATTTGGAGAAATATTCGTATGCGACGACGATGAACCGCACATCCCTGGGGCCCCGCGGCAGGGGTCCGACAATATCTATCCCCGACCGGGCCAACGGCCACACGGGAGGGATGGGATGTAGCTCGTGTGGAGGGCGGTGGGTTTCTCGCGCCATCCACTGGCAACCCTGACATCTTTGGACAATGTCGTCCGCGTCAGTTGCGGCGGTAGGCCAATAGAACCCTTGCCGAAAAGCCTTCCCAATCATGGCCCTCGGAGCAATGTGGGAGCCACAATGGCCCTCATGGATATCGGTGAGGAGTTGCTGCCCTTCGGAGCACGCGAGGCACCGAAGGAGCAGTGCGCAAACTCCGCGCTTGAATAGGATGCCTTCTAGCACCTAGAAAGTCCGCGCTCGCTGCTGCCACTGTCTGAGCTGGAGTGGATCATCCGGCTCATGTGTGCCTTGTAAGAATGAGCTGATCGGCTCCCACCAATCCTCGATGGGCGTGATCTGGAGCATGGGGCTAGGTTCAAACTCGATATGCTGAATTCCAAGCGTAGCAAAGACTTCGCTAAACGCCCCCACTGGTGGAGGGACCCGCAGGCTGACTGCTTTGGCGAGGACATCAGCTTCCTCATTTCCCGCTCTCGGGATGGTCTTCATCGTGAAGCTCAGAAAATGCTCTTTCGCCTGAACCGTGGCCAGGTACCTGGCGAGATCATCATCCTTGGTTGAAAAGACTTGTTGATATGCCCCGACAGTAGTCGCGAGTCGGTATGCGCTAGAACCCGCCGCGCTCCAAGAGCCTTGAGCTTGTCCAAGCTGAAGAGAAGAGCTTCATACTCCGCTACATTATTCGTGGCAGGAAATTCCAAGCACGCGGAATAGGAGAGGCGGCAGCCCTTGGGAGTGGTGACGACCACCCCCACCCCCGCTCCAGAGGCACTGTATGCCCTGTCGGTATGGAGGAGCCAGACGGGCTCGGTGGGACCTGTGCTTGGAGGTTGGGCCAGAGAAGTCCACTCCGCCACGAAATCCGCGAGGATCTACGACTTGATCGTTGTGCGGGAGACATACGCCAAGGAGAATGGCGCCAACTCCGCCGCCCATTTTCCTATGCACCCTGTAGCCTCTTTGTTTTGCAATACCTCGGCCAAGGGGAAGGAGGATGGCACCATGATGGAATGCGCGAGGAAGTAATGGCGTAGCTTCCCCGAGGCCATCAAGAGCGCGTATGCCAACTTTTTCAATTCAGTGTACCGTGTCTTGGCCCCCTGGAGAGCTTCCGACACAAAATACACCGGGCGCTGAATAGCACCTTCCTCCCAAACCAGGACTACACTGACAGCCGTTGGAGACACGGCAACATACAGCAACAGCGGGTTCGTTGGCGGTGAAGAAACCAGAGTAGGGAACTTGGTCAGGTGCATCTTGAGTTCGTGGAAGGCCGCATCACACTGGACATTCCACCGGAAGTTATCATGGCCACGTAGCGTCTTGAAGAACGGGAGCCCCCGCTCACCGCCCAGGATAGGAAACGGCTGAGAGCGGCAAGCCGACCCGTCAGCTTCTGCATCTCTCGTGCTGTCTTGGGCGGTTCCGACCCGTCAGCTTCTGCATCTCTCGTGCTGTCTTGGGTGGTTCCATAGAAAGGATAGCGTCAACCTTCTCCGGATTCGCCTGTATTCCACGGCTGCACACCAGAAAGCCAATGAGCTTGCCGGCTTGCACTCCGAAGATGCATTTTGTCGGATTGAGTTTGACATCGGATCTCCGTAAGCTGTCAAAGGTCTCCTGCAGGTCCTCGGAGTGGGACCTGGCCCATTTATTCTTGACGACTATGTCGTCGATGTACGCTTTGACATTCCTTCCCAATTGTTCGGCAAAGACATGTGCTATGAGCCGGCTAAAGGTAGCCCTGGCATTCTTCAGGCCGAACGGCATGCGGGTGAAACAGTATGTGCCTTCGAAAAGTATGAAACTCATCTTGACTTCATCTTCTACTGCCATAAAAATTTGATGATAGCCGAAGTAGGCGTCCAAGAAGCTCATCAGTTCACATCCAGATGTGGCATCGACCAGTTGGTCGATGCGAGGAAGTGGGTAATTGTCCTTCGGGCACGCCTTGTTCAGACCGGTGAAGTCGACGCACATCCGCCAGGTACCATTAGCCTTCTTGACCAACATGGGGTTGGCTAGCCACTCTGGATGGTGGACCTCACGGATGATTGCTAACTTCAATAGCTTCGCGGCCTCCACTTTCGCAACCTGTTGGTGCTCGGTCGACTTGCGTCTGAGCTTCTGCTTGATGGGCTTGGCATCGGACCGAACCGCAAGGTGATGTTCGATGATTGTATGGTCGACTCCACTGATATCACTTGGAGCCCATGCAAAAACATCAGCATTGGCGCGGAGGACTCGAAGGAGCCCCTGCTCCTCCTCCGGACCCAGGCCTTCCCCCATAGATACCTGTCGGGGATCCCCTGGATTGTCCAGAGGGATCTTCTTGACCGCGCCATCCGGCTTGGGTTTGGGGGTCCACCCGGGGCCGATGGTCTAGCCACGGCGGGCGTAGCGGGGCTCTCACCGATCGCATGCACCTTGCGAGGGGGTCTCCGAGCGCCCACCTCTATCTATCGGGCGAGGTCTTGATCCCCGCGGACAGTGATAACGCCCTGGGGTCCCGGAAGCTTCATGCACAAGAAATTGTGATGAACCACCACCCCGAAAGCATTGAGCATCGGGCGACCAAGGATGGCATTGTAGGGGTAGGATAGATCTACCACGTCAAAGGTAACAACCTTGCTCTCTTCATGGTCACCCAGCCCAAAGGACACCCTAAGTTGGAGCCTTCCCACCGCACGGAAGGGTTGGCCCCTGAACCACTAAAGGCCGGCTGCTGGGGGCTGTAGCCGGCTTTGCAGAAGGCCCATTTGGTCGAAGGCTCCAACGAACAAGATGTCTGCGGAGCTCTTGGCATCAACAAGAACGCACCGGACATCGCACCCCGCGATGCCGGCTTGTATGACCAGGGGTCCTGGTGCAGGAAGTCGACGCCCTCTGGGGGTGCCTGTACCGAGGAAACGGCGACGTGATGGAGGCGACAAGCATATGCCTTTCTTTGTCTTTTGGATGAAAACTCCAAAGATGACCCCCCGGTAATGACATTGATGACCCGGTGCAGTGTTTCTTCAGACGACTCTATGCAGAGAACAGCTGGAGCAGAGGGGAGTAACTGGCCCCCCGAGGGCTGTCCCCGCGCAGCCCCGTGCGCCTGTGGGTCCAAGGTTTTATCTCGAGGTGGCTTTCTCAGAGAGCCACCACTGAGGGACAGCTCCTGGTGAGGTGATCGCCACGCCCATGCACCTCGCACCAGAGGACTTGTCCTTGCATTTTCGGCTGGTAGTAGCCGTGAGATGGGCAGCCGAGAGGCCCTCGACCGCCATCCCGGCCCGAGCCTCTCCCTTGGCCATGGCCTCACCGCCCTCTTCCCCGGCCGCCCGGGGTGCTGTCACTGCCCCCGACCTCTCCGGCGCCACCGATGTCTAAAACATATTGACGCCGCTAATTCTTGCAAGCTCCGCCGATAGAGCTCTCTGCTAGTCCTTGGCTCTCGTGTGGGGCAGCATGTCTCCTTGCCGCGGCTGAGTGTCTTCCTCTGCCCGGGCATACTTCTCCATCTTGTCAAAGAGCTTGGCCACTGTTTTGATAGGTTTTTAGGCATTGTAGGCGGCCAACGGCCCTGGGTGAAGACCCCGTATTGCCGCGTTGATGATGGTGGTCTCGTTGATGTCTTTAACTTGGCAGCGCACATTGGTGAACCGCTTGAAGTACTCACGGAGCATCTTTGCCGATTTCTGTCAAACAGCGAAGGCTGGCTGGCATCGACGCGCTCGGTGTAGTTCCCTTGGAAGTTGTTGTAGATGCCACTCTAGATCTGCTCCCACGAGCTCATAGAGCTCGGTTCAATGGTGAAAAACCAGGAGAGGGCTATGCCCTGAAGGGCAAGGGGCAGGCTCTTCGCCTTGGTGGAGTCGTCGCCTCCCGCTGCTTCGACCACCGTCTCATAGACACGCACGAACTCCCAGGGATCGGTGTCCCCTTTATAGGGCTCAATGACGGGCATCTTGAAGTCTTCTGGCCAGGCGGCTTGCTGGAGGTCAGCGGAGAGGGGGGACTCCGAATCCGTTTGCCGACGCGCCCCCCGGTTGGAGGGCGGGACTTCGTGACTCTCCGCTCTTTCTGTGGGGATTTGCCCCGCCACGACCAGAGGTCCTGCCACAACCGGAGGCGTTGGTTGACTCCGGGACTGCAGCTCGCACACCGCGCCCCGGAGATCCTTCAACTCCCGCTGCAACGCGCCGAGGACCTGGAGGAGAGCGCCCTCCGACTCGTGCCCGGTAGCCTTCTCCACCCCGGGGGTGTCGACTGCGGGAAGACCCTGGGTGGCCGCTTGGCTGACAATCGGGGCGTCGCAATCGGGGACGGGGACCTGCCGAATGCATGGGCCGCCTGCCTCCCCGGCGTTCCCTTCCGAGGCGCCCACGGCCGCAGCCAGCACAGCGGCCGGCTCCCCCACGGGACTACCATGGTCGGGGGTGATGTCAGCGCCCAATTTGGGTGTCTCTCGCCCCAGTGTGATCGAACCACAGGTACCCGCCTGGGCCCGCGTGGTCGCTTCCACCGTGCTCCGTTTCTTCTTCACCGTCTTTGGCGGCATACTCAAGTCGTAGTTTCTGCTGTTCGTGTCTCTCCAAAAGAAGATGCCCCTGAGATTTCCTCATTTGGGGCCTTATATAGCTTCCATCTTCCATTTACAATTTCACCCCTAGGTAATAGGTGTTACTATAGAGCATACCTGTCCCGTACACGTTTACCCCATAGAGCCTACTGTGCCACGCACCTATACACGTTTCATTGGCCTACTGGGCCGCGTGGGCCGAACGGGCCTGGCGGAGGCCATCCCGTCAACAGTAAATATTCTCGTTTCTTATTTCGTGACCAGCACTATCGACCAATATTAACTGTAGGCAAGTGTACTGCCTACATGCACTTGTAGAGCTACAAGATTCTTCGAAGTGGTAGCAAGGCAACTAGCAGTTCAAGGATTGCAGAGTGCTGTTTTCATGGTGAAGAAAATATATACATTACTACGTCTCAATTTGTCTTCTCGGAAGTTTCACTGCAACAGAACCACACCCAAAGCCCGAAACAGAGTTAGATGAACGTCACTTTATAGCAGTAGATCATCATTAATTTCAGATAAGTACATACAGTATAGTTACCCTACAGTAACAATTCTCCACGTATAGAATAGTATTCGTTTGTGTGAGAGGTAATAGTTAGTCAAGGGGTAGATCAGTATTCTAACAACCTTGATAGCAGTAGATCAGTATTAATTCAGATAAGTACATATAGTATAGTTACCCTGTGGTAACAATTCTCCACATACAGAATAGTATTTGTTTGTGTGAGGTAATAATTGGTCAAGGGGTTAGATCGGCTTGATGCCAGGTCATGCCCTGACACGAACCCGTTTAGCATGGCATGGTCATATCATCCCGGCATTACTATTAAACAAGTCAAGAAACGCTGAGACAAATCACGATACAAGTGTTGAACAGTTCCCACAACAAAACACAATAGAAACAATAAATATATTATTCTAGGTAGTAAAAATTAATCACAACACGATTCACACTACAAATATTAATCTCCCTATTGGTCAATTTTCTTGACCATACTGGAGCTATAAATTTTCATAGGTACTATATAACATGAAATATGTAATTGTTTTATTGGAGAGTCTTACTCGCGACCACCCATGATAAACCTAACTCCTTGTTGATCACTCCTGCACTCTTTCAATTGAGATTCAATAACTTTGAAATTCAGGAACTTTCAATAAAGATTCAAAAACTTTTAAATTCGGCAACTTTCAATTGACACTCAAAAACTTTCAAATAAGGAACATTGAACCGACAACCATTTGTGCCTGTCATTTACAATGTTTGGCTCTTTGCTTTCGTTTCTTCTTGGCTGCATTGCAAGAGATTGATGCCGCCTTGATAACTTAAGATTCACATCCGCAAGAATTTGTTAACCTGCACTGCATGCTATGTGCATGTATACTTGGATGTATCTTGATGTGCCAATTAGGCTCCATGTTAAACAGAACTATATTCATTGTACAACTCTACTATCTATATTTCAAATTTGATATAGTTGTATCCTTATATATAGCGAACGGGCCTCAAGCGTAGTGGTTAGAGCGCTTTAGTAGCACTCCTCAGGTCCTGGGTTCGACACCCAATGGGGAGCGAATTTCAGGCTGAGGGAAAAAAACCCCCTCGCCTGCTACAACACCAAAGCACAGGTCTTAGGCCCGCCCTGGTCGTTGGTCGTTGGTCGTTCTCACGCGGGTGATGATGCCGTTGTGTAAGGGTGGAGTAGGGGTTCGGGGTTTTTCTGGATCTGCGTGAGAGAATCGTCTTCTTCTTAAGCATAATGCCCGGGGGCCGTCTTACCCTCCGTAGGTCGAGTTTTTTTATATTTAATGTTTATATCCAATTAATTTGCACATTATTAATTTGGATTCACCAAATAAGTAGTGTAAATGTTTTTGCTTATAACCTGTGTTATCAGCGAGATTGGCGATTGATTTGTAAAAGTTATCCTTTTCATTTGTAATATATAAATAGATGGTAACCAATACAGCTAGCACTAGTTCATCAGGAGGGGCACTGATTGATAGACAGCTCATGGAAGCCGCCATAACTGGCGATGCCAAATCAATGAAGGACATGGCCTTACAGGATCCAGGCATTCTGCTTGGAACAACTCCACAAGGGAACACCTGCCTTCACATATCCTCCCATCATGGCCACGACAGATTCTGCAAGGATGTCCTGACGCTAAACCAGTCTCTCCTCATCGTTGCCAACTCGTACGATGAGACTCCGCTGCTCGCCGCCGTGACGAGCGGCCATGCCTCTTTGGCTTCTAATTTACTAAGGTGCTGCCGTGCTCTGGGATTGAGTGAGGCAATCAAGCAACAAGACAAGGATGGATGTAATGCTCTGCACCACGCCATCCGCAGCGGCCACAAGGACATTGCGCTGGAGTTGATAGCAACAGAACCTTCCCTATCGCAAGGTGTCAACACATTCAATGAGTCCCCCATGTACATCGCGGTGATGAAAGATTTTGCAGATGTTTCTGAGAAACTGTTGGAAATTCGTGATTCTGCTCATTCGGGAACTTACGGCCACAATGCCTTGCATGCTGCTGTGAGAAATGGGAATCCAGGTGAACGTATAGCAAACTACCATTAGGACTGTGAAACTTAAGATTATCTAGAACATAATTGATTCTCCAATTTTCTCTAATTATATTGTACATTGTTAGGGCTACATCTTACGTGCCAAAGACTATCATCACTCCTTGGTTGTTAACCATCGTTCGTTCCTTGATTTGTTTTCAGATATTGCTAAGAAAATTATGGAGACCCGTCCTTGGCTGGCCAGAGAAGAAAACGAGGGTGGGAAAACTCCAATGCACATGGTTGCACGTAGGAGCAAGACTGTATTGCTACGAGTCTTGTTGGAGCATGATTGGTCTCTAGGATATGTAGCGAACAAAAAAGACAATACTCCTCTCCTTGTTTCTGCCGCATATCGAGGTCATGTTGGTGTTGCTCGCGAGCTTCTTAACCATTGTCCAGATGCTCCCTATTGTAGACCAGATGGCTGGACATGCCTTCATGAAGCTGTATGGCATGGTCATACGGAGTTCGTCGCATTTATCCTCAGGGCACCACAACTTGAGAAACTTGTTAACATGCGACATAGCAGCGGAAAGACTGCTCTACATCACGCAGTTCAGAAGTGCAATCCAAAAATCGTTGCTGCTTTACTGTCTCACAAGGACATAGACTTGACAATAAGGGATAACGAAGGTAGTCCAGCCTCTTGGAAATTACGGGATACCGCAAATAATGCCAAGACTTTAAACTGGGTACGTATGTTTATAAATATGTTGGTCCATATAAATGTTCACAGTAAGGCACAAACCAAGCACTGTACCGTTAAACTACATTTGATTTTATCACAGATCACACCTAATCATTTGACTATAGCTAGCAGTATAGAAACTGCAAGGTTGCTATTTAGCTTACACAAACAATCATTAAGTACCATTTCAATGGGAGAGGAGAAGCGTTTTAAACCCCATGACTACAATTCGTTTCAAGTTTAATTAGCAACCATTCTCACAAACAGAATTATTTCTTTAATTACATGGGACAATTCATATTATAAAATAATCTTACATTTACATGTTACATAAAATGGTTGCAGCTAATTAAGAACAAAAAAAATGATAAATTCAGGAAGGAATCATCAAACATGCGGAACAAATTGAGTGTATATAATAAAATTGTAGCTCGAAGGTAACAACATGGAAAATATGAAAAGTGTGCCACGCCACCATGTCAGAGCAACTTTTGTTCTTGTTCCTCCTTACAATATCCCACTAATTATAGTTCTAGCCAAAGCCTATTTGACACAATCAATAATTTCTTTATTTGATATATGAGTTATTACTGTGCTTATCAAATGTCATAACTATCCCCTCCTCTTTGATTACTTTCTCAACTTACAACAGAAATGATTTTATCATCACATCTTCTAACTTAACTGCACTATTATGAGCGATACTGTTATTCACAGAGTACAATAGCTGATATTAATTTATTATTCTGAGCTGCATTTGTACCTTTCTTTTGATCCACACAGAATGAAGTGTCCATGCTTATGTTGAAAGCTGATCCCCAAAATGCAAGCTCTGTTTATAATCTCCATAAGCAAGCCAAGGCAGAGGTTACTAAGGCATCAAGGGAGGATGCAAAGTCACTAACTCAAACATACACAAGCAACACTTCGTTAGTGGCGATCCTCATTGCGACAATTACCTTTGCCGCTGCTTTCACCTTGCCTGGAGGATACAGCTGTGACACTGGAAGCGAGGGACTTCCCAACATGGCGAGAAAATTTGCATTTCAAGCATTCTTGATCTTTGACACCTTAGCAATGTTCTCCTCACTTGCTGTCGCATTCATATGCATCATAGCAAGGTGGGAGGATCTTGAGTTCTTGCTTTATTATAGATCCATTACTAAGAAGCTTATGTGGTTTGCATACACGGCAACCACCACGGCATTTGCAACTGGCTTGTACACAATTGGCCCCTCGGCTTCTGTGGTTAGCCATTGTAATTTGCTTTCTGCCAGTTCTAATGCCCATTCTTACTAAGCTGCTTGGTGAATGGCCTGTCTTGAAGCTCAAATTCCGGTTGGGTCATGATTTTAAGTCTGAGTTCCTTAAGATGGTGTGAGATCGTCAATTTGTCCTATCTTATATATTTTGCTTTGTAGTATTATTTTCTCATTAATGTGTATTTTATACTATTTGGTTGATCTTATTGTATTGTTAATTCTTGAATCTTGTCTACAATCCATACCATGTACTTCGAACATCGCTTATATGTGGGCCATATGCTAATGAGTGGTTAATTACATATTTTTGTTCCAATTTGGGTTTTTTAGAAGTTGATATGCTCATTGGTAACGTGATAGGGTTTACAGAAGTTCAAGGATAGACTGGGTAATGGAAAAACACAAACTAATTTATAGAAATATGTCGGACTCTAGGTTAGCAAACCCAGATCCTCTATGATTCCATCGCACTATTCTCTAGATCAGTAGATAATGCTCACAGATACATTACTGTATATCAAAAATATATTATGCGGAAGCTTAATTAATACATTAATAACTTACACTTAGGCCGATTAGGCCGAAAACAAAGAATGCAGCAGCGAAAACTTCACATAGGTGGAACATTCAGGACTTGCCACAGGCAACCAACTAGGGTTCGCTACCTAGTTCTTGACTTTGTCATCTTCCAGCTCTGTTAATCCCTTTTATAGTATCGCAAGGCTTAAGCTTCTTTTCCTGACTGACTGAATGTTGGTAATTAAGCAAAAGTGATCATAACAGTACTTAGCAAGCCACCACATAGGATGCAATAATAATATATGCAAGCTGTGAAAGGAATGCTTGAGGTTTTTTTAGTTGCTAAAAGTATTGTTTCAAAAGTACAATAAATGGAAAACTTCTGAGACATAACAACTTTAACTAAATCAAATTTTCCAAAGTTGGTATGAGAATGTAATATTAATTGTAGTGCATGTTACATCCACCTTTTATAGTGTATGGTTACCTCCACCAATACTAGTTTTTATTACCACCGGAGTACATCCCTTTAAGAAAAGTTAAAGTCAGAGTACTTCCATCTGATAAATTTTTATCCTACCTACAAAGTTTTCGAAATAAAACTAACTCGAGAAAGTTTCCATGTCCGCCCTTGACTGTTGGCATGGCTGTTCGAACAGTTTATACTCTGCAGAGACTGTACATCTTTACCCATAAGAGATAACCTAATTGCTATATTTCGCATGTTTCCTTTGATATGCAGATCAAGAGAGTTACTACATGGCCTTTATAATGCATATAGCAAAAGATTGCACCCGCTAAGGTTTTATATGGGGAAAGCCTATATCCACCCCACCTAGACCCTCTCTTGCACCACACGATGGCTTAAACCAGCAACACGACACGTGTTCACGATGGCTTAAACTAGAACCACGACCCATGGGTCACTCCAATGGTGCTTTCTCCTACTAGCGATGCAAATTAGTTAGCCATGCCTACACTTTGCCAGTTTGTGGTTGTACTGTTTTACACGAAGAGGTCATTACAAGATTAAGTTCTTAATTTGTCCGAGCGGTGCATACCACAAACCACAATTTTTCGTGTTACATCCACACCAACCTCTCTTACCATCAACCCAGACAAGTAAATCAAGTTTTTAGGGGTTTTGGCATGAATGCACGTGGTACGGCTAGTGGAGGGAAGAATCTATGGGAGGGACGGAGCTACCTCAGCGCCAAGGAGGAGAGGTATTAAAGCGGTGTCACTTCGCTGGCTCGGACGCGATGGAGAATCTAGCGCCAGGGAAGGGGAGGAGCTAGATCGACGGCTGATGCGGGTGGGTGCGCACTGGGCTAGGCCGAAGGCTAGAGGAGGAAGGGAGGTCAGCCAGGCCGAGTGGCAGTAGAAACAGAGGAGGAAGAAGGAAAAAAAGGAAAGAGAGAGAGAGAGGCTGGGAGAAGGGAAAATGGAAATAGGCTAAGGGCCCAAAGATTTTTGAAGAATTCCAAGTTCTGAAGTTTAGATTTATGATTAAGTTTTGAATTCGGGATTGAAAATTTGAATTTTAAGGTTTTGTCAAATTTCGAGAGAAAACTTTTAAATTCTCAGAATTTGAATTTTTGCATATGAAAATTTGATGGGAAAGATTTTAATAATAGCTTTTGGTTCAAGTTCTGTTCTTGGTTTTGAATTTCTAGATTCCTGTTTTGAAAATAAATTTTAGGTCTTAGCGAAAGGGTCTCGGAGTTTCTTTCTTATTTCGTTTTCATTAATTAAATCAATTAAAGAAAATCCAATTTAAGAACTTTGAATGAACACCAAAAATTTTTAAATAGGACTGGAAATCAAGAAAAGATTTAAATTTTTCTTAATTTTTCAAAGGTTGCAAATTGGGATGTTACAAAATATTGAAAGATAATTTGTCGTGATGGTACATTGAGAATCTATCTATGAAGCCTACTGGGTTTCCCGCAAAATGGCGAGCCACGTCACCCATTTTTCCATAGCCGTCAGATCTTGCTCTCAAGTTATATAAACCATTCGATCCGGTCCATCATCACCATAGCAAAATATCAATGAAGTGCTTCAAGAAACATCGGTTTCTTCTTGGCCATCCATTTCCCGATCCATTTGCATCAAAATCGGAGTGATGCTTTCTGAAAACTTCCTCCTCCCACAACAAGAATCCCTCTCGATCTCTCCCTCCCTCTCTCCCTCACGATCCAATCTCATCGGTGCCGCATCTTTTCCCTTCCCCGGTGCTGGTGATGCCCATCCCTGCCGTTGTATCCCTGCGTCATTCCCTCCTCTTCTCGATGCCATCTCCCCATTCCGCCGCCTCTGCGTTCAGCCGCCGACTACGCCCCACACCGCCTCCTCCCTTGTTGCTCCCCTCCCCACACTACCCCTCCACCTCAGCAGGGCTGTTGCCTTCTCCACCTATGTGGTGTCCCTCTGCCTCCCCTCGCACCGTCCATCCTCCTCCCCCGCGACACCCAAGAGGGCACATCGGGGCAGCGATGCTGTTGGGGTGAGGAAGAGGGAGAGATGCAGGGAAGGCAAAGGATGAGTTGGCCCGTGGGGGAAGGGGAGATGGATGGGCGAGGAGGATGTAGTGGCACAGAGGAAGGGAAAACCGCAACACAAAGGAGGAAGAGACGGCACAGGAAAGGAGGAGGTGGCAACGCAAGGCTGAGGCACTGGGAAGGAGAAGGTGCATCTACTCCTATCTCCTTACCCTGCCGTTCTTCCCCTCCCTCCCCCTCCAGGCCTTCGCATCTGCACCCCAAATTCCACCTCAATCTCCCTTCCCCTCACTCCCAATATCATTCCCTTCTTCCATCTCTCCTTTATGTGTATGTGTGTGTTTCTAATTTACCATGGTGTATGTGCAATTTTTATTGGTTCCAAATCCTTGAGTAATATGTGCGTGTGCAATTGCTATTGGTTCCGATTATTATGAGTGCTTGGCTTGCTTCTTGAGATGGTACTGGTGTCATTAGTTTGTGTGCTTCCAGGTTGGATGGGAAACATGGCCATTGTGACTGGCGCGCAAGGGATCGATTGGGGAGGCCATCGTGCAGCTCTTCGTTAAGCTTGAGGGTGGTGACTACAGACATGGCGCATGGAGGAGAAATCGAGGTCTCCGATGGTGGCTTAATACGTAGATAAGTAAATATGTTTTTGCAAAAAAAAATGTCTTAGATGTCTCATGTCTGTTGTAGACTCTTTTGTTTATCTTTTGGTTGACCAATTTAAGGGAGGTGCTTGATGTTTGGTTGGACAGTTTTTGAAGAGCACGTCTCGAATTGTCAGCGGTGGTTTCACAGGTAACAGCCCCACCATGCAAGAAGCACACCCCCGCACACCCACATGGGCCGAAATTTTTCTATTTTAGCCCTTTTTTTGAAAAATATTCACATTTAGACCCCTGGCAGTTTTAATTCCATTTTTGGACCCAAAGGTCGGCGTCGTGGGACACGGCGCCGAGATAAAACGTCTCGGCGCCGTGGTCCACGGCGCCGAGCTCGCGTACCCGCTCCAGCGTGCCGGCATGCGTGGCGCCGTGGTGGCACCACCTCGGCGCCGTGTGTCGTGGCGCCGACCTCGGCGCCGTGGGTCATGGCGCGAGGTCGCGCCGTGGGTCTTGGCGCCGAGGTCGGCGCCGTGGTCTTGGCGCCGAGCTCTTTGAAACCTAAAGGGCAAAAATCCCCTTGGGATCTTTGGATGGTTCGGACGATACGTGAACTAATTTTTGTATACACATTCAAGATTTTGGTTTCTTGCTACAGTCTCAATGATCTAATGCATTGAGATTTTAAACTTATAAAAACACATATTTGATTGACATCCCGGTGAAGACGTTTAGCTTACGCAAGATTCGAAGGCCTTGCTGACGAAAGGTTTACTGATGTGAATCGATACTTCATTAGCGGCCATTCGTTGAGCATCTTTGTTTTGCCATGGAACTCAGATCTTGGTAATGTTCGAATTCCACCACTAGTCCTAACATGCATGCCTTAGAAAATAACTTGCTGGGTCTATTACATTTTGTCTCTTGGGTGTAGCGTGGTTGTTTCCCCTTTTGTCGCGCTACAAGATGGCTCGCTACATCCTTCTTCCTGTCACTCTTGGTCTTGAGAGCTGCCTCACGAGCTTGAAGCTCTTCCTCCCGACGCTTGATGGTGTTTCACGTGACTTAATCGCTCCGCCTCCTTTGCAACTCATCCTCCTTGCCCTTGAGACGGTTTGGTCCACCCTCACGCGGCGCTCTTGCTCAAGCCGCATCTGCCGTTCCACCTCGCGAGCTCGAGTCATCTTGACAAAGTATTGTCCTTTGTTTTCCACCGCCTTTGCCGGTTACTGGCCATGCCGGCGACACCCGATCCACCCATTCGATGAGCGTGCAAGCCTCGTGTGGCGTGGTAGATGTCATGGATAAAGTTGAAAACGATAACGAGAAACAAATGATTTAGTTGTCGCCGTTACCACGAAGTCGTCATCCGTGTCGGACACTTGAAGAACCTACGGCGTATTTGGCTCGTTGTACTCGATCCGTCGGGACGCACAACATCGTCCAAAGCCGCAATGGCACTTCGGACGCTCATGCCACTCCGGCACTCCAAATGGGTCGGACCTCCGGAAGACATTGATGTGTAGTAGTATTGAGATGTCTTGAGGAGGAGATGTGGTATGGAAGACATAGGATGCCTTAATGTAGGCGAGTTATGCAGTGCGATGGGCATAGTCCATGGAGGCATGAAGGCATAGTCCATGGGCGGCGGTAGGGGCCCCGTTACTATCCGGAGGTCATGAACACGTGATACCTGCGTCATGAAGGCATCCAAAAGCAATAAATGGCTCTATGTAGGCTTTTGAGAGACTAGTCTCGTAATAAAGCGGCCCGTCTCGTCTTGTCTGCGTAAAGCGAGCCACTCTTCCCCTCATTGCACAAAGCTGCGAGTCTTGTCTTGACAACTGCGTAATGACATGATGACACCTCCTCGGGCCTTTTCCATCCGCGTGCGTAGGGCCCCGTTACTATCCGGAGGTCGTGACCACGTGTCACCGCGTCATGAAGGCATCCAAAAGCAATAAATGGCTCTATGTAGGCTTTTGAGAGACTATAGTCTCGTAATAAAAGCGGCCCCATCTCGTCTTGTCTGCGTAAAGCGAGCCACTCGTCACCCTCATTGCACAAAGTCGCCGAGTCTTGTCTTGACAACTGCGTAATGACATGATGACACCTCCTCGGGCCTTTTCCATCCGCGTGCCACGGTAGGGGCCCCGTTACTATCGGAGGTCGTGAACACGTGTCGGTGCGTCATTTTCTTGGTCCCCGGCCCCTCGTGAGAACTCTTTAAATCGAGCGAAGCCCCACCCCTTCTCCGTCGTGCGAAACATACCATGTCGGAAGTCGAGGTCGATCGGAGTTGGGTCCCGAAGAAGACCTCCCATTGGAAAGGAGGAGAACTTGATTCACGATCCGCCGATACCAAGCGGCGTGCTCAACCTGCATGGCGAAAATGCGAACACAATACGGACGCGGTTGTGCGGTCTTGGATGGCCCGATCGATGGCGGCGGCGTTTCTTCCGATGCCCACACTCGGGGTAGAAATTGCTAATAGTTCAATTTTCATTACTACTTATGGATCCTCCTTGTTAACCGTTCTTTCTCACGGATGGCGAAATCGACTTCTCACGCTGGATCGACCCGCCTCACGAGCGGCATGTTGTCATGTGCGTGACTACATTATGGGAGCGAATATTTGAGTTGGAGGAGCGAATCGAGACTCTCAACGAGGAGAACAACGACCTCGCCAGCGGATGCAACGCGAGGGGCAACGAGGAGGTCGTGAACATAGGAAGCTCGTACGATCCTGGATGTTGCTGCGCGAACCCTAGCTGCATATGTGCGTGCCACTACAACGACGGCCAGCCACGTCCGAGGCGTCCACCTCAGCAATACTCCATGTGGGTGCCACGAGGCTCGTTTGGTTTGTAGGCAACGAGGTGTATGGTTGATCTCGCCTATGTTGCTAATATTTTATGCTATGTTGTACCATGTGTTTGTTGTTATCGTGTCGTCTACTGCTGGAGAGTTCATGTATGTGCATGTAATGCAATGAAAGTACTTGTCATATTAAAATGATGCCTTTATTGTAGTTAAAATAATTTCACAAGCGCATGTGATCGAACACAACAATTGCATAAATGATTGCGCGAAACCATGCGACGTTACAACATCTCAATTACAAAAAAGCATTCCGAATATATTATATCGTGTTAGTCAGAAATTTAGGAGCCACTGTAAACACAAATAACACATGAATATAACATATACTCGTATGTACAACAAGTAGCTCATTACAAAACCCGTCACTGCCTCCTAGCCTTACCCTTACCAAGTGCATCGCTGCCTGGAGTGTAACGGCTAGGCTCGCGGCGGCGTCTGCGTGCCACCGCGCCGAGTCGGCGCGTCAACGAGCTGAGACGGGCCTATCTCATCGTAAGTACGCTCCACCTCGTCCTCGTCGTCGTGGTGACCGCCCTGGGCTGGGAAAGTGTCACTCGTCGTGGGGGACGAGCTCTGAACTGTGGACCCCTGCCGCGTCGGGTCTGCAAGTCTGGTCGGAGGCACGAGTACGTCCCTCGCCGCGCCTATCCTGCAACCACAACGACCAGCCGCACGGCGTAGCCGACCTGCTAGCCTCTGTCGTCCAACATTTTGTTAACCAACAAGATACGAAGAATATAGGTCAACAATTTTGTGAGTGGCTTTGTCGAAGCTTACCTCTAGGAAGCTATGCGTCCTGATGTCGCCGATCGTCTGGAGAAACTCTCTATGTCTGTGCGTCTTCGCTTGATGTGTTGCCCCGCAAACAAGCACATGAATGGATATTTGGCTATATGTAGAGGTTTTATGTCTATTGGAATATAAGCAATGAGATTGAACATTACCACTCGGTCCAGGATCGGTCGCGTCTCCACTGCGTCCCAAGTCGAGTGGGCGATCGTGGCGGTGTCTTCATCGCGGAGGACTCAATGTCGGCATAGTCATCTTGAGTCCATTGTCCCTTAAGCTTGGTCGCGTCGAGCACGGTACCAAACTTGGTACCGCGGAAGTGCGCGTTCTTTGTCGCGGCTCATCGTTGTCGTCCACGTTGTCCTGAAAGTGTCCCCACTCCTGAGCATACGCGGGTGGTGCCGCTCGAAGTCTGTGACCTTCTTACATCGTGACGATCAAATCTGCATGTCACGTAACCCAATAAGTAAAATTAGTGGAAACTCAATTAGAATCCAAGGTTAGAATTGAAATTGCATGGCACTTACTTGTGCAAGGCCACGAGCGTGGAGAACGGCGCTCGCCACAAATGCCTCATACCAAACGACGTGCTACTCTCGTGGCGGTGATACTTAACACATAGAAACAGATTAGGGGCACCTCATCCTCGTAGAGGGCCTCGTCTATCTTTGCCACAGTCGCTGAATGGCCCAATGGCCTCCACCTCTTGCTCGTCGTGGCTCCCACTTAACTGCATAGCAACAATTAACTTGTAAGGTACTATACAAACAAATGAAAATCACGATACCAAAGGGAATTAACTTACATTGGAGGCCGTGAGCGCATCTAGCTCGTTCGTGAACTCTAGGTAGGCACGCTTCGTCTGGCGTAGGGAATCGAGACACGGTCCCAAAGATATGCCAATGTCGGACGTCGACGAAGAGGAACCTCTGCGAACCATGGACGAGGAGGCAAAACCGTGGGACGACCAACTGGTAGGCGACACCACATCCACAGCTGGAGGAGGTAGAGGCAACCACCTCTGACGAGTTCGTCGAAGTCCGACGACACGCCTCGCAGAGGTGGCGGTAAGGAAGGCCAACACCGGAAACCAGTTGCTTGCCCGCCGTGTCCCGGTCGGTGAGGCGGTGGATGTACATCCACGACGCTTGTCCCCGTTCCGTCGGGAAGAGAACGCAGCCAAACAAGTGAATGATCCATGCCCCGCAAGTATATGTAAAATGATATTAAATCAAACTAAGTATATGTACAATCGGGCGACGAGTTGGATTGATATCCACCGTACTGCAGAGTAGGCAACCGTCGCTCGTCCGCACCTTCGTGACACATCTGCGAAAGTCTGCCGGAGCGGTGATTGGAACTCCGAGTGCGATGGCTCGCCTCGGCAGAAGCTCTCCCGAGGAAGGCCTCTACTGGGCTCTCCAACCGATGGCACGCACGGTCCGATCACCGGGCGGCCGTGAATGGCGACACCAAGCATCTTCGAGTGTCCTCGGCGTAATAGTCATCTCACCGAAAGGAGGTGGAAGCTGTGAGTCTCGGCCTCCACCTACATGATACCAAAAGAGGACGACATGTCGGAGAATTCGGCGCACATAGCCGATAAACAATGAACATGCAAGTGGAGCAATGGTTTACGAGAATACATCAACTTGATGCGGTGATGGCCGGGGTTGAAGTTGGGCAACCCACGGCGAACTCAATAAGAGATGACGTCTAGGCTAGCCCTCTCCAGAAGGGAGTGTACCTCTCGTCGTGCATCGCATGTCCAGAACCCGTCATGGGTTCGAGGACGAAGGATGGGCAGCTCTGTATAGAATACACAAATTTTTAGTTAATCCATCAACATAAATCATTAATCTGTACAAGAAGTGATGAAGGCGGTACCATCCCCTCCGCGGTGAGCCGTCCTCGGTGGTTCTCCTCGTAGTACGGGTCTAGCAGTGCGATTCGCCATCCTACAACAAAATTAGAATTTGTTAGTCCAACATAGAAGTAAACAAAAATTTTAACATTTATAAATTATGGAAGCAACTAGGCGAAATATGAAACATAACGCACAACAAGCACTACTTTTTGACTAAGTGGCCAATGGCATGTGCGTGAATTGTGGCCAAGTCTACCACATACGCTACATTGGTTCTCGCTCGGGTCGATGAAGAAAGGGGTTGCTCTCCTCGCCTCGTTCTTCTGGAAGCCGATCCATAACCATCTTGTGTCTCGTCCTCTTCCTCGTTCCACGTTTGTTCCAACGGCTACCGGATCCGCAATGTATTTGGGCCCGGTGTATGGTGGCCACTCTCCTCATCCCGTAAGGCTCGAACGGGAGACCACGTAAGCACAAGGTTGTCAACACCGAACTCCCGAGGTATCTTGCTCGTAGTCAAAGTTGCGATGCCTTGTCGCTGCCACATAATGAGAACATGGAAAGTGGTATTGCCTTGGTTTACCACATGTGCATGAGAAAGCAATAAGGACAACCTTATGCCTCCTCGTCGGCCGGAGCTCTCCATCGGTCGTTGTACCACCCCTTTCTACAACCTCGTAAGTGCCCGTGGCGTTGTCAAAACAATGTACCTCATGTGCCTCAGCCCTCGCCTTTGCCTTTTCAAGGTGCCGCTTCGGTTTTGGCGCCCATCTCACTTGTTTACTCTGTAGCGCCATTGCATGTGCGTATCTTTCGTTGAACCAGGCAACAAGCTTGTAAAAGGTGAAGGATACGATAGCATTGACAGGCATACCACGTATACCCCTAAGCAAATTATTGAAGGATTCGGCCATGTTGCTTGTTTGAAACTCGTACCTCCAGCCACCATCGTCATGAGCCCTTGTCCATTTGTCGACATCTCTCATCAATCCCGTCAACCACTGTCTACCTTCTGAGTTTGTTGCAGTATTAAGCTGTTCCAACTTCTCCTGAAAGAACTTGACCTCAAGCATTCGAGCGACCTCCTCGAACAGATGAAAGTTATCCTTCGTACCATCCTTACGGAGTAGATTCTCGGCAAGATGCCGAGTACACCAACGGTGGTGCAAAGCTGGATACCCGTATCTGCTCTCCTTGACGGCAGCAAGTATGCCCTGGTGTCTATCAGATATGACACCAACCTCCCTACCAGGGCCAACCACGTGCCTCCGAACGAGCCGCATGAACCATCCCCAGCTGTCTTTGTTCTCCCTCTCAACCAAAGCAAACGCCAAAGGAACCAACGCGTTGTCTGCGTCACAGGAAATGGCTATCGGCGTGCCCCGGTATTTGCCAAGAAGAAACGTACCGCCAATGGAGAAGACGGGGCGACAATGCCGAAGGCCTCGATGGATCGAGCAAAGCACCGTAAAGCACGGAAGAATATCGCATCCCATCTTGAGTACATTCGCTTCGGTTTGGGACGTACTCATAATGCATGCGGGATTAACCGCTTTGATTGCATTGAAGAGTGCCGCAATCGCAAGTACCCATCTTCCAGTCCCCATATATCATCTTCCGGATGCGTTGCTTTGCCCTCCATGCTTTCCCATATCTTATCTCGTATCCAAATTTCTCCTTAACAATCCCAGCAAGTGTCTTCACCTTCATATTGGGTTCTCCTTTACTATGTGACACAATGACTTGGCAATAATTGTAGAGGTCAATCGCTGATGCTTCGCTTGAGCTCGCTCGGCACAAGTATGTGGGCCAACGATTCTTGTGATCTTGAACTTTCTGTGTCCTTCTGCTTGCTAGCACAAACCTCCATCCACATGTTTCCTTCTACGCACACAACTTGTGTACCTCCATTGCACATAAGAATGCCTCACCTTGAATGGCCTTTTACGAATCATCTGCATACTCCTGCAGCCACCTTTTCAATGCGGACATGTCCTCAAACACCATGCCCTTCTCAATTGTCATGCTTGACCCGCCTCGGGAGCATCTAGCAACTCGTCATCCCTTCCTTCGCATAAGCCTCATGAGAATGCCAAGATCGCTGAATTCATGAACCGATGGATCCCGCCAGGCAATAACGCCTAATCGGCTCAATATCACTTTCGGTCAGCTCTCCAAAAGGGCGGTCATCATCGAATCAACGGCCCTTGCGATCTCGTAAGGCTCTAAATCATCCACAATTTGAACATCCACACCGTTGGAGTCCCTACAGACTTCTTCAACGTTGCGGATGGAGCAACGGAGGAACACCCACATTATAAATAATGTCTCCCGCATCATAAGCACGAAACGATGGGATCGAGACAAAAGAATGGAATGATGGAAAAGGCTACGGTGTTGCTCGACACTTCATCGGATGATCCGGAGGGGCCCCACGGCACATTCAACTCGAGCTGGTTGAGAAATCAACCTCGTTCGGCGGATAGAGCATCGTGCACCTCGGGCACTTCTTCCACATCCACCGCAAGGTCCGCAACGGAGGGTCAAAGGGTGCTGATCACCTAGTTCCGTGAAGAACTATGAGGGTGGGATCAATCGACACCTTCCGCACAACAAGGTCCAAACATTGGAACTCATTCCTCATAACCAATTTGACATATTTGTCCCATCGATCCTCACAACCAATTAAGATCAACCGCCTTAGAATTGTGTCTTTCGAACCGAGTGAAGTAACCCCTCAACGTGATACTCTCCTCGCTTGCATGACAATGTAGCTCCTCCCGGTCCCGGCAACCAACTCACTAAACGACGGCCTATCATCAATATCGAGGCACCCTTTGCATTTCAACAAATCGAACATTTCCATAATCATCACTTGTCACACCGCCTCCATGATATAGGGTCACTAGGTTGTCCATCTACTTCATACATAAAACATGTTGAAATACCATCAAGAACATGTTGAAATACCATCAAGAACAAAACCATACTATGAAACAGATTGTCCACCATTGAGAAGTTATGGTTGGCAATAGCAAAGTTACCTAATTTATCCAAAATTAATGAAGTTAGCATAGTTTAATCAATTCATACTACTTTAATCAATTCATACCTAATTTAGTGATTCATCATTTATATTTGCGGATCAAACTCTATATGCTTAAACTCTTTATCTTTGCTCAATATCGGAGCAGTAAGACAAATCACCTAATATTTCTTCTCACGATCTCTCCATACTACTAGTCTTTACTACTTTTCAGTCACAATTCCACCGCTCAACACAAAAACATCAATCTCTCCATCCTGTAATTAATACGGCTATACCGATTATTCATCCCCTTACTAATCACATATGGTACTAATTGCTTACTCAAAGCAATCACTAATCATCCCAAGCATTAATCTAAATACTTGGCATTTTAATGGCTACATGAATCGATAAACAACCAAAGAGGAGGGTTCCCTTAGCCCCGATTGATTAGATTGGGGTTCTACCTTCTTTTCCTTGGCCAAACGGGTAGATCAAGATCCGATCGATCCTCCCCTTTTCTTTCCTCCTCCTTTCTCTCCTCCTCCTACAATGCACGGGTGAAAAAACTACTAACTGGTTGCTATGATGTAGAAGATATAAAATACTAAACATGAATAGCAAGTATTCCCACAAACAAACAAGTCTTTCACAAGATACTAGTAACCATGCACAGCAAGTATGAATGGCAACCTACCATTGATCAAATGTAGTCATTGTTCCATCTAATAGTCATCGAGCATGTGGTACAAGAACTTCTACTAATTGACAAGTATCTAACATAACAAGAACATCCACATAACAAGAACTTCTACTACTAAGCATGAATAGCAAGAATTCCCACAAACATCGCGGTACAATAGCAAGTATCAAATGTAGTCATTGTTCCATCTAGTCATCGAGCATGTGGTACAAGAACATCTACAATCGCACTATCGAGTTAACATGCAATGTCCTGTGCTCACGTGTATATCGCACGTGTGGTAGTCGTCAGCGGCCGTTGGACGTGGGAGGGGAGGGGAGGAGGGCGGCGGGAGAGGCCGGGAGGGAGGGAGGCGGCGGGGAGGACGGGAGGGGAGGGGTAGGGGAGGCCGGGTGGGGAGGGAGGGAGGGTGGGCGGAGGACAGGAGGGGGAGGGGTGGGGAGGCCGGGTGGGGAGGAGGGTGGCGGCGGGTGGGAGGCCGGGTGGGGAGGGAGGCCGGGTGGGGAGGGAGGGTGGGGCGGGGGAGGCCGGGCTGGGAGGGAGGGTGGGCGCGGGGAGGCCGGGGGGGAGGAGGGGGGGCGAGGGGGCGGCGGGGGGAGGCCGGGTGGGGGAGGAGGCGGCGGGGAGGCCGGGAGGGGAGGGAGGCCGGGAGGGGGAGGAGGCGCGGAGGAGGCCGGGAGGGGAGGGTTGGGCGGAGGGGCGGCGGGGGACGCGGGAGGGGGAGGGAGGCGGCGGGGGCCGAGGAGGAGGGAGGCGGCGGGGAGGCCGGGAGGGGAGGGAGGCGGGGGAGGTCGAGGAGGAGGGGTGGGCGGGGGCGGCGGGAGATCGGGGCCGGGGATTTTGCTATTTTTAGGTTTAGCTAGCTCGGCGCCAAGATCCACGGCGCCGAGGTCGGCCACCACGACACACGGCGCCGAGGTCGGGCGCCACGACCAACAGCGCGAGGTGGTACCACCGGCGCCACGCAGACGGCACGCTGGAGCGGGTACGCGACCTCGGCGCCGTGTCCCACGGCGCCGACCTTTGGGTCCAAAAATGGAATTAAAACTGCTAGGGGTCTAAATGTGAATATTTTTCAAAAAAAGGGCTAAAATAGAAAAATTTCGGCCCACATGGGCCTATCGGTCAACACCATCTCTCTATGCGCATAAAATAGCTCGCATCCTCTGTGCTATCTTATCCGAAGCTGCGGAGTTAAGTATTGTCCCTATTGAGCAAGAGAGAGCAGAGGGAGAGGAAATAAGAAGAGAGTTTGAATTAGTTTTTGAGGTGGTTTTGTTGTGATTTAGAGGATCTCGTGTTTCGAATTGGTGTGGTTCTAGTGAAGACCTTTACTAAGAGGTATGTTTCATTCATCTATGAGAAATACGCTTTATATGTCATTAATATTTTGTTAGCTTAATAGTGGTTTGGTTGTATAGAATGTGCTATCTAACCATATTTAGATGATGTATGTATTTAGTCCATGGAGATAATATTTTGTAATTACCTATATCAGTGATTCTATCTATGAAGCCTACTGGGTTTCCCGCAAAATGGCGAGCCATGTCACCCATTTTTCCATAGCCATGATCTTGCTCTCAAGTTATATAAACCATTCGATCCGGTCCATCACCACCATAGCAAAATATCAATGAAATGCTTCAAGAAACATCGATTTCTTCTTGGCCATCCATTTGCATCAAAATCGGAGTGATGCTTTCTGAAAACTTCCTCCTCCCACAACAAGAATCCCTCTCTGCTGGTGATGCCCATCCCTGCCGTTGTATTAGTGCCGATAATAACGATTCTTCATTAAAAACCGATCTTTTTTTAGTATCTGTTATTATTTGTATTTTATTTATAATGTTAGTGTCATATTATTTGTATATCATTATTATTTGTATACTGTTATTATCTGCAGCCTCAGATGGAAGCCATATCGAACGATATGACAGGCGACAGAGATCAGATGAATGTGATCTTTCGTCATGGGGCCGGGCAGCTAGTTATTTAACACTGGCGAAGGATTGCCGACGAAATGATGCGTCCACGCACGGTTGCTGCCAGCCTATCAGTGAACCGACATGATACAGTTAGGGCGGTTCTGATCTACGGTTAACTGGGACATGCTCTAAAATCTTTTGATATATCTGATGGCAGAGTCACTGAGAATTATGAGATAAGGAATTGATGACGTGGTGGAAGAAAGGTGGACTTCGTTTTTAGAGCAGAAGGATGTGCATATGCGACATCACATATACTTACACCCTATACACCTATATGGGTGTTCAATACACACGCTATTATAAAGTGAAGAATAGAGATTTCACGGAATGCAGACACTCGCTTTTAGCAGTACACATACCTATATACACATGTACTAAAAAAAGGTACTATCCACTGCACAGTACCCAAAAATAGGATGAACTGGGTTAAACCCAGTGGACGGCCCACACGACGGCAGCGCCATCCACCGAGCTAGCTCGGTTCCCCGAAAGGTAGACTGTTATGAAGAAAAGCAAGAAACGGGGCAACTTCACACAGAAAAAGAGACATTAGTGGGTGCTTAGGGATTAGTTGGGCCTTCTCCATATTGTGTTGTGTTTTCTTGGGCTAAAAACGTCCTTAACATCAAATGTGCTCAGTGACCAGAGAAGCTGGCGTTGACGTTGGGCGTTTATCTTTTTTTTACTGTGCAGTTTTTTTTTTTTTTGGTGTTTTGGTTTTTCTCATATTCTTTTGCATTATTCATGATGGGTTAACATATTTTTTATTTTTAAATTTAATTATACCAAATAAGTTAATTCAGTTACAGTAAAAAATCAGCCAGTAAAAAAAGCCATAAGTTATCACTATTCCGAGCGCTACCTAATTAGTGTCGACTAAGTGGAGAAGATCAGAACTGATGAGTACAAAAAAGAACTATTTAAGATGGGAAGATCTACATAAAATAGATGTGCATCCAAGGCGTATGATTAAAAGGGTGATGTGTTACAATTAGGAGGCTGCTTTTATAGGCATTTATAGAGGTAACGAGGATGTTGGAAGCGAGTTGCCATCACGGTTAGGAAGCTAGCATCCCTGACATAGAATGTCAGGGAATCGGCGTGATACACTTAGGTTGGTTCTTGATCGGCAGTTAACTGGCACATGCTCTAAAATCTATTGATATATATGATAGCAGAGTCACTGAGAATTATGATGGAATTGGTGGACCTGGTGGAAGAAAGGTGGACCGTTCGTTTTTAGAGCACAAGGATGCATATATGCGACATCACATACACTTATATATACATCCACGTGAGTATGTCTAATATATACACTATTACAAAGCAAAGATCAGAGATTTTAGGAGCATAGACATGTGCTTTAACCACTAAACATATCTATATACACGCGTGTAGTCATAGAGAATACTAATCGCTGAACAGTACAAAAAAATAGGACATACCCAGACAGATGCCTACACGACAGCAGCGCCACGAACCGAGCTACGCTCCCCGAAACGTGGACTGTTCTGGAGAAGAAGCAAGAAACAGGGCAGATTTTCACACACAGAGCGAGAGTGAGTGGGTGCTTAGGGATTAGTTAGGCCTTCTCCATATTATGTTGTTCTCTTAGGCTAAAAACGTCCTTAACATCTAATGTGCCGAGTACAGGCCATTTAATTAGTGTCGATTAAGTGGAGAAGATCAGAACTGATCAATACAAAAAAGAACTGTTAAAGATAGGAAGGTCTACATAAAATAAATGTGCATCCAACGGGTATGATTACAGTTAGGAAGTTAGCATTGTAGGTATTCTTGGTGCGTTTTTTTTGAACTGTAGCTTATAATTTTTTTGCTACAACTTATTAGTTTAATAAATAGTGATTGATGAAAGAAACCAAAACTAAAAACCGGCTAAAAAGGCAAAAAGAACTAGAACGATATTAGACACCTTGGTGATGTGCTCCCCGCTGCTGCCTTTGTATGCATGATAGCAAGGTGGGAGGATTTTGGGGACGTTCAGATTAGCGATGACTTATGACTTTTTTCATTGTAGTTGGTTTATTTTTTTACTGTAGCTGATGTAGCTTATTTCGTGTAATTCAATTTTTAAAAATTAAAAAGAAAAAACAGGTTACCCATAACAGACAATACAAAGGAATACGGAAAAAAAGAATTGATAAAAAAACTCAAAAAAGCCAAAAAAAACTAGAAAAATAAAATTAAGAAATAGTAAATTAAAACAAAAGTCATTGCCAAAATGGGTGGGGCTTCTTGCTTCAACAAAGTCCTCTACAAAGAAGCTTACGTGGTTTGCATACATGGCAACGGATTTGCGACTGGCTTATACACGGTAGTGGCCCCTCGTATCCAATGGTTGGCTATTGGAATTTGTTGTCTATCAGTTTTGTTGCCAATTATTACTAATCTGCTGGGTGAACGCCCTGTTTTGAAGCTTAGATTTCGGTTGAGTCATGCTTTTTAAAGTCAGCTTCTTGGTATGGTCTAGCAATGTCAATTTGCCTCAGCAGACTCCTACCTACTTTCTGTTCTAGTACCTTTTTTCCTTGAATTTATGCATGTTATTTGCATACTGAGACTATATTGCAGTTCAGAAATTTCATGTTGAGACAGTATTGCCCCGTCGACAAGGAATTCAATGCCAACGGAACGGCCAGCCTCCGAGCAGACTTTTGTTGAGAATTAACGAGTTTCCACAAGGGGCCCAAGTCCGAGTGACCAGCTGCGGATTATTCATCAGCCCGGCCCATGCGTAGCCCGTCGAACCCGTGTGGTCTATGGGCCGGCCCGAGGGCGAAGGTTGCATGCTAACTAATTAATCTGCGCGTCCTTTTCCTATTTCAATTGCCCAATGGCTGTCTATCCATTATCCCATTTCAGCTGCACGGAAGAATTAGGTTCTCGTACACGGATGGTCTATTAATTCTTGGTAATAATTATATATGATGGCTTTCTGAGGTAAATTAGGGATTAGATTGATTTGGTTAGTTTGGAAGTTTATCTTCGGTTAATTTATTTCTTTAAATTAGAGATTATTTCTTAGAGATCAAATCAAGTTATCCCTATAAAAGAGATGACATTGTATCTTCTTGAATCAAGCAAAGATAAATAAACAATTCCTTAATCCTTAAAGTCCAGTTGTGGTTGTTCCCTTGACCAGTTATTCTAGATCTATTCTTCCTTCAATCTATGCTCTCTTCACCTAGCGCCGTTCAACCTTAAGTCATCATCGTCCGACCTCTCTCCCACAGATGTTTATCCCATTATGATCTAAGGTTCACAACAATTGATATCAGAACCACTCACTATGACTTTTAGTGCCGCACCATCTCTCTTAGAGAAGTTGAAGACTAATAGTGAAGAGCAGAAAGTCTTTAATGGTGGTCACCACCGCAGTTCGAGGGCAAGCTATCTCATTGAGAGAGGTGTAATGTTACATGCATGGTATTATAGCTGTACTGTTCACCGTGAGTACTGTAGCGCGGCGTATATTAGACATAGTTTGTTATTTAGGAATCTATCTATTAGGCATAGTTTGTTATTTATAAATCTATCTATTAATTTTTTGGTATTATCTATTAGTTAGGCAAGTTATTATTAGATTAGATTGTTAGAGATAAATTTTTTATAGATTATTTCTTAGGCATCAAGTCGGGTCATCCCTATAAAAGGGATAACATGTATCTATTATGAATCAAGTAAAGGTGAATAAACAAGTCTCTAGTGTCTAAAGTTCGGTTGTGGTCATTTACTTGACGAGCTATTCTAGATCTATTCCTCCCTCAATCCGTATCCTCTTTACCAAGCGCCGTTCTACATCAAGTCATTGTCATTCGACTTCTCTCCGATGGATGTTTATTCCGTTATAAACTAAGGTTCACAACAACTATGTAGACAACAACTACATGCATATACAACTAGCAACACTAAAATCCTAATGCATGTCATTCCAAAGAACAAATTTTCTTTTTTCGAGAAATCACCTATTTTGTTTGGCATGCGTAATATTATGCGCCTTGTGGTCCAAAATAGACATCTTTGTAGAGATGGTTTTGGTTTGTAAATAAGTGCTTGTTGTTTTTGTCTTTTTGAGGCAATGTCCACCAAATGGACCTATCGATTACTTATTGGTAGTGGTGTTAGAAAGATAAGTATGTGATTAATAGGGCAAACTATGTTAAAAACAAAGGTATTAACTATTTCTTTTTTAATATGTATTGAACTAAAACGACATCATTTTTGGATTGGAGAGAGTATTGCCCAATAATATAATATTATCCTCAATCTGAGTACATACAGGTAATCTAAGTACTAGTAATATAGGACGGCAATATTTTGTTCATTCCCAAGGAAACTACTAGGTTCTTGTTGATGTTCTAATATCAATCATACGTATGATTTTATTGGATTCGGGTGAAAGTGCTCAACGCTATAGTGTGAACATGCAGAGTAAAGACACAAGGATTTTTATCCAGGTTCAAGCCTTCTCCTGAGAGAATAATAACCCTACGTTCTGTGATATTGTTGCTATATAAAAGTCTTACAAGCATAGACAGTGTAAGGAATTACACTGTCTTACAAAATGGATTATTCTCATCGGACCTATCACTCGCTTTTTCTTTTCACTCCTCCTCTCTTCTCAAAACATGTCCCTTATATTGTTGGCGAATCGGTGGCAGTTGCTCCTCACCAGGAGGCGTCTTGACGCTTCGAGAGTTAATCACTGGACGACGGTTATTGTTAGAGAGACATGGGGAGTAGTTTGCCGTAGGACGGTTTTTGTTAGAGAGACGTGGGTAAGATTGTGTACGGTTATGGAGTATAACTGCATGCTTAACTGCCTTGTCAGACTACCCTACTTCAGGAGTCGGTTAGTCGTTAATTCAGACAATCGTTATAGGACTCTTAGCCAAGTACTCGCAGCAAGTCTTACGACTAAGTGCTCATAGCAAAAGCTACGAGTAGGCTATGGTAACAAAACTTACGACTAAGTAGTTGTAGAAGAGCCTACAACTAGGTAGTCATAGAAGATCTTACGGAGTAGTCGCAGTGAGGCTTACGACTAACCTATGAATTTTCTCCCTTATCGTTAAAAGGCATGTTTGAAAAATATGATGATGTAATAACTAAGAGGATTATTATATCCTCATCATCTAGCCCCCAAAATTCAAGTAAAAATAACTTTCTTGTGCAAGCGAAGTCGTAGATGATTGAGACCATTGCCTTTTCGATCCTTGAATAAGAGTGCGCTTGGACAAAATGATAATTTGGCTTGAGTTGAAAAAATAGACTTTAGACGGATTCTTAATTACCCCTCATAAATATGTCTGCCCGTTCATTTCCCGAGAAAGCTGCTCAACTTCCGAGGTGGATAGCTAGAGCTTTTGATAAAAAGGGAACTTTTGGACGACATTTCGGTTTTACCTTCTTCCATTGTTCTCGTTCCTCTTGCGCTTTCTGGCGAACGAGTCATCTCCTTCCTTCAACTCTTTTCCAAATTCAAATCACTTAGTTGGGAAGAATGGCAAAACAAACCTCCAACTGGCCAGTGTCGGAGATGGATGTCCCCAAGCTAAGGGCCCTAGAAGTGTCTGAGATAATCCTGCTGCGAAAGATTGTGAGATGGATTGAGACCACTGGACAGCATTGGCCATTGGGAGAGATCGGACAAATCCCAATGTTCCAGGCTTTCTGCGAGTGCGGTCTTCATCTTCCTGCTCATCCCTTCCTCACAGCGGTGCTCAAATTCATTGGGATTGAGTTGGTGAACTTGGTTCCCCACTCGATCACGATGTTGAGCATTTTTGTTTACCTTAGCGAGGCGTATCTGGGAATTCCCACTGATTTGGAGCTCTTCTGCTACTACCACGAGTTGAGCCATCAAACCGGCATCGTTGGGAGCTGCGGATTGAAGCTTCATATCGACAAGTCAGAGGCTTACATCCCAATGTTCACGAGGTCATCGTGGCCATTGTAAAAGAAAAAGTGGTTCTACTGGGAGACCGCAAGCGAAGATAGCTTTTCCTTCGTGGGGAAGGTAGCCAAGAAGAATACTTCTTGGAACTTGGTCCCAAAGGACATTACCAGGATAGCTCCTTACATCTCAGCGATCAAGGAGCTGAGGGACAAAGGGCTTATGGGATGGCATGTAGTGAAGGACTACATCACCCACCGCATCAGCCCATTGAAGAGGCGAGAACATCCCATGTGGATGTACTCTGGTGCTGCTGATGCTACCAGAGACTACGAAAATGGTAAGTGTAGTAGTGCTCGTATAACTAAATTCTTCCATTTCTGATATTAATTTTGGATATTGTATACTGATTATGGTTTAAATGAAACATATCTTGACCTGGAGGAGATTAACCTCCAAGTCAGGAACATTTGTGAGAAAGGCTCCATCGATGGATTTGGAAGCTCCACGTATCTTGGTGGACGTGTCCATCGAAGAGAGAGAAGAACGCCTAAAGGTAATCAAACACTGTTGTTACCTTTTAGAGATATATAGTCGTAAAAAAACTTAAGACTAGATAGTCGTAGAAGAACTTACAACTAAGTGTTATTCTCCCTCTTTTTCTTTTCAGAGTGTAGGCGTGAGTTACTGTCAGGACGACCAAGGGATCAAACGGATGGTTATCAAAAGCGACAGAGGAGAAACAGGCTCCTACTGCAAAAAGGCGTTAGCTGATTGGAGCTACTGACAAGGAAAAGGCCAGTTCGAGTACCGTTTCCTCCATTGCTAAGGTTAACCCAATGAAGCAGTTCGCCGTAGACTTAGGTACTATGTCTGAGATTGGAGCAGCTGTGCTTGAACAACTGACCCCGAAGATTAAGGTACCCTTCTATTATAGTACTGAAACCCATTTCGTCTGCACTTCTCAAGGTTTTATTAATAAACTCAACAAAGAATACTGGAGGGATTTCATGTCTTCTACGAAGAAACTTGCCACAATAGCAGCTCCCATGATCGAGGAGGGGTCTGCTCTTAAGGTAGTCGAGACTACTCTTGACTGCCAGAAGAGTCAAGAGGAGCAAGGTGTTGACTGCCTTGCTCAAGGTTCTCGGCCAGACGTGGTCGAGAGGATGCTGCGCCACCTCTATTTGGGCCCATAGGCCTTGTAACCCTAGGGACGTGCGCCCACTTCTCTGGCAGCCACGCCTGGTCGTCTCCCTATATAAGAGCCGCCACCTCCCTTTTCCAAAACGGGGATTTCGTTGAGTTTAGGTTTAGCTATTGTGCAAACTTTTGTTCGTCAGTTGTGTCAGACGACCACCTGTTAAGACTGCCTTCGGGATCCCACATTTGTTTTTTAATACCATCAATCTTATTCGCAATATCAGTTGCCTATATCTTATTATTGCTAGTTCTTCGATTGCTCGCAGGGATTGAACTTCGTGTTTAGGTTGATCGCGCTTCCAACTTGGTCAATAACATCTTGGAGTTGGTTCAACGATTACTAAGGCGCAATCGTCGTCGTACGGTTGTAGTCGGATCGCGAGAGTCACCTCCACCAAAATCGATAGTTATCAATCTTATCGAAAAATCGGGCACCCCGCCTCCATCAAGTGGTATCAGAGCTCAAGGTTACTCGGTGAGAATTTCCAATTATCCCTAGATTAGATTGCTTTTTTGTTACCTACAGTACACAAAAAACAAAAAAATATAGTAGTAGATTATACTGTCCAAACCCGTCTTGTCATTGCAATCTTTCTTTTTAGTATATTGCTTTGTTGAACTTTCGGTTACATCATCGTATCCTTTGCTGGTCTTAGTATCTAGTTCCTTTAGAGTTTCGACTTCTGTTCACGTTTGGTCTCACCGATTGCGGTTGGGATCGATCTACCACGGTAAGGGAAAACAAGGGGGAGGAGGACTCCGATTTTAACCAGGAATTGGACTCACCATCGAGGGAAGCTTTGCTCTAGTTGATCTCGGATAGAACCAGGGCAAGAAATGGTTTCTATCCCAAGAAGGTTTCAGAGTCAACTAGGAATATCTAAAACAGCGTGGTTTTCGCAAAAAAAAAACAGAAAAAAGAGAAAAAAGGAGAGCTAACTTTTGCATACGACCTCCGATTGGGACGTTCCTTGATCCGTTGGAAAGGAAACAAGAAGATACAGTGAAAAAAAGAAGTCTAGGAAATCCAAGAATGTTATCTATGCGTATACACCTGGGCACATGCGCGGCGACTTGGACCTCAAATAACGTCGTTTAGGGCCTCAAAACGGGCCCACAAGTTTGGAAAAATTCAACTTCCTTAGAATTCGCTCAAAATTTACAGAGACCTTCTACAAGTGATTCTAAGGTGTCTCGTGAAGATGGCATTCTTTTTTGAGCCTTTGAACTCCGTGTGTGCGATATTTTCTAATACTTCCATGCTGTGTTTTCGTTTTGTGTTTTAGACTCGCGTCTCTAGTACGGTCTAGCCTAGGACTAGTACTAACTAACGTTGAACGATTTTTCAGCTTGCATTATTTAATTTGATTATTGCTAGTCCTTGCTACCATACTTGAGCCTTCTCAGCTACATTTTTTTACACCGTATAGGCTAAACTTCACCTGGCAATCGCTCCACCCAATCTTCAGAGATATGTTGGCATCGCTGGCAGCCGATCACCCCTGTTTGCTTGGTAAGAATTGGTAAGAATTCGATAGAATGCTTGACTATGAGCGACTTTTGAACCACCTCATCTTAGTAGTTGTTGTTAAGGACATATTCTTGTTTTTTTGCTAACAATGGCATGTCTTACAGAGTTGACAGATGAGGACCTATCTCATACTCCTCGTACGAAGATAATCGTACAACATTTTCTACACCTCATGAACCTTCGTGCAGAGGGTCTTGAGGAGGATGTCAGGGTCACGAATGAGCGACTTGTTCAACTTGAGGGTGCCCAGATTAAGACAAACGCCACGCTCGCCGCGATGGAGAGAGCGCAAGGCATCACTAACACTTCTTTAGCAGGCATTATGGTGTGCCTTGAGGAGATTGCCCAAGCATCCTCTCATTGCTCCCCTGCTTGTGAGAGGGACAAGATGAAATCGACTGCATGGCTGATACCGAGGCCGATGACCGCCGCAACCACAACAACGATCGAGCTCGTCGATTGTTGCATTTTAACCGACAAGGTATACGACGAGAACCCCACGACATGAGGTACGTGACCACGATAATTTTTTTGCTAAGGTTAAATTCACTATACCCTCTTTCAATGGTAAATATGATCCTGATGGCTATCTTACTTGGGAACTAACTGTTGATCAAAAATTTGTTTGCCATGAATTTCCTGAGAATAGACGAGTTAGGGCTGCTACTAGTGAATTTACCGACTTTGCTTCTGTTTGGTGGAAAGAATATTGTCGTCAAAATCCCAATAACATACCTAACACCTAGGAGCTTTAAAATTACTTATGCGGCATCGATTTGTTCCCTCATATTATGCTCATGATTTGTTAAATAAACTGCAACGCTTACAACAAAGTGCAAAGTATGTGGAAGACTACTATCAAGAATTACAAATTGGTATGTTGCGTTGTGGTTTAGTTGAGAATGAGGAGGCATCGATGGCTAGGGTTTTGGGATGTTTGAATCAAGAAATTCAAGATATCCTTGACTAGAAAGATTACAACTTCATTACTAGATTATTTCATCTTGCTTGCATGGCTGAACGTGAAGTGCAGGGACGCCAGATGAGGACATGATCTAACCCTTCTGCAGGTCGCACAAACTCCTGGATGCCACGCACCTCTACTGTCCCGTCCACTACGGCACCACTATCGTCATCCTTCAACAACAAGCAGCGCCCTATTGCGTCAAACTCAGCACCACGAGTTCCTGAAGTGGCAAAATCAGTACCACAAGCTGCTGCAAAAACGTCCTCTTCAGTTGCTTCGACAGGACGAACTAAGAACGTTCAATGCCATCATTGCAAAGGCTATGGACATATGATGCAGGACTGTCCAAACAAGCGCGTACTGATTATACGTGATGATGGTGGGTATTCTTCTGTTAATGATTTTGATGATGAAACATATACTGTGCTTGTAACTGACCCTGCAGGACATGAAGAAAAATCTGATCATGAGGAATATATTGGCGCCGAAGATGCCGACAAGTATTTGAGCATTATAGTGCAACGCGTACTAAGTGCTCAAGTTTCTCCTACCGAGCAAAATCAGCACCATAATTTGTTCCAAATCAAGTGTGTTGTCAAGGAACGCTCGGTTCGCATAATTGTTGACGGTGGGAGTTACAACGATTTGGCGAGTTTGGATATGGTGGAGAAGCTTGCTTTACCAACCAAACCTCATCCCCACTCATACCATATTCAATGGTTCAACAACAGTGGTAAGTTGAAGGTAACACGAATGGTGAGAGTACACTTTTCTAAGGGTTCCTACCATAATTATGTTAACTGCGATGTTGTACTTATGCAAGCTTGTTCATTGTTATTAGGAAGGCCTTGGCAATACGATACTAATTGTGTGCATCATGGTAGGAATAACCAATACTCTCTCATATTCAAAGGAAAGAAAATTGTGTTGAATGCTATGACTCCTGAACAAATTGTTAAAAATGAAGTTGCTTGAGCTAGTAGAGAGAAAAATCTATAGAATGCTAAGAGCAAAAATCAGATTGTAGCAAAAGAGTTTGCGCAACATAAAAAGAAAGAACCTAAATCTGCTCATGTGAAGAAAAAGAAAATTCAATTGAAAGGTGCTAGTTTTCTTGCTACCAGATCTGATGTGAGACCCGGAGTAGAAACTCCTGCACTTCATGTATTCTTGTACTAGTCCTGAGATCAACGCTAGTACACAGTTCAAACAGAAAAGATGATACATTGCCAACAACGCTTTATTACAATAGTATCGAAGTTTTACAAAGGCCATTGCCTTAACTAAGGTTCACGTAACCAAAAGCATAAACACAATGAAGCAAAGATAACTTGATCGACCCATCAATCGCCACGGGCAATTGACTGGGAAACGAATCCTAGGCATCCGAGAATAATCCACCGCATCCACATTCGCACGTAAGTCATACTCTCCAGCTTGATCTTCTCCATTCTCTCGCTTTTATATTTATAGAGCAACAGTGAGTACAAAAATGTACTCCGCAAGTCTTGGGAAAATGCATAGATGTAAGGTTTCACAAAGGAAGGCTATATGGTTTATTTGCAAAAATCAGCATTTTATTTCAAATCTACATAATTACTTTAAAAGCCATTTTGTAAACAACTTGTTTTTAATAATCGAAAATGGATAAGTACTTTAGTGAAGGTTAAACTATCAACACTAATATCTCGTGCCATCACAACCAATTTTCAAAACCTCAAAGTTACACCCCGATCTGAACATCACGAGAGTTATACTACTCCCGAGTTTTCTCCAACTCATTTTGTTTTGAAATTAAAACCAAAACTTCTACCATGTGAATGCATTCTTTGCTCCGCCCTTGACCGTGGGCACGGCTATTCGAATAGTTTTACTCTGCAGAGGTTGTACACTTTACCCACAAGAGATAAAATATCTTAATAGTCAACATGCTTCCTTTGGCATGAGACCCGATAAATTATCACAAAGCCTTTCACCTACTCCAAAGATAGTTTAAATACCACCCGCTAAGGTTTCACCACAACTCGAATCCACGAGTTGGAGCCCCTCTTGCGCCATATGAGTACAAGAAACCCTGTCCTCACTATGAATAACCAGACACCCGGCACTCAATACACCACGGTGATATCTAAACTACACTATTATAGGGTAGTTAGCTAGGTCGCACCCATATAGACTTGTGGTTGTACTGTTTTGCTCAGTTTGGACAAACACAAGCGCCGGTCCTTAATCGACCGGGTGGCTCATTCACAAACCCAACAATTCTCGTCTTGTTGCACCACCAAACCTTCCATCCACCCTTGTCAACTTTTCCTTTGATTTTCAAATTAACAATGGTAACATCCATTACCACTTTTCAAACAAAATATTTAACAATGGTAACATCCATTACCAATGTTCAAACAGAACATTTAACAATGGTAAAATCCATTACCAATGTTCAAACAAATCATTCATCAAAACATTTGATAAACATGCTACTCATTTGAATATTATTACATTCATTTACTACGCTAAGCATTTACTAGTATTTAAACATTCAACAATTGTAGCACTAACTCATTATTGAGTCAAAGGAATGTCCTAAGTTGACAATGGTACAAGGTAAACAATTTTCAATGGAAGGTATAACAAATTGGTCTTTAACTAAGTTTTCTAAATTAAATTATCACTTGGATATAACATAAGCATGCATTAATTTAAAAATAACTACCTACTCATTTTATAAATCATTGGAGCAAGTTGATCAAAGGAAACTTGCAAAACTTAGGAGCAAAATGGTCAAAGGAGACTTGCCTTCCTGTGTCTGGTTGAAATCTTCCACAACTTGCTCTTGAGGTTGTTCTGACAAATCGGTCTCTACACGTAAATCGAGAATTCCAAATAAATAAAATAAAATAAAAATTCAAAATTGAAAATAAATATACCAAATAAAAGATTGAAATTTTAGATGAATTTAGAAATTTGAATGGACCAATTTGGAGCTAAAATGAGAAAGATATGGCTATTTGAAAATCTCGATTTGAATAAATCCAGAAATTCGGAAATCTCTGACATGTGGGGTCCACTGATCAGAAATTTCATTTAAAATGAGTCTCTGACATATGGGACCCACTGGACTCGGGACCCACTTGTCAGTGGCTAGCGCAGAGGGGTGGTCACTGACGGGTGGGGCCTACCTGTCAGCGTGGAATAAAACGGAGAAAACTCAACCTCAGCGCGCGGAGCGGGGCTCGAACGCGCGCCGAGGGAGTGAGAGGGGGAGGAGAGCGGCGCTAGCCAAGTGAGCGGGGAGGCACTGCCTACCCTTAATGGGTAGGTAATCCTCTTGAGGATTATCTGCGGGGAGGCCGGCGAAGCAACGTGGCACACACGTGGCTGACGCGTGGTCGCCGCGTGGCTGCCACGTCACTGCTTTTTGCCGACGTGGCCGTGCACGCGCAAGGTGGCGGGGAGGCGCTCGGTGGCGCCGACGTGGCGCCGACCGCCGCCACGCCGCTGCCACCTCACCGACGGCCGACGGTCGGGCGGCGGTGGTGGCGCCGCGGGACCTAGGGTCGCCGAGTTCGGTGATCGGCGGCACCGCCAAGGGTACCAAATGAAGAGGAGGATACAGGAATGCGTTGGTACCTTGCGCGAGACCGAGGGTGACCGGAGAGTAGAATCGGCGAGAAGGGGCGGCGGTCGGAGAGGAACCTCACGGCGCGGAGGAGATCCATGGCGCGCAGCTTCGGGAAGGGGTCACCGGATTCGCCTTGGCACCAAAAATGTCGGAAGGCGTCGGCGAGGAATGAGGAAGCCCGAGGCGGCCGGAATTGCTCGCCGGAGTATTTGAAGCCGCGGGAAGAAATCGGGCGTAGGAGGGCTCGCGCTCGGGTGATTCGCTTGAGAGGTGAGGAGGAGCGGCGCGTAGAGGGACCTCGGGGTGTGGGTTTTATAGGTCGGGGAGGGTTGTAACGGCCGCGCGAAGTTCGCCGGACTTGGAACTGTCGGAGGAGATGAATGCGACGGCGAGGAGAGGAGTAACGCGCGTCTTTATGCCAGAAACTGACGCGGTGGAGGCGGGGGACTAATATGCAGTCGGCCCGGGGAAATAATTGGCCAAGAAACTGAAGCTTTTAAAGCTTCAGTTTCTCGGTTTAATGGCGGCAGCGGCGAGACGCGGGGAGGAAGAAGGTGGCGGGGAAGACGACTGGCTGATGGGCCCCGCATGTCAGTGAGAGAGGAAAAAGAGAAGGAAATCAGGCGACGGTTGGATTAGTGACGTGTGGCATAAGGAAAAGATCGGGGCCGCTGGATCACGGACGAAGGGGTAAGTGAAAAGGAACGATCGAGATTCAATCCGACAACCTTGATTAAATCTGGGCCGATAGGGTGTATTAAGTGGCAACGGGCGGCTGCGATTTAATACGGCAACCATGAACGGTCAAGATGACGACACGCGTCGGGTACGACGGGTTTGACATGTGGGACCCGCTGGCAGTGAGTCCACACAGACCGGTCTATGACAGGTGGGGCCCGCTTGTCAGCGCAAATTGAAAAAAAAACTCAACCTCGCGAGCGGGCTCGAACGCGCCGAGGAGCGGGGAGAAAGAGAGCGGCGGTAACTCGGGCGGGGAGGATCAACCTACCCTATAAGGTTGATTTATCCTTTTGAGTGTTAGCCGCTGGGATGGCCGGGCTGCCGTCGGATGCGCGACACGTGGCGCCGCGAGAGAGAGGGGAAGCGGGATGAGGCGTAGACGGCGGGGATGAGCTCGGGCCGGGGAGGAAGGGCTCGGATGCTTGACAAGTGTCAGCCCGAGGGAGATTTGATATTTAAATCTTTTATATATATTTCAGAAATCATTAGAAGACTTTAAAATACTCGAGAAAAATACCAAATAAATTCCAAAATTCCAGAAAAATTCACATAACTTAGTGATAATATTTTAAACATATGAAAAATATTTCCAACTTATTTGGATATTAAATTTTCTTTTCAATAGAAACTTTAACTTCAGAAAATTCCTAAAATCGAAATTATTAATTTAAAACTATTTCTTCAAAATAAAAGCAAAAATTGGGATGTTACAAACCTACCCCCTTAGAAGGAATCTCACCCTAGATTCGGATGAACTGAGAAATAGATTAGAAACTCGTCAAGATCCTCTTCTCGCTCCTGTGTTGCTTCTACTGACGGTTGCTCCATTGCACTTCTGAAATTTGATAGTCTTGTTTCTTGTGCAACGCTCGCCTCTTCCAAAATCTTGACAGGAAATTCTGAATATGTCAAGTCCTCTTTTAAATCAACATCCTCAAAAGGTATCAACTCCTCTGGTACTCTCAAACACTTTTTCAACTGTGATACATGAAATACATCATGTACATCGGACAACTGAGGTGGAAGTTCTAACTGATAAGCGACTTCACCTCTTCTTGCTATAACTAGAAATGGCCCAATATACCTTGGGGCAAGCTTACCACTGACTTTGAATCGACGCATCCCTTTCATAGGTGACACTTTCAGATACACATGATCGCCTGGCGTAAATTCCAACATTCTTCGACGATTATCAGCATAACTCTTTTGTCTGGTCTGTGCTGTTTTCAATCGGTCTCGGATTAAGCGAACTTGATCTTCCGCTAACTTTAAGACATCCGGTCCGAATACTTGACTCTCTCCGGTTTCTGACCAATATAACGGTGTTCTACATTTTCTGCCATACAAGGCTTCAAACGGAGACATCTTCAGACTAGATTGATAACTATTATTATATGAGAATTCCGCATAGGCAAACTTCTATCCCAAATGGCTTTATTGGCTAAAGCACATGCTCTCGAAGATATCTTCCAAGATCGATTTACCCGCTCTGTCGACCATCTGCTTGAGGATGATAAGCGATCTTGAAATTTAAATTGGTGCCCAAGACTTCATGAAGCTTCGCCAAAATCTTGAGGTAAATTGTGTTCCTCTATCCGACACGATCCTCTTTGGAACTCCATGCATACACAATTTTTGACATATAAAGCTCGCTAATCTATCTCCGAATATGTAGTCTTCACGGTATGAAATGAGCAACTTTTGTTAAACGGTCAACTATAACCCAAATTGAGTCATAACCTAACTTGGTTCTTGGTAATCTGTTATGAAATCCATTCCAATTTCCTCCCATTTCCATTCGGTATATGCAGAGGTTGCAAAAGACCAAAGAGTCTTTGATGCTCTGCTTAACTCTTTGACATATGTCACACAAGGCTACATATTCTGCAATTTCCTTTTCATACTGCTCCACCAAGAACTTTCCTTTAAATCTGATACATTTTTGTACTTCCAGGATGAATTGAATATCCTGATTCATGAGCTTCTTTTAAGATTAAATCTTTTATTTCCTTTTTCTCGGGTACTAGTATTCTCTTTCCAAACCAAAGAGTCCCTTCTTCATCTTCTGAAAATCCAAGCGATTTACCTTTCTTCATATTCTCTTTAATCTCTTTAACATATTTATCCTCTCGCTGGGCTGCCTTGATCCGATCTTCCAAGGTAGAGTGAACCTTCAATGTAGACAGAATACCTTCGTTAACTATTTCCAAATTTAATCGTTGGAATTCCTCATGGAGGGTTAACTGCTTATCTGGAATTGACAGATTATTCATATGACTCTTTCGACTCAAAGCGTCGGCTACCACATTAGCTTTTCCTGGATGATAGTGTATTCCCACATCATAATCCTTTATCAATTCGAGCCATCTTCTTTGTCTCATATTAAGATCAGGCTGGGTGAATATATACTTTAAACTTTTATGATCTGTATATATTTCACACCGATTACTGATTAAATAATGCCTCCATAACTTCAGAGCATGCACAACAGCAGCTAGTTCTAAATCATGAGTGGGATAATTTTCTTCATGCGGTCTTAACTGCCTTGATGCATAAGCTACTACCCTTCCTTCTTGCATTAGTACACAACCAAGACCTTGTTTTGAAGCATCACAAAATATCTCAAAATCTTTTCGGATATCGGTAACCTCAAAACCGTGCTGAAGTTAACCTTTTCTTTAACTCTTGAAAACTATCCTCACAGGATTTACTCCATTCAAATTTCTTCTCCTTCTTTAACAGCTGGGTTAAAGGTCTGGCAATCTTGGAAAAACCTTCAATAAATCGACGATAGTAACCGGCTAATCCCAGAAAACTTCGGATCTCTGCATCGTCTTGGGTGGAGTCCAATTTAATACATCCTTAACTTTTCCAGATCTACTGATACTCCTTCTGCTGAGATCACATGTCCCAAAACTCAATTTCCTTTAACCAAAATGCACATTTGCTAAATTTGGCATATAATCGTGTTCACTGAGTCTTTGCAACACTATCCTTAGATGACCTTCATGTTCTTTATTATTCTTTGAATAGATGAGAATGTCGTCTATGAAAACAACAACAAACTTATCTAAATAATCCATAAAGACTTTATTCATCAAGTTCATGAAATATGCCTGCATTTGTCGGACCAAATGACATCACCGTATACTCATATAATCCATATCTTGTGGCGAAGGTGTCTTGGGTATATCTTGAGATCTAATCTTCAATCGATGATATCCTCGACCAAGATCAATCTTGGAAAAGACACTTGATCCTATGAGTTGGTCAAACAAATCATCGATCCGAGGTAAGGGATACTTATTCTTTATAGTGACTTCATTTAAAGCTCGATAATCAACGACATCCGTTGACTACCATCCTTCTTCTTTACTAGAACACCGGGCTCCCCAAGGCGAAGAACTTGGTCCGATGAATCCTTTCTCATACAATTCTTGGATCCGCCTCTTGACTTCGCTAAATCATCTACCGACATCCGATAGGGTCTTTTGATATTGAGCCGTACTGGCACCGTGTTTATAACAAATTCAACTTCTCGATCGTGGTAATCTGGCAAATCTTCGTGAAAACATCCGGTACTCGCGAACTATCGACACATCTTCCAAACTTTTTCCTTTTAGGTCAATTGTTAACATATCGTCTTTCTTTGAGTGCATAATCGCCTCATGTCTTATCTGAATTCCATCGAATTGGTAAGGATAATGGCACGATTGGCACAATCTATCTGCCCTTTATACTTGATCAACCAATCCATACCAAGTATTATATCTATGCCATCGAGTCTATTATAATAAGGTTCGCTAGGAACTTTACTCCATTTATAATTATGGTTGCACTAGGGCTAACCAAATTAGTCCTCAATTCTTTTCCGAGGATTGACTATCATAAGGTCCTTTAGCAAACAAATTTTCCAATTATTCTTTTCAACAAAAGCCTTTGTTACGAAAGAATGTGTAGCTCGTAATCAAATAATATAATTGCTGTGATCGAAGTTTACTAGAAACTTACCCGTAACTACATCCGTGCATCTTCCGCTGCCTCTGCGGTAACATGGTTGATACGCCCTCGATTAATGTTCTGTGGAGTCTTGGGAGTTTGAGGGCTTCCACGACCTTGACCATTTGTTGGAGCTCTTGCTGGTGTAGGGTCAAGATTGAAACGAACCGGTGTTACCGCTGACGTTTCTGTGGACAGTTGCTGGCATAGTGTCCCATATTCTTGCAGTTGTAGCATTGCACTCCTGCAGCTACATTTCTGTTTTGCTGCATTTGGGTTGCATTTCCAGTTCTAGGAGCTTGAGGTAAGGGACGAGGTGCAGCAATCGGTACCCTGGCATGATTATGAACTGGGGGTCGGTTGTACTGTGATGGCGTGAATCGTGAACTGCTCGCAGACTGCTGAGCTTGGAACTTCCTCTTCCGGGAGTCGAAGAGTTGGCGTTGAGCATCTTCTTGCAATAAAGCTTTATTCACTAGATGCTGAAAAGTAGGGTAGTCATTGGAGACTAATTGAACCTTGAGGTTGGGGTCTATCCCTCCCATAAACCTCCAAATCTTTGCAGCATCAGTCGCCACATCTTCTGGGGCATATCTAGATAGCTGAATGAATTTGCTTAAATAAGCGGAAACGCTCAGGTTTCCCTGCTGTAAATGATGGAACTCCTTCCTCTTCATTTCCATAATACTCATAGGAATATGAGCATTACGGAAGGCTTCCAAAAATTCTGCCCAACCAATGTTCTGAGCATCCTGGTGTGCAGCGCAGTAATTGTCCCACCGTTGGCAGCAACTCCTTGGAGTTGATGAGCAGCATATATAACCTTCTCATGTTCAGCACATTGAGCTAAATTCAGCTTCCTTTCCACTTCCTTAATCCAATCATCCGCCTCCAACGGATCGGCAGATCCTGCGAATGTCGGAGGTCGGGTCCTCATGAATTCCCCAAGCTTAGACTGAGGTGGGTGAATAGGTACTTGCTGAGCTTGATTGACTTGATTTTGGGCCAAAGCCTGAAGAAGTTGCAGTTGCATGGCCATCATTTGTTCCATGTTGGGAGCTTGGGCATGGAGGTGGAATTGGGGCCTCATTGTTGTTGGGCTGGGTTGTTGTTGATGTTGCTTCTCGTGTTCACCATCCAAGCTCCATCAAGAAAAGTACAGAAAAGAGAGGAAAGCATAGATGAGAGACGGGGCAATTTTATCATCCCAAAACCACACACAAGATCAACACAACAGATTGAGAAAACTCAACTTTTGAAATTCAAATTAACTTTTGAAATGGCTGTACCACAAATGCATAAGGCTCTGTATAATCCATTTTATTACATCATATCATTATAAAAGCGTTCTAGTATCGATAAATGACTGAAAAAGGGTAGTCTATCTAACATCTAATTATCCTCAATGATGATACGCTCCTCTGGCTCCTCCTCGATCCTCCTCTGAGTCCGACGAGTGACTCGCCCACAATCACGGCAGTTGTTCGCGAACGCGACCGTGATCGGCTCTGCTGAAAGTAGGTGATCTCGAACGGAATGCCGGGCGCCTCGGTTGGATCCGCGATGTCGAGGTCGTAGCGGATCGGGCGCCGCACACTCTTCCGTGCCGTGAGCCTAGTGCGAGGTCTCGAGAGTCTAACCGAGCAAAGCAACAGGAGCCGGTGGAGTCGGTGTAGTGGTGGCAGCTCAAGACGCCCACCTCGCCTCGCCTGTCCTCGCCTGCATGCGTCGGCGTGGGCGGTCGACTGCAATACCGTGTGCTCGAGAGTGTCGGAGTGGTCGTAGCTCGACGTCGGGCATTCGGAGAAGTCCTATCTCTGCCGAGCTCGCGTAAGTCGCGATCGATGCTTGGGTGAATCGCACTGATGAGACAGCGTGGTCGCCCACCACGATCCGAAAGCCTCGGGTGAGTCTGCCCGCTCGTAGTCGGAAAGAAGCGTAAGGGCGATCGTCAGAATCCCCTTTGTGCCTCCCGCATACCGCTATCGCCATCTTAGCCGCATCTTGGATAGCGCTCAGACAAAGGTCCGAGGGTGCTCAATACTGCATGAGACGGGTTAAGCCGCCCATCCGGAGCATAGATGAATACTTCCATGGTCCATGAATCCATAGTCATCACTCTAGTGTTCCGCCTCCAAAATGGGCCGTTGATTATATTTCAGATGCTGCATTAATCGTCAGAGAAGAGTCGCAAAGCTCCTCACTCGCCATGAGAATGGTGATCCCATGGGGTCAAGATTTACGAAGAACCCGCCATCTACAAGTTTGAAAATAAGAGGAGATCAAGAAAGATTTTTAAATAATGAGAGTAGGACAAGAATAAGATACTAAGTAAGAAAAGAGTAGAAGCAAAAGAAACTTATATTTTTGTACATAAATTTTTATTAAATATAAATCCTTAAAGCTTCCCAAAACCTAGGGCTCGTCCTCTGACCAAGTTGGCTCGATACCACTACGTGAGACCCGGAGTAGAAACTCCTGCACTTCGTATTACTGCACTAGTCCCGCAGATCAACGCTAGTACACACAGCTCAAACAGAAAGATGATACATTGCCAACAACGCTTTATTACAATAGTATCTGAAGTTTTACAAAGGCCATTGCCTTAACTAAGGTTCACAGAACCAAAAGCATAAACACAGCGGAAGCAAAAGATAACTTGATCGACCCATCAATCTGCCACAGGCAATTGACTGGGGAAACGAATCCTAGGCATCCGAGAATAATCCACCGCATCCACATTCGGCACAGAAGTCATACTCTCCAGCTTGATCTTCTCCATTCTCTGCTTTTATATTTATAGAGCAACAGGTGAGTACAAAAATGTACTCCGCAAGTCTTGGGAAAAATGCATAGATGTAAGGTTTCACAAAGGAAGGCTATATGGTTTATTTGCAAAAATCAGCATTTTATTTCAAATCTACATAATTACTTTAAAAGCCATTTTGTAAACAACTTGTTTTTAATAATCGAAAATGGATAAGTACTTTAGTGAAGGTTAAACTATCAACACTAATATCTCAGGCCATCACAGCCAATTTTCAAAACCTCGTGTTACACCCCGATTCAACATCACGAGAGTTATACTACTCCCGAGTTTTTCTCCAACTCATTTTGTTTTGAAATTAAAACCAAAACTTCTACCATGTGAATGCATTCTTTGCTCGCCCTTGACCGTGGGCACGGCTATTCGAATAGTTTTACTCGCAGAGGTTGTACACTTTACCCACAAGAGATAAAATATCTTAATAGTCAACATGCTTCCTTTGGCATGAGACCCAGATAAATTATCACAAAGCCTTTCACCTACTCCAGTATAGTTTAAATACCACCCGCTAAGGTTTCACCACAACTCGAATCCACGAGTTGGAGCCCCCTCTTGCGCCATATGAGTACAAGAAACCCCGTCCTCACTATGAATAACCAGACACCACGGCACTCAATACACCACTGGTGATATCTAAACTACACTATTATAGGGTAGTTAGCTAGGTCGCACCCATATAGACTTGTGGTTGTACTGTTTTGCTCAGTTTGGACAAACACAAGCGCCGGTCCTTAATCGACTGTGGTGGCTCATTCACAAACCCAACAATTCTCGTGGCCGATCGCACTCACCAAACCTTCCATCCACCCTTGTCAACTTTTCCCTTTGATTTTCAAATTAACAATGGTAACATCCATTACCACTTTTCAAACAAAATATTTAACAATGGTAACATCCATTACCACTGTTCAAACAGAACATTTAACAATGGTAAAATCCATTACCAATGTTCAAACAAATCATTCATCAAAACATTTGATAAACATGCTACTCATTTGAATATTATTACATTCATTTACTACGCTAAGCATTTACTAGTATTTAAACATTCAACAATTGTAGCACTAACTCATTATTGAGTCAAAGGAATGTCCTAAGTTGACAATGGTACAAGGTAAACAATTTTCAATGGAAGGTATAACAAATTGGGTCTTTAACTAAGTTTTCTAAATTAAATTATCACTGATATAACATAAGCATGCATTAATTTAAAAATAACTACCTACTCATTTTATAAATCATTGGAGCAAGTTGATCAAAGGAAACTTGCAAAACTTAGGAGCAAAATGGTCAAAGGAGACTTGCCTTCCTGTGTCTGGTTGAAATCTTCCACAACTTGCTCTTGAGGTTGTTCGGACAAATCGGTCTCTACACGTAAATCGAGAATTCCAAATAAATAAAATAAAATAAAAATTCAAAAATTGAAAATAAATATACCAAATAAAAGATTGAAATTTTAGATGAATTTAGAAATTTGAATGGACCAATTTGGAGCTAAAATGAGAAAGATATGGCTATTTGAAAATCTCAGATTTGAATAAATCCAGAAATTCGAAATCTCGACATGTGGGGTCCATCGATCAGAAATTTCATTTAAAATGAGTCTCGACATATGGGACCCACTGACTCGGGACCCACTTGTCGCTGGCTAGCGCAGGGGTGGTCACTGACGGGTGGGGCCTACCTGTCAGCGTGGAATAAAACGGAGAAAACTCAACCTCAGCGCGCGGAGCGGGGCTCGAACGCGCGCCGAGAGAGTGAGAGGGGGAGGAGAGCGGCGCTAGCCAAGTGAGCGGGAGGCACCGCCTACCCTTAATGGGTAGGTAATCCTCTTGAGGATTATCTCGCGGAGAGGCCGCGAAGCAACGTGGCACACACGCGGTCGACGCGTGGTCGCCGCGTGGTCGCCACGCCATCGCTTTTTGACGTGGCGTGCACGCGCAAGGTGGCGGGAGGCGCTCGGTGGCGCCGACGTGGCGCCGACCGCCGCCACGCCGCCGCCACCTCGGCCGACGGCCGACGGGTCGGCGGCGGTGGCGCGACGGGACCTAGGGTCGCCGAGCTCGGTGATCGGCGCACCGCCAAGGGTACCAAAATGAAGAGGAGGATACAGGAATGCGTTGGTACCTTGCGCGAGACCGAGGGTGACCGAGAGTAGAATCGGCGAAGGGGCGGCGGTCGGAGAGGAACCTCACGGCGGCGGAGGAGATCCAGATGCAGCAGCGGCTTCGGGGAAGGGGTCACCGGATTCGCCTGGCACCAGCAATGTCGGGAAGGCGCGGCGAGGAATGAGGAAGCCCGAGGCGACCGGAATTGCTCGCCGAGTATTTGAAGCCGCGGGAAGAAATCGGGCGTAGGAGGGCTCGCGCCGGGTGATTCGCTTGAGAGGTGAGGAGGAGCGCAGCTGTAGAGGGACCTCGGGTGTGGGTTTTATAGGTCGGGAGGGTTGTAACGGCCGCGCGGGTTCGCGGACTTGGAACCGCTTGAGGAGATGAATGCGACGGCGAGGAGAGGAGTAACGCGCGTCTTTATGCCGTAAACCGACGCGTGGAGGCGGGGACTAATATGCGATCGGCGGAAATATTGTTAAGAAACCAAGCTTTAAAGCTTCGCTTCTGGATTTAATGGCGCGGCGAAGTAGACGCGGGAGGAAGAAGGTGGCGGGAAGACGATCGGTGATGGGCCCCGCATGTCGTTGAGAGAGGAAAAGAGAAGGAAATCAAAGACGGTTGGATTAGTGACGTGTGGCATAAGGAAAAGATCGGGCCGCCGGATCACTGACGAAGGGTAAGTGAAAAGGAACGATCGAGATTCAATCCGACAACCTTGATTAAATCTGGGCCGATAGGGTGTATTAAGTGGCAACGGGCGGCTGCGATTTAATACGGCAACCATGAACGGTCAAGATGACGACACGCGTCGGGTACGACGGGTTTGACATGTGGGACCCGGCGGTGAGTCCACACGCACCGGTCTATGACAGGTGGGGCCCGCTTGTCAGTGCAAATTGAAAAAAAGAAACTCAACCTCGCGCGCGGAGCGGGGCTCGAACGCGCGCCGAGGGAGCGGGGGAGGAAAGAGAGCGGCGGCGGTAACCAGTCGGGCGGGGAGGATCAACCTACCCTATAAGGTTGATTTATCCTTTGAGTGTTAGCCGATGGCCGTCTGCCACGGATGCGCGACACGTGGCGCCGCGAGAGAGGGGAAGCGGATGGGCGAGACGGCGGGATGAGCTCGGGCCGGGAGGAAGGGCTCGGATGCTTGACAAGTGTCACCGAGGGAGATTTGATATTTAAATCTTTTATATATATTTCGAAATCATTAGAAGACTTTAAAATACTTAAAAATACCAAATAAATTCCAAAATTCCAGAAAATTCACATAACTTAGTGATAATATTTTAAACATATGAAAATATTTCCAACTTATTTGGATATTAAATTTTCTTTTCAATGTAAACTTTAACTTCAGAAAATTCCAGAAAATCAGAAATTGTTAATTTAAAACTATTTCTTCAAAATAAAAGCAAAAATTGGGATGTTACATCTGATATGACTGAATTGGATGCTAGTAATTCTGTTTGCTATGCATTTGTTTGCAAAGCCGCTTTGTTTTCATTTGAGGAGATACAATCTTCTTTGCCTCCTGCTGTCACTAACATTTTGCAGGAGTACAAAGATGTCTTTCTGAAGTACATACCGCCGGGATTGCCACCGCTTCGAGGGATTGAGCATCAAATTGATTTAATTCCCAGTGCATCATTGCCCAACTGCGCATCATACAGGACCAATCCAGAAGAAATTAAAGAAATTCAGCGCCAAGTTCAAGAATTGCTTAATAAAGGGTATGTGCGTAAATCGCTTAGTCCTTGTGTTGTTCCTGTCATTTTAGTACCTAAGAAAGATGAATCATGGCGCATATGTGTGGATTGTAGAGCAATCAATAATATCACCATTAGGTATCGTCATGCTATTCCTAGATTAAACGATATGCTTGATGAATTGAGTGGCTCTGTTGTCTTCTCCAAGGTTGATTTGCGTAGTGGGCATCATCAAATTCGCATGAAATTAGGCGATAAATAAAAAACAACATTTAAAACTAAGTTTGGGTTATATGAGTGGTTAGTAATGCCTAATGCACCTAGCACCTTTATGAGACTAATGAACAAAGTTTTACATGCTTTCATTGGTAGATTTGTGGTGGTTTATTTTGACATACTGATATATAGCAAATCACTAGAGGAACATTTTGACCATTTACGTGCTGTTTTTTATGCTTTACGTGGTGCACGTTTATTTGGTAATCTCGAGAAGTACACCTTTTGCACCGATCGAGTAGCGTTTCTTGTCTATGTTGTTACTCCATTGGAAATTGAAGTTGATCAACCGAAGGTTGAAGCAATACAGAGTTGGCCAACTCCTAACACGGTCACACAGGTGTGGAGCTTTTTGAGACTTGCTGGATTCTATCGCCGCTTCGTGAAAGATTTCAGCACCATCGCTGCACTATTGAATGAGCTCACTAAGAAGAACGTACTATTTGTTTGGAAAACTACACAAGAGAACGGCTTCACCACGTTGAAAGATAAGTTAACACATGCACCACTACTCCAACTCTCTGATTTTAATAAAACTTTTAAACTAGAATGTGATACTAGCGGAATTGGTTTAGGTGGCATGTTATTACAAGAGGGTAAACCTATATCATACTTCAGTGAGAAATTGAGTGGGTCTAGTTTGAACTATTCTACTTATGATAAGGAGTTATATGCACTATTTCGAACCTTAGAAACTTGGCAACATTACTTATAGCCTAAAGAATTTATTATGCATTCTGATGATGAATTCTTAAAGCATATTCGAAGTCAAGGTAAACTGAACCGCAGACATACAAAGTGTGTTGAATTTATTGAGTCTTTCCCTTATGTCATAAAACATAAGAAGAGAAAGGAGAATATTATTGCTGATACTTTGTTTAGGAGATATACCATGCTTTCACAACTTGATTTTAAAACATTTGGATTGGAAATTATTAAAGAGCAATATGTGCACAATGCTGATTTTACGGATATATTGTTGAATTGTAAAGAAGGGAAAACATGAAACAAATTCTTCATTAATGATGGGTTTGTGTTTAAAGCTAACAATCTATGCATTCCAACTAGCTCCGTTCGTTTGTTGTTGTTACAGGAAGCATATGGAGGTGGCCTGATGGGACATTTTGGCATGAAGAAAACAGAGGATATACTTGCTGATCATTTCTTTTGGCCAAAGATGAGACGGGACGTTGAGCGCTACATTGCTCGCTGCACTACATGTCAAAGAGCTATGTCACGACTTAATCCTCATGGTTTATACATGTCTTTACCTATTCCTAGTGTTCCGTGGGAAGATATTTCAATGAACTTTGTCTTATGATTGCCTAGAACAAAGAAGGGGAGGGATAGTATATTCGTTGTTGTTGATAAATTTTCTAAGATGACACACTTTATACCATGCCATAAGAGCGATGATGTTGCTAATATTGCTAATTTATTCTTTCGTGAAGTTATTTGTTTGTATGGTGTGCCTAATACTATAGTTTCAAATCGTGATGCTAAATTCCTTAGCCACTTTTGGAGAACTTTATGGGCTAAACTGGGGACTAAGTTGTTATTTTCAACTACTTGTCATCCCCACACTGATAGGCAAACTGAAGTTGTGAATAAAACTTTATCTACAATGCTTAAGGCTGTGTTGAAAAAGAATTTTAAAATATGGGAAGAATGCTTGCCTCATATTGAGTTTGCTTACAAGGATCATTACATTCTACTACAAAGATGTGCCCTTTGAAGTTGTTTATGGTTTTGTACCTCGTGCTCCTATCGATTTAATGCTTATTTCATCTTTGGAGAAATTGAACTTTGATGCTAAACAACATGCTGAATTGATTTTAAAAATGCATGAGACAACGAAGAAGAATATAGAGCGCATGAATGCTAAATATAAAATTGCTGGTAGTCAGGGGAGAAAACATTTAACTTTTGAACCTGGAGATCTTGTTTGGTTGCACTTGAGAAAAGATAGGTTCCCTGAATTGAGAAAGTCAAAATTGATGCCAAGAGCTGATGGTCCTTTCGAGGTGTTAGAAAAGATTAATGATAATGCATACAAACTTGAGCTACCTACAGATTTTGGGGTTAGTCCCATTTTTAATGTTGCAGATTTAAAGTCATACTTGGGAGAAGAGGACGAGCTTGAGTCGCGAACGACTCAAATGCAAGAAGGGAGGATGATGAGGACATCCCTTCCATGGATACAATCGTATCTACACACACAATTCACCCATAACAAGTCTTGCATGGTCCACTTACTCGAGCTCGTGCTCGCAAACTTAATTACTGTGAATTGCTCCTAATTTGTATATTACTGAGAATAGACCGCTACCTGATGAAAGTGATTTAATTGTGCTTAGGAACATGGAAAATGATGAAGGAGAGGCAAGTGGAGTCATAGACATGCATGGAAGGCACAATGAAGGTCACTACGTTACTTTGGGATTGAGTCAAGTAAGAGTTGGAGTTGGGCTCATTTTGGAATCAGATTTGAACCGCCACGATAGTATCAGGTTCAAACGGACGTAACTTCTTTATACGGACTCCGTTTTGGACATTCTTGGACTTCATGGAAAGCTTATAAAGTGTACTTTCCAACGGATCTAACCTCATCTTCAAATTCCATTCGAGCCGATCACAATCTTTAAAAGAGTTCATATCTATTTCTGATTCTGACTTGAAAAAGGTGTTGTACCACCTCTATTTGGGCCCATGAGCCTTGTAACCCTAGGGACGTGCGCCCACTTCCCTAGCTGCCACGCCTGGTCGTCTCCCTATAAAGGAGCCGCCACCTTCCTTTTCCAAAATGGGGATTTCGTTGAGTTTAGGTTTAGCCATTGTGCAAACTTCTGTTCTTTAGTTGTGTCAGATGACCACCTGTCAAGACTGCCTTCGGGATCCCTCCTTTGTTTTTTTATACCATCAATCTTATTCACAACATCAATTGCCTACATCTTATTCTTGCTAGTTCTTTGATTGCTCGCAGGGATTGAACTTCGTGTTCAAGTTGATTGCGCTTCCAGCTTGATCAACAACATCTCGGAGTTGGTTCAACGATTGCTAAGGCGCAAGCATCGCCGCATTTGGTTGTAGTTGGATCGCAAGAGTCACCTTCACCAAAATCGATAGTTATCAATCTCATTGAAAGATCGGACACCCGCCTCCATCATACAACTAGCAATACTAAAATCCTAATGCATGTCATTCCCGCAACATTTTTTTTTGAGAAATCACCTATTTTGTTTGGCATGCATAATAATGCACGCCTTGTGATCCAAAATAGACATCTTTGTAGAGATGGTTTTGGTTTACAAATGTGTGCTTGTTGTTTTGTCTTTTGAGGCAATGTCCACCAAATGGGCCTATCAATTATTTATTGCTAGTGGTGTTAGAAAGATAAGTATGTGATTAATAGGCAAACTATGTTAAAAATAAAGGTATTAACTATTTCTTTTTTAATATGTATTGAACTAACACGACATCATTTTTGGATTGAGAGAGTATTGCCCAATAATATAATATTATCCTCAATTTGAGTACATACAGTAATCAATTTTTAGTAATATAGGATGGCAATGTTTTGTTCATTCCCAATGAAACTACTAGGATTCCTTTATAGTGTTATGAAAATTTAGAATTTGAATATAAAAGATCAAATTTCAAACATTAGAAACACTAAAATTTTAAAATGAATTTCAAATCTCATTTGGATTTATGTAATTTAATTTATTTTTTAAAAGTTTAGAACTTTCAATTTGAATTAAATGATTTAAACAACATAAGTTTGAAACTCTAAAAGTGAATTTTCAGTAAATCAAATTACCAAATTTTGACAAAAAAATCAAATGTGCATAATTCACATTTTCAAAAGGTCAAAATTGTTAAATTCAAATTTTCAATATTAGAAAAAATCTTTTAAAACACAAATTGTGTTGTCGAAATTTCTAAATTAGAAATTACAAAATTACTCCCTCTGTCCAATTTTATAAGGCATATTTTCTCTTGGCATATAAACCAATAAGATATTGAAAATGACTAGACTACCCCTAATTATTATCTCTAAGCACCATATTCAATGCATGCATGTAGAGAATATCAAGTATAGCTTGATATTTATTAGGGTTATGAAAGGACCATCACACTAATTTTGCATTGAAATATGAAATACGCCATATATTTATGGATAAGAGCATAAAAAATACATCCTACAAAGTTGGATGGAGGGAGTAATATTTTAAATTTTTAAATCAAAATTCTATATGAAAACTTGAAATTCAAAGACTTCAAATTTAAAATTCGAGACTACAGTTTATATAATTTTCAAGTTTTAATATGGAAGACATTGTGCGATGGAATAGTGTTGCCTTTTTTCCCACTCGACTTAACTGTGAGCACATCACTTGGTAGTCACTTGTGTTGCGAAATCGGTGTAGAATAGATTAGCGACAACGCAATCCACAAACACATTCGACGAAGGCAATCACACAATATCACAAGGCACTAGAAGAATAGAACACCAGAACGTAGGCTTTATTGATAATAGATTGATTTAGGGCCTGTTCTTTTGGTTTCGGCTGATGGCTTTTGGCTGCGGCTGATGGCTTTTTGGCTGTTTGCGACAGATATTGCGGAAAGAGAGATACTTGCTTGCGATTTTTGATGGTACAGATATTAATTTTTTAATGTGTACTACAATTAACTTGTAGATCTCATCTTAAAAAATACTCCGCTTAAAAGTTAGTTATCAGAGCAAAAGCTAAAAGCGGCTTTTAGAAGTCGCAAAGAATGTGTCCTTATATGGTACAATGCCTCTATATTTATAGTAGAGAACTACCAAGGGTAGTTTAGATATTTGCCCACGTCGGAAACCCTTTAGGTTTCGTAACACTCCCCCTTAGGCAAATTCTACGGTATGCATATGCCTTATCAAAAACTCCTTCCAAAAAACCCAGTGGGAAAAAAGGAATGGAGAAAAGAGTACATCACATCCATTCCTTATGGCACTTGTTGCCTTATTAAAAACCTTATGTGAGAAAACTTCAGGAAAAACTCACAAAGAGAAAAAGAGTGCAACATTTAGATCTTTAGGATCATGTAGGTCTTTTGGCCTTACATATGGACTGTGGTTCAGGGATTCATTCCCCCTAAACCTTGTAACTCTTTAAGTCATCTCATACCAATGCCTCGAACGTACTTATGGAAACTAGTGGCCGGTAGTGATTTTGTGAATAAATCTGCTAGATTATCACAAGACTTAGCCTTTAATACCTTTATCTCCCCCTTTTTTTTGAAGCTCATGAGGATAAAAGAATTTAAGAGCAATATGCTTCGTGATATTACTCTTAACATAGCCTATTTGTATTTGTGCAAGACAAACGACATTATCTTCATAGATAATGGTGGGGTCATTAATGGTGCTCATACCACATGACTTCTGGATGTGGCTAACTATTCGCCTAAGCCAAACACATTATCATGAGGCTTCAGATGATGCAATTATTTTTAGTGGTTTGTAGATGTAGCTACCAAGGTCCGCTTGAATGATCACGAGAGATGGTTGTACCACCATAAAAATACAAATCTTGTCCGAATTTCGCATTATGTGGGTCGATAGATATCCAAAGATCTGCATACCCAACCATAGTCAATTCTTTGTTCTTCGGGTAATATAATCCAAGATCTTGTTCACCCTAAAGATACCTGAATAGGGTTTTAATGCCAGCCCAATGTCTTTGGGCTGGAGCTGCGCTGTGCCTAGCTAGCAAGTTTACCACAAAGGTAATATCTGACCTTGTGTAGTTAGCTAGGTACATTAGTGCCCCAATGGCACTTAAGTATGGGACATATGGCCCAAGAATTTCCTTATTTTTCATCCTTGGTCTAAAGGGATCTTTATTTGCTTCTAGGAATCGAACCACTATCTGTGTTTTTACTGGATATGACTTATCTATGTTAAATTTCTCTAATACCTTCTTGGTATAAGAGGATTGATCTACTAATTAAAACTCCTTCAGGGAGATGCTCAAGCTGCAGGCCTAAGCAAAACTTAGTTCGGCCCAAGTCTTTCATTTCAAATTCTTTAACAAGATAGGAACTTGCTTCTTTTATGTCCTCTGTCGTCCCGATGATATTCAGATCATCGACATATAGTAAAATAATGCAGAATCCATTCTAGGATTTCTTTGTGAATATGCAGGGACAGTCTTCACTATTAGTGTATCCCTTCTTCAGGAGGAAATCACTAAGTCTGTTGTACCACATTCTACCAGACTATTTTAAACTGTACAACAACCTTTCCAACTTGACGTTGTACATGTTTCGATTTAGTCTATCTTGGTCCGGAATCTTTACTCCTTCAGAAAGTTTTATATAAATATCCGAATCAAGTGACCCATGTAAGTATGCGGTCACTCAAAATCAATAACGGGTCTCGCGTGAACCCTTGTGCCACAAGTCTCACTTTGTATCTCATCACCTCATTGTTTTCGCTTTCTCTCTGGACAAAAACCCATTTGCATTCTAAAGATAATACCTTGGGCAGATTCGGGCTATCGGGCCAAATACTTTTCTTTTATTTAGCAAGAGTAATTATGCCTCAATTGCTTCCTTCTGCTACCCTAGTTTGAATGCTTCATCATTCAGCTAAGATCTTTGGTTCGGATCCAGCTTCAAGGTTCTTAGCAATCTTTGAGGCGAAATAGATTTTTATTCTTCTGTCATTCAGCTAAGATCTTTGGTTCTGGACCTCATTCAAGTTTTTATCTTGTATAGTTCTCCCGACTCAACAAAATTTGTGGATATTTCATCATTTATCTCATCAAGCTCCTCGTGATTTCCCACAACGACGGAGTCTAGTTGTTCCGAAGTCCCAGTATTAGTTTATGGACATGCAATTGTACTTGGGCTACGATCTTCAGGATCAATCCCTTCAAGGGTTCTCTCAACTTCAGATTGAGCCTCTTCAACTGATGTGGGAGATGTCTCATTCTCGTTGAGTTTCATTTTCTGCAGACGTCTCCGCAGAATTGAGGCCTCATTCTCCAGTACTACCCCCCTGTTTTTCACATGAAGGGTTGGAATGGTTCGAATATCCTTCTGGGGTATTTCCACTCTCTGCGAAGCATTTGCTGCTGGTACGTAAAACTTTGTCACTCCCTTCTGATCAGTGAAGGCATCTGGCAAGTTATTTGCAATTTGTTGCAGGTTTATTATTCGCTAAAATTTTAGGTTAGATTCTGTGGTGCGTAGATCTAGGGCCTGAATGCTTGAGGCATTCTAGTCTATTTCTCGACATTTATCATCATTTAGGTACTTTCCTACCCCTAATACCAAAAAATTATCTTCATCGAAGATGCAATCGGCGTGTCTAGCCGTAAACATGTCTCCCGTGGTAGGTTCAAGATATTTAATTATCGATGAGGATTCAAAACCAATATATACTTCCAACTTTTGATGGGGCCCATGGCTGTCCATTGTGGTGGTGACATTAGCACATATACAGCGTAGCCAAATTTTCGCAGATGAAAAATATTTGGTTCTTTTCCATGCACTAGCTGTAAGAAAGAAACCTAATGGTATGCAGTTGGTCTTAAATTTATTAGTGCTACTGTATGCAACACAATATGTCCCCAACAGCTGGTGGGGAGCCTACTATTCTGTAGTAGGGGTCTAACAATCAGCTTAATCCTTTTGATAAATGACTCTGTAAGGCCATTTTGAGTTTGGACATGTGGTACAGAGTGCTCTACTTTAATGCCTAAGGTTAAACAATAGTCATTAAATGTCTTAGATGTAAATTCTCCAGTATTGTCCATCCGAATGGACTTAATTCTTTCTTCTGAAAAGTTTGCCCTCAATATGATGATTTGAGCTATTAGTTTAGCAAAAGCGTGGTTCCTAGTAGACAACAGGCATAAATTGGACCACCTAGTAGAAGCATCTATTACCACCATAAAATATCTAAAATGACACGACAGGGGTTGAATGGGTCCACGTATATCACCTTGTATTCTTTCTAGGAAAATAGATGATTTTGCCTCTACTTTCAGGTAAGAAGGTCTAGTGATAAACTTTCCTGTAGCACAGGCTAGGCATAAGAAATTTTCAGGTTTAGAAATAGTTTTTAAGCTATGGCTAATAGAGTTGCTCACTATTTTTCTCATCATACCTATTCTAGGGTGCCCTAAGCGATCTGCCAAATCTTAAAAGGTTCCAAAGCTTTATACTCTATTTTCATTGCTACATATTCTTCAGGTTTTATGTAAGTGTAATATAACCCGAAGGAGGAGGAAAGTTTCTCAACCACTCTTTTCTGATCGTTGTCAGATTTGGTTAAGAGGAGGTATTCTGCACCACCCTCATTTTCAATCTCAATACGGATATCATTCAATCAAATATCCTTAAAACTCAATAGGGTACGCTTTGATTCGGGATACAAAAGGGCATCCTCAATTACTATTCTCGTACCCATAGGGAAAATAATTGTGGCTCTTCCGGTCCAACAATTAGAGCATCGCTTCCGACGATGGTCATGATATTTTTCATTTTCTTTGTTAACGTATGGAAATACTTTATTTCCCTTAGTATGGAGTTGGTGGTTTCACTGTCTACCAGACAAATCTCTTCCTCTGTCATCTGATCTGATGGGTGGCTCTCTATAGAGTATAATATAGTCAAATAATAATACAACAAGAATAAATATTTAAAAGAATAGACAACTTATTTTATTCATCGAAATAATGTTTAGACCCTAAACAATTAATGTTTCATAAGAGCATGAACAATCCACTATTCTTCTTGGATAACCTAAACTGATAAAGCAAACTTAAAAAAATTATGACATTTAGAGTTGCCTGAGGAGACAGCCTATGGCCTACTGCAGATCGCCATATGTGTCAACCTCCATGTGATCACCTCCTACTGTAGTGTCGAGCTCCATCACTGCATTCGGGGCATCACCATTCAGCATCCTCTTGCCTTTGGCAACTGACTCTTAGTAGAGCTCCACCAGATGCCTTGGGGTGCGACAATTGCGGGACCAATGATCCATGCAACCACACCTGTAGCAAGGAGGAGGGTAGGTTTTCTTGTTACCCAAATCTGGCTTCTGTGCCTTGCCTCTCCCTTGCCCCATTCAATGGGCTTACCATTACTCTTCTCGCACACTCGCTTCTTCCACCGTCCACCTCTCTGCAGAGGGTCCTTTCCGTGGCCCTAGCTACCACTGGTCCTCCGGGAATAAGCGTGTGCTTCTGGCAATGGTTGTGACCCATTAGGACTAGTCTGATAGCTCTTCATCAGTAGTTCGTCATTCTTCTCTGCCTTGATAAGAGTGGTAATCAGCTCTGAGTACTTCTTGTACTTGGTCTGACGGTAATACTGCTGGAGCGTCCAGTGAGTAGGGTGAAAAGTGCTCAAAGTCTTGTCAATCATCTCAGTATCAGTAATCTTCTGGTTACAGAACCTGAGCTTAGCGACAAGCTTATGAATAGCAAAATTATATGCAGACACCCTTTTGAAATCCTGGAACCTGATGTTGGTCCATTCACGCTGTGTTTCAGGCAGCATGATGGATCTCTGCTGATCATACCTCTCCTTCAGGGAGTTGCATAGTGCTAGCGGGTCTTCTTCCAGAAGATACTCAAACTTTAGGTCTGTGTGGATATGGTGTCTCAAGAAATGTAGTGCCGCACATTTGATGGCATCAGGAATGGCGGGAGCCCCAACTACAGGCTGAGTTATGGCGGCGCCGAGTGATCTGGCCATCAAGTTGATCTTAGCATACATGGCCGATGTGAGATAGTTGCTATAGGTAAATAGCAAGGATATTGCAAAATCAGTAAGGTATTGAATTTATCTATTCAACAGATAAATTTTTGGAATTTTCTAGCAATTTTAATAATTTTCTGCTAATTAATAAATAATTTTTAGAAATATTAAATAAGCAGAAAACAACATACTGAATAAAGTAATTCCAGAAGTATAAATAACAATGCCACAATATTAATTGGACAACAGTAAAGCTGAAATAATCCAGTAAATAAAACATATAGAATAAAATCAGTCTACTAGACTAAATTGTAATTATGACAAACAACAGGGACATATTTATAATTTTATTTTCAGTTTTTATTATGTTAATTTTAATTTAATCGATACCCAGTGGGCTAACTGCAAAGAGCCATCGCATATTGTAATTTCATAAAAGCCTAAGGGCTTTTTTACAAAAAAATCCCGGCCCCCCTTATCTCTTCCCATCGACGCAAAAATCAGGCCTTGGCCTCATCGGCCGCAACGGCCTCGCCGCCTCTCCTCTTTCGCGACGAAACGCCGCGCGGCGCGACACGCGCATGGCGCTACCGCGCGATGGCTTGGTGGCCGCGGAATCGAGAGGCGACTGGGCGCTTGCGGGCACCGCAACCGTGACCTACCGCGGTGGCGCCATGGCGGGCTTCGCGATTGAGATTTGCCACGGTGGTCGCCGCCGCCGCCATGGCGGTCGGGATCTCATCGCGTTATCGACGGCCGCAATGGCGCGAGGTTTTAGCGTATGGCCGCCGCAGCGCTTGCTTGGCGCCGGCACCAAAGGAGACGGCGGGTCGTGCGCAGCCTCGGCGGCCGCCGTGGCGATCGATATGTCGCCGGCGCCGTTGTGGTAGGCACCGAGCGACCAAGATCTGCCACAAGGCGGCTCGCGCTTCGTGCACTCGGAAGAGGCCAGCGGCTTGTGCGGTGCCACGCACGCCGCGGCTACCATAGCGCGATCTCATCGCTAGTGGCTTTCGCGCGACCATAGCTCGCTGCGTGACGAGGTGGCTGGCCACCACGGCCGCCGTGGTAGGCATCTAACTAACGGTTGCCACGGCAGACGCGAGCAAGGGCGCGCCGCGCGCAGTGAGCACATCTTTTTCGGCGCAACGCTTGAGCACATCTTTGGGCGGCGCTCAAAGCAAGCGATCATGGTGCATGCGCGACAGCGAGTACGGCAACGAGTAGCCGAGTGCGGTGGTGTCTTTGGGGCGCCGCCAGGTGAGCTCAAAGGCGATCATGGTTGCTGGCCACAGTAGGGGCCGGGGGTTTTCAGGCGCCCAATGACTGATGTCCTACCGCGGCGTGCGAGGGTATCCTGGGGACTTGCCGTGGCAGCAAATAGGGTCGTTGTGCTGCCGTGGTGGCCTACAGCCAATGGGGGCTTCAGGCCCGTAGATTGATTTCGATCCATGATTTAGTTGTTTGATCTAATGGATTTGCATAATGAATAATCATGCATATAAAGTATATATCAACCTGGTGCTAGCTTCAACTAGAAAGCATTTGATTTATGTTCTATCCTGAGATGATAAGGTGATCTAGGCTCTAGATAAAGATCTATAGAAATATAGATCTATTAACAGATCGTTCTATTGCTGATTAACATAAGATTAATCCGAAAATATGATATTGCTTGACAGTATGAAATCAATCTAGATTGAAAACAAGGACAATGCTGCATAAGAGATTAGTTCGTGATTTTGCATACCGTACACCTCATAGAGTTTCGTGTTGATAACGTGTTGCGAAATCGGTGCAGAATAGATGAACGGTAATGCAATCCACGAACACAATCGGCGAAGGTAATCACACAAGGCACCAGAAGAATAGAGTACCAGAACATAGACTTTATTGATAATAGATTTATTTACATGATACAATAACTCTATATTTATAGTAAGAAAACTACCAAAGATAGTTTAGATATTTACCCACATCGAAAATCCTTTAGCTTTGAATAACCTGCTCCCAACCTTCCACATCTTCCAGACCAGATTATGGTGTGAACCACGCCAAGACCTATGATGCAAATTAAATGCAAATTTGCTCTCCGTCCTATGCAATAACAGTTAGGGCATCTCCAATGGTCTGAGTCAGCTGGCTATTTGCATGTACACATCAGCATAAATCCTATGTGGAGGAAAGAGAGTATGCAAAAAAAATCGAGCCGGCTCTTCCTTAAGCACTAGGCTATAACAGAAAACGAGGCAGTCTCTATAAATGACTGTGTGTGCATGTAAGTATCAAATAACTATCCTTATAGACAGTCCTTTGTATGCTAGCTATTTAGTTGATGATGTGGAAGTCTTCTAGTTAGTTGCTAGCTAGGACCATTGGAGATGCCCTTATTCACAGTAAGACATTTAGCTGGGTTTTTTGTGAACCTAAATGTATGCTTTATCAGACAAGTGCTGAGTTGGATGTACACAATTTATGATTTCTCCACCTCATTAATTTACCACGTTTGAACCATGAACTTATGATCGATATAATATATTTTCCGAGGTAAATTAATTCTTTGAGGCGCTAGTCCTTTGCTTTTCATGTCCACGTGCGTTGTTCCACCTTAACACTACAAGAATGCAGCTTTACTCAATACATTCGACATGATATGCTTAGCTCTTTGCGTGTTGGGGGAAACCCAGGCATTTTGGCTGTACCGTGTTTGCCTCTACGGCCCTATAAAAGGCAGTGCTGTTCTACCCGTTGTTGAGACTTGTAGAGTCTAGCAAGTTGGTCGGGTCATCTCTTGCCGTCCATACTAAACTGCCATATTCGACTACCAGGTACTGTAAATATCCTCGTTTCTTATTTTGTGACTAGCACTACCAGGTACAACAAGAGTGAATATTGCTTCTCTTTTCCCAGGAAAAGTACAAGTATATTGTCTACATGCACCTGTGGAGCAACGAGATACTGCCAAGTGGTAACAAGGCAACAACCAGTTCAAGGATTGCAGAGTGTTGTTTTCGTGGTGAAGAAAATCTATAGATTACTACGTCTCAATTTATCTTCTCGGAAGTTTCACTGCAACAGAGCAGAGGGGTAAATGAACGTCACTTTATAGCAGTAGATCAGTACTAATTTCAGATAAGTACATACAGTATAGTTACCATATACAGAATAGTATTTTTTTTGAACATATCATATGTGGTCTTAAAATAGTGAAAAAATAAGTGGCATTGATTAGCTGTTTCTAACAGTAATTACTCACTGGGAAACATGCGTATATCCACATGTAGGAGTACATTCTAAACTTCAAATCACGTATTAGGGCCCTTAGTCGATTGCTAAAATCAATCTTGGACATGATCCCAAGCAAATTAACCCAGCACGTACGCATAGATCTACCTATGCACACTACATTGCATATGGCCATTGTGTGGCTCACAAATTTAGGTAGCGTTCAGAATAGCGATGGTTTTTGACTTTTGCTAAAATTTCATGTAGCTATCTTATTTTTTATCAGAGCTGAGTTGGCTTATTAGACATAATTAAATCTAAAAATATAAAAATAAAAGCGCACGCTAATCTAGAGCGGACAATGCAAAGAAATACGGAAAAACAAAATTCAAAAATTAAAAAAAAAAAAAACGCTACAAGACAAAAATAGCCAACAGTTGCTTCCATCGCACAAGACAGTGTTTCCGCCACTATCGCCGTGTTGAGAAGTCAAGTGAGCGCTCCAAAGGTCCAAGACTAGTACTTCCTCTGTCCATAAATATAGGTTGTTGTAGGTTTTGTGCGGTCAAGTTTTTCAAGATTTGACCATTAATATATGTTAAAATATATAGATTAACTACATAAAAATAATACCATTATATTTGTCTTGTAAAATTCTTTCATAATATATATTTTATTATTAGTTTTGCTATTATATTATGATAATAAATTATAGTTAAAGTTTTATGTTAGAGACCGTAAAAAATAAAAAAATAATCTATATTTGTAGACGGAGGGAAAAGCAATCTATATTTGTAGACGGAGGGACCATCACACAAAGGATTATCTCTCCAAATTGCACGAGCAAAGTTGAATTTACACACTAACGGTGCTAGCTATCCCTCAACCGTTAGATTGTGATCCTGCAGTAACAATCATGCCCTGACACGAACCTGTTTAGCATGGCATGATCATGTCATGGCGGCATCTATTAAACAAGTCAAGAAACGCTGAGACAAATCATGATACAAGTATTGAACATGGTTTGACACGAGGTACAACCTAATGATTATCTGTCACTATCTAAATTTAAACTAAAATCCCTAAAAGTAGATACGATTCATAGCTATTAACTTTCTCACTGTCCTGTCTCGTATTGCATATGTCATATCATGAATGTCATTTATCATCATTTTATTATGTGTCACAATTGTCATCAATTTAATACCATAATGAATAGAATATGAAGAAATACCACATGGCATAAACAAAACAGCAATTATCAACTATCAATCATTATTTTACTATGCACCTGCCTCTTTCTTAAATGCGACGACTGAAAAGATTTAAAGATGACAACACACCCGAAGTTACTCCTCCTACAGGAAATATTTACTCTCAAAACCAGCCATAATAGTACCTGACATCAATTAATTGGCAATGTTTCTACACGTTTCCCAAATCCACCCTTTTTCTTTCTTTACTAGACAGTCTCCCTTTACTGTCTCGGTATTCAAAATATCATAACTCTCAATTGCCATACCGTAAAATAGCAAACCATACCAGTTCTGTAATCTACACAAAATTCCGCACATTTTCTTAGTTGGTCATAAGTTCAGGTTAAACCATCTAAATATCCATTTTTAACCTAGAAAACAGATCTGTCATCTTCCGGACAGCCGAATTAATAATTTTATATCTTTTAATCTTCATATGCAAATATATTAAACAATGACATTATTATAGTTTATAGGAAATTTTTTATCATTTATAGTTATTCCTAAAATTTAATTCTGGAATTAAGTTAGTCAATTTAATATTTTCCCACGACTACGCCCAACAAAGAAACCGTATCTGACAACAACTTCCTAAAATTCATATCTTTTAATCTAGTTATCTAATTATGTTCTTGGACTTTTTAAAAACCTTAGAAAATTACTTAAAATGTTCATGTTGACCAAATTCTTAGATTAGTGCACTTACTATTTTTAATCTAAAGGTTAACACATGCTATTGAAACACGATAAATACACCGACAGTGGAATTATAAAATTTATATCTCCCTATCTACTCATCCGATTAATCTAAATAAAAATTCTATAGAAAGATATTGACATTCTCTATAATTCTCTAGTAGATGAGATCTCAAATTATATCCACAAACTACTAGTAAAAATAGTACAACAGATCAAACTGATCTGCTACTCAATTTTCCCCAACGAACACTCGCTATCCCTCTCGAATCCAGATCCTAATATGTAATTAAAATAATTCACAAAACAGAGAGTAAATATCAGATCGTTATCCAAATGATGACCTTCCAGAACCATGATCTCTTCCTCCCTCTCTCTTCAGAACTTTTCCTGCTACTCTTCTCTTCTTTCCCCCTGTTTTTTTCGTTTTTGAGTTTTTTTTCCCCTGGATGGTTCTTGTAAGCAGCGGCTGCTTGCAGTGACTCACGTACACTCACATGGCGGATGCGAGGTGCATGCAAGCACGTCACCTGGATGGTGTTTTAGCAGCTGTCGGGCAGAGGTTGACCGGCAGCTGTCCTCACGTGCAAAAACACGCACTCGGCGGGAATGTTTAACCGACAACCATGTGCGTTTATCATTTAACATGTTATTCGGCTCTTTGCTCTTGTTTCTCCTTGGCTGCATTGCAAGAGATGATGTCGCCTTGATTCACTTAAGATTCACATACGTAAGAATTTGTTAAACTAGGCTGCATAGCATGTATATGTATAGTTGATGTATCTTGATGTGCCAATTAGGCTCCATATTAAATAGAACTATATTCATTGTACAACTCTACTATCTATACTTGAAAATTGATATAGTTGTACTCCTTATATATAAAATTGTAAAGAAAACACCAAATAATTAGTGTAAATGTTTTTGCTTTATAATTTGTGTTATCAGCGATTTGTAAAAGCTATCTTTTTCATTTGTAATATATAAATAGATGGCAGCCGGTACAGCTAGCACTAGTTCATCAGAAGGGGCATTGATTGATAGACGGCTCCTGAAAGCCGCCACAACTGGCGATGCCAGATCAATGCAGGACATGGCATCGCAGGATCCAAGCATTTTGCTTGGAACAACTCCACAAGGGAGCACCTGCCTTCACATATCCTCCCTTCATGGCCACCATGGATTCTGCAAGGATGTCCTAACGCTAAACCAGTCCCTCCTCGCCGTTGCTAACTCGTACGGCGAGACTCCACTGCTCACCGCCGTGACAAGCGGCCATGTCTCTTTGGCTTTTGATTTACTCAGGTGCTGCCGTGCTCTGGGATTGAGTGAGGCAATCTTGAAACAAGACAAGGATGGATGTAATGCACTACACCACGCCATCCGCAACGGCCATAAGGCCATTGCGCTGGAGTTGATAGCAGCAAAGCCTTCCCTGTCGCAAGGTGTCAACAACTTCAATGAGTCACCCATGTTCCTCGCGGTGATGAGAGATTTTACAGAGGTCTTCGAGAAACTATTGGAACTTCCTAGTTCCGCTCACACGGGAGCCTGTGGCATCAATGCTCTGCATGCCGCTATAACTAATGGGAATTCAGGTGAGAACTACAGAGTAAGATAGTGTGTGTGTGTGTGTATATATATGTGTACCCATGTTCGTCGTGGTGACGAGAGATTTTACAGAGGTCTTCGAGAAAAAACTGTTGGAAGTTCCTAATTCCTCTCACATGGGAGCCTGTGGCATCAATGCTCTGCATGCCGCTATAACTAATGGGAATTCAGGTGAGAACTACAGAGTATGATAGTATGTGTGTATATATATATGTGTGTGTACTCATGTTCATCGTGGTGATGAGAGATTTTACAGAGGTCTTCGAGAAAAAATTGTTGGAAGTTCCTAATTCCGCTCACACGGGAGCCTGTGGCTTCAATGCTCTGCATGCCGCTGTGAGGAATGGGAATTTAGGTGAGAATTACAGGGTATGATAGGATATATATATATATATATATATATATATATATATATATATATATATATATATATATATATACAAACTGGAATTTGAATTATAAACTGATTTTCTAATCAATATTACTGTACATAATTACTAATCCTCAACTTGCTATATACTCTATATCCTTGGTTGTTAACCATTGTACATGCCTTGATTTGTTTTCAGATATTGCTAAAAAAATTATGGAGAAGCGTCCTAAGCTGGCGAGAGACGAAAGCAATGCACACCATAATGTTGGCGTGAAATACGTGACTCCAATGCACATGGCTGTAGTTTGGGACAAGGTTGATGTGCTACGAGTGATGTTGGAACATGATTGGTCATTAGGGTCTGTAGTAACCGCAGACGATGGGACTCCTCTCCTTGTTTCTGCCGCATTTAGAGGTCATGTTGGTGTTGCTCAGGAGCTTCTCAACCATTGTCCAGATGCTCCCTACTGTAAGCCAGATGGCTGGACATGTCTTCATGAAGCTGTATCGTTAGGTCATACGGAGTTTGTTGAATTTATCCTGAGGACACCGCAGCTTCGGAAAATCATTAACATGCGTACCAGCAAGGGAAAAACTGCTCTACATCTCGCAGTCCATAAGTGCAATCCCAAAATCGTTGCTGCTCTACTATTTCACCCAGACATAGACTATACAATGCTTGACAGCAATGGTAATCCAGCTGCTTGGGAATTAGGGACTGCCACAGATCATGCCAAGACCTTAAACTGGGTAAGCATGTTATCAATATATTGGTCCATATAAATGTTTAGAAATAAGTCACAAAGCAAGTACCGGATCCAATGTGATAGTATTGGTGTCAAGTGACCCCAATGCCATCTACCTTAACCCACGAAGAATTTAATGCTCATTGTGATATCATAAAGTACGTTACTAATTTGTGCTTACAGTTACCTAGTGTGCCTGTGGTTACCCAGTGACTGGTCATGGTGATATCCAAGATGCGCGCACCGTTAAACATTTGATTTTATCATTGAGCACAACTAGTCATTTGACAGTAGCTAGAAGTATAGAAACTGTGCGGATGCAGGCGCGCTCAAGTTAGCTTCTAGTGATAGCTTCTAGTGATGCAGCACAACTAGTCATTTGACAGTAGCTAGAAGTATAGAAACCGTCATGTTTTTCTATTTTAATTTTTTTAAAATTTAATTATGCTAAATACGTCAACTTAGCTACAGTGAAAAATCAGCCAACTACAGTAAAAAAATCCATAAGCCATCGTCATTCTGAACGCTACCTTAGCTTGCACAAACAATCATTAAGTACATTTCAATGGGAAAGGAGAAGCACTTTAAACCCCATGACTGTAACTCGTTTCAAGTTTAATTAGCAACCATCTCACAAATAGAATTATTTGTTTAATTACATGGGACAATTCAGATTATAAAATAATATTACATTTACTTCTTAGTTAAAATGTTTGCAGCTAATTAATGCGACCACGCTCATTTCAGTTTCAGCTTCTAGCTTTTGACTTCTAGTTCACTATTCTTAATTTCGTCTTTTTCTCGCTTTTTGGGCTTTTTTGTCTTTTATTTTTTTTTCGTATTTCTTTGCACCGTCCATGATGGACTAACATGTTTTTCTATTCTTAATTTTTTTAAATTTAATTATGCCAAAAAAAACTACCAACAGTTACAGTATAAAATAAACCAGCTACAGTGAAAAAAGTCATAAGCCACCAAAAAAGCCAAGTTAAGCATGGCCGACCCCATTCAAAACGACTTTTAGCTTCTAACTTTTATCTTTTAGAAGCCAAAAGCCTTTTTTTCTTTTTTTTTTCCTTTTTCCTCTGCATTGTTCACAGAGATATAACGGGATTTTTTTCATTCCCTCTCTTTTTTTTCTTTGTTTTCCTTTAATTGAATGGCTTAGCCAAAAGCTATCAGCCGCTATAGTGTCCATTTCAGCCAAAGACCATCAGTAAAAACCATTTTGAATGGTGCCTAAGAACAAAAATAATGAGAAATTCAGGAAGGAGATCAACAAACATGCGAAACAAATTGAGTGTATATAATAAAATTGTACCTCGAAGTAACAACATGGAAATTACAAAAGAGTGCACCACCCCACAATTTCAAAGCACCTTTTGTTTTTGTTCCTCCTTAAAATATCCCACTAATTGTAGGTCTAGTCAAAGCCTTGTTCAAAAAATTAATAATATCTTTATTTGATATATATGAGTTCCTATTGTGCTTATCGAATGTCATAACTGCCATGTCCTCTGTGATTACTTTATTTATCAACATACAACAGAAATGATTTTTTTCATCACATCTTCTAACTTAACTGCAGTATTATGAGTGATACTTATTATTCACATAGTACAATAGCTGATATTAATTTGTTATTGTGATGCATTTGTCCATGCTTATGTTGAAACCTTATTTTATTATTTCTTTTGATCCACGAGAACGGTGTCCATGCATATGTTGAAAGTCGATCCCAAATGCAACCGTTGTTCATAATCTTCATGTGCAAGCCATGGAAAAGGTAACCGATGCATCAAGAAAGGATGCGAAGTCACTAACTCAAACATACATAAGCAACACTTCATTAGTGGCAATCCTCATTGCGACAATTACCTTCGCCGCTGCTTTCACCTTGCCTAGAGGATACAGCAGTGATATCGAAGCGAGGACTTCCGATCATGGCTCTGAAGCTAGCATTTCGTGCATTCTTGATCTCGACACCTTAGCAATGTGCTCCTCACTTGTCGTCGCATTCATATGCATCATAGCAAGGTGGGAGGATCTTGAGTTCTTGCTTTATTACGATCCTTTACTAAGAAGCTCATGTGGTTTGCATACACGGCAACCACCACGACATTTGCAACTCGGTTTGTACACGATCGCACCTCGACTTCCGTGGTTAGCTGTTGTAATTTGCTTTCTGCCAGCTTCTAATGCCCATTCTTACTAAGTCTGCTAGGTGAATGGCCTGTCTTGAAGCTCGTGTTCGTTGGGTTATGCTTTTAAGTCCGAGTTCCTTGAGATGGTGTGACATCGTTAGTTTGTCCTATCTTACATATTTTGCTTTGCAGATTATATTTTAATTAATGTGTATTTTATATTGTTTGGCTGATCGTATTGTATTGTTAATTCTTGAATCTTGTCTACAATCCATACCATGTACTTGAACATCGCTATATGTTGGACCTTATGCTAATGAGTGGTTAATTACATCTTTTGTCGCAATTTGGGTTTTTCGAAGTTGATTTGCTCATTGCTAACGTGATAGGGTTCACGGAAGTTCAAGGATAGACTGGTAATGGAAAAATACAAACTAATTTATAAAACATTGAGAATCTATATCTATGAAGCTTGCTGGGTTCCTCGCAAAATGGCGAGGCATGCCACTCATTTTTCGTAGCCATCATATCTTCCTATCACCACCGATCGATCCGGTCCATCACCACCGTAGCAAAATGTCAACGAAGTCCTTTGAGAAACGCCATCGCAAAATATCACTTTCTGAAAACTCCTCCTCCCACAAACCGTAATCCTCCCGATCTCTCTCTCCCCGCCGCTCCCTCCCCGCTGCCCTCCACCTCCGTAGTGTTGCCGCCTTCTCCACCCAGGCGGCGCCCCTCCACCTCCCCGCGCCCATCCTTGAGTGCTTGGCTTGCTTCGTGAGATGGTGTTGATGTCATTCTTAGATGATTAGTCTGTGTGCTTCCAGGTTGGATGGGAAACATGGCCGTTATGATTGGCACGTTAGGGAACGGGGAGGCCATCGTGCGGTTCTTCATTAAACTTGAGGGTGGTGACTGCGGACATGGCGCATGGCGGAGAAACCGATGGTGGCTCACCTGTAGATATGTTTTTGAAAAAAAAATATGTCTTAAATGTTTTAAGTCTACTGTACTATCTTTTGTTTATCTTTAGGTTGACCAAATTTTTTAAGGATGTCCAGTTGGACAATTTTGAAGAGCGCATCGTGAATTGGCAGTGATGGTTGTCGCTGTGGTTTCACATCGCTTATATGTTGGCCATATGCTAATGAGTGGTTAATTACATCTTTTTGTCTCAGTTTGGTTTTTTTAGAAGTTGATTTGCCCATTGGTAACGTGACAGGGTTCATGGAAGTTCAAGGATAGACCGAGCAATGGACAAACACAAACTAATTTATAAAAATATTGGGAGATAATTTGTTGTGACAAGACATTGAGAATCTATCTATGAAGCCCGTTGGGTTTCTTGCAAAATGGTGAGCCACGCCACCCGCTTTTTCATAGTCACAAATCTTGCTCTCAAGTTAGATGAACTATTCGACTGGTCCATCACCACCATAGTGAAATATCAACAAAGTCCTTTGAGAAACATCAATTTCTTCTCGACCCTCTGCTTCCCCATCCATTTGCATCAAAATCGGAGTGATTCTTTCTCAAAACTCTCACCTCCCACAAACTGTAATCCCTCAATCTCTCCCCTCCCTTCCTCACGATCCAATCTCACCGATGCCGCATCTTTTCCCTTCCCCAGCGCTAGCAATACCCATCCCCGCCATTGCATCCCCACATTCCCTTCTCTTCTCGGTGTCATCTCCCAATGCCACCACCTCTTTGTTCCACCGTCGACTGCTCCCTACACCACCTCCTCCCCGCCGCTCCCCTACCCACGCAGCCCTCCACCTCCGCAGTGTCACCGCCTTCTCCACCGGCAGCGGCCCCCTCGCTCTTCCTCGCACCACCATCCATCCTCCACCCCCCCTCCGCCACCTGAGAGGGCACATCGGCGCAACGACGCTATTGGGGTGAGGAAGAGGGAGAGATGCGAGGAAGGCAGAGGAGGAGGTGGCCCCGTAGGGAAGGGGAGGTGGCCAGATGAGGAGAACGCAGTGGCGCAGAAGAAGGAAGGCCGTAGCAGAGAGGAGGAGGAAGAGACGGCGTGGAGGAGGACGTGGCGACATGGGGCTGAGGCCCTAGGAAGGAAAAGGTGCATCTACTCCGATCTCCTTACCCCGCCCCAATCCAGGCCTTCACATCTGCACCCCAATCTCCCTTCCCCTCACTCCCTGTTTTGAATCTTAGATTTCGGTTGGGTCCAGGGAAAATTTATTCGGTTTGAAAAAAATTTTGGCACCGGATGAAACAAACGAAATGGCGAAATTTTGTTTATTTCGGCCGAAATTTCGGCCAAACTATTCAAATAGTATTTAAATTTTTGATAAAATGTAATAAAAGTTTAGACAAATTTCACATAGATTGAGTCTATATAATAAAATTGTAGCTCGAAGTAACAACATGGAAATTACAAAAAAGTGCACCACCCCACAATTTCAAAGCACCTTTTGTTTTTGTTCCTCCTTACAATATCCCACTAATTGTAGTTCTAGCCAAAGCCTAGTTCACAAAATTAATAATTTCTTTATTTGATATATGAGTTATTACTGTGCTTACCGAATGTCATAACTATCCTCTCCTCTTTGATTACTTTGTTTCTCAACTTACAACAGAAATGATTTTTTTTCATCACATCTTCTAACTTAATCGCAGATTATGAGCGATTGTTGTGCTTGGACTTGGTTCGATTGAAATTCAACTTGAGATTGTGCATGTGCGCCACCGCTCCGCCTCCTTGGTACTTCGCTTGATTTGCTAAAATAACTTTTCAAATCCTTTCTATTCATTTTGAATTTGAACAAGCCTCAAATCATCAAGCTCGAGAGGTAAAAATATAAGTACCTCAATTTTGACAAGCTAGTTTACATATTCTACATTTCTATATTCTACATTTCTATATTTCTACATTTCTACATTTCTATATTTCTACATAAAATCGTAATACCAGGCTTTATATATTCTACATTTCTACATTTATAACATAAAACTATAGAAGTGTTCAAATACAATACATAAAATTGTAAAAGTATATTAGTATTTTACCAAACTCAATCCTCAAATCAATCACTTCCTCCTCTCCTCCTCAAATCGGTCTCGTCCTCGACCGACGCCTGCTCCTTGCCTCCTCCGCCCAAATCGCCTGCCCTGGCTCTCTCGCTCAAATCAGCGATACTTATTATTCACATAGTACAATAGCTGATATTAATTTGTTATTGTGAGCTACATTTGTCCATGCTTACGTTGAAAGCTTATTTTATTATTTCTTTTGATCCACGTAGAACAAAGTGTCCATGCGTATGTTGAAAGTTGATCCCCGAAATGCAATCGTTGTTCATAATCTTCATGTGCAAGCCATGGAACAGGTAACTAATGCAAACATACATAAGCAACACTTCATTAGTGGCGATCCTCATTGCGACAATTACCTTCGCCGCTGCTTTCACCTTGCCTGGAGGATACAACAGTGATACTGGAAGCGAGGGACTTCCCATCATGGCTCAGAAGCTAGCATTTCAAGCATTCTTGATCACCGACACCTTAGCAATGTGCTCCTCACTCACTGTCGCATTCATATGCATCATAGCAAGGTGGGAGAATCTTGAGTTCTTGCTTTATCACAGATCCATTACTAAGAAGCTTATGTGGTTTGCATACACAGAGGAGAATCTCTCTTCTCTGTGTGTGTGTATGTGTGTGTTTCTAATTTACCATGGTTTATGTGCAATTTTTTATTGGTTCCAAATCATTGAGTAATATGTGTGTGTGCAATTGCTATTGGTTCCGATTATTCTGAGTGCTTGGCTTGCTTCATGAGATGGTGCTGGTGTCAATGATCCTCTACAAAGAAGCTTACGTGGTTTGCATACATGGCAACGCATTTTGCGACTGGTTTATACACGGTAGTGGCCCTCGTATCCAATGGTTGGCTATTGGAATTTGTTGTCTATCAATTTTGTTGCCAATTATTACTAATCTGCTGGGTGAACGCCCTGTTTTGAAGCTTAGATTTCGGTTGAGTCATGCTATTTTAAGTCAGCTTCTTGGTATGGTCTAGCAATGTCAATTTGCCTCAGCAGACACCTACCTACTTTCTGTTCTAGTACCTTTTTTTCCTTGAATTTATGCATGTTATTTGCATACTGAGACTATATTGCAGTTCAGAAATTTCATGTTGAGACTGTATTGCCCCGTCGACAAGGAATTCAATGCCAACGGAACGGCCAGCCTCCGTGCAGACTTTTGTTGAGAATTAACGAGTTTCCACAAGGGGCCCAAGTCCGAGTGACCAGCTGCGGATTATTCATCAGCCCGGCCCATGCGTAGCCCGTCGAACCCGTGTGGTCTATGGGCCGGCCCGAGGGCGAAGGTTGCATGCTAACTAATTAATCTGCGCGTCCTTTTCCTATTTCAATTGCCCAATGGCTGTCTATCCATTATCCCATTTCCGCTGCACGGAAGAATTAGGTTCTCGTACACGGATGGTCTATTAATTCTTGGTAATAATTATATATGATGGCTTTCTGAGGTGAATTAGGGATTAGATTGATTTGGTTAGTTTAGAAGTTTATCTTCGGTTAATTTATTTCTTTAAATTAGAGATTATTTCTTAGAGGTCAAATCAAGTTATCCCTATAAAAGAGATGACATTGTATCTTCTTGAATCAAGCAAAGATAAATAAACAATTCCTTAATCCTTAAAGTCCAGTTGTGGTTGTTCCCTTGACCAGTTATTCTAGATCTATTCCTCCCTCAATCTATGCTCTCTTCACCTAGCGCCGTTCAACCTTAAGTCATCATCGTCCGACCTCTCTCCCACAGATGTTTATCCCATTATGATCTAAGGTTCACAACAATTGATATCAGAACCACTCACTATGACTTTTCGTGCCGCACCATCTCTCTTAGAGAAGTTGACTAATAGTGAAGAGCAGAAAGTCTTTAACGGTGGCCACCACCGTAGTTCGAGGGCAAGCTACCTCATTGAGAGGGGTGTAATGTTACATGCATGGTATTGTAGCTGTACTGTTCACCGTGAGTACTGTAGCACTACGTATATTAGACATAGTTTGTTATTTAGGAATCTATCTATTAGGCATGGTTTGTTATTTAGAAATCTATTAGTTTTTTGGTATTATCTATTAGTTAGGCAAGTTATTATTAGATTAGATTGTTAGAGATAAATTTTTTATAGATTATTTCTTAGGCATGAAGTCGGGTCATCCTTATAAAAGGGATAATATGTATCCATTATGAATCAAGCAAAGGTGAATAAACAAGTCTCTAGTCTCTAAAGTTCAGTTGTGGTCATTCACTTGACGAGCTATTCTAGATCTATTCCTCCCTCAATCCGTGTCCTCTTCACCAAGCGCCGTTCTACCTCAAGTCATTGTCATTCGACCTCTCTCCGATGGATGTTTATCCCGTTATAAACTAAGGTTCACAACAACTATGTAGACAACAACAACATGCATATACAACTAGCAACACTAAAATCCTAATGCATGTCATTCCAGCAACAAATTTTCTTTTTTTCGAGAAATCACCTATTTTGTTTGGCATGCGTAATATTGCGCGCCTTGTGGTCCAAAATAGACATCTTTGTAGAGATGGTTTTGGTTTGTAAATAAGTGCTTGTTGTTTTTGTCTTTTTGAGGCTATGTCCACCAAATGGGCCTATCGATTACTTATTGGTAGTGGTGTTAGAAAGATAAGTATGTGATTAATAGGGCAAACTATGTTAAAAACAAAGGTATTAACTATTTCTTTTTTAGTATGTATTGAACTAAAATGACATCATTTTTGGATTGGAGAGAGTATTGCCCAATAATATAATATTATCCTCAATCTGAGTACATACATGTAATCTAACTACTAGTAATATAGGACGGCAATATTTTGTTCATTCCCAAGGAAACTACTAGGTTTCTGTTGATGTTCTAATATCAATCATACGTATGATTTTATTGGATTCGGGTGAAAGCGCTCAACGCTATAGTGTGAACATGCAGAGTAAAGACACAAGGATTTTTATCCAAGTTCGGGCCTTCTCCTGAGAGAATAATAACCCTACGTTCTATGATATTGTTGCTATATAAAAGTCTTACAAGCATAGATAGTGTAAGGAATTACACTGTCTTACAAAATGGATTATTCCCTATCGGGACCTATCACTCGCCTTTTCTTTTCACTCCCTCCTCTCTTCTCAAAACATGTCCCTTATATTGTTGGCGAATCGGTGGTAGTTGCTCCTCGCCAGGAGGCGTCTTGACGCTTCTAGAGTTAACCACTGGATGACGGTTATTGTTAGAGAGACATGGGGAATAGTTTGCCGTAGGACGGTTGTTGTTAGAGAGACGTGGGTAAGATTGTGTACAGTTATGGATTATAACTGCATGCTTAACTGCCTTGTCAGACTACCCTACTTTAGGAGTCGGTTAGTCGTTAATTCAGACAATCGTTATAGGACTCTTAGCCAAGTACTCGCAGCAAGTCTTACGACTAAGTACTCATAGCAAAAGCTACAAGTAGGCTATGGTAACAAAACTTACGACTAGATAGTTGTAGAAGAGCATACAACTAGGTAGTCATAGAAGAGCTTACGGAGTAGTCGCAGTGAGGCTTACGACTAACCTATGAATTTTCTCCCTTATCGTTAAAGGCTATGTTTGAAAAATATGATGATGTAATGACTAAGAGGATTATTATATCCTCGTCATCTAGCCCCCAAAATTCAAGTAAAAATAACTTTCTTGTGCAAGTGAAGTCATAGATGATTGAAACCATTGCCTTTTCGATCCTTGAATAAGAGTGTGCTTGGACAAAATGATAATTTGGCTTGAGTTGAAAAAACAGACTTTAGACGGATTCTTAATTACCCCTCATAAATATGTCTGCCCATTCATTTCCCGAGAAAGCCGCTCAACTTCCGAGGTGGATAGCTAGAGCTTTTAATAAAAAGGAAACTTTTGGACGACCTTTTGGTTTTACCTTCTTCCATTGTTCTCATTCCTCTTGCGCTTTCTGGCGAATGATTCATCTCCTTCCTTCAACTCTTTTCCAAATTCAAATCACTTAGTCGGCAAGAATGGCAAAACAAACCTCCAACTGGCCGGTGTCGGAGATGGATGTCCCCAAGCTAAGGGCCCTAGAAGTGTCTGAGATAATCCTGCCGCGAACGTTTGTGAGATGGATTGAGGCCACTGGACAGCATTGGCCATTGGGAGAGATCGGACAAATCCCAATGTTCCAGGCTTTCTGCGAGTGCGGTCTTCACCTTCCTGCTCATCCCTTCCTCACTGCGGTGCTCAAATTCATTGGGATTGAGTTGGTAAACTTGGTTCCCAACTCGATCACGATGTTGAGCATTTTTGTCTACCTTAGCGAGGCGTATCTGGGAATTCCCACTGATTTGGAGCTCTTCTGCTACTACCACGAGTTGAGCCATCAAACCGGCATCGCCGGGAGCTGCGGATTGAAGCTTCATATCGACAAGTCAGAGGCTTACATCCCAATGTTCATGAGGTCATCGTGGCCATTGTGGAAGAAAAAGTGGTTCTACTGGGAGACCGCAAGCGAAGATAGCTTTTCCTTCGTGGGGAAGGTAGCCAAGAAGAATACTTCTTGGAACTTGGTCCCAAAGGACATTACCAGGATAGCTCCTTACATCTCAGCGATCAAGGAGCTGAGGGACAAAGCGCTTATGGGATGGCATGTAGTGAAGGACTACATCACCCACCGCATCAACCCATTGAAGAGGCGAGAACATCCCATGTGGATGTACTCTGGTGCTGCTGATGCTACCAGAGACTACGAAAATGGTAAGTGTAGTAGTACTCGTATAACTAAATTCTTCCATTTCCGATATTAATTTTGGATATTGTATACTGATTATGGTTTAAATGAAACATATCTTGACTTGGAGGAGATTAACCTCCAAGTCAGGAACATTTGTGAGAAGGCTCCATCGATGGATGTGGAAGCTCCACGTATCTTGGTGGACGTGTCCATCGAAGAGAGAGAAGAACGCCTAAAGGTAATCAAACACTGTTGTTACCTTTTAGAGTATATAGTCGTAGAAAAACTTAAGACTAGATAGTCGTAAAAGAACTTACAACTAAGTGTTATTCTCCCTCTTTTTCTTTTCAGAGTGTGGGCGTGAGTTACTGTCAGGACGAACAAGGGGTCAAACTGATGGTTATCGAAAAAGCGACAGAGGAGAAACAGGCTCCTGCTGCAAAAAGGCGTTGGCTGATTGGAGCTACTGACAAGGAAAAGGCCAGTTCGAGTACCGTTTCCTCCATTGCTAAGGTTAACCCAATGAAGTAGTTCGCCGTAGACTTAGGTACTGTGTATGAGATTGGAGCAGCTGTGCTCGAACAACTGACCCCGAAGATTAAGGTACCCTTCTATTATAGTACTGAAACCCATTCCGTCTTCACTTCTCAAGGTTTTATTAAGAAACTCAACAAAGAATACTGGAGGGATTTCATGTCTTCTACAAAGAAAATTGCCACAATGGCAGCTCCCATGATCGAGGAGGGGTCTGCTCTTAAGGTAGTCGAGACTACTCTTCACTGCCAGAAGAGTCAAGAGGAGCAAGGTACTGAGTGCCTTGCTCAAGGTTCTCGGCCAGACGTGGTCGAGAGGATCTTCGTGCGACCAGAAACAGTCGAGGAGAAGAAACCGAAGAAACTAATCTTTGAAAAAGTTTCTTCAACATTCAAAATTAAAGGAACAAAAACAACGTACGTATAGGCATGTACGTAGTTCTTTCCTTTCATATTGTATTGGAAGACTCTCTTACTTTCGTGGTCGTGCAGTTTGGTGTCTCCATCGAAGAGGGATGACATTGCGGGTGACTCTCTTACTACTTTACCCGCAGTTTGCAAAGAAATAATAACAGTGGTTGAAGAACCGACCAGCCAACCAGTGGAGACCGAGACCTGTGTCGCGGCGCCCATGACTACAGAGGTGGTTGTGGGAACAGCAGCACCCACGACCGCAGAGGAGGTCATGGAAACTGTAGTGCCCACAACCGCAGAAGAGGTCATGGAAACTGAGGAGGGGAAGAACTTCCCGAATAGCGCATTGAGCTCACTGAAGTCATTCCTCAGATTCAGGAAGGTAACTTATGGGAAGAGAATGAACTTCCCAACTTCTTCTCTTCCATTTTTAACACTCCTTTTGTAGCGAGACACTCGCTCGACCAACCTCAAGCCCCACACCCAAATGACCTACCCAACAAAGGGCAGATTTTTGATGACAACCATCTCGAGGATGTGTGGTGGAGGCAGGTTGACGAACTTGACTAGCTACACACTCCACGCGTGTTCTCGAAACTTTTGCTCGTAGGGAAATGAATGTAAGCATCGAGCACTTAGACTTTCTTATGAAACCTTTACTAGGGTCTTATTGGCTTCTCAAATGTAGAGAGCTTTGGAGAACATGGTGACTGTGATCGAGTACCACAGGCAACTCACTCTCCTACGAGAAGAGAATGCTAAGCTCTCTAAAGATACGAGTGCGTGGTAAGTTTTTCTTGCAACCAAATTTTGTTTTGACTGCTCGACCAACTTTCTCATCTTGGATGCTGACCCTTCTTGGATCAGGAGCAACGCAAAGGCTCTGGTGACTACGCTCGAGGAGGAAAGACTCAAGAAGGAGGTCACCGACTTAGGATAGGCCTAACACAGGACAATTCTAGGGGCAAAGTTTTAGAAGAGAAAATAAATAGTAAGTTCTGAACTTATGACTGGTTACTCTTTTAACTTTCTCCTAACTTTTTCTGATTTCTTTCCTTTGACAGAAATAAACCGAAATGAACCATCTCTGCATCGAGGTCAAAGAAAAGACCAAGCCAATCGAAGCTATTACTAGAATAAGTAAGGAGAAGGAGGCGAAGATGAAGGAAGACCGTGAAAGTCTTAATGCACAACTTTTAGGTAAGAGATACTTCACCTAGACTAGGTGGTCGTAGTATATCCTAAGCCTAAATAGTCGTAGCAGAACTTACAACTAGATTATCATAGAAAAACTTATGACTATGTAGTCGTAGCCGAACTATGACTTAATAGTCGTAGAAGAACTCACAACTATGTAGTTGTAGAAGAATCTACAACTTTATAGTCGTAGAAGAACTTACGACTATGTAATGTCATGATATGTCATATGACTTAGCTATTGATTCCCTGTTTGCAGGAGAAATAGTTGAAATGAAACAACTCTATGAAGTCTCGACTCGCAGTGAAGAGGAGACGAAGTTGGCGAAGACAGTTCTTCATGACAACATTAATCTCTTCAACAATTTGCTCAGCAAGTTTGGTTCTGAGAAAGTAAACCTTTCTAAAGATACCATAACTACTTGCGTGAGTGTAATTGGGCTACAAGTTAAGGCTTTAGAGAAATATTTGGCTAATCTAAAGAGCGAGCAAGTCGAATTGATTCGGGAGGCTGTCAAAAATACCGTAAGCTACGCTTTGGCAAAACTCAAAGTGAGCAACCCAAGTCAATCATTCCGAGCAATCGAGCTCAACTTCAATTGCTCCAACACACAAGCGGCCCAATGGATTGAAGAAGCTGAACCTTATGGGTGAAAGGTGCCAGAGGAAATGTAACTTGACTCACGCTAGTCATGTAATTATAATAAATTTTATAAAGACTTACCGTTAATGAATAAAGGGTCTCTTCCTTTCCCTTCGATGAACGAGGAGCTTTTCCCTGCAATGCACTTTCTTTTGTACTCATAAAAAGTTGCAAGAAAAATTTAGAGCTAAGAAATGAAGTTATACTAATAACCTTATCCTAGCCCCCGACTATTGACTTAGTTTGTGCGGATAAACTAATCGAATAGTAATGAGTAAAACAAATCATCTAACCACCATTATCGAAATCGATTGTCATACTCTGGCAGCAAAAGTTTGGAACGAGTCGACGCTAGAGAGTTCTTTCTAGTGGGTAGGACCATATGCAGAAAGGAAAGTCTCCGACTAGGTAATTGTTACCATACTTCGACCAGGTTAATCGAATCAAATACATAAATGGTAGAGAGATGATTGTTTGAGTCACTTGCTCATGTCCGACCAACGTGTTCATAGATGACTCAATTGTTTTGTTTTAGCAGCAAGAGTTTAGGTGCAGTGTATCACTAGGAAGCTCCTTCTAGTGGGCTGAACCACGTGCTAAGAGGAGAGACTTTGACTAGTGTTGTGCCCTTCTCCGACTAGGTAAAAACTAATTGGAGTTACTAGGAACAGTCGAGCAGACATAAAATAACTCTTACTAGACAAATATAAAAAGATAGGGAATAGCAAAGACTTTATTGCCAAAGAAATGAAAATCTTAGACATAAAATTTACATAGTTGGTCAATATTCCGAGAATTCAAAAGAACCTGACCATTCTCCATGGCAAGTCGTACAGAGCCTAGTCACGTGACTTCGACTACGGTGTAAGGACCTTTCTACTTAGGGGAAAGCTTGTTCCGATTAGATTAGGATTGGATTTTCCTCAATACCATGTCACCTACAGCAAGGCTACGAGATTTGACCTTACGATTGTAGTACTTAAGCATGGCCTGCTGATAGACTATCGATCGGATCAAGGTTTGGTTCCTTCTTTCTTTGAGCAGGTTGATATCATTCACTCAAAGTTACTCTTGGTTGGAGTCGTTAAATTTTTCGACCCTTGCTGACCGTATTTTTAGCTCTGGAGGAAGCATAGCTTCAGCTCCAAAGACTAAAAAGAAGGGAGTTTCTCCGATTGCCCGACTAGGAGTCGTGCGAATTGCCCATAATATTGAAGGAAGTTCTTATACGCAAGCCCCCGAGCGTTTTACCAACTGATCAAAGACTCGAGTTTTTATCCCTTACATTATTTGCCCATTCACACACTCTACCGCACTATTGCTTTGAGGGTGAGCCACTGAGGCATAGCAAAGCTTGGTACCGAGCTGATCGAAAAACTCTTGGAATTTAGTACTAGAGAATTGCTTACCATTGTCTGTAATTACACAACTTGGGACTCCAATTTGAGTAATTACACCTCTCATCATGAACTTCTTTGCGCCTTCCATTGTTATTCGAGTCACTAGTTCGGCCTCTATCCATTTTGTGAACAGATCAATAATCACTAAAAGGAACTTGAAGCCCCTCAGCGCTCATGGAAATGGCCATGAAAGAGGAATTATTTGTAGTGCCTGAGCTAGCTGTTGTATTTGCCGTCTATGAAACTGGCATTGTACATATTTCTTAACCAATTCTTTGGCGTCATTGAGGGTCATGGCGAGAAACCTTGTCGAAAGGCCTTACCGACTAGCGTTTTGTAGGATATATGTGCCCCACAGATGCCTCTGTGTATATCATTGAGGAGTTGCAACCTCTCTTTCTGTGATATATATCACATGAGAATGCCTTGAGTACTTTGTTTGTAGAGTACCCCTTCGACCAAGATATACATCTTGGTTTTGCGGGACAAATGATCTGCTTCCAGATCGTCTTCGGGTACAGAACCCTTTTGAAGATACTCGTAGATTGTGGACATTCAGGTATCTTCGTTCTCAATAGACGCCACCTCATCAAGAGTTGTCTCTAGTCCTTCGACTGAAGACGGCTTACAGAGTTGCTCTAAGAAGACTCCTGATAGAACTGGCGATCGGGAAGAAGCTAGTTGAGCTAACTGGTCTGCGAGAAAGTTATCCTTTTGAGGGATATACTACAACTCGAAACCGAAAAGATGCTTTTCTAGCTAGTAAACTTTTGACAAATATTGAGACATGGTCGAGCTCGAGCATTGATACTCTTTGCCGACCTGATTCACGACTAGTTGAGAGTCTCCTTTCACGAGTAGTTGATAAATCATGAGCGCTTTAGCGGCTTGTATGCCAGTCAATAAACCTTTATACTCAGCCATGTTGTTCATAGCTGGAAAGAGTAATTGAATGGCATACTTTAAGGTCTCTCCTACAAGAGATTCCAGGACCACCCTAGCCCCCGAGCCACTTAATGTGAGTGACCCATCGAAATACATCGTCCACATATCGTGGGAATCACACTGTTGGGAATCCTGAATAGGTTCAGGAATCTTCCACATGATATGACTTAGAGCCACCATACAGCCAGTGAGTTTTTGAACTTCTTTCTTCATTCTCAGATGGCACATCTACTCGATGGCCTTGATCTTCTTGGGATTTGCTTCGATACCTATCGCCAAAATGAGGAATTCAAGCAACTTCCCCGAAGAAACTCCGAACACACATTTATCAGGATTAAGTTTCAAGCAGTGTTTTTTGAGGTTATCAAAAGTCTCATGCTAGTCTATAATATGATTAAGTCATTTGATGCTTTTGAAAACTATATCATCAACATAAGCCTCTAGATTGCGACCCATTTGATCTATAAAAGTCAATTGCATCAAACGCTAAAAAGTTAGACCGGCATTTTTCAAACCGAATGGCATTTTGACATAAGAAAATATCCCAAATGGTGTGATAAATGCGGTCTTCTCTTCATCTTCTGGTAACATACTAATCTAGTGAGAACCAGAGTTTGCATTTAGAAAACTTAACATTTCAGAGCCAACAATAGAATCAACTAATCTCTTGCCGTGTTCTTCTACCCGTTGTTGACACTTGTCGAGTCTAGCAAGTTGGACGTGTCATCTCTTGCCGTCTACATTAAACTATCAAATTCAATGTCGGGACCCGGAGCAACAACTCCAAGTCTCTCTGTGTAAATCGCACTATGCCAGGAAAAACTAGTGCACACAGGGTCATAGGGATACATATCATGCAAAACAATCCCACTTTATTAATAAGGCAATGGTATGGCCTTATGGCCAAGTTTTACAAATAAAGGCTTAAGGCCTACAAAATAAAGCAGCGGAAGAATAAAGCGTAGAGGTACAGCCCATCCTGCCTGCCCACAGGCGAATGACTGTAAGACGCGGCCTATTCGTCATCACCCTCACCGAAGTTGTAGACATCGTCCTCTGGCAACAGATTTTAGCAAGGTGAGCATATAAAGTACTCCCAAGGTGAGCACATGAAGTACTCACGCAAGTTACACCAGGAGTTTTAACAGAGTGAATGCATGCATAGAGGTAACAAAGGAATGCTTAATAAGGTTATTTGTGCGAAAAACAGTACTGAATTTAAATACAATAACATAAGTGCAAAAGCTGAATTTTTAATACATCATATGAAACAATATTTTAACCAAGGTATGATCGTTAGTGTAGGCTCTGACCTACACTAACCTAACCACGGGTATCCCACCCGGACCACTCTCAAAAAGGTACTTGCTTGTTCACAAACCAAGTTTTATAAAACCAAAAATCTAATCCATGAAAATTTTACTCAGCATGTCCATGACCGTGGACACGACTATCCAGATAGTTTGTTACTCTACAGAGGTGTACAGCTTTACCTACAAGACATGATCATCCCATATTGCCACTAGATTAACACACTTCCTTTGGTGTGCGGCAAGAAGATCATGACAAGGCCGTTACAATATTCCATAGCCAAAATAGTCATGCCGCCACTAAGATTTCACCACAACTCGAATCCACGAGTTGGAGCCCCCTATTGTGCCATGTGAGATTTCTCGCGGCCTACGCCACGCTCACATTCAGCCTATAGCAAAACTGTATTTGGAACTTCACAAATTACTTAGCCAGGTCCATCCCATACCGGACTTGTGGTAGTATGAAGTGACTTCGTAAAATGATTCACAGAAACGGTCCTTAAGTTGATTTAGACTCAATCCTCATACCCACATGCACGGCAATCAACCAGGTGTCACTAAACACAAAGCATGCCGGCACTCCACCACCTAACCAATAGCCTAAGTTCAAATCATAAGTTTCCATTTTCATTTTTAAACCATTTTCATAAACCATTCTTGACTCACCGAAGTCAAGAATTCACTTCCAAATCACCATTTGATGTGAAACAAATGATCCCACCTAAATTGTTCTAAGCCAAGCTAAGCAATTCTATAAAATTTCTAGTCAATACTATGGTACTAACTAGTTTTCAGCTAGGGTGACAAGGTAGGTGAAATTCGAGGTCAAATTGGCCATATTCAAAGGATCTTAGGTATATTTAAAATTTAAACCAACTTTAAACTAGATTTAAATAAATATACGCATGCATATACAGTAAAACAACATAAATAAATTTGAAATATTAGGGTCAACAAGGTCAAAGGTGTAACTAGCCTTGCTCGAAGTCCTGCTGCAAAATGCCGAAGTCGTTCACTCCCGAATCGTCAAAATGTACTCGCGAAGAACCACAATAAAAGAAATTCAAATAAAATTCAAACATTCATAAATAGATAGTTTATGATTTTAGAAAAATTTAGAGGTTTGAACGGATCAATTTGGAGTTGAAATGAAGAAGTTATGGCCTTTGGAAGATTTAAATACAGGAAAAAGAAAAAGAGCATTTTTTGGAATTATTTTTGTACTGAAAAAGGATGTATGATGTCAGCAGATATTTAAATGAATTATTTTTCTGAAGAAAAACCTGAATTATGACGTCAGCATAACAATTAATTTTCAGCCGAAATAATTTTATTCGAAAAATTGGATTTATTGTGTTAGCATGACGTCAGCCATGAGGTTTTAAAATTCAAACTGAGACTGACAGGTGGGGACGGTCTGCTGAGGTGGCACGTGTGCGCACGAGGAGGCGAGGTGGCATTGGCGTGGCCGCCCGAGGCCGATGTGGCATGCACGTGGCTGCCGCCCAGGCACCACACGCACGCGCGCCCGCTGACATGGCCAGGCCGACCGGGGAGGAGGCGCGGGGCCCGAGGCTCGCCGGTGCTCCGACGGGCGGTGGCGCCGGCCGAGGGTACCAAAGGGAAGAGGGGGAAGCGGGGAGTGCGGAGGTACCTCGCATGGTGCTCGGAGGCGACCGAAGAGGGTGGACGACGACGAGGAGCGGCGGTCGAAGATGTGCGAACTGCGGCGGGGAGCTCCGATGGCCCTCGCGCTCAGACAATCGGTGGAAGCGATGCGCACAGCTCGGGTGAGCGTGTTGGCGGTGGCCGCGTGCTCCGAGGGGGTCTGAGGCCACCGCAATTTCTCGCCGAAGTTTCTCCGCCGAAGAAAATTAAAGCCGCACGGTGTGATGAACTTACGGGCGAAGAGAGGGGCAATTGAGGGAGGGAAAGTGGGCGGTGAGGTGAGTGGGTGCTCGGGGAGCGATATTTATAGGTGGAGGAGGGCGCAAGGAGGGTTAATGGCTTGCCGGAATTGAGACGTTCCCGCGCACGAATTTATGAATCGACGAGGTAACGGAGGGGGAAAACGGACAATTTGGGTGCGACGGAGAACGAGGAATTAAATGCGCATTTGCTCAGCGAAATCGGCGGAAGAAACCGAAAATTGAAAGCTCGAGTTATGGCCGTTAATGGCGGCAGCGCGGGGAGGAAGAAGGTGGGGGAGGTGGGGAAGATGGGCCTGACAAGCGGGCCCCGCTTGTCGGCGAGAGTAGAAGAGGAAGGAGAAGGAGGGCGATGGCTCGGATGGTGTCACATGGTGCACAAGGGGTGATCGGGCCGTTCAATCAAGAGCGAAAGGGTAAGTGAGAGTGAGAGGCCAGGATTGATCGAGGGAAAAGAGGGATTAAATCGGGGCCGTCGGACGGATTGGTGAAGGGCGGCGATTTAAACCGCAGAACGGAAGGGCTCGACGAGCCACGTGTCGGCCGGGGAAGAGGGAGGCGGGTAAAGCGGTAAGTGGGAATGGACGGCGAGATCGGTCGTGTGGGGAGTGGGTTGGGTCCAATGTGCGACACGTGTCGGCACGAGGAGGAAGGCGGGAGGGTTTAAGTGGCCGTGGGCGGTGCGGATCAAATCGGGCGCGGATTTAATCTGTGGCGCCACGTGTCGGCCGAAAGGGTTTTGGGATTTATTTTCTTTTCCAGATTTTTCAAAAATACTTAGGAGGCTTAAAATACTAAAAAAAACCAAATAAATTTTAAAAATGCCAGAAAAATTTAGAGAATCATCTGCATGATTTTTAACTTAATAAAAATACTTTTAACTTAATTTGGTAATTAGGTTTTATAAAAAAACACAAGTTAACTTTAAAAAGAGAGTTTTTAATTTCTGGAAAATTCTAAAAATTTTTATAAATACAGAAATGACTTAGGAAAATTAAATAAACTTATTTTTGACTTTGTAAACTAGAATAAATTTGTTTTGGCTTTTATAAAATGAAAATTTCAACTTTTCTCACTTGAGGCTTGGAATAAAATCCGAAAATCCAATTAAATTCCAATAACTTCAAATAATTAATTTGAATTGGTTTTATACAGAAATTCAAAATAATCCCTTATTTAATAATGCATATATTTTTCTTTGAAATTGTTTTCACAACAAAAGCCTCTTTTTAAAAACAGAAAATCAGGCAATTAAATTTACAGACTTAAGCAGCCAAAAGCAAATGTTTTATTTTAAATCAAATCAAATAATTTTTTTGAGATAAACAGCTGGGCTGTTACATTCAACCACCAGGTATTGTAAATATCCTCGTTTCTTATTTCGTGACTAGCACTACCAGGTACAACAAGAGTGAATATTGCTTCTCTTTTCCCAGGAGTGTAAGCAAGTGTACTGTCTACATGCACTTGTGGAGCAACGAGATATGATACTGCTAAGTGGCAACAAGGCAACAACCAGTTCAAGGATTGCAGAGTGCTGAAAATATATACATTACTACCTCTCAATTAATCTTCTCGGAAGCTTCACTGCAACAAATCCTCTTCCAAAGCCTGAAACAGAGAGGTAAATGAACGTCAATTTATAGCAGTAGATCAGTATTAATTTCGGACAAGTAGTATTTGTTGTGTGTGGTACGAGTTGGTCAAGGGGTTAGATCGGCTTGATGTCAGGTCATGCCCTAACACGAACCCGTTTAGCATGGCATAGTCATGTCATTGCGGCATTACTATTAAATAAGTCAAGAAACACTAAGACAAATCATCATACAAGTATCGAACACTTCCCACAACAAAATACAATAGAAATAATACATATATTATTCCAGTTTCCATGTAGTAAACATATAAGCACAACACGATTCACACTATAAATATTGCTCTCCCTATGTATAATTGGTCAATTTTATTGGTCATACTGGAGCTATAAATTTTCACATGTACTATATAACATCAAATATGTAATTGTTTTATCGGAGAGTCTAACTCGCAGTCACCCATGAGAAACCTAACTCATTGCTGATCACTCCAGCACTCTTTCAACTGAGATTCAATAACTTTCAAATATGGGAACTTTTGACAAAGATTAAAAAACTTTCAAATTTGGCAACTTTCAATTGACACTCAAAAACTTTCAAATAAGGAACGTTTAACCGACAACCATGTGTGTCTGTCATTTAACATGTTGTTTGGCTCTTTGCTCTTCTTTCTTCTTGATTGCATTGCAAGAGATCTGATGAGGACATGGCCCCGGTGGTTACAACCAAATTAGCAATACTTGTTGTTCGAATTACAAGAAGTCCTACGTATCACTTAAATTATCAGCTATACAAGGAGGATTCATCAATACTACGAGCTCGTAGTTGGGATCTACCAAAAGGGAAGCCAACCAACATGTCAAGACCATGTCGACGTCTCCCCCAACTCTTCTTTATGGTCACCACGTCACTTTTGGACCAATTCAAGCAAGAGTTTAAGTGGGACACGTTTTGGAATCCAATTCGGTCTCCAGATCAGTTCGGATTCAGCCTGATAGGTCCAACTTCAAACGAGCATAACTTTCACATACGGAGTCCGTTTGAGGTCCATGAGTACTTAATGGAAAGCTTTTCTTGTCCTCTTTCCAACGGATCTAGTCTTGCCTGAAAATTCCTTTTGTACGGTCTGAAATCATTAAAAGAAATTGCTACACCACCTATTTGGGCCAAATCGGGCCTTTATAATGTATGGGCCAAACGGGAGGGTGCTATCCCCACTATTCACGCGGTGCTACTGTTCACTTGAACAGTAACAATAGTACCACCCCCTGTTTCTTAGTTTTGTGTGGCTTCCACTCTCTTATTTAAGGAGGTCACACCCCCTCTAGTTTTCTTGGATTTCATTTATGTTTAGTTTGCCTGTGTTGCAACTTGTATCTTCAGTTGTGTCAGACGATCACTTGTTAAGATCCTTATTCGGAATCCCATCATATTGAGTATTTCAATCTTATTTGCAATTTGAGATTACTTGTTATCTTGTTCTTACGTGTTCTTCGGTTGCATGCGAGAATAGACCTTCGTGGTCGTCAACCGCGTTCTTGCACTTGTTGATAACAACTCGGAGTGTAATTTAGCGATTGCTTGGCGTTACGTCGTGACCGGTTAGTAGCCACATCGCCAAAGTCGTTCTCCTCCAAATTGAAGTTATCATCCTATCGGAAGATCGGGACCCCGTCGCATCATCAAATGGTATCCGAGCTTGATTGACCGGTAGGATTTCTTGTATTCCTAGTTAGTAGATTGATTTTTTTATGTCCTATTGTCGGAAAAATTGCCCTACAAAAAGAGTTTATTTCCGCTCTCCAAACCTGTTGTGCCTTTCAATTTGTTAGTTTCAGTTTGCTAAATTGAATTTGTGTCCGTTTTAACTTTGTATTGTTGCTGGTCATATTCTTGGTCCCATAAAACTCCAAAAAAATCCCCATATCCAAAACCATCAAGAACACATCAAACCATAATTCCTATTTTTGGCCGAAGACTCCCTCTTGTGCGTATACCAAAAATGCCATTACTTTTTTTCGATATCTTTTTTAAGTGAAACCACCGCCATTAGATCTGTAACTTCTTTATATAACTGCCCCTAAAAGTTTGCTTAATTCCACCAAGGCAGTTCAAAGATATCTATGGTGCAAGTTGACCCAAATTTCTGGATTGAATCTGTAACAGTCTGCACTTGTGATTTTTGTGCGATTTTATCTGTCGGTTTGTAGAACATGGCCTCAAAAGAAAAGTTGTAGAAAAAGCTGTCAGAAAACAAAGAAAAAAAGAATCATAAAAAAAGATATAACTAACAAAAAGTTACGGCCAAAATACCGACGTCTTATCTAGTAGACAAAATTCTGCCATTTTAAGATTTGGGTCAATTCTTATGCTTTTCAATTCCAGATTGCATTCTATTGAATTATTTTGTGTTCATCACTCCTATACATTGTTACACACTTATTTTGGCCTTCTCCTATCCTTGTTTGATCAGCAACATAGGCTAAGTGCTAGATACGAACTATAATTCAATTCTGTGCAATTTCTGAAATTAACTGATTGTTCTCCATTACTACATATCTTGCCTTCCAAATTATACCTTTTACTAACCGAACAGATCACGTCGAACCGGCCCTTGCAATCGCTATGTACATCACTTGAGTCAAGTTATCACGAACCAGCCACCGGTTACACCACCTGTTTAGCATTAGTAAGAGTTTGAGATATGTGTAACTTGTAAAGCTCCACCTCGTAATAGTTTATAGGGACTTACATAATTCTTGTGTATTTCCTTATTTTCTACTAACCATGACAGGTTCAAAATCACATTCTACTCGATGTGCACTATTTCCTCTAAACTCTTCGTCGAACGAGGATGATAATATCGAAGAGAACAACTACATCAACTACACTAAAGTTGATTACTCCGATCGTCGTCGACTCCCGCAAAATCAACGAGGTATGTGTAGGTTACAAAGAGAGGTACGCGATGATGATGCAGTAACAATTGTCAAGTATGTTTTTCCATCATTTGCTGGTAATTTTGATCCTTATGCCTATATTGACTGGGAGATAGCATTAGACAAAGAATTTAAATATTACGATTGGTCTGATAGGCAAAAGATTAGAGTTGCCACTAGTGTTTTTATTGATGATGCAATACTTTGGTGGAAGTCTCTTGGTAAACATGGGAAAGTACCACAAACTTGAAATGCATTGAAAAGTCTTTTGCGAGATGATTTTATTCCTAAATATCATACTGATTATTTGTTAGCTAGATTGCAATGTTTAAAGCAACGAAGTAGAACTGTAAGGGAATACTATCATGAATTAAAGACTCGATTGTTACGTTGTGGTTTAAAGGAACACGCTGAAGCCACAGAGAATATATTCTTAAGTGGGCTTAATAAATAAATTCAGGACATTCTTATTCACAAAGAATATAATTTTCTCACTCATTTGTTTATACTTGCTTGTAAGGTTGAAAGTCAGATTGAGAAAAAATTGAGAATGCTTAATGACAAGAAACATGAGAACAAACCCTTGTTTGTGACTTTTTCTATGACTAACAACTTACAGGAAGTTGAGAACCATGCTGAAGAGAAGAGAGTTCACATTGAATACAAGGAGTTGAATGTTCAACAACGGGTGCTATTGAAAGCAAAAGATGAGGAGATAATCATGGTTGAAGATGAAGTACTTGTTGTCTCCTTGCTTCATCATAAAGATTTGATACCTACAACACCTACATCAACTGAGGAGATCGATAAAGGTAATAACTATGGTGCTGAATTTAAATATGAAAAAGTGAGTAATTGTGAAAATTCATATGTTCAATTGAAAATTCCATGTTCTGAAATTTTTTTGCTCAATTTACATAATGTGGAATTGATTACTCATAAGGAAGTTCTTACTAGAATATCTCTTGAAAATTCTTTATACTATATCATGTTCGATAATCCTATAGAGCTATCTAGTGTGGTTAAGAATCTTGCTAAAATTTCATGCTTAAAATCATTAGCAAGTACTCATCCCTACACATATAAGTTCAATTTGATTGGAGGTTACGTGTAGACAATCAATTTTATGTATATCGAATATGCATAACTTGTGATCATATGGATGAATTGAAACTTGTTATTTTGAAGAACTATTCGGTGTGTTGAATCTTGTTCATTATGAGAGAAAAATAAAATTAACGACTATTCAAATCTTATGTGTTCCTCTCTTATTGAACCATCTAGCATTGACAATCTAAATAATGTAGTTGATGGATAGAATAACTTACAAATCTTTTCACCCTTGCTAGATGAATGTGATATTGCTCTATTGAAATCTGATTGCTTGGATGAACTTTGTCTGATTCCAAAAGTTCAAGCTTTGCCCATATGTGTTACCGATGTAAGTTTACAACCTCAGAGATTTGAATTGCATAAACGCATCACTTACATTTGCAAAACAAGTTGCAATAATTACTGTGTGAGAAATTTTGAATTATTCATTAACTCCCGGGTTACTAATACAATGAGCTTTTATAATCGCTGCGGTTTTATAACATTAAGTATGCAACAACGAAGAATTGTTAAAACGGATAACATATACATATACCATGAATACACCTTAGGTTCTTTGTTACCCTATTTTCAGCATATCAAAAGTCGAGGACGGCTTTGTTGTCAAGAAGGGGAGGATGATGAGGACATGGCCCCGATGGTTACAACTAAATTAGCAATACTTGTTGTTCGAATTACAAGAAGTCCTACTCATCACTTAAATTATCAGCTATACAAGGAGGATTCATCAATACTACGAACTCGTAGTTGGGATCTACCAAAAGGGAAGCCAACCAACATGTCAAGACCAAGTCGACGTCTCCCCCAACTCTTCCTTATGGTCACCACGTCACTTTTGGACCAATTCAAGCAAGAGTTCAAGTGGGACACGTTTTGGAATACAATTCGGTCTCCAGATCAGTTCGGATTCAACCTGATAGGTCCAACTTCAAACGAGCATAACTTTCACATACGGAGTCCGTTTGAGGTCCATGAGTACTTGATGGAAAGCTTTTCTCGTTCCCTTTCCAACGGATCTGGCCTTGCTTGAAAATTCCTTCTGTATAGTCTGCAATCATCAAAAGAAATTACTACACCACCTGTTTGGGCCAAATCGAGCCTTTGTAATGCATGGGCCAAAGGGGAGGGTGCTACCCCCACTATTCACGTAGTGCTACTGTTCATGTGAATAGTAGTAATAGTACCACCCCCTGTTTCTTAGTTTTGTATGGCTTCCACTCCCCTATTTAAGGAGGTCACACCCCTTCTAGTTTTCTTGGATTTCGTTTATATTTAGTTTGCTTGTGTTGCAACTTGTATCTTCAGTTGTATCGAACGACCACCTGTTAAGATCCTTATTCGGAATCCCACCATATTGAGTATTTCAATCTTATTTGCAATTTGAGATTGCTTGTTATCTTGTTCTTACGTGTTCTTCGGTTGCATACAGGAATAGACCTTCGTGGTCAGGTCAACCGCGTTCTTAGCACGATTGATAATGACTCGGAATGTGGTTTAGCGATTACTTGGCGTTCTGATTGTGACCGGTTAGTAGCCACATCGCCAAAGTCGTTCTCCTCTAAATCGAAGTTATCATCCTATTGGAAGATTGGGACCCCGTCGCCTCATCAAGATCGATGCCCGCCTTGATAAGCTTAAGATTCACATATGCAAGAATTTGTTAACCTAGCCTGCATGACATGTGTCTGTATAGTTGGATATATCTTGATGTGCCAATTAGGCTTCATGTTAAATAGATCTATATTCATTGTACAACTCTACTATCTATACTTGAAAATTGATATAGTTGTATTCCTCATATATAAAACAGTAAAGAAAGCTTTAATGCTTGTCTATAATTAATTTGCATGTTATTAATTTGGACTCACAAAATAAGTAGTGCAAATATTTTTGCTTTATAATTTGTGTTGTCAGCAAGATTGCCGATTCATCTGTAAAAGCTATCCTTTTCATTTGTAATATATAAATAGATGGAAGCCGGTACAGCCGCCATCTATTTATATATTACTAGTTCACTGATTGATAGACGGCTCCTAAAAGCTGCCATCACTGGAGATGCTAGATCAATGAAGGACATGGCCTTACAGGATCCAAGCATTCTGCTTGGAATAACTCCACAAGGAAACACCCGCCTTCACATATCCTCTCTTCATGGCCATGACGGATTCTGCAAGGATGTCCTGGCGCTAAACCAGTCTCTCCTCGTCGTTGCCAACTTGTACGGTGAGACTCCGCTGCTCGTCACCGTGATGAGCGGCCATGCCTCTTTGGCTTCTGATTTAGTTAGGTGCTGCCGTACTCTGGGATTGAGTGAGGTGATCTTGAAACAAGACAAGGATGGATGTAGTGCACTGCACCACGCCATCCGCAGCGGCCTCAAGGACATTGCGCTGGAGTTGATAGCAGCAGAGCCTTCCCTGTCGCAAGGTGTGAACAAATTCAACGAGTCACCCATGTACATTGCGGTGATGAGAGATTTTGCAGATATGTCGGAGAAACTATTGGAAATTTGTGATTCTGCCCATTCGGGAACGTACAGCCACAATGCTCTTCATGCTGCTGTGAGAAATGGGAATCCAGGTGAACGTACAGCAAACTACCATTAGGACTGTGAAACTTTAGATTATCTAGAGCATAATTGATTCTCCAATTTTCTCTAATTATATTTTACATTGTTACGGCTACATCCTACATGCCAAAGACTATCATCACTCCTTGGTTGTTAACCATCATTCGTTCCTTGATTTGTTTTCAGTTATTGCTAAGACCCGTCCTTGGCTGGCCAGAGAAGAAAACGAGGGTGGGAAAACTCCAATGCACATGGTTGTACGTAGGAGCAAGACTGAATTGCTACAAGTATTGTTGGAGCATGATTGGTCTCTAGGATATGTAGCGAACAAAAAAGCCAATACTCCTCTCCTTGTTTCTGCCGCATATCGAGGTCATGTTGGTGTTGCTCGAGAGCTTCTTAACCGTTGTCCAGATTCTCCCTATTGCGACGCGACAGGTTGGACATTCCTTCATCAAGCTGTATACACAGGTCACACGGAGTTCGTTGAATTTATCCTCAGGGCACCACAACTTGAGAAACTTGTTAACATGCGAGATAGCAGAGGAAAGACTGCTCTACATCACGCAGTCCAGAAGTGCAATCCAAAAATCGTCGCTGCTTTACTGGCTCACAAGGACATAGACTTGACAATAAGGGACAACAAAGGTAACCCAGCCTCTTCGGAGTTACGGGATGCCGCAGATAATGCCAAGACTTTAAACTGGGTACGTATGTTTATAAATATGTTTATAAATAAGGCACAAAGCAAGCACTGCACCGTTAAACATTTGATTTTATCACCGAGTACACCTAATCATTTGACTGTAGCTAGCAGCATAGAAACTTCAAGGATGCTATTTAGCTTACACAAACAATCATTAAGTACCATTTCATTGGGAGAGGAGAAGCATTTTACACCCCCACGACTGTAATTCGTTTCAAGTTTAATTAGCAACCATCTCACAAACAGAATTATTTGTTTAATTACATGGGGCGATTCAGATTATAAAATAATCTTATATTTACATGTTACATAAAATGGTTGCAGCTAATTAAGAACAAAGATGATGAGAAAATCAGGAAGGAATAATCAAACATGTAGAACAAATTGAGTGTATGTAATAAAATTGTATCTCGAAGGAACAACATGGAAATTATAAAAGGTGCGCCACCCCACAATTTCAAAGCAACTTTTGTTTTTGTTCCTCCTTACAATATCCCACTAATTATAGTTCTAGCCAAAGCCTAGTTCACAAAATTAATAATTTCTTTATTTGATATTGTTAGATCTTAATCCTTATGCATGTCGCGTAATCTGCTAGTTTAGTGTTAGAACACCTAGAGGGGAGGGGGAACGAGAGACTTACGGTCCCCGATGAATGCCATGAGCGAAGACCCGTGCCTGCGTGATGCAGGCGTGAGAAAGAGTCGGTGAAGGTCGTGGTAGTCTTGCCGTCCAGAGAGTCGCCGGCGGTGTCCTGTAGCAGCGGCGGCGACGGTCTTCCCGTTGCTAACAGCGCGCAGTAGATCGGGTCTCCTTTTGCATTTGTACGGGGTGGTTTTCTCCTCACGAGTACAACACGGTCATCACGTGAGATACCAGAGCCCCCTTTTATATCACGCTGCGCAACGGGGGACCGTAACCAAAATTGGTTAGGCACCCCCGATCAGGGCGCTGAAAAGGTGGAGGACGTGGGTTTCCCCACGTCTCCCTCGTCTCGGTCGTTGGCCTCAATGATCAATATCCAACATTCTCTCCCTTGATCGTAAGGCTAAACATCATAATCCCTCTCTCAATAAAAAATTCACACCAAAATAATGTGTCACAACAGTTAACTAAATACCGCTGGACATCAATACTTATAGTGCTTCATTCTATATCGATCGGATAACATAATACTTCATGGGAGTCAGTTACTTTATATGGTCCTCTTATTCCAGGATCACAGGCTCTCCAATAAACCCATGCCGGCAACATGATCACGAAAAATATTGGGTGGTAAGCCTTTTGTGAGCGGATCCGCGAGCATAAATTTAGTTCCAATATGCTCAACCTTAATTGTTTGATCCTGGACTCTATCTTTCACAACATGATACTTTATGTCAATGTGCTTGGCAGCTGCACTCGACTTGTTGTTACTCGAATAGAAGACTGCGGGTTGATTATCGCAGTATAGAATGAGTGGTCTAGAAATGCTGTCTACCACTCTTAATCCCGGGATAAAGTTCTTAAGCCATACAGCCGGTCGGTAGCCTCATAACATGCCACAAATTCAGCTTGCATTGTCGACGATGCAGTAAGTGTTTGCTTTACACTTTTTCATGAAATTGCTGCTCCTGCGAGGGTGAAAATATAACCTGATATGGACTTCTTAGTGTCTTTACACCCCGCAAAATCAGCATCAGAATAACCGACAACCTCAAGGTTATCGCATTTTCTATATGTGAGCATGTGACCTTTAGTGCCTTGCATATAGCGTAGGACTTTCTTTAACGGCTTTCCAGTGGTCCGGTCCTAGATTGGATTGATATCTGGCAAGCATCCCGGTAACAAAAGCTAAATCAGGGCGTGTACATACTTGAGCATACATAATACTTCTGACAGCAGAAGCGTAAGGTATAGTCTTCATCTGATCAGATTCATAGTCATTCTTTGGGCATTGAAATTTCCCAAACTTATCGCCCTTGACAATAGGAGCAGGCGAGGCAGAGCATTTATGCATATTGTATCTCTTTAGTACTCTGTCAATGTATGCCTTTTGTGATAAACCTAATGTTCCTTTGGACCTATCTCGGTGAATTTCAATACCAAGAACATAAGATGCTTCACCGAGATCCTTCGTATCAAAATTGGACGAAAGAAATCTTTTAGTTTCCCGTAGCATGTCCACACTGCTGCTGGCCAATAATATATCGTCCATATAAAGGATTAAGAAGGTGTAATTACTCCCCCTGAACTTAACATATGTACAATTATCGACATCATTCTCCTTAAATCCAAAATTCCTTATGACTTCATCGAACTTAAGGTACCATTGCCTAGAAGCTTGCTTCAGGCCATATATGGATTTCTTTAACTTGCATCCCAAATGTTCCTCGCCTTCCACAATAAAACCTTCCGGTTGTGTCATGTAAACGTCCTCATACAAGTCTCCATTTAGAAATGCAGTCTTAACATCCATTTGGTGCAACTCTAAATCAAAATGTGCTGTGAGCGCCATTATGATTCTAAATGAATCCTTAGTTGAGACAAGGGAAAAGGTTTCATTATAGTCAATGCATTCTCTTTGTGTAAACCCTTTTGCTACAAGTCTCGCCTTAAACCTTTCGATATTCCCTTTGGAGTCACGTTTGGTTTTGTAGACCCATTTACAGCCTACTGTTTTGGCTCCATTAGGTATTTCTACTAAGTCCCATACACCATTATCACCCATAGACTTAATTTCATCTTTCATGGCATCTAGCCACTTAGATGAATCCTTACTCTTCATAGCTTCCTTATAAGAGTTAGGATCATCCATCTTCCCAAGATCATTTTCATTCAAGTAAACCTCATAATCACTTGGGATAGCAGATCTCCTCACTCGTTCTGATCTCCTGACAGGTACAATAGCAGGCTCATTAGGCTGTTCATTAACTGTTACAGAGGTCTGTGAAAGCTCATCATTAGGTATAGCACTAGTATTTTCAGAGCCCTCAACAGAATTAACTGGAGACGCAACAGGAGTTGCAACAACAGGATCAACTGTGGGCACAATCACTTGGGGCACAACCACTTGGGGCATAGGGAAATCAGTTTGTCAGATTAGCAGTGAAGGGACATAAATCTGCTCCACAAGATCAATTTTCCTGGACTCCAAGTCCCCACTGAAACCATCATTTTCCAAGAACACTGCGTGTCTTGTCTCTACAAATTTTGTGGTACGATCTGGACAATAGAATCGGTACCCTTTAGACCTGTCAGGGTAGCCAATAAAGTGACAACTCATAGTCTTGGGATCTAATTTCCCAATTTGCGGGTTAAATACTTTAGCTTCAGCTGCACAACCCCACACATGGAGGTAGTTCAAACTTGGTTTTCTCCCAGTCCATAATTCATAGGGTGTTTTAGGCACTGATTTACTGGGAACCCGATTGAGTATGTGTGCAGCGGTCTTTAACGCTTCCATCCACAACTTAACTGGCAAAGTGGAGTAGCTTAACATGCTTCGAACCATGTCCATGAGTGTGCGGTTTCTCCTTTCCGCTACTCCATTTTGCTAGGGATCACCAGGCATTGAGTACTGGGCGACTATACCATTTTCTTGTAGAAACCTGGCAAAAGAACCAGGAATTTGCCCATAAGTTGCGTGTCGCCCATAATACTCTCCCCCGTGATCTGAACTCACTACTTTAATCTTTAGATTGTGCTGATTTTCAACTTCAGCCTTAAATATCTTAAATTTATCAAGTGCTTCTGATCTCTCTTTAATGGGATAGATGTAGCCATAACGTGACTAATCATCAGTGAACGTAATGAAAGAATTATAACCATCCACTGATGTCACAGGGAAAGGGCCACATATGTCAGTATGGATTAATTCCAAAATCTCTGTGCTTCGAGTAGCACCTTTCTTTATTTGCTTTACATACTTGCCTTTGATACAATCAAGACAATGATCATCCGAATCATTAAAGTCTAAAGGGTGGAGAATTTCATCTTTAATGAGACATTCAATTCTCCCCCTCGAAATGTGGCCCAAACGACAGTGCCACAATTTCGACGTAGTCTCATCAATTCGCTTGTGCTTTTTATTCACATCACATATATTCATAGATATAGGAGACTCTTGCAGGGATAACATATAAAGCTTGTCGTGTCGGATGGCACGACCAACATTATCATTATTGAAATAAACAAGACACTTTCCGTGTCCAAAATTACATGAATATCCATCATTATCTAATAATGAAACGAAAATTAAGTTTCTTCTCATCGAAGGAACATAAAGTACATCATTAAGTTTCATTACGAAATCATTATTCAAAACTAAGGAAACTGATCCAATGGCTTTAATTGCAGCTTTCATTCCATTAGCCACTCTTAGGCTTCTTTCCCCTCTGAGATTTCTCAACATATGAAATCCCTGCAAGGAATTCGTAACGTGCACAGTGGCACTAGAATCAATCCACCAAGAATTTATAGGAAAATCAGCATAAAATGCTTCATCAACAAAAGTAATTTCATAAGTACCTTTCTTGGTGAGCCATTTTAGCCATCTAGGACAGTTATCTTTGAAATGGTCCTTTGACTGACAAAAATGGCACTCATCATTTTTCTTTTGTCCATTTGAGCTCTCAAGACCTAAAGTGTTTTTAGGCGCTTGAGGATGCTGTAGATGTTGTGGCCTTTTATAAGGGGAGTATGGTTGCTCCTTCTTGCCCTTTCCTTTATAGCCTCCTCTATTTCTAGAGGGACCAGCTCTATTTGAGGAGTTGATGTGATTCACAACATCATCACTCCCTTCAGCCTTGAGCCTCTCTTCCTCTTGAGAAACATTGGCGATTAACTCGCTCATTGTCCACTTGTCTTTAATGGTGTTATAGTTCACCTTGAAAGCTTCAAATCGCTTAGGAAGAGACATCATAATATAATGGACAACAAAGCTGTCAGAATATGCCATGTCCATTGTCTTAAGTCTGGCAGCAATATTAATTATGGTCATAATGTGCTCACGGACATTTCCAGTACCATTGTACTTGGTGTTCATAAGCTTGTGCATCAGTGTGGTAGCATAAACCTTAGATGATCCTTTAAAATGATCCTCGATGGAGGACAAGTAGTCCTTCACCCTTTCCTTTACAGGGATTGCTCCCCTAATGGCCTCACTGATGGAGTTCTTTATTACAGTAAGTGAAACGCGGTTAGACCGCTCCCACTTCTCAGCATTATTTTTGTACTCCTTCATTTTATCATCAAATTTGTCATCTCCTTCATTAGGAGTGACAAGCTCATCGAACCTAAACGCATAGTCCAGGTCCAAGAGCTGGAAAGTCATCATAAGTGTGAACTTCCATTTCTGGAAGTTGTTGCCATTAAGTGGCTCAATTGCATTAACTTGAGCGGAAACAGAATCAGCTGAAAAAATTTAGAAATCAATAGTGCCATCAGTACCGTTCAGGGGTGGATCCAGCGTGTTAGTATTGGTGTCAAGTGACCCCAATGCCATCTGCCTTAACCCATGAAGAATTTAATGCTTATGGTGATATCATAAAGTATATTACTCCCTCTAGTTCACAAAAACAAGTCGTTTGGTAATACGTGTAGTCAAACTTTAAAAACTTTAGCTACCAATATCTTTTTAAATATTTAAATTGGATACATAAAAATTATATGTAAGATTCTCACACTGTTACCCAATGTGCCTGTGGTGACCCCCAATGACTTCTCATCCTAGATCCGCACACTATTAAACATTTGATTTATCACTGAGGACAACTAATCATTTGACAAGTAGCTAGCAGTATGGAAACTGTAAGGCTGCTATTTAGCTTGCACAAACAATCATTAAGTACCATTTCAATGGGAGAGGAAAGCACTTTAAAACCCATGACTGTAAATCGTTTCAAGTTTAATTAGCAACCATCTCACAAATAGAATTATTGTTTAATTACATGGGTCAATTCATATTATAAAATAATCTTACATTTACATGTTAGATAAAATGGTTGCAGCTAAGTAAGGACCCATTCAAAGCGACTTTTGGCTTCTATCTTTTAGAAGTCGAAAGCTGTTTTTTCTTTTTCATTTTTTTTCCTTTGCATTGTCTGCGAAGATATAATGAGTTTTTCTCATTTCCCCGCTTTTTTCTTTGTTTTCCTTTAATTGAATGGTTCAGCCAAAAGCTATCAGCCGTTACAGTGTCCATTTCAGCCAAAGACCAACAGCAAAAGTCATTTTAAATGGGGCCTAAGAACAAAAATAATGAGAAATTTAGGAAGGAAATCAACAAACATGTGGAACAAATTCAGTGTATATAATAAAATTGTAGCTCGAAGTAACAACATGGAAATTATAAAAAGGTGCGCCACCCCCACATTTTCAAAGCACCTTTTGCTTTGTTCCTCCTCGCAATATCCCACTAATTATAGTTCTAGGCAAAGCCTTGTTCAAAAAAATAATAGTATCTTTATTTGATATATGAGTTATTACTGTGCTTATCGAATGTCATAACTATCCCATCCTCTTTGATTACTTTATTTCCCAACTTACAACATAAATGATTTTATCATCACATCTGCTAACTTACCTGCGGTATTATGAGCGATACTATTATTCACATCATATAATAGCTTATATTAATTTATTATTGTGAGCTGCATTTTTACCTTACTTTTAATCCATGCAGAACGAAGTGTCCATGCTTATGTTGGAAGCTGATACCCGAAATGCAACTGCTGTTTATAATCTTCATAAGGTAGCCAAACAAAAGGTAACTGATGCATCAAGGAAGGACGTCAAGTCACTAACTCAAATATACGCAAGCAACACGTCGTTAGTGGCAATCCTCATTGCAACAGTCACCTTCGCCGCTGCTTTCACCTTACCAGGAGGGTATTACAGCAATGATGCTGGAAGCGAGGGACTTCCGATCATGGCTCGGAAGCTAGCATTTCAGGCATTCTTAATCTCTGACACCTTAGCAATGTGCTCCTCACTCACTGTTGCCTTCATATGCGTCATAGCAAGGTGGGAGGATCTTGAGTTCTTGCTTTATTACAGATCCTTCACTAAGAAGCTCATGTGGTTTGCATACATAGCAACCACCACGGCATTTGCAACTGGTTTATACACGGTACTGGCACCTCGGCTCCTGTGGTTAGCTATTGGAATTTGCTTTATGCCAGTTTTAATGCCCATTCTTACAAAGGTGCTTGGTGAATGGCCTGTCTTGAAGCTCAGATTTCGGTTGGGTCGTGATTATAAGTCCGATTTCCTTCATATGGTCTGACATCAGCGATTTGGCTTATTGATTCTACATACGTTGTCATTACAGGTTATTTGTTTGGCTGATCATACTATATTGTAAGATTCTGGATTTATCTATAAATCCTAAACTATGTAATCTGAACATCGCTTATATTACTGGCTTATGTTATTGAGTGATTACTGACATCTTTTGTTTCGATTTCTTATAAGTTGATTGTTCTGATGGAATGGGCTTGATATGGTTTGGGGAAGTTTAGCGATAGACTAATAATAATGGAAAAATACAAAGTAATTTATATAATTAGAAGCAGTTGGTTGCACTGGTATGGAGGGAATTTATCTCACTTTTATTAATGCTCATTTTTGAGTGGTAAACAATTAACATTCATAAATTAGCATGGTAAACAATTAACATTCATAAATTAGCATACCTATGGTTGGGGTACACCTCGACCTTCATCTCCAAAAGGCCGCTATTACCACTTCACTACGAAACTGTCACTCTTTCACTAAGCAGGTCAGCAAAAATGCTTAAGCACACCCAACAAGATTAGGTAACAGTGAGGGTAACGCTAACCTGCGGAGTTTCACTCCTGAATTGGTTGACACGTGAAAGTTAACATATATTTTAGTTGAAAATCAGAAATTGAAAGACAGAATTTCTGTAAAGCACTTTCTGAATCTCAAGAAAAAATTTTATAGAACATGGAAACAATGCTTTTTTTTTTCTACCAACGAGTTTTCCTCCCGTGTCGCCAAGGAATCGAGCCCGGAAAACATCTAGTTTCCCTTGTCAAACCGATACTTGTTTTGAACTGCAAGATTCAAGATGCAAAGATATGATGAGGAATGATGTGAATTCAGTATGCTTAGAGCGGCATGCTTCTCTTACAGAATTGAACTTAATAGCTAAAACTCGACACAAACAATATTAAAGATTTTCCATTGCATATAAGACTTGGTAAGGAGATAGAGTTGTATTAGGATATAGAGTTTGTATTCTATTCCATATATGCCTTATCTCTATATGGCATATCCCTTTATACTCTCCTATATATATGGCCCATTGGGTCTTATATCAATACACACAATATTCATAACATGGTATAAGAGCTTAGGTTAAAACCCAAATCTTGATCTAAATCTACTTTCACTGGCGCTACCCCCGGGAGGATGGATCTATGCTCCTGAGGGCGGCCACTTCTTCGTCAAATCCAATAATAAGTCGCATAGTGTCTGCAACTGGAGGTCTCTCGTCGTCGTTGCCGATCATCTTCAGATTGCTTGATTGGCTTCGATGATGTATCCGCTTCGAGCCTCCGATGGTCTTGTGCTGCCCGTCGGCCATCGCTCCCCCGCCCGCCGGATATCCGCGGGTGCTCACCGCTGTGACCGAGGAAGCCGCTCCACCCACTGGCCGCCCTTCTGCTGGATGCCTCCCGACCGGATCCCGCTTGGTGCTAGATCGGATCTGAACGGGAACGGGTTCCACTCGGCGGCGCACACGCTCAGTATACGCCTCCACGATCTTCTCCGCCGCCGTGCCTCTCGCCTCCCCGAGCACTTCGCCATCTCGATTCAGCTCGACCACTTCAACGACGACCCCAAGAGCAACATGTGTGGAGGCCTCAGTGCCGTCGCCGAGGTAGGTCTCGTCGCGGCTCGAGCCGCGAGCGGCAGTCCGTGAGGAAGAGGAGGTATGTGCTCCGCCGCCGCAGCCAGCAAGGATGACTCCCTCGCCGTGGCCAGCAGCTTGGAGCTCGTGGGCTGTGCAGATCCTGGAGACCGGCCGGGCCGTGCAAGTCCTGCTCCGCAGCGCCTACGGCCGCTACCTCGCCATCACGCGCGTGTGCCCGCGACCTTCTCGAGATTCCACGCCACCGAGGCGCGGGTCCTTGACTCCATACGCCCCGACGTCGCCGACCGTCTGCTCTGTCTCCTCATGCTCGCGCCCTCCCGCACGCTCACAGCTGAGCAGCCCACGCTGCCGCGTGCTCGTCGGTCCGGTAGTCGCCGCTGCGCCACCTCCTTGCCTCGCTGGCCTCCGCCTCATCAACGTGGAGAGACAGAGCGGAGAGAGAGATCCAGATGCGTGGGAGGAACCGATGGGAATCTCGGTTGGATCTGAGATCGGGTGAGTGAGGTCAGGTGAGGCACCTTAAAAAAAAGAAAACAAAAAAAGAAAGAAAGAAAGAAAAAGAAAGAGAGAGAGAGAGAAAAAGAGAGGGAGAAGGTTCTGATCTATTTTTCCGCTACCTTCGACGCTGCCTTGGCCACCGCCGCCGCTGCTCAGGCTGTTGTGTCTCCACTTCGCTGCCCTCTGTGCGCGGCATCCTCCACTTCGCTGCCCTCTGTGCGCGGCGTCCTCTACTTCGCTGCCCTCTGTGTGCGGCGTCATCTCCTTCCCTATCTCGCCGCCGTCGCTGCCCAGGCCGTCGTCGTCTCCACTTCATTCGTCCGTTTGCGTCCATCCCAAGTCCGTAGTCTCCAACCTTTTAGTTCATCTAAGCCATGTGAGTCTAGAAATTTTTTGTCAATCATAGAAGTCTAGGAATTTTGTTTTGCATTACAGCAGCCTCTGAGTCGCGTGCAGATCATAGAAGTCGTTAAGATGCCGCCGCTACTTTAGCCGTCGCCTCGAGCTTTTAAGGCCGCCGCGCTTTTCCTGCACCTTGTGCATTGCGCCGCCACCGTCTTGGGCTTCGATCTGCTGATGCCATGTCTCTACCCCTATTCCATGGTAGCAGCCGCCGCTCTTCTCTCTGAGCCGCGTATAGATCGTAGAAGTCGTATGATGCCGCTGCTTCTGTAGCCGCCGCCCCGAGATTTTAAGGTCGCCGTGCTTCTTCTGCACCTTGTGCACTGCGCCGCCGCCGTCTTGGGTTTCGATCTGCGCTATCATGCTTCTATCTATTCCTCTTCGGCTTGATTCGACAGTATTTTTCAAGACCTGCATGCTACAACGACATCATCCAGACTCGGACTTCGGATTTTATTTACTATTTTAGTAACAACTCCTTTCAAATGCAATGCTATTGCATACGCCTTGCATTTGAGGGGGGTCTTAAGGAGATAGAGTTGTATTAGAATATAGAGTTTGTATTCTATTCAATATATATCTTATCTCTATATAGCATATCCCTTTGTACTCTCCTATATATATGACCCCTTGGGTCTCATATTAATATACACAATATTCATAACAAGACCCACGAGGCCACGAGTGATAGTGAGATAACAATCTATGTTCACTTCCAGGTTAGTGGAAGAACAATATCATCTGTTTGTAGCAAGCATGCACCTCAGAAAAGAAACGGACACCAACTATGTACTTATGGCGCATTTCCAAGATTTCAGATCATTCAGCTAAAAAAACAGAACCGCAAAAATGTAGACGAGCGAACTCGATACTGTTTAACATTACTTAATCTACTAGCCAGTACAGCTGAAATTTTGATGCTAGTACAGTTGATCCATCTTACAACATCAGGACATACTCATCCTAGAGATACACAACAAGGCAAGGATATACAAATTGATACAGATCTTACAAACCAAATGGGACACCTTGGAGCTTACCTACGATTTTTCACCAGGGCCGGATGCCGAAAAGATACAGAGCAGGTTTGCATTCATATCGACCTGATTATTCAGAAGTTTTACAACAACTCTTGAAATATTTGGCATCTGAATAGCACCACCCATCATACAAACGCATCTAGTTTGCTACAATAAGCTCATCCAGGTTTTCGGTATCAACATTCCGTGGCTGCATGGTCAATTCATCATCAGCAGCGCTAAAATGGTACTTCTCTCCAACAGCTCTCAGAAGCTGGTAAACTTAAAACATCGGGTCTGTTCTTTGCAGCTTTTGAATTTTACTACAATACTTAACTTTCAAACAAAGTATTTTCTTAAGACGGGATCTACAAGTTAATCGTAGTTGTAGGATCATCGATAGCAATCAGATAGGATGAATGATCGTAGCGTCTAGCGGAAGCTTTTTTATTTTAATTTATATTTTATAAACCTGCAATTCACAGAAACACACAAAAATATTGAACCACAATACATATAAAACAATCTATATTTATTTTCACCAATACATGCATAAACCACAAACATTAAGACGTAATGCCAAAAAAAACCTAATTAGTCTTACCTACTTACCTTAAACTAATCATCTTTTCTTCTCTCCTCATGCACAAAGGTCATCATGGCATGCTTGCGTGTAGAAGCATCCAAAAGCCACAGCCGTCTCAGAACCATCAAGAAGCCTTCATAATTTTTAATCCATCTACTTAGCCAACATTGCTATTTCTTCACACCACAACTGAGCACACCAAGTCCTCTCTCCACAAGAAAAGCCTGCTGCTAGCTACGCCTGCCACCCTGCCTAAACAATGTCGCCTCTCCTCTATTTATCTACTACGAAGCTACCTCTTGTAAACCGAGCCACCAGCCTTTTCTCATCTCATACGACGCCTCCATCACCGCTTCCAATTCCAATACGACGCCGCAACCAAAACTAACTGATAGTTTTACCTTTTAACCTTAATACAACTCATTTAACTGAGTTTTTTTTATCTTAACCAACCTTTTTGATATACTACTTTTTAAGAGACCTGAAACTCTTCCATAACACATGTTTTTTTTATTTATTTTCGCCTTTAGTTCCGTCACATGTCGTAGCGTCTAGACCGCACCGTCGTAGCTCTGACAGACACCACTTGTTTTTGATCTCCATGTGCCCTAACTTGAGCACAACCGTCTCCTTCAGCATCCTTGACCCTCTGGACCATGGCTTCGCACCAAACCATCTCCTGGTCCTCATCGTAGACCACGATTACCTCCGAGTTATCCTTCATATGCAAAGACTAAATCAGCATTTTTCTTGATATAAGTTTTTTCCAACATGACCGACATCAGTCCACACATACATGCCATACACCTCAAATAAGAATAAGCAATATTGTCAATTATTCATCACCAAAATATCTTAGACCGAAGCACATGGTCTAACAGTAGTATACATTAAAAGTCCAACATCTGTACCAGCCAAAATCGCAAGCGAGTATATCTCTTTCTGTAATCTCTATCATAAATAGTTCAAATTCAAAAAGTTTAGCCAAAAGGCATAAGCCACAGCCACAAGGTGTAGGTATTTCCTTCGGAGTAGAAAGCACACACGAACACACAACCTTGAGGTATTGAAGCAACTTAGCATCATTGTCCTTTCCATTCAAGGACTTATCAACTGCATCCTGAAGTATAGAGTTATTTGACAGGATTTTTTCTTTTAAGATTATTATGGAATTTTCTTGCTCTTAAAATGAAAGAGGTGTGAAGGACTATATGAGAAGGAACAAGATAATGCTGTGATAAACCATTGCAAGTTGTGCGAAGTGGTCATTTGGTTTTGCAAAGATAGCATCTTATCTGGACTGTTTTTTGAGCTTGCTAGGAAAATCGGTAGTCTCGTAGGTTTTGTAGCGATAGTACCATTTTGGGCAGAAATTGAGGATTTTGGGTTTTGAGTTATGAATTGAGTTGGAGTAACCTAGGTCATTGCACTAAGGTTGCATGATGTATGTTTTAGCTAACGTGGGTCAAGTTATGAAGAACTTATGCCCGAAAATGATTTCTTTGTCTTTGGATATGCAGAGATACTTGAAGTCACCATGGTCGACGGTGAGGATTGGGGCTATGTTTAGGGAGAAGCCAAGGTCTAGAATGATCAAGGATACTGGGTGAGATGGTGAGCTCAAGTATGGCACAAGAAAGACAGAAAATGTTGAAGATGAATTCGAATGGCGGGTTGCACCATATGGCTTTGGTCGGTCTAAATGAGGCGTAGTCCGGTGGAACCGGAGCGGGAGAAACTTGCTGACGTGTGGCAAGCCAATGGTGAATCTATACATGGTAAGTATAGCGATTGCTTGCAATGAAATATAAAGACCCGGTCAAGAAAGGGTACTTTGGTAGTTTGACCAAAATACCAGAATCTACCTTGGATTAAAACCACGGCGCACAAACAGCGCTTGGAGAGTGATTTAAGGAGAAGATAGTTTGATCAAGATGGATCAAAATATAAAGGACTTAACAAATTTGAACTTATGCGCTTTGAAAAGGGTGCATAAGTGATATGTGTGAATTAAAACCTGTGTATAAGGGGTTAACGGGTTTCCTCTATTGCCCTTAGTGGATAATATCTATTAGGGTTAGGTGTGGCTGGTTAGCCCACCTATATAAAAGGATTGGGATGAAGACTTATGTTAACCATCCAATTCAAGGTAGAGTGGCTATAAAACTATCCCTCTCAAGCAAGCAATACATCAATCTTTGATCAGCTCTATGGATCCTTCTAGTTTTGATTGATTTGTTCTTGATTTGATTGATTTTGATCTCTCCTTTTCTCTTTTCTTGATCTTGTTGTGCCAAGGATATGTATGAGATGAAGATAATCTCTAGAAATCTATCTCCACCCATGTAGACACTTTAATAGGAAGTTTATCCAGAAAACCTGACTTTGCTTGATTTAGGCTCAAAGTGTGATTTCTTGATGCGAGAGTTTTTTACATGATTTCTTTTGTGTTCTTGATTGCTGGGACATATGGGAATTCATCTAGACCCATCTTGATCATCGTCCACCCACGAGCAAGTTGTATTTAACAATTTTGATTTTAGATCGGTTTCGGTGCACCTTTCATTTAAACTGAAAAATGTCTTAACTTTGGCCATAATTTTTATGATCATTTATTGGAATAGGTTCTTGATAACCTAGAGAACATATCTACAAAATTTCATTCCATTTGGATCTATGGATCAAAGGTTTTATCAATTATTGGATTTAAAATTAGGATAAAAATATTATTCATTTACCTGATTTTACTATAACAGCAATCAGACCGCCCTTGAAGTACTAGTCAGACCCCCTGGGACTGGTTAGACCATCGTTTTTATACCGATTAGACCGCGGGGAAGTGGTTGCTTCAACGTTTAGTGTTTTTAAGCTATTTATCTTGAGTTTTGAATAAAAATTCTATTTTTTGCAACTTTGTAGTTGTATGAAAATAGAATCTTGAATACTTAGGGAAAAAATTCAAGAAGGCACCATTCACACCCCCTTTATTGCCATCCGGTCCTATAAGTAGTATCAGAGCCTGGTTAGCTCTTCTCGTAGATCTTAACCGGTCTTAGGAGACATGGTAGCAGATAAGTATTCAATCAAGTCTCCTGTGTTCGATGGAGTGGATTTTTCATATTGAAAGTCTCGCATGTATGCTTACATTGAGGCCCAATGGCACGTGATTTGGCTTAAGGTCAAAAACCCTTATGTTGTGCCAGCAGATGACAATGTAACTTCTCCCGATGTGGAGGCAAATAGCAAGGCACACAACTTCTTGATTCAGGGGCTAAGTTGATCAGAGTTTGAGTGAGTTGCTCACTTGAAATCTGCTCATGAGATCTGGAAGACCTCTCCAATTACCATGAGGGCTCTACCGTAATCAAGGAAGTGAACTAGAATCAACTCAAGAAAGAATACTCTAAGATCGAGCAAAATCCCGGTAAGTCTTTGGATGAGTTGTGGGGAAGGTTCAACAAAATTCTCCATGACCTCAGTGCTGTTGGCTTGACCTTCTCAGAGTCTGAGAATACATGCCAAATCTTGGGTGCTCTTGATGTGAAGGTCTGAGGGATAAAATCACATCCATCAATGATAACAATATCATGAGTGATCTTACCATGGAAAAGCTCTATTCGAGATTAAAGATGCATAAAATTAACTTCATTTCATGTCTTTCTAAGACAGAGTTGATGGATCTTGTGATAGATCCTTCTCGGAGCAGTTCTTCAGATTATGTGGATGTTGGCTTTTCTTTATCTGTCTTACACTCAATTAGTGATGAGCAACTTGAGAGGGTACCTAAGGAAGATTTAGCCCTCCTGTTCACCAAATTCACTAGAGTATACAATAAAGTGAGAAACAAGAGTAGAGGCGGTCCGGTGACATGCTTCAAGTGTGGTGAGCTAAACCACATTTAGGTCAAGTGCCTCAAGCTGAAGGGCAAGGAAACGAAGAACCTTCAGAAGCGTCCTCAAGCTCGAGACATGAAGGTCAAAAAACCCAACTACCAAAAGTTCGTTAACCGGGTCCTTACCACTCTTGAGTCTATGGACATAAGCGATGTGGACTTGGGAACGGAGGACGACGAGGATGACTCCTATGGCAAGAAGAAGACTCATGACTTTACTAACAAGATGTAGATCTATAGGTTTTGCCCAAACCCCCTCTAACAAGATAGGTACTTTTTTCTCATCGGGTCAGACTTCTCAAAAGGTCAAGTACCATTGTACCTTCTGCAAGAAGGATGGCCACATAGTTGAGTTCTATGTCCATAGAGCTAAGGTTGAAAGGAAAAATGGACCGTCTATGAAAAACACTATCACAAACGGTTCTAAGTTTAAAACCGTCTGAGATGTGCGAGTATCACAAACGATTCTAAATTAGAACCGTCTGTGATACTCACACATCTCAGACGGTTCTAAACTTAGAACCGTCTGTGATGTGTGATCACATTTATACTACAAAATCGTCTATGATAGTTTATTCTATACCTAAATTTTTTTTTCTATTTTTCAGTTAGCCTCAGGAAATGTTACTTATACTTTTTGAAAACAAGCGATAACAAGCAAATACGATATCAAACATAGCAGAGAACATTTTATTTCCATTATAATCCACCATTACAATATCACAAGATTACAATCCTTCATTACAACATCATAATATTACAATCCACCATTACAACATCACAAGATTACAGTCCACCATTACAATAGCAAAGAACATAGCAGAAAACAATGAAAGTAACAATGGAGGCTACGATGAAGAGAACAATGAAAGTAACATAGTAGAGAATAATCCACCATCACAAGCTCGGGTAGGCCTTCTTAGCAGCTGCCTCACTGTAAACTCCCAAGCAACTCTAAACCCAACAAAGTAGCAACAATGGAGGCTACGATGGAGACCTAAACCCCACAGAATCAAATACTAGAAGAAACAATGGAGGGAGGAAGCAGGAAACAATGAAGACCTAAACCCCACAGACGCATTTGAAGGGAGAGGGTGGATGGATTCGAGTGAGTATTTATAGAGGAGTCCTACTCGAACTCAGGTGAAAAATTATGAAATTTTAGAGATGCGTGAAGCGGGAAACATATCACAGACGGTTCCTAAATAAAAACCGTCTGTGATATCCAATATTAAAAACGGTTCTTATTAAGAACCGTCTGTGATATTAGTTATATATATACCGATACAATATAAACAATTAGTCTTAAAGTATTAAATAGCAAAGTTCTATATGGCTTATATATACTCATTTGAAAGGTTTCGACGAGATCTACAACTTTGCAGTTGAGACAAACCCCAAATTTCGAAGGAAAGATGGAAAATTTTGGCAAAAACAGAGTTCAAAAACTTCCAATTCGAATTTAAGGCTACAAATGGCCGATTTTGGGGGTCTTCAAGGGAGACTGGCAAGTGGGTCATTTTTTTTGGATCGGGCTTGTCATTAGCTTTTCAACGAGTACAAGAACATCAAAAACGGACACCGTATGCAAAAGTTATGTCCGTTTTACTGAAGGTGTGTCAAAATGGAATCCTACTCGAGTTCAAGCAGGAAATTATGATATTTTAGAGGTGTGTGGGGGCGAAAAACATATCACAGATGGTTCTTAAGCAATATCACAGACGGTTCTTATTAAGAACCGTCTGTGATGAGGCGTCTAATATAAACCTTTTTGTAGTAGTTTATGAACATGTGAAAATTGATATGTAATTCAGTTGCAAAAAAGAGCAAAAACTGACCGGGGAATAACAATCTAAATTAACTTCGTGGACAGCGAAGAAAAAAAATCATCGGTTGGCAGTGTTATATGATTTTACGGAAGCATGCACTTAAGAAAAGAAATGAAACCCAATTATATAATGGGAAAATCTAAAGAATGGTATTCCATTCTTAAACCAGTCAATGGTATAGCCCATCTCCATTCAATCCCCACACACACGAATCTTAAAGCATCACCCTTAACCACGCTCTGCTCGTACATGCACCACCTCTGTCTCGCATTGCCTTGTTTGGTCTCCCTCTCGCTCTCCTTCTCGTGTGAGCACCACCACCAATCACCTCGCCCCTTGCTCACAGCTGGCCCCGCTGCACGCCATATCAGGCGGCTTGGAGGGGCGCCGCCACTCACTACTACAGAAAGCCTAATACTAGACGTCAAATCACAGATGGTTTTAGGAAACCGTCCGTGATATACAATATCACAAACGGTTTTAATTTGGTGACTATCTGTGGTGCTGGTGGCGGGAAAAAGGAGTATCACAGACGGTTTTTATTAAAAACCGCCTGTGATATTCCAGTACCACAGACGGTTTTTGTTAAAAAACCGTTTGCGATAATCCGACTAGACATTTATTGCATTGCTCAAAGCGTATCTCTGTCTTCATTTCGATCCAGATCTAGCCGGCCGGTGCTGCACACCAGGAGGAGGCGACAAGGCTTTCAGACCATTTAATTTGGTGGAAGGAGGCTTTATTTGGCAGGAGTGCTTTGAAGATTCATCTAGTTCTTGGTTGCCCTAGGTATGGTTAGTAATAAAATTTATTTTTCGTTGCAACAAAATTTAGATCTAGTTAATTTTTAGTGACTGTTATATAATACTTTGAAGATCTAGCTAATTTAGATTTAGCTAGTCTCAATGCATGTGGTATATATGTAGAGTAATTAATTAAAGTAATTTTAATACTAAGTTGTTATATATGTGCATAATATAGGACCGAAGCTGGATGTATACCGCAGGCCATGTGAGTGAAGAGTACATTAATAGCGTGTCTACTTTTACAAGAGCTGCCGAGGAGGATATGTTGAATAAGGGGGTGAAATATATGTATTGTCCATGCACTGACTGCGAGAATTTAAAGATGTTTAAGAATCGAGAGCAGATTAAAGCGCACTTGATTCGGAGGGATTTTAAAAATGGGTATACGTCTTGGACCAGTCATGGCGAAGTCAATGGTATGCCGTCGTGTAACATCCTGTTTTTTTGCCATTTCTAAAACCTAGAATTAAAAAATAAATTTTTTGAAATTTTCTGAAATTAATTCAAGCTTCAAATGAATTTTTAAAATTTTAAATGATTTAATATGATTAAAATAAACATTAACATAAGTTAAAAATAATTTATTTAGATTCTTCAGGTCTCAAGGAATTTTTTGGTATTTTTGGTGAATTTTTGGGATTTTTTTGCTATTTTCTAGAGCTCCTAGCATTTTATTTGGATTTCTGGAAAAGAAAAAGAAAATAAAAACCTTCTCCGCTGCCCGATCCGCCTCCCTTGCCACGCGTCGGCCATCCGGCCCGCTTCCTCGCCGCCGCCGCCGTACTCTTTCCCGCCCATGTGCCGCATCGCCCGATCCGTCGCCCCAGACGCGCGTCGCGCATCCGCGCCGCCACATGGCGGCACCAGCCCGCGCCCACGCCCGCGCCTCGCCCCTTCCTCAGCCGCCCGATCCGCCTTTCCCCGCGCCGTGGCTTCATCCCCGCCGCCCATTTCCCGCGCCCGCGCGTAACCCTAACCCTAGCGTCCGCCCGCGCCCTCGTGTCTCCGCCGTCGGATGCGCCCACGTGTCTCGATCACAGCCGTCCAACCCGCCCCCGCTACCGCCCCGCACCGTAACCGATCCGGATGCCTCGGTTTGTGTGCTTTTATTCGCATTTGTACCTCGGTTCGAGTGCCCATCGCACGAACTCGCCGCCGCCGCTCCTCGCCCGTTCTCGCGCCCTCGCCCTCGCCCCCGCCGGAGCCACTTTGTCGCCGTCCGTGCCGCGCCTTCACCGTCCGCGTTGTCGCCGGAGCCTGTCCTCTTCATCGTCCCCGTCGCCGGTGAGCCTCGTCGCGCCCGTCGCCTCCCGCATCGCCTCCCACGTCGCCGCTCCGTCGCCCCGCTCCGCCCATTGGTCCTCGCGCCAGACCCACATCGCGCCTGCGCCCGCGCGCGACGCGCCGGCCATGCATCGCCACCGCCCGCGCCCCCGCCCGCGCCCACGCGACGTGTCGGTTTTCCGCCCCGCCACCGCATCCGCCCTACCGCTTCTCCGCGGCTCGTTCAGATCTGAGCCGAGGGCTTAGATGTCACCGCGTGGTCGTCCCCGAGCCGTCCGATCCCGCGCTGCCGCCCGCGCCCGAGCCCGTGCCGCGTCAGCCCTAGGCCACATCAGCCCTAGCCGACGTGGCATGCCACATGGCCATGCCATGTCATCGCCACGTAGCCCAGCCTGCTCCTTGGGTGCCACGTGTCGCTACATCAGCTGACACGTGGCGGCACCAACGCTTGCCACATCATCACCGCCCGCCCCCGCGTGCACTGTTCCGTGCGCCGAGTCCACCGTAGACCGAGCCTCCCGTGGACCGGGTTCACAGCACAGTACCCTTTTCCAATTTTCCCAAATTAAGTTTAGGGTTTATTTTCCGAAAGCCCGTTCTCCTCCGTGCTAGCTCCGATTGACCCCGTTCTTTTTTCTAAATTCATCTAAAATCGAGCTCTAGCTTTTGGTTCTGGTTTCATGAATTTTGGAGTTTATTTGCTTATCATTTTATATGTTTTTCTTATTTCGGTCGTTTTCTCTCTCGTTAGATTCGGATTCCGGAGGAGCAGGTTCTACGCCCGAAGACCAGGAGTACCTCGCTGAGCATAACCAAGGCAAGTCGTGTCCTTTGATCATGTTGAACCCAGTTTGCAATCTATTATTTAATTATTTTGTTTTAAATTACATTGCATCGCTACTTTTATTCAAACCCTTGTACTGGTAGTTATCGACCCAATTGAATTTATTCCTCCTTGATACTTTGGAATGCCATGATACCATTGTCACCATAGGTTGGGAAACGTACTAGTGAGGCTAGATTATTTGTCACATGGGGTGGTACGATTAGACTGCTTAGCCTTGCTTAATTTTACGAATGATCTCTTCATCACATGTTAATTATTAATTTGACTTAATGATATATGGAACTGTGGTTGGTGCCACGTTTATTAAAATTTGTGCCACATCATTAGTGTGTCTTTGGCTTGGTTATACAAACTTGGTTTTGCACTCGGGCGAGTGATCGTGCAGTAAAGGGGGAAGTACATGTGCACTTCGGGGGATGTGGTAGCCTCGCCCGGGTAATGTTAAGGACTTAACTTTGTGCGCCATTGATCTGAGCTTAATCGTGCAAACCACATGTGTAGTATGGGATAGACCTGGCTGATTAATTTGTAATATTTCAATTTTAATTCTGCCATTGTGATGAACATGGTTGCTGATTTCCATGTGGCGCAAGGGGAGGTGTGATGCGAAACCCTAGCGGGCAGGATTGGGTTGAGGTAGAGCATTGTAAAGGCCTTGTTGTGATTTCCTGAGATCGAGGTTAATCACATCGTGTGGGTACAGTTGTGTAACCTCTGCAGAGTGTAAAACTATTCGAATAGCCGCGTCCTCGGTCATGGACAATGCTCGGTGATTTCACACGAGGGGTAGTATGTTTATTTTAAACTTGGTGGTTTATATTGGAGGTGGACAGGTAGTTCACCGTTGGTTTAGCTTGTGAATAGGTGTTCATAAGTGGTTTATGTTATTCCTTTGATTATTTATTATTATCGTTTTCATTTAAAGTTCACTTTCAATCTATTTTATCCTATTTACTGTGAAATATCTTTTATGCAAACTAACCTTTCAGCCTTCCATTGGTAAGCCTTGCATACTATATTGCATTCATTTGTTACAAACGACTTTCTGAGTACCAATGTACTCACGGCTTTACGCCTATATTGCTCAGTTGAGGGCGAGGACTATTATCAGCAGGAGGTTCCAGAAGGCGAGTACTACGACGACTTCACGGATTAGGCTTCGTTCTCCACTCGATAGCCTGTGGGCTTGTCGATTGGCCGCTACGCTTTATTTTGAATTTTCGCTGCTATTTTTGTTAAGCTCTTCTGACTAGAGATATTGTAAGCTTGACCATAAGGTCGTAACTTTGAGATTTATTGATATTTGAGTTTTCCATTTATTATATCGTGTGTATGGTTGTGATTACATCTATGTTTAACTGTGTGCACTAGCGTGATCCTGGACTAGTACAGTTTACACAGAGAGACCGAATTTGCATATTCGGGTCTCGACACGCCGGATGACATCGCCGGTGAAGTCAATGATATGCCGCCGGATGACATCACCGGTGAAGTCAATGATATGCCGCTGGATGATGATTGTGGTTCGAATTCGGATAGGCTGCACAATGACAATCTGGATCAGATGCTTCATGATGTATAAGAGAACTATGATGAGAGAGAGTATATTAAATTCCGAGACTTGATGGAGGACTCAGAGAAATCTTTGTTCACGTGCTGCAGGTCAAAGTACACGAAGTTGTCAGCTGTGCTTGAACTGTTGAAATTGAAGGCAAACAATGGTTGGTCCGACAAGAGTTTCACGGCGCTGCTAGGTTTTTTAGCGGACATGCTTCTGGAGGGAAATGAGTTGCCTAAAACCACGTATAAAGCTAAGAAGGTTCTTTGTCCATTGGGAATGTAAATAGAAAGAATAAATGCATGTCCGAACAACTGTATCCTCTACCGTAAAGAGTATACAAACATGCATGTCTGTCCAGTGTGCGACGCATCCCGATACAAACGTAACAATCAATCAGATGATTATGGCGAGGGAATAGAGGTGAAGAAAGGATCTCCTGCAAAGGTGGCATGGTATCTTCCTATAATTCCTCGTTTGAAGCGGTTTTTTGCGAATCCAAAGGAGGCAAAACTGCTGCGTTGGCACTTGGAGGAGCGCAAGAAGGATGGAATGGTGAGACACCTTGCTGATTCCAGTCAGTGGAGAAATATCGATAGGATTTTTGCATATTTCGATGCAGAACCGAGGAATATAAGGTTTGGATTGAGTACAGATGGAATAAATCTTTTTAGTAGCATGAGCAGCCGACATAGCACTTGGCCCGTGACTCTGTGCATCTATAACCTTCCTCCTTAGTTTTGTATGAAGCGAAAGTATATTTTAGTGTTTTAGTGTCGATACTTATCCAAAGGCCAAAGCAACCTGGGAATGGTATTGATGTGTACCTAGCACCGTTGGTGGAAGATCTAAAAGTATTGTGGAACGAATGGGTACAGGTATGTGATGCATACAAACAAGAGAACTTCACTTTGCGCTTCTTATTGTTCTGCACTATAAATGATTATCCTACCCTTACTAACCTTCTTGAGCCCGTCGCCGCCGCCGTCCCAAGCCAGCCGCCGCTTTCCCAAGCCCGTCGTCGCCACCTTCCCGTCATACAGTCCCCCTCGCAAGGTGCAAAGTATCCAGTTCCCGCCTTCCTGTTGTGCAGTCCCCCTCGCAAGGTGTTGTTCTACCTTGCCTGGCTATATATGCTGTGATTCATAACCTGAAAATTGCAAAGATTGCACTGTGACCTAGCTCTATGATGAAGGCATACAACTGAGTTTATATATATAGATGTGATGGTAGATGGATCTTGAGTTTGTCATTAGCTGTTTGATCTAATCATTAAGCGAAATGTATTTGATTCTCATTGAGTTATATACATAGATATATACACTGCTTAATCTTGATTCAGTTTAAGTTGTAATAACTCAACTGTCCCGTTTTAATCAATGATTGTTCATACTTAATGAACTTAGTAGATTGATTAAAAGGAGGTCACATACTGGTTATAGCATTTCGTTTATGGTCGATTGCTTACTTTAATAGCTCAAGGTCTAAAATGCTATATATATATATATATATATATATATATATATATATATATATATATATATATATATATATATATATATATATATATATATATATAGGAAAAATACTTTCTACACTGGGTGTAATTACACCCACCTCTAATATACCACCTAAACGAATTTGAAATACTCCTTTATCACTTTGGATATACTCATATACTAATTATAAGATACTTCAATGTGAACCACATGAACAAAGCATGACGGAGTCCATAGTTTTTAGCATATTTTGTAAATACCTTCATATACGCACATAAAAAGGAGTATGTCTAAAAAAATATACATACTATCTCTGAAAAATTGTTCATACCACCTAGATGATCTTAAATACTCGCATACTATACGTACATACTCTCAGTTCACGCGAGATACTCCCTACGTTGTGAGATACGATATAGGGTGTAATTACACCCGGTGTAGAAAAGAGGCTTCCTATATATATATATATATATATATATATATATATATATATATATATATATATATATATATATATATATATATATATATATATATATATATATATATATATATATATATATATATATATAAGATTCATATCTGTTGTGTGTAGACGGCCAAAAATATTTGTTGTGCAACTAGCCTTCTCGAGAGCAATAATTAAAATCAAATTTCATTAACATGCACATACATGTTATGATCTTTTGTTGGCATGATGTATCTTGGTTACATATATACATGCTTATATATATATATATATATATATATATATATATATATATATATATATATATATATATATATATATATATATATTCTAAGCATATGCATCTTGTTTCATATATATATAGACACACACACACACACGCACGCCGCACGCACACACATACATACTTGGCTTATGTTACTTATGAATATATATATACGTATGAATATATGATAAATCTTGCTTTTCATATATGAGAAGGCCAACATGTTATCCGCGCATTCTTCAACATCATCACCGGATGCGTCTGCTTCAAAATCAAAACGTCCAAGAAGAGGACTATCAAAAAAGCCTGAGGGTCGTTTTACCATCACAGAGGTCAATGGATCTGGGACCCCTGTCCTTCCTCGCCAAGTAGCCGCCGCATTTCGAAGAACGATTAGAATAGTTCCACAAGAACAAATTGAGATCATATTCGATTCGTGGAAGACCATGAGTGAGACTTAGAAACGTGAGCTGCTGACAGAGATTTTTTGCATCCTTCGAGATCCCAGAAGAATACCACGACTCCTTGCAACGACATGCCTTGCTAGCGGCGTGCAAAGCATGGAAGAACTTCAAGAGCGTGCTTGTCAAGCAGTTTGTGGAGAAGGATCTAACGCCCTTTCATAAGTACCCATTTCTTGAACCACAATGGGAAGAGTTTAAGGTGATGAAGATGACCAAAGATTTTAGAAGTGCAAGTGCGGCGCCAAGGCCTTCCAAGCAAAAAACACACACCCCCATAGACTCGATACAGCTGGGTATGCGGGTAAAATCCCGTAGTGGAGGCAGGAGGATGAACAGGCAATCCTGCGGGACACCGCCCCGCCATTTGCCACGATCCCGGATGAGCGTGTTCAAAATTGGATTAGAGCGAGGTTATCTACCACGTCGTCGGGGGATATCTCCTTCTGGAACCCTGCAGACCAAGAAGTGTTCTACCGCCTGGATGCACTGAGTGTAGAATCTTCCCAATGATCCTTCTAGGCAAGTAGGGAGAGATATATACTCTTCGCGGCCCTGGGAAACAAGGAGCACCCGGGTCGTACGAGAGGCCTTGGTCTTTATGTTCCTTGGAAACATGGTTTCTTATATAACTCCGAATTGTATCGGAGTAGGAAGAGAACCAAAGCCGAGTGTGAGGCATGGCTACAAGAGGAGATCAAGGCATCTCTTGGAGAGGAGCTGGTTGATTACATCAGAGATGAGATGCGAAGATTTACAGAAAATTAGCAGGCCACTGCTACCGCTCTTGTGCTAGCCAGCCCCCCAACCGTCGGAATAGCTACGCGTCCAATCCTACGACGGAAAGTGAGGCCACATTTCCTGTGGACGACATCTTGGTAATAATTATTATCTCTACAATGCTCGATCCGTTGATAGGCCTATTGGAGTAGCTAATTTTGTATCGTTATGTAGGAGCTTACGAAGTGCAAGCTCCAAGTGAGATATGCCTCCGTTCCCTTGTGTACTGCTTGGGGCCAGGCATATCCGTCTACTCACGGGAGTCATGGTACACCGTGCGACTTTAGCATCAGGCTTCGAAAAAAGTTCATATGGATGGTGTGCATGCTAATTTTGAGGTCGTCCCACTACCGAAGCCCCCCAACGATGAGCTCGTGACTCTAGAGTAAGCCATTGGATCATTCATCCAGTGGCCCAAAAGCGACATCTGCCTAGATGCTTCTTCACCGGTGGCAGGTCCACAAGGGTAATTTGAACTAGAGCTACATGCACTGGTGCCATCTCTACAAGGCCTATCTCCACCACCGCTACCTGCACCGGTGTCATGTCCACAGGTGATATTCCCGGTGCAGCAACTTGCACCGGTGCTACCTTTACAATTGACCTACAGCCGAGGCAGTAGGGGCAAAGCAAAGAAGACCAATGATGATATTCCGTACCTGCCATTGGCCCACAAATTCGTGCTAGACGAGCCGATGATCATCCCGGAAGAGCATCTCCTGAAGCTAGGACTTAGTTATTAGAAATTACACTCTTGGTTTATGGAACAAGCCAATAAGCCGTAGGGAGAACGACGCTCAGGTATCACTATCAAATTCAAGCCAGATCATTTACAACACGACGTTCATGATTGTGTCTTCGCGGTGACCTTTGAGGATTTATTCGATTATTTCACGTTCAACGCTCTCGATGCCTCACTCATTCGATGCTGGACGCTGTAAGTGTGTACAATCACAGTCTCCGTTCATGTCATACCAATAAATGTCATATATAATTTATTGCTTTTGTGTGTATATATATATATATATATTTATGGTGACTGAAGCTAGATTATCCAAATCATCGGTTGGTTTCCTAGACCCACACTTGGTCGCCATGCATACCATCAACGAGGATGCATTCTTCGTTGAGAGGTACATTACAACATCACTGCTGGCTCATGATAAGGAATATGTACTTATGCCCTACAATGAGGGGTTCCACTGGATTTTAATAGTAATTGTACCAAAATAGAACAAGGTAATATATCTTGATTTCCCTAAGTAAGAACAAAACCGACTACATGGTTATCAACAAATTAATCGATAGGTAAGTACATTTTATCCATACATAACTATATTATACTCTTTCCTTCCTTCTAAATGACTAAGGTTAACTTTTTTTAATCACGTAGGTCGTTCGTTAGGTACGTCGTAGAGTCACGTTGCTCGACGAAAAGGGCCAACGGCCTGAAACATGTTCGAACATTTCCGGTATTCGCTAGTACACATTAATTAATCCTATACAACAGTTGGTAGTAATGCCTCTTGAATTAACATATTCTATTTTTTATAGTGCCACCAGCAGCCGCCGAGCAACATGTGTGGATTCTACGTTTTCCACCATATGAGACTACTACTCGATTCCTCGAAGATCACCAATTCTAAGGTTTGTCAATATTCCCATAATTATTTCATACTCATTAGGTTATATATATATACACACATTGATATTCCTATCGACATGTTGCGCCTATCCATACAACTGCATTGCAACAGCCCGATCTTGGACGAATTTGAGGAGAGTGTGCGTTCTTTTTGGTGGCTAGAGTCATAAATTTAGATGGAGAGTTCCACAACGTAGAATAATCTTTTATTGCTCTATCACTCCGGAATCGAGGTCTCGCGAAAGGAACAGATCCATAATCAACGAACTTGTCAGGCTGCACAAGCAATACTTGGATAGCAACGAACTTGTCAGGTTGCACAAGCAATACTTGGATAGATCACTATCCAAGTATTGCTTGTGCAGCCTGACAAGTTCGTTGATTATGGATCTGTTCCTTTCACGAGACCTCGATTCCGGAGTGATAGAGCAATAAAAAATGCAATGTTACCTTCTAAGTGCAAATGCAATGTAGATCTTTTGTAATTGTGCATTTGTTAATTGATATTTTATTTCATTTCAATTAATTGATTTACGAAATGGATATTTTATGTTTATGAAATGAATTGAGATGTAAATTGAATGTTTTATGTTTGTGAAATGAATTGAGATGTGAATTGGATGTATAGATGTACATGTTAATCTGCTTGTTTCAGAGGGCATAGCTAGCATTTCTTGAAGCTAGCCAATAAACAGAAATAAATTTAGGGGTAGAAAAGAATATCACAGACGGTTTTTACTTAAAAACCGTCTATGATAGCTGATAATCACATATGGTTTTTAACTAAAAAATGTCTGTGATATGTTACCATCACAGACGGTTCGATATATAGAACTGTCTGTGCTACTTTCCTATCACAGATAGAACCGTGTGTGATATGTAAGTATCATAAATGGTTCTTTATATAGAATCGTCTGTGATAGTGCATATAGACGGTTCGAGTTACAAACCGTTTGTATTGTATTTATCATAGACGGCTCATAAACCGTCTGTGAAAATCTTCGATTATCACTGACACATAAATTCAGACAGTTCAGAAAACCATCTGTGATGACGTTTTTAAACCATTTGTGATGATGATTTCTGTAGTAGTGAATATTACTAAATCTACGAGCAATTAGAGCTAAAATTTGGATGCCGATATTTTTATCCATCTTGTAAAGATACACAAGGCATATGTACCAATTGTAACGATACACAACAAGGCAAGGATGTGCAGAACGTTTAACATCATTTTTTTTCTGTGAGGGAACTGTTAGCATTGGGTCCATGAGACAAAGGACCATTTATTCCTAATTCTATAGCAAGACATGGTTTAGTACCATATTGCCTAGCCAAATGGAGAGAAATCAATTTATAAGGAGAGTATAGAAAATTTGTAGGAAGTTGAAATTGTATCGTAGTGTATCTTTTACTCAAATATCTGTAATACACCTTAACATAAACTTTGAAGTAAATCCTAAAACTGTATGATATTTTAAATTAGTATAAAAATTAAATTCAAACTATATGCATGTTCAAATTCCATAGTAAATTCAATTTTGAAATATATATATATATATATATATATATATATATATATATAGAACTAAAACTATATTCAGAATGTGAATTCAAATTGACAATTTTGAAAGTTTGATTCCCTTGAAATAATAGAACTCATATGACGCCAACACACGGTTAGGAATATTGAACTTCTATAACATCATGATATCATTTAAAATATGTAGCCTGATATGCACAGGTTGATGACTAGTAACTAAAATTGTGAGCTAGCAGAGGTAAAATTTGGATGCTGGATCAGTTGGTACATCTTACAACACCAGGGCATACCAATCCTAAACATAACAACGATGCAAGGATGTACAGAACGTATAAATCACTAGCTGGAATTTACCGAGCTAATAGTATTGTTCACTAGGGTAGGATGCCGAAAGGATACAAAGGGTTGCTTCGGATGGACCTGGTTATTCCCAAGTTTTACAGTAACTCCTAGAATCTTTGGCATCCTGAATAGGAACCACTTGTTATTCAAACTTGTCTTGTTTGCTACAATCAGCTCGTACGTCAAGCTTTTATGCGCCAGCTATGTGTGGTTGCAGAGTTTTTTTAAATAATCCTTTTTATTTAAAAATACAAAATTATACCTGTATTTTTATTTTTTACAATAGTAACCACCTATAGTCTGACCGTTAGGCGACTGGACACTATCGCCCAACGGCCAATCGACACGCAGGCAGTTGCTTTGCTGTTTGGATGCAGTCACCAAATGGTCGGATGATAGGTGTATCCAACGTGGTCGAAACAACGTGGTGGACAGAACATGGTCGAAACAACGTGGTCAAAACATCATGGTCGAGCAACGTGGTCGAAGATTAGTGAGTGGTCAAAGAGAACAACGTGGCCAAAATATCATGGTCGAAGATTAGTGAGTGGTCGAAGAGAACAACATGGTGGACGATTAGTGATTGGTGACTGGAGGTGCTGTCGTTGAACGGTTGGGTGACTGCCTATCTGCCGTTGCACCGTTGTGCGATAGGATCTAGTCTCCGAACGGTTGGGCGACAGGGGGTTATTTTTGTAAAAAAAAATTAAAACACATGTATAATTTTGTATTTCTGAATAAAAAAGGATTATTTCTTTAAAAAAATTCTGTGGTTGCATTAGACGGAGTCTGGCAACTGATTTCCAGCTCTGTCACATGGAGAAGCTCAAGATCAATGAGTTATTGTGGAATCAGCTACAGATCACACTAGCTGACGACAACAAGTGGCACCATGACGGTAAACATAGAATACACACGAGGGGCAAATTGATTGACTTAGTCCATCCATTGATTTGCCATATATTAGTCTAATTGGGCACAATTAATGAACGGCCTCTTGCTTGACTTGGGCGCAATGAATGAAAGGTGACTTGTCTTGAAACCTTCTGAAGTTCTTGCCATGCCCGTGAAGCGTTATTAGGGCTTGTTCTTTTGGGCCAGCTATGTGTGGTTGCAATAGATGGAGAAGCTTAGGATCAATTAGTTATTATGGAATCAGCTACAGATCACGCTAGCTGGCAACAGCAAGCGGCACCATGATGGTAATTATTAGGAAACTAGGGATAAGGGTTTCCGTTTAAACGAGTTCCTATCCATATTGGGCACCTCACCATCTCCTATAAATAGAGAGCCATATGGCTGATTTTGTACCCTATTGAATTGAAGCAATAAAGAAAGACCAGGAGTTCTCTCTACCTCTCTCTGTGTTCAATCTATTATTCTATCTTCTGTGATTGATTCGTTCTTGTTCTAAGCAGAGAAATCTCTTGCACTGGTCGCCAGCGAGGGGTTTCTCAACACGTTATCAGCACGACTACGCTTCGGTGAACGAGGTAATCATCGAAGCACTTAATAGATTGGTTTTCTAGATCACTTTGAATTTGCTTTTTCTTCGCGTTCTAGATTGATTTTCTATGGTGCAAATCCCCCTAATCTACCGCAAGCAGACTTGAAGTCGCTGGCACAATGTCGATCGGTAGATTGAGAAACGGGGTAGATGTTGATTGCACTGTAGAAAACGATGCAAATCCGCCCTAATCTACCGCGAGCAGACACGAAGTCGCCGACACAATGTCGATCGGTAGATTATGAAATGGGGTAGATGTTGATTGCATCATAGATGAGAAACAAAATTTCTTTTACATTGCCTTTTCGCTTGGTTGGCCTCGGCCTCACGCGCGCACATACCGACCGCGCCTCCGCACGAGGCACCGCGTCGTTGCCACGCTCGCGCCCGACAGCGCGCGCCTCACCGGCCTCGGCTCCCGCGTCGCGCTGCATGCGCGCGCTCGCCGCCACCGCCCGCGCTGCCTCCTCGCGCGCGCCCGCATGGCGCTACTGCTGGCCTCGGCGCCGCCGCCAGCGGCCTCTCCGCGCCCGACAGCCAGCGCCGCCACTCCCGACGGGCGCCGCCGCTCCGCCGGGCTCGGACCACCGTCCGCGCCGCTGAGCGCCGCGCCGCCTCGGCGGCTCACTGCTGCCCGGCAGCGCCTCCGGCTTCTTTGCGCGCGCCGCCGCGCGCCCGCCTCCTCGCGCGCGCCGCGCCGCGGCCCGATCGCGCCGCCGATAAGCGCCCGCCAGCGCCGCCCGCCGCGCGTGAACAGGGGTAGGGGAAACCCTACCCCTGCCCCTTGAGAGCCGGCTGGAATGGGCCGAAGTGGGCCGGCCAGGTGGAGGGGAAAAGGAGTGGGCCGGCCGGGTGGAGGGGAAAAGGAGTGGGCCGGCCGGGTGGAAAGAAAAAAAAAGAAAAAAAATGGGGCTTGGCGGGAAATACCCTAGAAAATACCCGATAAATCTGGAAATTACGCAAATTTTCTCCGAATTGAAAATTTTGCGTATAAACCCCCAGAAGATGCAGAATTCGCTGAAAATTTGTACTCTAACATTTAAGGGCCTCAGGAACCCGAATTTTGCATTATTTTCAGTTTTTGAAGTTTATTTATTTATGCCATTATTGTTTTATATATTTTTTGTATTTATTTACTGTTTTTGATTAATTGTAATTATTTAATTGCTTTTAATCACTGAAAATTAGCAGTAAATTATGGAAAATATATAGAGAATTATGGAACATTACGAGAATTTATTGTACCATTTATTTACCTGCAGTAAATAATTTCATGCATGTTTACCTGAAGTAAACTTATATGTTCCATTCATCACATGTAGATGACTGGCATCATGAACCGGGAGTTCGAGGAGCTTGCCCAGCTTGGCAAGAACTATCTGACGTGGGCATCCGATGTCGAGATAGTACTTGGAGCCAGGAAGCTCCGCGCAGCTATTGGGATTGGCGGACGGCATGACGCCAAACCTACACCTGAGGAAAATGATCAGGCACTTCATTTCCTCAGGCACCACCTCTGCATTACTCCCAAGAATGAGTATATGGCGGAGAAAAGCGCGCTAGCACTCTGGACCGCACCTAAGAAGCGGTTTGAGAGGCTAAAGTAAACCATTCTTTCTCAAGCAGAGCAGGAGTGGATCGGACTAAGGTTTGCCGATTTCAAGACGGTCGGGGAGTACAATTCTGCCTTGCACAGAATTTGTACCAATCTTCAACTCTGTGGCAAGCAGATCACAGATGAGCAGAAGATTGAGAAGACCCTGTCCACCTTTCACCCCAATGCTGTACAGTCCGCCCGCAACTATCGTCAAGACGGCTACAAGGAATACGCCGAATTGATTGATATGATGCAGGTAGCGGAGGCTCAGGACGAACTTCTCCGCAAGAATTACGTCACTCAGCCATTGGGGAGCTCCGCTGACCGTGAAGCCAATGCTGGAAGCTACAAGGTGCGAAAGCCCTTGATGAAAAGAAGGGGGAAGAAGGGTAAGGCCGTTGCCCAGAAAGGCAAGTCAGATGCTCCAAATGACAAAAGGGCTAAGGAGAGTGGCAAAACCTATGGTCAGCAGAACCAAGGTTGCTACAAGTGTGGCAAGTGGGGGCATTGGTCGCGGATCTGTAAAGCACCGCAACATGTCATTGATGCCCACCAAGCCCGTAAGAACAATGGCAAAGGGCACCTGAAGCTCACTTTGCAGCTGTTGAGGGGAGCATCATGAGTGCTGCACGAAATGATGGAGGTTGAGTCCATCCAGCAGCACACCCCTTCGACTTCTGAGACCACCTCCATGATTTCTCTCAAGAGAACATCACGCTGAAAAGATAGCGAAGAAGTCAATGATTTTCTAGTTGATTCCGTCTGATGCACAGAATGCATGAGACGTTAATTGTCATTTATTTTGCATTAAATGGACAAGTTAGATCTTGCATGAATGGTACTTTAGTTTTATTTTCTCGTGATGGTTGGATGTTTTGGAATAATTCATTCATTTATTCAGTTTACAATGGCATGAAATGTTCTAATATTTGTGTGTTTTATTTATGTGCTGTATGTATTCTAATACATATTAATAAAATACCTTATATTAGAACACGTGTGACGCCCTATGGAGGAAGTATGCCTTGCCGACAGTGGTACCACGAATACCATCTTAAGAGAGACTAAGTATTTTCAGTCGATTCGTAAGAGCAATGGCAGCCTTACGACAATCGTCGGAAGCGATTCATGTATAATTGGTTCCGGAAGAGCCACAATTATACTTCCCATGGGCACAACTTTGGTCATTGAAGATGCATTATTGTACCCAGATTCGACTAGAACTCTCTTAAGTTTTAAAGATATTCGCGCCAATGGTTTCCACGTTGAGACTGAAGAAGAGTACGGTAAGGAATACCTACTCATCACGAAGCGCGAAGAGAATGGCAAAAGGGTATTAGAAAAACTTCCTTCACTTGAAACTGTGCTATATTATACCAACATTAAGGCGCCTGCAGCGTACACTGTCCTGAAGACAGTATTCATAAGCTCTGAACTATTCTGTCTCTAGCATGACAGATTAGACCACCTAGGTCTTAGGATGATGAGAAATATAATTAACAATTCTCACGGGCATAATATTAATGTGAAGAATTTCCCGAATCATGAAGATTTTGTGTGCCCTGCATGTGCCACCGAGAAATTAATTATTAGACCTTCCACTCTGAAAGTGAAGGATGAAGTCCCTGCATTTCTGGAACGTATCCAGGGAGACATTTGCGGTCCTATTCAGCCCATCTCAGGGCCATTTAGGTATTTCATGGTGCTCATTGATACTTCCTCAAAGTGGTCATATGTGGGTTTATTATCCACAAGAAACCATGCTTTCGCCAAATTGATCTCGCAGATCATTCGCATCAGAAATGTGTTCCCTGATCATCGCATCAAGTCCATTAGAATGGACAATGCTGGAGAATTTACTTCAAAGGCATTTGATGATTATTGCATGGCGATGGGGATTGCAGTTGAGCATTTCGTACCGCATGTCCATACCCAGAATGGTTTGGCAGAGGCATTGATCAAGAGAATTAAATTTATTGCCCGACCACTTTTCCAGAATTGTAATTTGCCAGCTACATGTTGGGGACATGCAGTCCTACATGCAGCGAATCTCATCAACTTTAGACCTTCGGCCTACAACATCCATTCACCTATACAACTAGTGCAAGGGTCACCACCAAAAATTTCTCATCTCAGGAGGTTTGGATGCAAGGTTTATGTACCTATACCCCCTCCGCAGCGAACTGCAATGGGCCCTCTCCGTAAGACTGGGATATACGTTGGTTATGAGACTGCATCCATAATCAGGTATTTGGAACCCATGTCGGGAGATTTGCATCTTGCCGCTTCCACGATCGCATTTTTGATGAGGATAATTTCCCGACATTAGGGGGAGAAATCAACCCGTTGATGAAAAATGTCGGGAAATTACGTGGGAAACCACGGGAATTCCTGCACATGACCCGCACACTAATGAAACTGAAAAAGAGGTCAAGAAGATCATCGATTTGCAAGCATTAGCAAATCAACTGCCTGATCACTTTAGTGATTTGAAGAGCGTGACTAAGTCGCATGTGCCTGCACGCAATGCACCGGAGAGGGTTGAAATACCAAAGAAAATTGAAGGTATCCCTAATCCCGTCCAGAGGCCTCAGAATAAAAGGACGAGAACTCCGGCTCCTCGAATCCAAAGTAACCGGGGACGCCTGGCGAAAAAAGATAAGAAGGACTTATCACAGCCGATCACTGAAGTCCCCCAGAATGAGAAGGGGAGCCAGTTGAGACCTGGCACAAGTATGACACCTGTTGAAAAGGACATACCGGATCTGAATATTCCCATCGGTATGGATGTGTGTGCACACATCGGAGCCGAACAACTAAAGGGACTTGCCACCGCAATTGAAAGAAGCGATGCGCAAGATGAAGTTCCAGAAGAAGCAACTCATGAAGAAATAGCTATAAATTATGTACACATGGGAGAGTCCCTGAACAGGACAACAGCCAATGTCGATATCTACTTCGCAAAGAAAATTGCCACAATCATTGATCTTGATCCCGAGCCTGCATCGCTCGCTGAATGTAAGAAAAGATCAGATTGGGAAGATTAGAAGAAGGCAATAGTAACCGAATTTCTATCTCTGAACAAAAGAGAAGTGTTTGGGCTCAGATGTCGACTCCTCCCCATGTGCACCACTGTAGGGCACAAGTGGGTATTTGTTCGAAAGAGAAATGAAAGAAACGAAGTAGTGAGATACAAAGCAAGGCTGGTAGCACAAGGTTTCACTCAACGTCCTAGAGTTGATTATGAAGAAACCTACTCCCCGGTCATGAGTGGAATTACCTTTAGATACTTGATCTCAATGGCAGTGAACTTGAATTTAGAAATGAAACTGATGGATGTTGTGACTGCATATCTTTATGGTAACTTGGATTCGAAGATTTATATGAAAGTCCCTGAAGGAATACCTCTTCCGAACCAAGACAGAGCAAATAGAAATCTGTACAGTGTGAAGCTTAGAAAGTCCCTGTATGGACTAAAGCAATCTGGCAGAATGTGGTATAATCGCTTAAGCGACTTTCTCTGCAAGAAAGGCTACACGAACAATGAAGACTGTCCTTGTGTATTTATACGACGATCCCAGAATGGATTCTGTATAATCTCAGTGTATGTAGATGATCTGAATATCATCGGGACAGTGGAAGACATAAAAGAAGCAAGCTCCTACTTGAAGTCAGAATTTCAAATGAAAGATTTAGGCAAGACCAAGTTTTGCTTAGGCCTGCAGCTTGAGCATGTCCCTGGAGCAGTCTTGGTACATCAGTCGACCTACACCCAGAAGGTGCTAGAAAGATTCGGCTTTGAGAAAGCATTCCCATCAAAAGTACCGATTATCGGGAGATCTTTGCAGCAAGAGAAAGATCCTTTCCGACCTAGGGAAGAAGGGGAGGAAGTCCTGGGACCGGAATTCCCATATTTGAGTGCAGTTGGAGCACTCATGTACTTAGCAAACTACACTAGACCGGATATTACTTTTGCTGTGAACCTGTTAGCAAGGTATAGTGCAGAGCCCACCAAAAGGCATTGGCAGGGCATAAAGGACATCTTCTGATATCTCGAAGGAAGCAAGGACCTTGGATTGTTTTACAGAAAGAATCAAGATCTGAACTTGATTGGCTATGCAGATGTTGGGTACCTGTCTGACCCGCATACCGCAAAGTCACAAACAGGCTATGTATTCCTGTGTGGTGGAACTGCAATTTCCTGAAAATCGTCTAAACAAAGCCTTGTAGCTACCTCGACGAACCACTCAGAAATTATAGCGCTGTATGAAGCCGCACGTGAATGCGCTTGGCTACGCTGAATGGTTCACCACATCCAGCAGTCATGTGGAATGAATATTGTGCAAAACCCCACAATTATCTATGAAGATAATGCCGCTTGCGTTGCACAAGTACAAACGGGCTATGTGAAGAGTCATCTCACAAAGCATATTAACCCCAAGTTCTTCTATACTTATGAATTGCAAAAGATGGACGAGATTAAAGTACTGCATACTAAGTCTTGTGAAAATCTAGCAGATTTATTCACAAAGTCACTCCCCGCATCTAACTTTGAAAGATGCGTGCGAGGGATCGGTATGATGAGACTTAGAGAAGTGCAGAATTCAGGGGGAGAATTCTCTCAAGTCCGTTAGTAAATCTTGATCCTGAAGATCAAGTACCCAAAGAATAAAAGTCCTGAAGACTAAATGAAGTTGGGTGAATTGTACTCTTTTTCCCTTGATGAGTTTTCCTGAAGTTTCTCGGTCAAGGTTTTTAATGAGGCAATTCGTGCAATCGTAGCATAACATGCATCATGTACTCTTTCTCCAAAATTTTCCCACTGGGTTTTTATGGAGTTTTAATAAGGTATGAGTATGTCGGATGAGTGCCCAAGGGAGAGTATTAGGAAACCAGGGATAAGGGTTTCCGTTTAAACGGATTCTTTCCGTTTAAACGAGTCCCTATCCATATTGGGTACCTCACCCTCTTCTATAAATAGAGAGCCATATGACTGATTTTGTACCCCATTGAATTGAAGCAATAAAGAAAGACCAGGAGTTCTCTCTACCTCTCTCTGTGTTCAATCTATTATTCTGTCTTCTGTGATTGATTCGTTCTTGTTCTAAGCAGAGAAATCTCTTGGACTGGTCGCCAGCGAGGGGTTTCTCAACAGTAATCATAAGAATACACAAGAGGGGCGAATTGATTAAGTCTAATTGGGCACAATTATGAAGGGGTGCATTGACCTCAAACTTTCTTAAGTTAGACATGGGCGCAATGAATGAAAGGTGCGTTGACTTGAAGCCTTCTTAAGTTCTTGGCATGGCCGTGAAGCATTACCAGTCTGCCTTCTGTCTCTGGCAACTGCTACCTGCTTCTGTATGAGGTAAGCACTAGTTCAGCGAGTTTTATGTCTGAGTTTGGCTACAATTAGATCGCTTCTTCAGTTATTAGTCAGATTCGTTTGGGATTTATCTTGCATCTTACAATGCTGCTAAATTAGAGGCAAATAACATTCAGGGAGTTGCTCAGCTTGAGCAAATATATACCTGTAGTAGTTGTTTGTGGCCTCTCACATGGGCTCTTTTACGGTAAGCCGTACATTTTTTTATCCAGTGGACCAGCTTAGTTATACTTTAGATATACTACCACTGCAGTACTAGTAGTAGAATTCCGAGAAGAATATAATTGTAAAGGGAACGCATAGCGTAAGAGCAATTTGTACAAATGTCGCGGCAATGCACGTACGAGAGACGGTGGTTGGCGGCGCAACGGAATGGGTGAAAGGCGGGGCAGCAGTGACAAGAAGGATTAATAATAGATTAGGAAGAAAAGTCTATAATACCCTTACGAAAAAATTAATTTATAAAGAAAAGTCTATTATGTCCTTATAAATGAATGATCAGATTTAATTTCTACTTTCATCCTCTTACTACCAATAGAATGTATTGTAAAAAATTCCCTCTCACATACCTGTAGTACTATTGGTAATGTATCCATCCTAGAATTTAGGAAGTGGCACTGTGCAGAGCTGAGCTGTATACGACATAGTTATACCTCATTGTTAGCGGAAGATTAGAGTAACACTTTAGCATCAATTTGATTCATCCTAGCAAAACGAACTTTGTATGTGATACGATGCAGTGTCCATGAGGTATATTAGCTCTCCTTGTCCTATTAGTGTTCTTTTTTTTGAGAGAGAGAGGATGAGAGCTACTGTTGTTATCCGTAGACTTGATTAAAATGGCCCCGCCTGGATTGGCCCGAACCAACTGTCTTGGCCCTGCCCGAAGCCTAGTTTATGGACGGGCTTGTGCACGAATGTGATATTTGAATTCTCAATTCAAAATCGTGTTAATAAAAATATATATAAATTTCATAATTACGATTTCAAAATTATGAATGCCAAATTTGGAGCTTATAGAAACTTTAAATTTTGTGTCACCTGTTTGCATTGAAACTTGAAAGTGGTTAGGGTATATACATGTATGCAATTTACGTACACTATCAGGATAGAATTTGTATAGAAATATCGTACCTCAGCTCATTCCCGAGTTTAGTCCCAATCCATGCCATGATTATAACTATCTCCAAGCACTCTGTATATCAAAGACCAAGAAACTATTTTCAATCACAAGTTCTTAATAACTTGACCCACATTAGTCCAAATATACTTCATGCATCATAAATACAATGACTTAGAGGTAGGAGAGGAGCATCTGACAGGTGGTGTTGTATGCAGGTGTTTTTGTTTGTGCCACTGTGGATGAGATTGGACAGTGATACTTGATAGCACCTTGGTTTATGAAGATCTGACGGTGGGGAGCAGTGTAGGATGGAAAAGCTCGCATCGTACATCCAAGCACTAGCACGTCCCATAGTTTATATATTTAAACACATAATTGTTCTTTTGTACAACTCTAATGCTTATGATGGAAATACAGTTTTGTTTCTTATACAACTGTACCACCTTCCATGTCTATACTTATTTAATCTATACGGTTATAATCTAGACCCACCACAATAGATAGTGTAGATCTTTCTATTTTCTCTCTAATTATATGGTAATTCTGTCACCTGAGAGAGAAGTATTGGCTTCTTTTTTCTATAATTTTAATAATATAATATAGATGGATAGAAGCTTTTCTACTAAAATAAACAAATACTTCACTTGCAAGCAACCTGTGTGCTTGACATGTGCGTGTAGATTCACCAATGCCTTGCCTCATGCGTGCAAGTCTTTTCCATTCTAGTTCCTACCAGACCACAACAACACTTGCACCGGCCAAACCATTTGGTGCAACCCAATGCATCAACCTTGTCTTCTATGTTCTTGTCTACCATGTACCTTCCTTGAGCTCCACCATTTCACTTGGCATCTTTAAACGTTCTAGACATTGATTCCCCCAATCAAGTCCCATTCCTCCTTGTCGTTGATCATAGTTGACTCCAAGCCACCTGCACACCAATAGACCAAGAAGCCTTGTACATGCATAAAGTCTTCATAACTTGACCCACGTTAGTTCAAATATGCATCATGCAACACATATACAACAACCCAATACACATAGAACCAACCACGAACTTGAGTCTAACAAATTCCAACATGGTTCGCTCACATTGCACAGTTGGACCTTCCAATTTATCTATCTCCATAACAAACCTTCTCTAACCAAAGTCCGATCTGATGGTCCGTTTCAATTTAGACCTTCCGACTACACACAACAAGATTTCACCCCTGGCCATGGTCCATTTTGTAGTATGATTTGACCTGGATGTTCCTACTTGACAAAACCTGAAATTTTGCAAAACAAAGTTCCAACTTGATAAACCTTGCTAATTGTTCATCATAATCACCGCGAGACCTTCTCACATAGTTCTTCATATTCTAACATGGATTCAGATTAATTGGATTCAAGACATATACTGTTCAGAAGTATTTTGGCATGTCTTTTCCTTCCATCAATGAACTGATTAGTACATCTTGCTGGATCGTAAAGGCCTTCTCATCCCAAAAGCTAGCCAATGAGGTGAGAGACTCCCCCACTTTTAAGTTAGGTCACTTACCCTTCCACAACCATTATGGGACTATTCTAACAATCTCCCCCTTCACATATTGGTGTCCCTCAGCCGTTCACTGCCCCTTCACCGTATACCGACAGTCCCTCATGGTCACAGTCCATCGGGCGTTCACACATTAGTGTCTATTGGGCCAGAGATGTTAGAACTGGGCTCTAATATCACTTGATGGATCGTAAGGGTCTTCTTACCCCAAAAGTTAGCCAATGAGGTGAGGAACTCTCCCACTTTTAAGTTAGGTCTCTTGCTCTTCCATAACTAATGTGGGACTATTCCAACACATCTACATGTTTGTTTTACTTTAGTTGAAGGATTCGATACGCTGGCTTATAGCTTTTGATGTAAGCATGTATTCAGTTTGTCTCACTTTTGCAATATCCAAAAGATTATGAACTTCTTTTGTTATAACAAACTAGTAAATGAGAATTAAATGAATTCTACAGTTTTTGTAGAGTGTTGTTGTCGTGGTGAAGAAAATCTATTCATTACGTCTCAATTTATCTTCTCGGAAGTTTCACTGCAACAGAGCCACACCCAAAGCCTAAAACAGAGAGGTAAATGAACGTCCTTTTATAGCAGTAGATCAGTATTAATTTCAGATAAGTACATACAGTATAGTTACCTTGCAGTAAGTATTCTCCACGTACAGAATAGTATTTGTTTGCGTGTGAGGTAATAGTTAGTCAAGGGGTTAGATCGGCTTGATGCCAGGTCATGCCCTGACACGAACCTGTTTAGCATGGCATGGTCATATCATCGCGGCATTACTATTAAAGAAGTCAAGAAACGCTGAGACAAATCATGATACAAGTGTTGAACAGTTCCCACAACAAAATACAATATAAACAATAAATATATTATTCTAGGTAGTAAAAATTAATCACAACACGATTCACACTATAAATATTGCTCTCCCTATTGGTCAATTTTATTGGCCATACTAGAGCTATACATTTTCGTAGGTACTATATAACATCTGATATGTAATTGTTTATCGGAGAGTCTTACTTGCGGCCACCCATGAGAAACCTAACTCCTTGTTGATCACTCTTGCACTCTTTCAATTGAGATTCAATAACTTTCAAATTCAGGAACTTTCGATAAAGATTCAAAAACTTTCAAATTCAGTAACTTTTAATTGACACTCAAAAACTTTCAAACAAGGAACATTGAACCGACAACCATCTGTGCCTATCATTTACAGTGTTTGGCTCTTTGCTTTCGTTTCTTCTTGGCTGCACTGCAAGAGATTGATATCGCCTTGATACGCTTAAGATTCACATCCGCAAGAATTTGTTAACCTGGACCGCATGCTATGTATATGTATACTTGGATGTATCTTGATGTGCCAATTAGGCTCCATGTTAAACAGAACTATATTCATTGTACAACTCTACTATCTATACTTGAAATTTGATATAGTTGCATCCTTATATATAAAACTGTTGGATCGTAAGGGCTTTCTCACCCCAAAAACTAGCCAATGAGATAAGGAACTCCCCCACTTTTAAACTAGGTTCCTTGCCCTTCCACAACCAATGTGGGATTATTCCAACAATCTCCCCCTTCACACATTAGTGTCTCTCAGTCGTTCACTGCCCCTTCACCGTACACCGACGGTCCATCAGGTTCACAGTCCATCAAACGTTCACACTCTAGTGTCCATTGTGCCAGAGATGTTAGAACCGGGCTCTAATACCACTTGTTGGATCGTAAGGGTATTCTCACCCTAAAAGCTAGCCAATGAGATAAGGGAGTCCCCCACTTTTAAACTAGGTCCCTTGCCATTCTACAACTAATGTAGGACTATTCCAACAAAAACTATAAAGAAAGATTAAATGTTTATATCCAATTAATTTGCACATTATTAATTTGGATTCACCAAATAAGTAATGTAAATGTTTTTTGTTTTATAATTTGTGTTATCAGCGAAATTGGCGATTGATTTTAAAATTTATCCTTTTCATTTGTAATATATAAATAGATGGTAGCCGATACAGCTAGAACTATTTCATCAGGAGGGGCACTGATTGATAGAAGGCTCCTGGAAGCCACCATAACTAGCGATGCCAAATCAATGAAGGACATGGCCTTATAGGATCCAGGCATTCTACTTGGAATAACTCCACAAGGGAACACCTACCTTCACATATCCTCTCTTCATGGCCACGACGGATTCTGTAAGGATGTCCTGACGCTAAACCAGTCTCTCCTCATCATTGCCAACTCGTACGGTGAGACTCCGCTGCTCACCGCCGTGACGAGCGGCCATGCCTCTTTGGCTTCTGATTTACTCAGGTGCTGCCTTGCTCTTGGATTGAGTGGGACAATCAAGCAACAAGACAGGGATGGATGTAATGCACTGCACCACGCCATCCACATGACCACAAGGACATTGCGCTGGAGTTGATAGCAGCAGAGCCTTCCCTGTCGCAATGTGTGAACAAATTCAATGAGTCACCCATGTACATTGCGGTGACGAGAGATTTTGCATATGTGTCAGAGAAACTGTTGGAAATTCGTGATTCTGCTCATTCAAGAACTTACGGCCATAATGCCTTGCATGCTACTATGAGAAATGGGAATCCAGGTGAACGTACAGCAAACTACCATTAGGACTGTGAAACTTTAGATTATCTAGAGCATAATTGATTCTCCAATTTTCTCTAATTATATTGTACATTGTTACATGCCAATAGTGGCGAAGCCAGGAATGAAATTAAGGGGGGCTGAACTATTTGTAGATTTAAACTAAGTTGACACAAATTTAGTCTTTTACTCGTATGGAATTTCAAATGCACACAGAAAGTACACAGTTGGATAGAGACAAACAATGAAAAATAGAGAAATACAAAGTACGTACCTCGATAATAGAAAGCACATATCCAAAAATATATAATTATTCTGCTGTGAGTACAGAGTAGCGATAAGTCACCTATATATGAAACACATCAAAATTAGTGATATAATAGAAAATTGTGAATGGCAATAAAAATTTAGATGATATGAAACATATCAGAATTAAGTTAATTTGAATCACGAGACAAATTTGAAACACGGGGCAAATGCATTCTACGCGACTTCATGCCTTGAAAGCGGTTTAGGATTTTGTCATCATCAATGCTTCTAAAGATCTCTCACTCAGTGTAGCATACCATTAAGTCAATGAGCCATTCATCTGCTACCTTATTGCACAAATCTGTTTTGATAATATTCATTGCCACAAATATTCTCTCAACAGATGTCGTTGCCACTGGAAGTATCAATATCAACTCGATAAGCTGATATACCAATAGAAAAGTTTTATCTTTTCTTGTTTGAACCATCAATTGAGCAAGTTTTGATATATCATGACATCCGTTAAATTCTTCACTTCTTCTAATGTTGAGAATGAAGGTTTGAAGCTGATTTCTTAACAAGAACCGATCAGCATCCGTGAAATCGTCAGCATAAATTTCAGCAAGTCAAACAAGTTTATCAATATCAAACTTAGAAAATGAGTCACTTGGATCAAGACAAGACATGCATACCAATAACTCCGAGGAAACTTCATTGAATCGATGACTCATCTCATTAATAATTGCATCAATAGCAACATTGAAAATATCAACTTTGTAATAATGATGTTGAGTCACTTTATGCTTTCGATAAACTGATTTACCAATAACTCCAATAGGATCTTTCATATTTGGCACATCAATCTCATATATTTCACAAAAGCTTTTGAATTAGTCAAATAATGGCTCCCACCTATTGTCTCTCATATCTTGAAAGCGTTGTTTGACATCCTGTAATAAGCCCATAGCTTCACAATATCTTGACGCTTCCTTTGCAAAGCAATTGATAGCTCATTTGTAATGCTCAACATGTTTATTAAGAAATGCATGATGAATACAAACTCAAAGGATTCCATCTTTTTTAGCAAACATGCTGCTCCACTATGACTTGAGTTTTGACAAGCATGTTCACTTACAAGCTCAAGCACATCCACCACTGCCTCCCACATTTGGTATATATGAAGCAAGGTTTTGAGATGTGAGCCCCACCGAGTATCTCCAGGTCTAGCAAGTCCAGCTTCTTGATGCAGTCCTGTCCCAGCTGAAATCAAACCATTTTCTAGCTTCTCCAACAAGACTTCATGATGTTTTTTAATCAACACATCGTTTTTTTACAAGATGAACTCGCAGCAGTCACTATCAGGGGAACATAGTTAAAGAAATCTGCAACAACTCTACTACAACTTGCCACAGTGATAACTACCAACTGTAACTGGTGGGCAAAGCAATGAACATAGAAAGCATTTGGATTATCATCCCGAATAAGTTTTTGTAATCCATTAAATTCACCTCTCATCTTTGAAGCTCCATCGTAGCCTTGCCCACGCAGCCTTGAAATAGGCAAGCCATGTCGAGTAAGCAATCCAACCAAAACTTCTTTCAATGTCGCAGATGTATAATTTGTGATATGCTCAATAGCAAGAAACCTTTCCATCACTTTTTCTTGATTGTTCACAAATCTGCATAAATGATACAATTGTAAAATGTAATGGTAGAACAAAACAACAATGCATAAATGATAGGAAAATAACTAACCTCACAATCACCGCCATTTGCTCCTTTATTGATACATCTCTAGACTCATCAATAAGGATTTTAAAATTTCTATCTCCAATCTCAGTTTTAATCACTTCTATGACCTCTTGTGCACAACATTTAGAAAGCTCTTTTGAATATCTGGAGAAATCATAACTACGTGCCCTGGAGCTGTATCCAATGCCACCTTCACTTCCTCCTTTTTATCTTTGTACCAATCCAATAACTCTTTGAAATTCCCCTTATTAATGGAAGTAGAGGATTCATCATGTCCTCGAAAAGCTTCACCTTGAGCTATAAGATATCTTGCACAATCTAAAGATGCAGTTAAACGAATTTTGTATGCAATTTCGGCCTCCTTACTATAAGTATTGATTTTGCTAGACACTCTTGACCTTTGATTCTTGAAATCGTCACAAAGATCCCTTGCAATATGGTGGAAACTATTTGTACCACCAGCATGTTTATTACAAGCACATAAAGCAATCTTCCAAGGCGTATGATTAAAAGGGTGATGTGTTACAACTAGGAGGCTGCTTTTATAGACAATTATAGAGGTAAGGAGGATGTTGGAAGCGAGTTGCCATCACGGTCAGGAAGCTAGCACTTTAGGTATTCTTTGGACATTCTTCTAGGCTGTGACTTATAACTTTTGATTGTGACTTATTAATCTAATAAATAGAGATTGTTAAAAGAAGTTGAAAACAAAAACGGGCTGAAAAGGCAAAAAGAACAACGGCGATATCAGACACCTTGGCGGTGTGCTCCTCGCTGCTGCCTTCGTATGCGTGATAGCAAGGTGGGAGGATTGAGTTCTTGCTTCAACAAGGTCCTCTACATACAAGCTTATGTGGTCTGCATACATGGCAACGTATTTGCCACTGGTTGGCTATTGGAATTTGTTGTCTATCAGTTTTGTTGCCAATTATTACTAATCTGCTAGGTGAATGCCCTGTTTTGAAGCTTAGATTTCAGTTGGGTCATGCTTTTTCCTACTTTCTGATAGCAATGTCAATTTGTATGGTCTAGAAATGTCAATTTGTCTTATTAGACTCCTTCCAACTTTCTGTTCTAGTACCTTTTTTCCCCTGAATTTATGCATGTTGTCTGCGTGATGAGACTATATTGCAGTTCGGGAAATTCCATGTTGAGACTGTATTGCCCCTCTATAACACACTTGCCGTCGACAAGGAATTCAACGCCATCGGAACGGCCAGCCTCCAAGCAGACTTCTGTTGAGAATTATTGATCAGTTTCCACGAGGGGCCCAAGTCTAAGTGACCAGCTGCGGATTATTGATCAACCTGGCCGATGCGTAGGCCGTGGAACCCGTGTGGTCCATGGGCCGGCCCAATAATATGTATTGAACTAAAACGACATCAGTTTTGTACTGGAGAGAGTACTGCCCAATAATATAATATTACCCTCAATTTGAGTACATACAGGTAATTAATCTAACTACAAGTAAGATAGGACGGCAATGTTTTATTCATTCCCAAAGAAACTACTAGGGTTGCTTTATAGTGTAATGAAAATTTAGAATTTGAAACTAAAATATAAAATTTCAAACCTCATAAAAACAATTTTCCAAAAATGAATTTCAAATCTCATTTGAAATTATGGAATTTAATTTATTTATTTAAAAGTTTATAATTTTCAAATTTTGAATTAAATGATTTTAAAAATTATAATTTTGAAACACTAAAAAGTAAATTTTAATAAATCAAAATATCAAATTTCGACAAAAAAAATTCAAATGTGCATAATTCACATTTTCAAAAGGTCAAAATTTTGAAGTATTGCATGCTGTTTTCATATGAAAGATATTCTTAAAGAATGAAGTATCTCTAGACTCCATTATTATGTTAGCAATAATCTCAGGAGTTTTTGATTTAACTACTAAAAATTTATAGGCGTGCTATTTTGAGCATATACTTAAAAAAATAATTGACTATTTTAGGTCCAAGTTTTCTTTTTTCTTCAATAGTATATTGATTTTTGTCAAACACCCCCAAGTTTGTAGAAAATTAACATTAGGTTTTCTCCCCTTCCATCTCTCATATGGAGTAATATCACTCTTTTTAGTGATTACTCTGTTTAGGATGAAAGTTGCTGTCAATATAGCTTCCTCCACCATACCTTAGGCATACAAGAACTCTCTAACATAGCATTAACCAAGTCTGTTAGTGTCCGATTTTTCCTCTCAGCTACCCCATTTGATTGGGGTGAATATGGCGGTGTTAATTCATGGATTATTCCATACTCAGAACAGAATTGGAAGAATTTATGATAGACGTATTCTCCTCCACGATCAGATCTCAATCTTTTTATTTTCTTTTCTAGTTAGTTCTCAACCTCGGCCTTATAAGTTTTAAAGTAATTTAAAGTTTCATCCTTAGTTTTTAGTAAATACACATAGCAGTAGCGTGTTGCATCATCGATAAAAGTTAGAAAATATCTTTTGCCTCCTTTTGTCAATAATACATTCATTTCACACAAATCTGAATGAACAAGATCTAACGGTGCAAAGTTCTTTTCATCCTCTAATCCTTCAAAGGGTTTTCGAGGCTATTTTGCTTGCACACATGACTAACATTTTAATCCTTTGATAATTTTATATTTTGGAATTAAATCTAATGTGGACATTCTAGCAATACTATCAAAACCAATATGACAGAAACGGGAATACCAAATATTTGCTCGTATTTATTTAAACATGTTGCAACATTCAGATTATAACAAGACTCTAAAATACTTAGTAAGAATAAGCCACCGCTTTCATAACCTTTACCAACAAAGTTTCCGAACTTAGACAATATAATTTTATTTGACTTAAAAACTAGTTTATAACCATCCCTACACAGGAAGAACCACTAATGAGGTTTTTGTTTATTGTAGGAACATGCTACACATTCTTCAAGAAGACAATCTTCCCTGAAGTAAGTTTCAGATCCATAGTGCCAACAACAAGAATAGAAGCATACGAGCCGTTTCCCATTAGGACAAAGGAAACCCCTGCTGCCTGGTAAGAAGAAAACAAGGAAATATCAAAACATACGTGAACATTAGCACCAGTATCCACCCACCAATCAGTGGATTGACATACTGAAAAGACAACAAGTGGATTACCATACCCTCCTAAAGTCAAGGTCTCGCCTATGATCACGCTGACAACATTCTTCTTTGGCTGTTCACCATCTCTGATTTTGCGGAAGCGACAGTCCTTCGCCATATGACTGTCTTTTCTGCATACAAAGCAGGTGATGTCCTTCAAATCCTTTTTCTCAGTTTTCTTATTTTTAAAGCTAGTTGTCTTGTTCAATTTGTTGGATTTGTACTCCTTTGCTATAGTCTTTTTCTTAATGAAGTTTGCATTGTTCTGGCCAGAGGTGATTGGTGCATCTTTTGCTCTCGCTTTTTCTTCCACATCGAGGGCAGTAATGAGATCCTCAACAGAAATCTCTTCCCTCTTGTGTTTCAGGTTAGTGACAAAATCCCACCAAGAAAGAGAGAGTTTAGCAACAATGCTCGTAGCCACAAACTTAGGAGGCAACACACAGCTCAGGTGCGCAATCTCACCGACTAATAGCTGGAGGTCATGAGCTTGTCCAACTATGGACTTAGCCTCATCCATGCTAAAGTTGAAAAATTGCTTACATATGTAGAGCCAGCGATCAGCCTCTGCCTTTGCATATTTGTGCTCTAGTGCATCCCACAACTCTGTGGCGGACTTGTAGTCCATATACACATCGTAGAGCTGATATACCAGAACAGTCAGAATGCAACCAAGAGCAGTGTTATTTGTATTATCAAATTGCATGTGCTGCTTAATTGTAAATGGATACTGCGGGTGGATAACCCACCACAGCCCCAAAGACATGAGCCTAAACTTGACTCTAGTCTGCCATCTACGAAAGTTCTGACCACAAGACCTCTCAGGTTTCATCACATCAAAAGTGCTAACCATTTATTTATTGCAACAAAGTTCTCATTAAGATTTCTGGAATGTTGGAAATGTAGATAATATTTTAATTCTAAGTTTTACTAGGAGACAAATACGACGAACTAATGATGCAAAACACATAACTAACAGCAGGCTACTCATATTACTTAGGAAACACACAAGAGAAATATAGTATAAAAGTCAATCGAATACACGAACGACTTATTGTTGGGCCTGATAAAGAACAGGAAGCAGCACAGGTGTGATGCAGTGCAGAACGTACATGTCGCAGTGCAATGAGAGGTCGTGCAAATATGCGCTGCCCAGAAACCTTATTGCCATCCCCGTACAGGTCTTCATGGCAGCAACGACTCGAAGATACCGCTCCTCTTCTTCACGGTGCATGCTGGGAAGAAGAGTCGACGAGGCTCGAGGCACAAAGACAACACAAGACAAGTTCGGAGAAGGAAGAGAATGGAGGTAGTAAGCTATATGGGTGTCTTCTCTGACGTCTCGAGGCATATATATATATATATATATATATATATATATATATATATATATATATATATATATATATATATATATATATATATATATATATATATATATATATGCATATATATATAGCAGCGATCGATAACTCGATATGATTAAAATAATCATTTACCCACTAGCAACTAACATATTTAACCAGTCATTTACCTATTGGTACCTGCCTATCATCAAAACCCAATAAAGCTCCAAATTCAAACGTTTGAACCTCATTCAAACTGAGAGAGAGTGGTGCACGGTTTAGCAAAAATAAAGGTGGACTTAGTCTGCCAAGTGACGCACCATGTACGCCATGTCACAAGTCATATGATTTTCACACGAAAATACACGAATACACGCACGCACACGCGTGTGTGTGATTAGCCAAAGCCATCCTCATGCCATCCACATCCATAATTCAAGGAGTGGCATGGACTCCACCTTATAAATTGGTCTCCTCCACTTTGTCTTAGCAATATGGTACTAAACCTTGCATGCTTTGAAATTAAGAAAATGGACCTCATTTATGGGCCTATTCTAACAAGTATTACAGACAGTTTTTTATATTAACCGTCTATGATAGATAACATATCACAGACGGTTTGGTTTTTCAATTACATTATTTTCTGTTTTTTGACTAGCCTAAAAAATGCTAGCCACACTCTCTGAAGTAAACAGAAGATCTCATAAATATATAGCACAGGACAGTCATCATACAGATCTCATAAATGAAGTAAACAACGCAAGAAAATCACATATATAGTACATGACAATCGTTACAGAGATCTTACGAATAAATTAAACAACTGAATGAATTGTTTGATTAAACACAATTGAGTGATTACAATTGTATGCAATGTTTCAATATTTAATTATCATCGTCAAGGTAGAACTCTCTAGTATTGTTTATAACATCCGCTATCAAGAATTGGAAGAGTTTTCCTCGAATTTCGACGAGTTTGTCAAGATTGATTGCACTCTCGTCGAATTTCACACGTTGTCGCTAGTAGTGTTAAGTTATTAGGATATATATATAAATTGATAATCATGAAATAATTATTGACAGGTTGACAAGCCTCTGGATTATTAATAAGAATAGTTTATGATGGCTTACATTATCACAGACGGTTCGTATGAATAACTGTCAGTGAATTATCACAGACTGTTATTCATATGAATTGTCTGTGATAATTACCAGTCTGTGATAATTACCTCACAGACGGTTCTATATAAATCGTCTGTGATGTAGCCGTCCAGTATAACCTCTTTTGTGTGGTAGTTGGTAGTGAGGAAGTTAGCATTTCAGGGTTCTTGATTTCTGACACCTTAGCAATGTGCTCCTCGCTTGCCGTCGCCTTCGTATGCATCCTAACAATGTGGGAGGATCTTGAATTCTTGCTTTATTATAGGTACTTTACTAAGAAGCTCACGTGGTTTGCATACACAACAACTGTGGCATTTGCAACTGATTTATACACGGTACGGGCACCTCGTATCCACTGGTTGGCTACTGGAATTTCTTTTGTTTCAGTTTTACTGCCCATTCTAACCAAGATGCTATGTGAATGGCCCGTCTTGAAGCTCAGACTTCGGTTGGGTCAAACTTTCAAGTCCGATCTCCTAGATATGGTCTGACATCAGCGATTTGTTTTGCTGTACCCGTTGTTGAGAATTGTGGAGTCGGACAGGTTGGTTGGGTTATCTCTTGCCGTCCATATTGAACTGCCAAATTCAACTATCAGGTACTTTAAACATCCTCGCTCCTTATTTCGTGACTAGCACTGTCGACCAATGTTACCTAATTATATAACAAGGGTGAATATTGCTTCTCTTTTCCTATAAGCAAGTGTACTGTCTGCATGCACTTGTGGAGCAACGAGATACTGCCTAGTGGCGACAACCAGTTCAAGGATTGCAGAGTGCTTTTTTCGTGGTGAAGGAAATCTATAGATGTAAATTTATCTTCTCGGAAGCTTCACTGCAACAGAGCCACACCCAAAGCCCGAATCAGAGAGGTAAATGAACGTCGATGTATAGCAGTCGATCAGTATTATTTTCAGATACGTACATACAGTGTAGTTAACCTGCAGTAACAATACAGAATAGTATTTGTTTGTGTGTTTGTGGGTAATAATTTGGCAAGGGGTTAGATCAGCTTCATGGGTACCTCCGTCCTGCTGCTGTCATCACCATTGAAATGTCAAAGCAAAGCACTTAACAATGTGACACACGAGCAAGCTATGTCATGGACTGCATACAATAGTAGACAAATATAAATTTTGTAGTCTGGAGTCAAAAAGGGTGAGCACGTATGTACAGGAAGAAAGCGACATCTTCTGATTTTTCGCTCCACTACAGTAAAAGCACTACTTGCTACAGTACAAACACTATTTGCTACAGTGCCAACACTATTTGCTACGGCACCAGTACACGGAGAAAAATATTTTTTCCTTTTGCTGTCTTTGCTTTTCTATTTTTGCTATGTGATAGGTTAGACAATAAAAAGATAGCAGATTGTAAGAAAAAATATTTGCTGCGAGTTATAATCATTCACCTCCTCTGCATGCTGCTAATTTTGCTAAGAATAATCTATCTAAGATTGTTAAGGTCATTGAAAGTGGACTAATTGAAACAAAAAAGTGAACCTCATAAAACTGTGTTCAAATCTACTGGTTTTGTGCAAAGTTTATTGAATAATGATGTAGTTACTAGCTCATTATCTTAAAAAAATTCTAATTATGTTAAATTTCATTGTACCTACTGTGGAAGAGATTGACACCATGAATTTTATTTTAAGCATGCTAATAAAGAGAAGAAGGAACGATTGAATATTTTAAGACAAAAATGTGCATCCTCTTTTGTTCCTAGAATTAATGCGAAAGTTAGGTTTTTAGAGAACTTTTATGAAAATCGATTCATCACTAAAATTGGTTAAAAACCAATCTATTTTCATTGAAAATCTCTGTCTCGTAGTAACATCAGATTAATACACCTTTAGTATTCGACCGTATAAAACATCCGCCTCATACTAATGTCATAAGGGACACCAGTAAAAACCGATAATTGTGTAGTAACCTCGAATTACTACACCTCTAGAATCCAATTATGCCTCTGTCTCATAGTAATGTTGCAAGGAACATATAGTAACATATGGTAGAAGGTGCAGTAAATTCTGAGCGTTAGAGGGAGACATAAGAGTGGGAGGAAGTCATATTATTGCATGAAACCCGTCGTGTTACTGTAGACTTGCAAACATCTGGTCTGCCATCCACTTGCACCGTTGTGTTCAATATTATGAGCTTAATAAAATTAGATCTATATCGAATATATTTTGATGCCACAAAAGTCGTGTTAGTACACGAAACCCGCCGTGTTACGACAATACCGTAAAGGGGTTACTGAAGGCGGATTAACTCAACGCAATGATTTAGATTGGATCTCATACAGCGTATATAATACACAGAGGCATAGAGATGGAAGACAGAAATTACATGCCATGATTTTAGGAAGCTAATCATGGAAACTATCTAAACCGCCTCCCGAGATGGTGCCGAAGCGTGCAGCCGCGCATGCATGGTCAGAGAGTGCGTGAGGATTATCACGCTAACACGCCCCCGCAGTTGGAACGTCGAGATTAGCCAGGACTGGAGACATTCAAACTGGACCGAAAGGCTGTAAAAACAGAGGTAGGCAGACCCTTAGTGAATATGTCCGCATACTGCGAGGTGGTAGGCACGTGAAGAACTCGGATCTCCCCTGTAGCGACTTTGTCCCGAACGAAATGTAAATCGATCTCAACATGTTTGGTACGCTGATGTTGTACCGGATTTGTTGAGAGATAAACTGCACTGATGTTATCACAAAACACCACAGTGGAACGCCTGGGACAGAAATGGAGCTCCTGAAGTAACTGCCGGAGCCAAGTGATCTCTGCAACGGCATTAGCAACTGCCCGATATTCTGCCTCTGCACTGGAACGAGACACCGTCTGCTGGCGCTTCGATGACCAGGAGATCAAATTATCGCCCAAAAACACAGCGTACCCTGAGGTAGATCGACGAGTATCCGGACAGCCAGCCCAGTCAGCATCAGAGTATGCAACTAGGTCACAACTAGAAGAACGGAGCAGCTGCAGACCATAGTCCAAGGTGCCTTTGATATAGCGGAGAACACGCTTGATCAAGGCCAAATGCGGCTCACGGGGATCATGCATATAAAGGCAGATCTGCTGCACGGCATAAGAGATGTCCGGGCGGGTGAAAGTGAGATACTGTAGGGCTCCAGCGAGAGCACGGTAATCAGTGGCGTCGGTAACAGGAGTCCCATCAGCAGAGAGCTTAGCATTTGTGTTAATTGGAGTGGAACAGGGTTTGCAATCAGTCATACCAGCACGATCCAAGATCTCAAGCATATAGTGACGCTGTGATAGGAACATACCATTAGTACTCCGAGAGACAGACATCCCAAGAAAGTGATGTAGGCTGCCAAGGTCCTTCATAGAGAATTCCACTGTAAGAGAACTGATAATACTGCGTAGCCAATCTCCAGAAGAGGCAGTCAAAATAATATCATCAACATAAAGGAGTAAGTATGCCATGTCGGACCCACGCCGAAGAACAAAGAGAGATGTATCCGATTTTGCTTCCACAAAACCAATGGACCGAATAAAGGAGGCAAACCTGCTGTACCAAGCTCGGGGCGCTTGTTTCAAACCATAGAGAGACTTATTGAGGCGGCACACATGGTTAGGCTTGGAGGAATCAACAAAACCAGACGGTTGGGCACAATAGACTGTCTCGCTCAAGGTGCCATGGAGAAAAGCATTCTTCTCATCCAACTGATTTACGGGCCAGTTGCGAGATAATGCCAGAGATAGAACCGTGCGGATGGTGGCTGGCTTCACAACGGGACTAAAAGTTTCACCAAAATCAATACCCGGGCGCTGTGTGAAACCCCGAAGTACCCAGCGAGCTTTGTAACGATCGAGGGTACCATCAGGATGCAACTTGTGCCTGTAGACCCACTTCCCGGTGACAATGTTGGTGCTACGTGGAGGAGGAACACGATCCCAGGTGTTGTTCGCTTGGAGAGCGGTGAATTCCTCTAGCATAGCATCCCGCCAATTTGGATCGGCCAAAGAACTGCGGTAGGTCTTCGGAATAGGAGACAACACAGTGGCGTGCAGGTCAAAGATCGCCCTAGGCTGTCGAAATCCATGTTTGCCCCGAGTGACCATAACATGATCATTGACGACGGTCGAGACTGGAACCGTGCCTGGTGGAAGCGGTGCGCCGATCGAGCATGCCGTGTGTCTTTGCGGCGAAGAGGAGCCACCTCCGGCGAGGCCGAGGGCGGCCGGTGGCGGAAGCGCGCAGCTCCAACGGCCCAGCCACCGCCAAGGTCCGGCGGGTGCAGGGGAGCTGGGCTCCACCGTGATCGGCCCATGGAGGGGAGCCGCTGAGGCCGAAGGGGCCAGGGTCCCGCTGGCAACAACCCGAGATGCGGATTCATCGGGGGCAGCGGGAGATCGGCCAAGGTCGTCAGCACCGGGACCTGCAAGACCTGTACCTGCAACAACTGGTGAACCAATAGGGCTAGGCACATAGTCAAACTCCGAGAGAAATTCAAGGTTGGATGAAGGGAGTGGAGCTGGAAGTTCGGCAAAAGGAAAGGAAGATTCATCAAAGGTAACGTGACGAGAAATAATTAGGCGATTCGTGGCAAGATCGAGGCAGTGGTACCCCTTGTGTTCCGAGGGATATCCTAAGAAGACGCAAAGGGTGGACCGAGGAGCGAGCTTATGTGGAGTGGTGGCAGATAGGTTAGGATAGCACTTACAACCAAAAACACGGAGATAATCATAGGATGGATGAGCACCGTACAGAGCAAAGTACGGAGTCTGGAAATCAAGTGTCTTGGTTGGGTGGCGGTTGAGGAGATAGGTGGCGGTGTGAAGGGCTTCCACCCAGTAGGGCGCCCGGAATGCTGGACTGAAACATTAGAGAACGCATGATATTATTAGTGGAACGGATAATACGTTCGGCACGGCCGTTTTGGGGGGAAGTGTGGGGGCATGACATGCGAATGGTGGCACCATGAGTGAGGAGGAAGGAGCGGGTGGTGGAGTTGTCAAACTCCCGACCGTTGTCGCACTGGACGGTCTTAATCGTGGTGCCAAACTGAGTAGCGACATAAGAAAAAAAACTAGAGAGAGTAGGAAATGTGTCTGACTTGAGACGTAAAGGAAAAGTCCATGAATAGTGTGAGCAATCATCAAGAATTATAAGATAGTATTTATAGCCAGTGACACTTGCAATTGGGGATGTCCACAAATCACAATGTATTAAATCGAAATTCTTGAGAGCACGAGAACTGGACTGAGTAAAAGGAAGGCGCACGTGGCGGCCTAACTAACAAGCATGACACAGGGTTTCTAACTCACGTTTATTACAAGTAGAATGTAAAGAAGGTGCTAAGTGAGATAAGGACTCATGGCCAAGATGACCGAGCCAGCGGTGCCAAAGCACGGGAGAGGATGTGATGGCGGCGAAGGTGCGAGGGTGGGTTGGCGGCTGAAAGGAGTAGAGCTCCCCAGAACTATTGCACCTGACGATCACGTTCCGCGTTACCAGATCCTTCACAGAGAGGCCAAAAGGGTCAAATTCGACAGAACAATGATTGTCAGTGGTGAAACGACGCACTGAAATGAGGTTCTTAATAATGTGTGGGGAGATAAGAATATTATGTAAATGTAAAGGGCGAGCTGTCATAGGAAAAGAAGTAGACCCGACACCGGTAACAGGTAATAAAGAGCCATTGCCGACAATGATATTAGAGGGGGTAAAAGAACTGGGTGAGCGAACATGGGATAGAGAGTCGGAGTTTGAGGCCATGTGAGAGGAAGCACCTGAGTCCATATACCAGTTGTCGGTCGGTGGAGGAGTGAGCGTCATGGTGTTGAAGTTGTTCACCAAGGCCTGCTGGTCCCAGGACCAGGAGTGCTGCTGGGGTGGTGCGCCATAGTAGGGTGTAGGGGCTGGCGAGCCTGCGACGAACGATTGGTCGGCTGGACCGGCGAGCTGCTGACCGGCGAACTGCTGGCCGGCGAACTGCTGCGGGGCAGGCGTGCTGGCGACGAGAGCCTGGGGTCGAGGAGGCAATGGCGCGAGAGGGGGGTGCGGGCGTCGCGCCGGGCTGGCCTGGCCAGACGGCAAAGGTCCCCGTGAGCGGTTCCGCCGGCGCGGCATCGGGCGGCGCGCGCGGACCGCCTGTCCGCCTCTGTTCGCAGCGCCAACGCCGGCGCTGCTCGTTGGAGCGCCTCGCCTCGAGCCACCTCGTCGCCATGGCCATGCCCGGTGGTAGTTGGGCCGCCCGGGTTGGGGATGCCAGGACGCGGCGCAGAAGGGCGCGCTGGAGTGGTGGCCATGAACGCCGTCTGAGTGGAGGACTTGCTGGCGAGGGTCACCTCGGCGAGCGATCCGCACGACGCCGAGTAGGCGAAACGGACGCGTACGCTTGATCAACGCCGCCATGTGAGAGTACTGCTCGTTCAGGCCGCGAAGAACATTGAGAACTAGGGTGCGGTCCAAGACCGGCTCACCCAATGTCCCCAGAGCGTCCGCCATACGCTTCATCTTATTGCAGTAGTCGGTGACGGAAAGATCTCCCTGAACGAGAGTCCGGAACTCGGCATCAAGGATGATGGCACGGGTCTCCTTATTTCCGATGAACTGGTCTTCGAGGCCGAGCCAGATGGAGCGCGATGTCGGGAATGCGGTGGACACGGCTTCGATGAGCTCGGGCGACACCGTGCCGAACAGCCACGACTTGACGGTGCAATCCATGCGATGCCAATGAGGATCCGTGGAGAAATCATCATCAGAGAGCACCAGACAATCGAGGGCGTATTTGGTGACAGTGTTGAGGAAGAGCGTGCGCCAGCGGCTGTAGATCGTGGACGTCTGCTCGAGGACGAGGGGGATCATCGTCTTGATGTTGGACACCGCAACGGCCTGAGTATGGAGTTGGGACTGCTCCACATTCTCGTACTCGGCGAGACGACGGGCGGCCTCCTCCGCCCTGGCAGTGGCTGCCTTGGCCTCGGCGGTGGTCGCCGGCCGCGCGATGGCTTCGCCAGGCCGAGCGCAGCGCCGGCGGCGCGCGCCGGACATTGGGAGGGTGGGAGCGCCGGTAGGACGCCGCGGCTAGAGTCCGGCGACGGTTAGGGGTAGCGGAAGCGAGGGGATCGACCCCTTTCTGATACCATGAAGGCGGATTAACTCAACGCAATGATTTAGATTGGATCTCATACAGCGTATATAATACACGGAGGCATAGAGATGGAAGACATAAATTACATGCCATGATTTTAGGAAGCTAATCATGGAAACTATCTAAATCGCCTCCCGAGATGGCGCTGAACGCAGCCGCTGCCGCATGGTCTGTAGAGTGCGTGAGGATTATCACGCTAACAGTTACTGCACTTTTTTGAACGCAGAGGGGTGCCATGGGAGTCGGTGAAAGTCAATGTGGGGGCTGACAGGAGAGGGGGTGATTGGTTTTCTTTGACTGAGCTTCGTCCAAGGTGGAAGGTAGGTTTTGGCCCATTGAATGGGAGGGGTATACAATAGTTATTCTATAGGAGGTTATAGAAAATTTGTAAGAAGTTGAAATTGTATCTGTAGTATACCTTTTACCCAAATATCTGTAATACACCTTAACATAAACTTTGAAGTAAATCCTAAAACTATATGATATTTTTAAATTAGTATAAAAATTAAATTCAAACTATATGTATGTTCAAATTCCATAGTAAATTCAATTTTGAAATATATATATATATATATATATATATATATATATATATATATATATATATATATATATATATATATATATATATATATATAACTAAAACTATACTCAGAATGTGAATTCAAATTGAAAAATTTGAAAGTTTGATTCCCTTGAAATAATAGAACTCATATGACGCCAACACACGGTTAGGAATATTGAACTTCTATAACATCAAGATATCATTTAAAATATGTAGCATGTGCAGATGCACAGGTTGATGACTAGTAACTGAAATTGTGAGCTAGCAGAGCTAAAATTTGGATGCTGGAACAGTTGGTACATCTTACAACACCAGGGCATTCCAATCCTAAACATACACAACAAAGCAACGATGTACAGAACGTATAAATCACTAACTGGAGTTCACCTAGCTAATAGTATTGTTCACTAGGGTAGGATGCCGAAAAGATACAAAGGGTTGCTTTCGGATGGACCTGGTTTTTCCCAAGTTTTACAACAACTCCTAGAATTTTTGGCATCTGACTAGGAACCACTTGTTATTCAAACTTGTCTTGTTTGCTACAATCAGCTCGTGCGTCAATCTTTTATGAGCCAACTATGTCTAATGGAGTCTAACAACTGATTGCCAGCTATATGCTTGACTTGGGCATTGACTCGAAACCTTCTTAAGTTCTTGGCATGGCCGTGAAGCATTACTAGTCTGCCTTCTGTCTCTGGCAACTGCTACCTGCTTCTGTATGAGGTAACCACTATTCCAGCGAGTTTTATGTCTGAGTTTTGCTATAATTAGATCGCTTCTTCAGTTATCAGTCTGATTCGTTTGGGATTTTTCTTGCATCTTACGGTGCTGCTAAATTAGAGGCAAATAATATTCAGGGAGTTGCTCAGCTTGAGCAAATACCTGTAGTAGTTGTTTATGGCCTCTCACATACTTGTAGTACCTCATTGGTAATGTATCCATCCTAGAATTTAGGAAGTGGCACTGTGGCAGAGCTGTATACGACTTTATATCTCATTGTTAGCGGAAGATTAGAGTAACAGTTTACCATCAATTTGATTCAACCTAGAAAAACGACCTTTGTATGTGATACGATGCACACAGCACACACTCACCTATTAGCTATTTTAGTGTCCATGAGGTATATTAGCTCTCCTTGTCCTATTTGTGTTCCTTTGTTTTTTTTTTTTTTTTTTTGAGAGGATGTTCCCTTGATTATTAGAGAGCTACTGCTATTATGTTTAGACTAGAGCAAAATGGCCCAGACTGGATTGGCCCGAACCAGCTGTCTCGGCCCTGCCCGAAGCCTTGTTTATGGACGGGCTTGTGCAGGAATGTGACTTTTGAATTCTCAATTCAAAATCGCGAAGTGTAAATTTAATAAAATTGTCATCGATACGAGACCGGATAGTACACTTGTAGGCACCTCGGTCGGATTCGAAAACCGCCGAGGATGCGAAGGAACCTAACAAGAATCACACACAAATGGATGAACAAATTTATTGCATATAGGTATCTAAGATTAAAAAAATGGTCTCCTCCTCCCCACTTACAAGGGGTCCAATTTATAGAGTGAGAGAGGGAGGTAAGTGAAGTTTCAAGTTTACCTTTAGAGTCTAGCTTTCTCCTAAGGGTATCTTCGTTTTTTGTGCCATGCGGGTCCCACCATGTTCAAGAGGCTCTAGGGTTCAGTTTGCGGTTGGCTCAAGACCCCCTCCAGGGTTGGCTTCGGACCTCACTCGAGGTTGGCTCGTGGACTTCCCCAGGGTTGGATTGCGGAATTCGCTCGGGATAGATCCCCGATGTGTGCCATCACGGTAAAGTTGACGTGGGACCAACGTGGCACCAACATCCTCCTTTAACAGTAGCCCCTCGCCGATCCAGGTGGTTGTCGACCGCCCACCCAAGCCAGCGCACAAATTGAAAAAAAAGGGTCAGCGCGTAGCCTCGGACCAACAATATATTCAATGCATGCATGTAGAGAACATAAAGTAAAACTGAATATTTATTAGGGGTCTAGAGAAAACCTCATACTAATTTTGCATTGTAATATGAAATATGTTTTATATTTATGAACAAGGCCATTAAAAAATATACCCTATAAAATTGGACGCAGGGAGTACTATATAACATCAAATATGTAATTGTTTTATCGGAGAGTCTAACTTGCAATCACCCATGAGAAACCTAACTCGTTGATCACTCCTGCACTCTTTCAATTGGGATTCAATGACTTTCAAATTCAGGAACTTTTGACAAAGATTCAAAAACTTTCAAATTTGGTAACTTTCACTTGACACTAAAAAACTTTCAAATAAGGAAGGTTTAACCGGCAACCATGTGTGTCTATCATTTAACATGTTGTTTGGCTCTTTGCTCTTGTTTCTTCTTGGCTACATTGCAAGAGATTGATGCCGCCTTGATTTGCTTAAGATTCACAAACGCTAGGATTTGTTAACCTGGGCTGCATGGCATGTGTCTGTATAGTTGATGTATATATCATGATGTGCCAATTAGGCTCCACGTTAAATAGAGCTATATTCATTCTACAACTCTACTATCTATACTTGAAAATTGATATAGTTGTATTCCTTATATATAAAATTGTAAAGAAAGCTTTAATGTTTGTATCCAATTAATCTGAACATTATTAATTTGGACTCACCAAATAAGTAGTGTAAATGTTTTTCCTTTATAATTTGTGTTATCAACAAGATTGCCGATTCATTTGTAATATATAAATAGATGGCAACCAGTATAGCTAGCACTACTTCATCAGGAGGGGCACTGATTGATAGACGACTCCTGGAAGCCGCAATAACTGGCGATGCCAGATCAATGAAGGACATGGCCTCACAGGATCCAAGCATTCTGCTTGGAACAACTCCGCAAGGGAGCACCTGCCTTCACATATCCTCCATTCATGGCCACGACGGATTCTGCAAGGATGTCCTGACGCTAAACCAGTCCCTCCTTGCCGTTGCCAACTCGTACGGTGAGACTCCTCTGCTCGCCGCCATGACGAGCGGCCATGCCTCTTTGGCTTCTGATTTACTCAGGCGCTGCCGTGCTCTGGGATTGAGTGAGGCAATATTGAGACAAGATAAGGATGGATGTAATGCACTGCACCACGCCATCCGCAGTGGCCACAAGGACATTGCGCTAGAGTTGATAGCCGCAGAGCCTTCCCTGTCGCAAGGTGTCAACAGATTCAATGAGTCACCCATGTTCATCGCGGTGATGAGAGATTTTGCAGATGTGTCGGAGAAACTGTTGGAAGTTTGTGGTTCTGCTCATATGGGAACATGCAGCCACAACGCCCTTCATGCTGCTGTGAGAAATGGGAATCCAGGTGAGAACTATGGAGTAAGGATTGTGAAACTTAAGATTATCTAGAGCATAACTGATTCTTCAATTTTCTCTAATTATATTGTACATCGTTACGGCTACATCCTACGTGCCAAAGACTATCATCACTCCTTGGTTGTTAACAATCATTCGTTCCTTGATTTGTTTTCAGTTATTGCTAAGAAAATTATGGAGACCCGTCCTTGGCTGGCCAGAGAAGAAAACGAGGCTAGGAGAACTCCAATGCACATGGTTGCACGTAGGGACAAGACTGAATTGCTACGAGTATTGTTGGAGCATGATTGGTCTCTAGGATATGTAGTGAACAAAAAAGCTAATACTCCTCTCCTTGTTTCTGCCGCGTATCGAGGTCATGTCGGTGTTGCTCGAGAGCTTCTTAACCGTTGTCCAGATGCTCCCTATTGCGACGCGACAGGTTGGACGTGTCTTCATGCAGCTGTATGCCATGGTCATACGGAGTTCGTTGCATTTATCCTCAGGGCACCACAACTTGAGAAACTTGTTAACATGCGAGATAGTAGCGGAAAGACTGCTCTACATTACGCAGTCCAGAAGTGCAATCCAAAAATCGTTGCTGCATTACTGTTTCACAAGGACATAGACTTGACAATAAGGGACAACAATGGTCACTCAGCCTTTTGGGAATTATGGGATGCCGCAGATAATGCCAAGACTTTAAACTGGGTACGTATGTTTATAAATATATTGGTCCATATAAATGTTTACAATAAGGCTATTGCTCATGCTCGGATGTTCGATCCAAATGCTAGCATCGGACGTTGCGTTGCAACATTTGTTGTCTATATATGCAATATTTGTCGGTAATCTATGCAGCAAAAAATGGTTGTTTTTATTGCAACATTTTTTACTACATGCAGCAGCAATCGGCAACAGCAGTGTAGCATCGAGATTTTTATCAAACATTTTTGTTATATACATAGCCGAGAAATGTTGCATATATAGCCCAAAAATGCTGCATCGGAGCATATAATGGGAGTACTCTCATCATTCTTTGTTTTTGTTGCATATATAGCCAACAAATTTTACATACATGGGCGAGAAATGTTGCATCAGAGCGTACGATGGGGGTACTCTCATTGTTCTTTGTTTTTTTCTTGCATATATATCTAAGAAATGTTGTATACATGGCCAAAAAATATTGCAACCGTCCAATTTTTATCTAAACAGTAGCATTTCCCTTACAATAAGGCACAAAGCAATCACTGTACCATTATTACTATGCTTATCGAATGTCATAACTATCGCCTCCTCTCTGATTATTTTATTTCTCAACTTACAATAGAAATGATTTTATCATCACATCTTCTAACTTAACTACACTATTATGAGCGATACTATTATTCATACAATACAACATATGATATTAATTTATTATTGCGAGCTGCATTTGTACCTTTCTTTTGATCCATGCAGAACGAAGTGTCCATGCTTATGTTGAAAGCTGATCCCCGAAATGCAACCGCTGTTTATAATCTTCATAAGCAAGCCAAGGAAAAGGTAACTAATGCATCAAGGAAGGATGCAAAGTCACTAACTCAAACATACACAAGCAACACTTCGTTAGTGGCGATCCTCATTGCGACAATTACCTTCGCCGCTGCTTTCACCTTGCCTGGAGGATACAGCAGTGACACTGGAAGTGAGGGACTTCCCATCATGGCAAGAAAGTTTGCATTTCAGGCATTCTTGATCTCTGACACTTTAGCAATGTGCTCCTCCCTCGCTGTCGCATTCGTATGCATCATAGCAAGGTGGGAGGATCTTGAGTTCTTGCTTTATTACAGATCCTTTACTAAGAAGCTTATGTGGTTTGCATACACGGCAACCACTACGGCATTTGCAACTGGTTTGTACACAGTATTGGCCCCTCAGCTTCTGTGGTTAGCCATTGTAATTTGCTTTCTGCCAGTTTTACTACCCATTCTTACCAAGTTGCTAGGTGAATGGCCTATCTTAAAGCTCAGATTTCGGTTAGGTCATGCTTTTAAGTCTGAGTTCCTTGACATGGTCTGACATCGTCAATTTGTCCTATCTTATATATTTTGCTTTACAGTATTATTTTTTAATTAATGTGTATTCTATATTGTTTGGCTAATCATATTGTATTGTTAATTCTTGAATCTTGTCTACAATCCATACCATGTACTTCGAACATCGCTTATATGTTGGCCATATGCTAATGAGTGGTTAATTACATCTTTTTGTCTCAATTTGGGTTTTTTTGTTCAGAAGTTGATTTGCTCATTGGTAACGTGATAGGGATAGGGTTCACGGAAGTTCAAGGATAGACCGGGTAATGGACAAACACAAACTAATTTATAAAAATATTAGGAGATAATTTGTTGTGACGATACATTGAGAATCTATCTATGAAGCCTGTTGGGTTTCCCTGAAAAAGAGCGAGCCACGTCACCCATTTTTCCATAGCTATCAGATCTTGCTCTCAAGTTATATGAACCATTCGATCTAGTCCACCACCACTGTAGCAAAATATCAATGAAGTCCTTCGAGAAATATCGATTTTTTCTTGGCCCTCTATTTCCCCCATCCATTTGCATCAAAATCGAAGTGGTGCTTTCTGAAAACTCCCTCCTCCCGCAACTAGAATCCCTCTCTCTCTCTTGCCCCCCTCACAATCCAATCTTGTTGGCGCCGCATCTTTTCCCTTCCCAGCGCCGGCGAGGCCCATCCTCGCCATTGCATCCCTGCGTTCCCTCCTCTTCTCGCCACCATCTCCTCATGCCACAACCTCTTCGTTCCACCGCCGACTGCTCCCCACACCACATCCTCCCCCCGTTGCTTCCCTACCCGCACAGCCCCTCCACCTCCGCAGTGTCACTGCCTTCTCCACTGGTGCAACGTCCCTCTGCCTCCCCCCGCGCCATCCATCCTCCTCCCCCGCGCCACCCAAGAGGGCACATCGGCACAACGACGCTATTGGGATGAGGAAGAGGGAGAGATGCGGGGAAGGCAGAGGAGGAGGTGGCCCCATGGGGAAGGGGAGGTAGCCGAGCAAGGAGGACGTAGTGGCACAGAGGAAGGGAAGGCTGCAGCACAGAGGAGGAGGAAGAGATGGTGCGGGGGAGGAGGAGGTGGCGACGTGGGGCTGAGGCGCTAGGAAGGAGAAGGTGCATCTACTCCGATCTCCTTACCCTGCCCCAATCCAGGCCTTCACATCTGCACCCCAATCTCCCTTCCCCTCACTCCCAGCATCATTCCCTTCTTCCATCTCTCCTCTGTGTGTATGTGTGTGTTTCTAATTTACCGTGGTGTATGTGCAATTTTTATTGGTTCCAAATCATTGAGTAATATGTGCGTGTGCAATTGCTATTGGTTCCGATTATTCTGAGTGCTTGGCTTGCTTCGTGAGATAGTGCTGGTGTCAATGGTCTGTGTGCTTCCAGGTTGGACGGGGAAGCATGGCTATAGTGACCAACGATGCACTTGGCAGTAATTTTCGTGGCTTTTCAGCTGAGCTTGGCGTTGCCCCGCACGCCCTCGTGGGTCTCAATCAACAATGCTTTTCCATATGTATAAAATGGTTTCCACCTCTCCCCACTATGTCATCCAAAGCCACGTACGGCCCCGCTCATTTTGGCTTAAAACTAGTTTCTGCTTCTGGCTTCTGCTTTTTTTCACTATTCAGTAATTTCGTCTTTTTCTGGTTTTTTTAGATTTTTTTGGGCTTTTTTGCTTTTTCTTTTTTTCTCGTATTTCTTTGCATTGTCTGTGATAGGCTAACATGTTTTTCTATTTTTAAATTTTTTTTAGATTTAATTTTGCTAAATAAGCCAACTCAGCTACAGTAAAAAATAAGCCAGCTACAATAAAATAAACCATAAGCCAACGCCATTCCGAACGCCCTTAATATTTTCCCTGTTGACAGAGAGAGCAGAGGGAGAGGAAAGAAAGAAAAAAGTAGAAGAGAGTTTGAATTAGTTTCTTAGATGGTTTTGCTGCAATTTAGAGGATTTCATAGTTCGAATTTGTGTGGTTCTGATAAAGACCTTCACCAAGAGATATGTTTTATTCGCCTGCGAGAAATATGCTTAATATATTATTAGTGTTTCATTAGCTTAATAGTGGTTTGGTTGTATAGAATGTGCTATGTAATCAGTTTAGATGACGTATGTATTTAATTCGTACTGATGATATTTTGTAATTATCTATGTTAGTGATGTATTAATGCCGATAATAAGGATTCTTCGTTAGTAGTCGATCTTTTTTATTGTTATGTGTACCTTATTATTATTTGTACATGGTTATTATTTGTACCTTTTTATACGTATTTATAATGTTAATGATGTATTATTTGTTATTTATACACTATTATTGTTTATGATCGAAGCCATGTGGAACTACATGACAGGCAACGGAGATCGGATGAATGTGATCTTTCGCCACGGGGCCGGGTAATTATTTAACACTGGCGAAGGATTGCTGACGAAGCGATGTGTCCACGCACGGTTGCTGTGAGCCAATCAGAATCGGTATGATACACTTGGGGTGGTTCTTGATCGGCAGTTAACTGGCACATGCTCTAAAATCTATTGATATATCTGATAGTAGAATCACTGAGAATTATGATGGAATTGGTGGACCTGGTGAAAGAAAGGCGGACCGTTCGTTTTTAGAGCACAAGGATGCACATATGCGACATCACATACACTTAAACCTTACATGTACATTCACGTGAGTATATCTAATGTACACACTAGTACAAAGCAAAGATCAGAGATTTTAGGAGCACAACTACATGTTTTAACCAATAAATCTATCTATATGCGCGCGTGTAGTCATAAGAATACTATTCGCTAAACAATACAAAAAAATAGGACATACCCAGACAGATGCCTACACGACAGCAGCGCCACGAACCGAGCTACGCTCCCCGAAAGGTGGACTGTTCTGGAGAAGAAGCAAGAAACAGGGCGGCTTTTCACACACACAGCGAGAGTGGGTGCCTAGGGATTAGTTGGGCCTTCTCCATATTATGTTGTTCTCTTAGGCTAAAAACGTCCTTAACATCTAATGTGCCGAGTACAGGTCATTTAATTAGTGTCGATTAAGTGGAGAAGATCAGAACTGATCAATACAAAAAAGAACTGTTAAAGATAGGAAGATCTACATAAAATAAATGTGCATCCAACGGGTATGATTACGGTTAAGAAGCAAGCATTTCAAGCATTTTTGGGGTGTTCTTTTGAACTGTGGCTTATAGTTTTTTATTACGACTTATTAGTTTAATGAATAATAATTGCTGAAAGAAGTCAAAAATAAAAGCCGACCAAAAAGACAAAGAACTAGAACGATATTAGACACCTTGGTGATGTGCTCCTCGCTGCTGCCTTCGTATGCGTGATAGCAAGATGGAAGGATTTTGGGGACGCTTAGATTGTTTATGGCTTATGGTTTTTTATTATAGCTGATTTATTTTTCACTGTAGCTGAGGTAGCTTATTTGACGTAATTAAATTTAAAAAAAATTAATAAAACAGGTTGTCTATCACGGATAATACAAAGGAATACGAAAAAATAACTGATAAAAAAATCAAAAAAGTCAAAAAGCTAAAAAAAAGATAAAATTAAAAAATAGTAAATTAAAAACAAAAGCTATTGTCAAAATAAGCGGGGAGTTCTTGCTTCAACAAGATCCTCTACAAAGAAGCTTACGTGGTCTGCATACATGGCAACGCATTTGCGACTAGTAAACACGGTAGTGGCCCCTCGTATCCAATGGTTGGCTATTGGAATTTGTTGTCTATCAGTTTTGTTGCCAATTATTACTAATCTTCTAGGTGAATGCCCTGTTTTGAAGCTTAGATTTCAGTCGGGTCATGCTTTTTAAGTCAGCTTCTTGGTATGGTCTAGCAATGTCAATTTGCCTCAATAGACTCCTACGCGTAGCCCGTCGAACCCACGTCAGCTTCTTGGTATGGTCTAGCAATGTCAATGTCAATATCAAGCTTCTTGGTATTGATCAGCCCGGCCCATGCGTAGCCCGTCGAACCCGTGTGGTCCATGGGGCGGCCTGAGGGTCTAATTAATCTGCGCATCCTTTTCCTATTTCAATTGGCCAATGGCTGTCTATCCATTATCCCATTTCAGGTGCACTCAAGAATTAAGTTCTCGTGCACGGATGGTCCATTAATTCTTGGTAATAATTAAATCACCAATCCTCGATCAAGTTAAACGTGACTTAGCGCATGCCTTGCCTGCACCACCTCGATCATTTGTCACGTTTGAACTGATGAACCATATATATGATCGATTTCTGAGGTGAATTAATTCTTGGAGATCGCTAGCTGATCCTTTTTTTCTTTTCGTGTACACATTGCATTCCTTAAAGGCACAAATTAATTAATTAACACTGCAAGAATATACTATCCAACTTTACATGTCTCTCTCTCCGTAATCTATGTCGTAAACAGCTAAAATTCAAAAAAAAAAATTTAGCCAAAAACCATAAGCTGCAGCCAAAAAGAACAGTGCACTACTACATGGCAAGCTAGGCTAGCTTCCCCTTTCTTCTTTGAACATGGTACGTTTTGTTGAGGAACTCTCGCTAGCGACCAGTCCGAGCGATTCCTCTGCTTAGAACAAGAACGAATCAATCACAAAGCGACAGAATAATAGATTGAACACAGAGAGGTAAAGAGAACTCCTGGTCTTTCTTTTATTGCTTCATATGCATTGGGTACAAAATCAGCCATATGGCTCTCTATTTATAGGAGAGGGTGAGGTGCCCAATATGGATAGAGACTCGTTTAAACGGAAAGAATCCATTTAAACGGAAACCCTTATCCCTGGTTTCCTAATACTCCCCCTTGGGCACTCATCCGACATACTCATGCCTCATTAAAACTCCATAAAACCCAGTGGGAAAAATTTGAAGAAAGAGTACATGATGCATGTTATGCTACGATTGCACGAATTGTCTCATTAAAAACCTTGGTCGAGAAACTTCAGGAAAACTCGTCAAGGGAAAAAAAGTACAATTCACCCAGTTTCATTTAGCCTTTAGGACTTTTATCCTCTGGGTACTTGATCTTCAAGATCAAGATTCACTAACGAGCTTGAGATAATTCTCCCCCTGAATTCTGCACTTCTCTAAGTCTCATTATACCAATCCCTCGCACGCACCTTTGAAAACTAGATGCGGGGAGGGACTTTGTGAATAAATCTGCTAGATTTTCACAAGACTTAGTGTGCAGTACTTTAATCTCGTCCATCTTTTGCAATTCATGAGCATAGAAGAACTTGGGGTTGATATGCTTTGTGAGATTACTCTTCACATAGCCCATTTGTACTTGTGCAACGCAATCGGTATTATCTTCATAGATAATAGTGGGGGTTTGCACAATGTTCATCCCACATGACTGCTGGATGTGGTGAACCATTCGGCGTAGCCAAGCGCATTCACGTGTGGCTTCATACAGCGCTATTATTTCTGAGTGGTTCGTCGAGGTAGCTACAAGGCTTTGCTTAGACGATTTCAGAAATTGCAGTTCCACCACACAGAATACATAGCCTGCTTGTGACTTTGCGGTATGCGGGTCGACAGTACCAAAGATCTGCATAGCCAATCAATTTCAGATCTTGATTCTTTCTGTAGAACAATCCAAGGTCCTTGCTTCCTTGGAGATATCGGAAGATGTCCTTTTATGCCCTGCCAATGTCTTTTGGTGGGCTCTGCACTATACCTTGCTAATAGGTTCACAGCAAAGGCAATATCCGGTCTAGTGCAGTTCGCTAAGTACATGAGTGCTCCAACTGCACTCAAGTATGGGAATTCTGGTCCCAGGACTTCCTCCCCCTCTTCCCTAGGTCGGAAAGGATCTTTTTCTTGCTGTAAAGATCTCCCGATCATCGGTACTTTTGATGGGAATGCTTTCTCAAAGCCGAATCTTTCTAGCACCTTCTGGGTGTAGATCGACTGATGTACCAAGACTCCTCCAGGGACATGCTCAAGCTGCAGGCCTAAGCAAAACTTGATCTTGCCTAAATCTTTTATTTCAAATTCTGACTCCAAGTAGGAGCTTGCCTCTTTTATATCTTCCACTGTCCCGATGATATTCAGATCATCTACATACACTGAGATTATACAGAATCCATTCTGGGATCGTCGTATAAATACACAAGGACAGTCTTCATTGTTCGTGTAGCCTTTCTTATAGAGAAAGTCGCTTAAGCGATTATACCACATTCTGCCAGATTGTTTCAGTCCATACAGGGACTTTCTAAGCTTCACACTGTACAGATTTTTATTTGCTCTGTCTTGGTTCGGGAGAGGAATTCCTTCAGGGACTTTCATATAAATCTCCGAATCCAAGTTACCATAAAGGTATGCAGTTACAACATCCATCAGTTTCATTTCTAAATTCAAGTTCACTGCCATTGAGATCAAGTATCTAAAGGTAATTTCACTCATGACCGGGGAGTAGGTTTCTTCATAATCAACTCCAGGATGTTGAGTGAAACCTTGTGCTACCAGCCTTACTTTGTATCTCACTACTTCGTTTCTTTCATTTCTCTTTCGAACAAATACCCACTTGTGCCCTACAGGGTGCACATGGGGAGGAGTGCGGCATACGGGCCCAAACACTTCTCTTTTGTTCAGAGATAGCAATTCGGTTGCTATTGCCTTCTTCCAATCTTCCCAATCTGATCTTTTCTTACATTCAGCGAGCGATGCAGGCTCGGGATCAAGATCAATGATTGTGGTAATTTTCTTTGCGAAGTAGATATCGACATTGGTCGTTGTCCTGCTCAGGACTCTCCTGTGCACATAATTTATAGCTATTTCTTCATGAGTTGCTTCTTTTGAGCTTCATCTTGCGACGCTTATTTCAATTGCGTGCCAAGTCCTTTAGTTTTTCGCTCCGATGTGTGCGCACACATCCATACCGACGGGATATTCAGATCCGTATGCCCTCTACCGAGGTGTCATACTTGTGCCAGTCTCAACCGGCTCCCTTCTCATTCGGGGACTTCGGTGATCGGTTGTGATAAGTCCTTCTTATCCTTTTTCGCCAGGCATCCCCGGTTACTTTGGATTCGAGGGGCCGGAGTTCTCGTCCTTTTATTCTGAGGCATTTGGATGGGATTATGGATACCTTCAATTTTCTTTGGTATTTCAACCCTTTCCGGTGCATTGCGTGCAGACACATGCGACTTAGTCACGCTCTTCAAATCACTAAAGTGATCAGGCAGTTGATTTGCTAATGCTTGCAAATCGATGATCTTCTGACCTCTTTTCGTTTCACTAGTGCGCTGGTCATGTGCAGGAATTCCCGTGGCTTCCCACGTAATTTCTCGACATTTTTCATCAAGGGGTTGATTTCCTCCCCCTAATGTCGGGAAATTATCCTCATCAAAAATGCAGTCAGCGAAGCGGGCAGTATGCAAATCTCCCAACATAGGTTTCAAATACCTGATTATGGATGCGATCTCATAACCAACGATATCCCGCCTTATGGAGAGGGCCCATTGCAGTCATGAGGGGTATAGGTACATAAACCTTGCATCCAAACCTCCGAGATGAGAAATTTTCGGTGGTGACCCTTGCGCTAGTTGTATAGGTGAATGGATATTGTAGGCCGAAGGTCTAAAGTTGATGAGATTCGCTGCATGTAGGACTGCATGTCTCCAACATGTAGCTGACAAATTACAATTCTGCAAAAGTGGTCGGGCAATAAATTTAATTCTCTTGATCAATACCTCTGCCAAACCATTCTGGGTATGGTGTACCGAATGCTCAACTGCAATCCCCATCACTATGCAATAATCATCAAATGTCTTTGAAGTAAATTCTCCGGCATTGTCCATTCTAATGAAGTAAATTACCTTTAGACACATTTCTTGTGGATAATAAACCCACATATGACCACTTTGAGGAAGCATCAATGAGCACCATGAAATACCTAAATGGCCCTGAGAGGGGCTGAATAGGACCGCAAATGTCTCCCTGGATGTGTTCCAGAAATGCAGGGACTTCATCCTTCACTTTCAGAGTGGAAGGTCTAATAATTAATTTTCCGATGGCACATGCAGGGCACACAAAATCTTCATGATTCGGGAAATTCTTCACATTAATGTTATGCCTGTGAGAATTGTTAATTATATTTCTCATCATCCTAAGACCTTGGTGGCCTAATCTGTCATGCCGAGATGAATAGTTCGAGCTTCGAATATCGTCTTCAGATGACAGATACACGCAGCGCCTTAATGTTGGTATAATATAGCCCAGTTTCTAGTGAAGGAAGTTTTTCTAATACCCTTTTGTCATTCTCTTCGCGCTTCGTGATGAGTAGGTATTCCTTACCGTACTCTCAACGTGGAAACTATTGGTGCGAATATCTTTAAAGCTTAAAAGAGTTCTAGTCGAATCTGGGTACAATAATGCGTCTTCAATGACCAAAGTTGTGCCCATGGGAAGTATAATTATGGCTCTTCCGAAACCAATTATACATGCATCGCTTCCGGCGATTGTCGTAAGGCTGCCATTGCTCTTACGAATCAACTGAAAATACTTAATCTCTCTTAAGATGGTATTCGTGGTACCACTGTCGGCAAGGCATACTTCCTCCATAGGGCGTCACACTTGCTCTAATATAAGGTATTTTATTAATATATATTAGAATACATACTTCACATAAATAAAACACACAAATATTAGAACATTTCATGCCATTGTAAACTGAATAAATGAATGAATTATTCCAAAATCATCCAACCATCATGAGAAAATAGAACTAAAGTACCATCCATGCAAGATCTAACTTGTCCATTTAATGCAAAATAAATGACAATTAACGTCTTATGCATTCTGTGCATCAGACGGAATCAACTAGAAAATCATTGACTTCTTCGGCTATCTTTTCAGGCGTGATGTTCTCTTCGAGAGAAATCATGGAGGTGGCTGCCTCTAAGTCGTAAGGGGGTGCTGCTGCCGGGAGGGTCTCAACCTCCATCATTTCAGGCAGCTGCTCAAGATGCTCCCCCTCAACTGCTGCAAAGTGAGCTTCAGGCTGCCCTTTGCCATTGTTCTTCTGGGCTTGGTGGGCATAAATGACATGTTGCGGTGCTTTACAGATCCGCGACCAATGCCCCTACTTGCTACACTTGAAGCAACCTTGGTTCTGCTGGCCATAGGTTTTGCCACTCTCCTTAGCCCTTTTGTCACTTGGAGCATCTGACTTGCCTTTTTGGGCAACGGTCTTACCCTTCTTTCCCCTTCGTTTCATCAAGGGCTTTCGCACCTTATAGCTTCCAGCGTTGGCTTCACGACCAACGGAGCTGCCTAGTGGCTGCGTGACGTAATTCTTGCGGAGAAGTTCGTCCTGAGCCTCCGTAACCTGCATCATATCAATCAATTCGGCGTACTCCTTATAGCCGTCTTAACGATAGTTGCGGGCGAATTGTACAGCATTGGGGTGAAAGGTGGACAGGGTCTTCTCAATCTTCTGCTCATCTGTGATCTGCTTGCCACAGAGTTGAAGATTGGTATAAATTCTGTGCAAGGCAGAATTGTACTCCCCGACCGTCTTGAAATCGGCAAACCTTAGTCCGATCCACTCGCTCGCTGAGGAAGAATGGTGTACTTTAGCCTCTCAAACCGCTTCTTGAGTGCGGTCCAGAGTGCTAGCGCTTTTCTCCGCCATATACTCATTCTTGAGAGTAATGCGAGGTGGTGCCCGAGGAAATGAAGTGCTCGATCATTTTCCTCGTGTGGGTTTGGCGTCATGCCGTCCGTCAATCCCAATAGCTGCGCTGAGCTTGGCTCCAAGTACTATCTCGACATCGGATGCCCACGCCGATAGTTCTTGCCATGTCGGGCAAGCTCCTCGAACTCCCGGTTCGTGATGCCGTCATCTACATGTGATGAATGGAACATATAAGTTTACTTCGTAAACATGCATGAAATTATTTATCGCAGTAAATAAATGGTACAATAGGTTCTCATAATGTCACATAAATTTCTATGCATTTTCCATAATTTATCGCTAATTTTCAGTGATTAAAAGCAATTAAATAATTACAATTAATCAAAGCAGAAATAATTGCAGAAAATACATAAAATAATAATGGCATAACGTGCGGGGGCCGGCGGCGCCATGGAGCGCATGCGAGGAGGTCGTATGGGGCGGCAGCGTGCAGGCAAGCGGCGCGGGCGCGGCCATGCGGGCGCGGCTGTGGCGGGCCTAGCACGAGGCGGCCATGCGGGCGCGGCCGTCGGGGGCGGGCGCGGGCAGCTATGGCGGGCGGCGGCGTCGCGGAGCGCGCGCGCCGGCTGTTCGGCGCGGAGAGGCCGCTGCGGCGGCGGCGCCGAGGCCAGCGGCAGCGCCATGCGGGCACGCGGCGCCGGCCGGCAGCGCGGCGCCATGCGGGCGTGGCGTGAGGAGGCCAGCGCGGGAGGTCGGTGGCGGCAGCGCGCGCGGCAGCGCGACGCGGGAGCCGAGGCCGCGAGGGGACGCGCCGTTCGGGGCACGAGCGTGGCGACGATGGCGGCGCCTCGTGCGGGAGGCGGCGGTTGGTATGTGCGCACGTGAGGCCAGGGCCAACCAAACAGAAAAGGCAATGCAAAAGAAATTTTGTTTCTCATCTACGATGCAATCAACATCTACCCTGTTTCATAATCTACCGACGACATTGTGTCGGCTACTTCGTGTCCGCCGCGTAGATTAGGGCGGATTTGCATCGCTTTCTACATGCAATCAACATCTACCCGCTTCGCAATCTACCGACGACATTGTGCCGCGACTTGTGTGCGCTCGTGGTAGATTAGGGGATTTGCACCGTAGAAAAAACCAATCTAGAACGCGAAGAAAAAGCAAATTCAAAGCGATCTAGAAAACCAATCTATTAAGTGCTTCGATGATTACCTTCGTTCACCGGAGCGATTCGTGCTGATAACGTGTTGAGGAACTCTCGGCGCGACCATCCGAGCGATTCTCCGCTTAGAACAAGAACGAATCAATCACAAAGCGACGAATAATAGATTGAACACAGAGAGGTAGAGAGAACTCCTGGTCTTTCTTTTATTGCTTCATATGCATTGGGTACAAAATCAGTCATATGGCTCTCTATTTATAGGAGAGGGTGAGGTGCCCAATATGGATAGGGACTCGTTTAAACGGAAAGAATCCATTTAAACAGAAACCCTTATCCCTGGTTTCCTAATACGTTTATCCCCATTTTGCTTGTTCGATCGGGTAACCCTGGCATCTTCGCTGGCTTTTGCTCGTATAGGACGCAGTTCTGAAAGGGACAAATGCCTTGCGTACCCTAACTATTTGTTTTGCTGCAACTGACCCTTTGAGATTTTGTCGACTCTAGCAGGTTGGCCGGGTCATCTCTTGCCAACGAAAATTATGCTGCCAAACTGAATCACCAGGATCTCTAGTATCCTTGTTTCTTATTTCGTGACTAGCACCTTGTGAGACTGATCGTTCATATGTAAAAACTATCTTTTTCATTTGTAAGAGATGGCAGCCGGTACAGCTAGTACTAGTGTTAGTAATATGTCCTAGATGCAATTATGGAGATGATTGTATCACTTCTATGTTTATGATCTTTTGAATAATATATTATTTTGTCTTTTGAATAAATGTCTTTCATATTGATCAACAAGTATGTGACTTGTTCATGAAATTCTTTATTTATGTTTTTTATATATTCTAAACTATCTTTTTCATTTGTAACAGATGGCAGCCGGTACAGCTAGTACTAGTTCATCAGGAGGGGCACTGATCGATGGACGGCCCCTGAAAGCCGCTGTAACAGGTGATGCTAGATCAATGAAGGACATGGCCTCACAGGATCAATAAAACTGAAACAACCATAGAGGAAATCAATAAAACTGAAAAACTAATTGGGTGTATGTAGTAACATTTTAATTGAAAGGTAACAACATAGAAATTATGAAAGACTTGCCACCCCACAATTTCGAAGAATGTCTTGTTTTCATTCTTTTTTGTAAGAGAAATTTGCATATTTACTATCTAAACTTTGTAAGCTCCTATATCACCTGGCCATCCTGAACATGCAAATTAAATTACTAGTACCCTAAACTTGCTTATTTTTATCTATTGTTCGAACTAAATTTGATGATCAGGCACATTAGTTGATCATATGGGAAAAAAGTCAGTTGATGAGGTGGATCAAATCTGTCAAATACTTGGATCGGTTGTTTCTCTTTGAACTATTGTTAGGTGCGCAGTACGGTAGCATGCGTGTACTATTTATGTGGTTACTATAGCAACTGCGATGCGCACTGTTCACGTAGTTACTGTAGCAATAGCGATTAGCTTCCTTTCTTAGGGATTAGATTGATTTGGTTAGTTTGGAAGCTTATTTATCTTTGCTTGTTTCTTTAAATTAGAGATTGTTTGTTAGAGGTCAAATCAAGTTATCCCTATAAAAGAGATAATATTTGTATCTTCTTGAATCAAGCAAAGATAAATAAACAATTCTGTAATCCTTAAAGTCCAGTTGTGGTTGTTCCCTTGACCAGCTATTCTAGATCTATTCCTCCCTCAATCGATGCTCTCTTCACCTAGCATCATTCAACCTTAAGTCATCATCGTCCGACCTCTCTCCCACAGATATTTATCCCATTATGATCTAAGGTTCACAAAAATTGATATCAGAGCCACTCACTATGGCTTTCGGTGCCGCACCATCTCTCTTAGAGAAGTTGAAGACTAATAGCGAAGAGCAGAAAGTCCTTAATGGTGGCCACCACCTCAGTTCGAGGGCGAGCTACCTCATTGAGAGGACTATAATGTTACATGCATGGTACTGTAGCTGTACTATTCACCATGAGTACTGTAGCGCTACGTGTATTAGACATAATTTGTTATTTAGGAATCTATCTATTAGGCATGATTTGTTATTCACAAATATATCTATTAGGTTTTTGGTATTATCTATTAGTTAGGCAAGTTATTATTAGATTAGATTGTTAGAGATAAATTTTCTTATAGATTATTTCTTAGGCATCAAGTCGGGACGTCCCTATAAAAGGGATAATATGTATCCATTATGAATCAAGCAAAGGTGAATAAACAAGTCTCTAGTCTCTAAAGTTCGGTTGTGGTCATTCACTTGACGAGCTATTCTAGATCTATTCCTCCCTCAATCCGTGTCCTCTCCACCTAGCACCGTTCGACCTCAAGTCATTGTCGTTCGACCTCTCTCCGATGGATGTTTATCCCGTTATAAACTAAGGTTCACAAAAACTATGTAGACAACAACTACATGCATATACAACTAGCAACACTAAAATCCTAATGCATGTCATTCCAGCAACAAATTTTCTTTTTTTCGAGAAATCACCTATTTTGTTTGGCATGCATAATATTGCGCACCTTGTGGTCCAAAATAGACATCTTTGTAGAGATGGTTTTGGTTTCCAAATAAGTGCTTGTTGTTTTTGTCTTTTTGAGGCAATGACCACCAAATGGGCCTATCGATTACTTATTGGTAGTGGTGTTAGAAAGATAAGTATGTGATTAATAGGGCAAACTACGTTAAAAACAAAGGTATTAACTATTTCTTTTTTAATATGTATTGAAATAAAACGACATCATTTTTGGATTGGAGAGAGTATTGCCCAATAATATAATATTATCCTCAATCTGAGTACATTAGGTAATTTAACTACTAGTAATATAGGATGGCAATATTTTGTTCATTCCCAAGGAAACTACTAGGTTCCTGTTGATGTTCTAATATCGATTATACGTGTGATTCATTGGATTCGGGTGAAAGCGCTCAACGCTATAGTGTGAACATGCAGAGTAAAGACATAAGGATTTTTATCCAGGTTCGAGCCTTCTCCTAAGAGAATAATAACCCTACGTTCTGTGCTATTGTTGCTATATAAAAGTCTTACATAATGGATTACTCCCTATCGGGACCTATCACTCGCTTTTTCTTTTCACTCCCCCTTTCTTCTCAAAACTTGTCCCTTATATTGCTGGTGAATCGGTGGCAGTTGCTCCTCACTAGGAGGCGTCTTGACAATTTGGGAGTTAACCGCTGGATGATGGTTATTGTCAGAGAGACGTGGGGAGTAGATTGCCGTAGGATAGTTGTTGTCAGAGAGACATGGGTAAGATCATATGCAGTTATGGAGTATAACTGCATGCTTAACTGCCTTGTCAGACTACCCTACTGTAGGAGTAGGTTAGTCGTTAATTCAGACATTCGTTATAGGACTCTTAGCCAAGTAGTCACAACAAGTCTTACAACTCAGTACTCGTAGCAAAACCTATGAGTAGGCTATGATAACAGAACTTACGACTAAGTAGTTGTAGAAGAGCTACGACTAGGTAGTCATAGAAGAGCTTACGGAGTAGTCGTAGTGAGGCTTACAACTAACCTATGAATTTTCTCCCTTATCGTTAAGAGATATATTCGAAGAATATGATGATGTAATGACTAAGAGGATTATTATATCCTCGTTAGTTCCTCTATAGTGTTATGAAAATATAGAATTTGAAACTAAAAGATCAAATTTCAAACATCAGAAACACTAAAATTTTAAAAAAATGAATTTCAAATCTCATTTGGATTTATGTAATTTAATTTATTTATTAAAAAGTTTAGAATTAAATTATTTAAAAAACATAAGTTTCAAACTCTAAAAAGAGAATTTTTTAAATCAAAATACCAAATTTTGACAAAAAAATTCAAATGTGCATAATTCACATTTTCAAAAGGTCAAAATTGTTAAAATTAAAATTTTCAATATTAGAAAAAATCTTTTACAAATACAAATTGTGATGTTGAAATTACAAAATTACTCCCTCTATCCAATTTTGTAGGACACATTTTCTCTTGGCACATAAACGAATGAGATATTGAAAACAACTAGACTACCTCTAATTATTATCTCTAAGCAACATATTCGATGCATGCATGTAGGGAATATCAAGTAAATCTAGATATTTATTAAGGTTATAAAAGGAACATCACAGTAATTTTACATTGAAAAATGACATATGCAACATATTTATGGATAAGAGCATTAAACAAATTCGCCCTACAAAGATGGACGGAGGGAGTTATATTTTAAATTTTTAAATCAAAATTCTATATGAAAACCTATGATGGAAATTAATTGCAAATACGCTCTCTGTCCTATGCAATAACAGTTATTCACAGTAAGACATTTAGCTGGTTATATTTTTGTGAACCTAAATGTTTATCAGACAAGTGCTGACGTGGATGTACACAATTTATGATTTCTCCACTTATTAATTTACCATGTTTGAACTCTGAACTTATGGTCAATATGATATATTTTCCGAGGCAAATTAATTCTTTGAGAGGCTAGTCCTTTTCTTTTCATGTCCACGTGCGTTGTTCCTTGAGGAACACCTTAACACTACAAGAATGCAGCTTTACTCAATACTTTCGACATGATATGCTTAGCTCTTCGCGTGTTGGGGGAAACCCAGGCATTTTGGCTGTACCGTGTTTGCCTCTACGGCCCTATAAAAGGCAGTGCTCTTCTACCCGTTGTTGAGACTTGTCGAGTCTAGCAAGTTGGACGTGTCATCTCTTGCCGTCTACATTAAACTATCAAATTCAACCACCAGGTATTGTAAATATCCTCGTTTCTTATTTCGTGACTAGCACTACCAGGTACAACAAGAGTGAATATTGCTTCTCTTTTCCCAGGAGTGTAAGCAAGTGTACTGCCAAGTGACAACAAGGCAACAACCAGTTCAAGGATTGCAGAGTGCTGAAAATATATACATTGCTACCTCTCAATTAATCTTCTCGGAAGCTTCACTGCAACATATCCACTCCCAAAGCCTGAAACAGAGAGGTAAATGAACGTCAATTTATAGCAGTAGATCAATATTAATTTCGGACAAGTACATACTCCCCTGTCCCGCAATATAAGCTCGTAGCCCATCGTACGCACAGATTACATATAATGAAAATATTACAATAACTACATCTTTGATCTCTACAATAGATTTATATTATGGGACAACGGTATAGCTACCCTGTAGTAACATTTCTCCACATACAGAATAGTATTTGTTTGTGTGTTTGGTACGAGTTGGTCAAGGGGTTAGATCGGCTTGATGTCAGGTCATGCCCTAACACAAACCCGTTTAGCATGGCATGGTCATGTCATCGCGGCATTACTATTAAACAAGTCAAGAAACACTAAGACAAATCATCATACAAGTATTGAACACTTCCCACAACAAAATACAATAGAAATAATAAATATATTATTCCAGTTTCCAGGTAGTAAACATGTAAGCACAACACGATTCACACTATAAATATTGCTCTCCCTATGTATAGTTGGTCAATTTTATTGGTCATACTGGAGCTATAAATTTTCACATGTACTATATAACATCAAATATGTAATTGTTTTATCGGAGAGTCTAACTCGCAGTCATCCATGAGAAACCTAACTCATTGCTGATCACTCCTGCACTCTTTCAATTGAGATTCAATAACTTTCAAATCTGGGAACTTTTGACAGATTAAAAAACTTTCAAATTTGGCAACTTTCAATTGACACCCAAAAACTTTCAAATGAGCAATGTTTAACCGACAACCATGTGTGTCTGTCATTTAACATGTTGTTTGGCTCTTTGCTCTTGTTTCTTCTTGGTTGCATTGCAAGAGATCTTGATAAGCTTAAGATTCACACACGCAAGAATTTGTTAACCAAGGCTGTATGACTTGTGTCTGTATAGTTGGATATATCTTGATGTGCCAATTAGGCTTCATGTTAAATAGAGCTATATTCATTATACAACTCTACTATCTATACTTGAAAATTGATATAGTTGTATTCCTCATATATAAAACAGTAAAGAAAGCTTTAATGTTTGTCTATAATTAATTTGCACGTTATTAATTTGGACTCACAAAATAAGTAGTGCAAATATTTTTGCTTTATAATTTGTGTTATCACCGAGATTGCCAATTCATTTGTAAAAACTACCTTTTTCATTTGTAATATATAAATAGATGGCAGCCAGTACAGCTGCCATCTATTTATATATTACTAGTTCATCAGGAGGGGCACTAATTGATAGATGACTCCTGAAAGCCGCCATAACTGGCGATGCCAGATCAATGAAGGACATGGCCTTACAGGATCCAAGCATTCTGCTTGGAACAACTCCACAAGGGAACACCTGCCTTCACATATCCTCTCTTCATGGCCACGACGGATTCTGCAAGGATGTCCTGGCGCTAAACCAGTCTCTCCTCGTCGTTGCCAACTCGTACGGTGAGACTCCGCTGCTCGCCGCCATGACGAGTGGCCATGCCTCTTTGGCTTCTGATTTACTCAGGTGCTGCCATGCTCTGGGATTGAGTGAGACAATCTTGAAACAAGACAAGGATGGATGTAATGCACTGCACCACGCCATCCGCAGCGGCCAGAAGGACATTGCGCTGGAGTTGATAGCAGCAGAGCCTTCCCTGTCACAAGGTGTCAACAAATTCAACGAGTCACCCATGTACATTGCGGTGATGAGAGATTTTGCAGATGTGTCGGAGAAACTGTTGGAAATTTGTGATTCTGCTCATTCGGGAACCTACAACCACAATGCTCTTCATGCTGCTGCGAGAAATGGGAATCCAGGTGAGAACTACCATTAGGATTGTGAAACTTTAAGATTATCTGAAGCATAGTTGATTCTCCAATTTCCTCTAATTATATTGTACATCGTTACGGCTACATCCTACATGCCAAAGACTATCATCACTCCTTGGTTGTTTACCATCGTTGGTTCCTTGATTTGTTTTCAGTTATTGCTAAGAAAATTATGGAGACCCGTCCTTGGCTGGCCAGAGAAGAAAACAAGGGTGGGAAAACTCCAATGCACATGGTTGTACGCAGGAAAAAGACCAACGTGCTACGAGTAATGTTGGAACATGATTGGTCATTAGGGTTTGTACTAAGCACAAAAGATGGGACTCCTCTCCTTGTTTCTGCCGCATATCGAGGTCATATTGGTGTTGCTCAAGAGCTTCTCAACCATTGTCCAGATGCTCCCTATTGCAGACCAGATGGCTGGACATGTCTTCATGAAGCTGTAGAGTATGGTCAGACGGAGTTCGTCGAATTTATCCTCGGAGCTCCACAACTTCACAAAAAACTTGTTAACATGCGAGATAGCAGCGGAAAGACTGCTCTACATCACGCAGTCCAGAAGTGCAATCCAAAAATCGTTGCTGCTTTACTGTCTCACAAGGACATAGACTTGACAATAAGGGGCAACAATGGTCACTCAGCCTCTTCGGAATTACGGGATGCCGCAGATAATGCCAAGACTTTAAACTGGGTACGTATGTTTATAAATATATTGGTCCATATAAATGTTTGCAATAAGGCAGAAAGCAAGCACTGCACCGTTAAACATTTCATTTTATCACTGAGTACACCTAATCATTTGACTGTAGCTAGCAGTATAGAAACTTCAAGGATGCTATTTAGCGTACACAAACAATCATTAAGTATCATTTCAATGGGAGAGGAGAAGCATTTTACACCCCACGACTGTAATTCGTTTCAAGTTTAATTAGCAACCATCTCACAAACAGAATTATTTGTTTAATTACATAGGGCAATTCAGATTATAAAATAATCTTATATTTACATGTTACATAAAATGGTTGCAGCTAATTAAGAACAAAAATAATGAGAAAATCAGGAAGGAATAATCAAACTTGTAGAACAAATTGAGTGTATGTAATAAAATTGTATCTCGAAGGAACAACATGGAAATTATAAAAGGTGCGCCACCCCACAATTTCAAAGCAACTTTTGTTTTTGTTCCTCCTTACAATATCCCACTAATTATAGTTCTAGCCAAAGCCTAGTTCACAAAATTAATAATTTCTTTATTTGATATATGAGTTATTACTGTGCTTACCGAATGTCATAACCATCCCCTCCTCTTTGATTACTTTATTTCTCAACTTACAACAGAAATGATTTTATCATCACATCTTCAAACTTAACTGCACTATTATGAGCGATACTATTGTTCCTAGTGTACAATAGCTGATATTAATTTATTACTGTGAGCTGCATTTGTACCTTTCTTTTGATCCGCGCAGAATGAAGTGTCCATGCTTATGTTGAAAGCTGATCCCCAAAATGTAACCTCTGTTTATAATCTTCATAAGCAAGTTAAGGCAGAGGTAACTAGTGCATCAAGGAAGGATGCAAAGTCACTGACTGAAAGATACACAAGCAACACTTCTTTAGTGGCGATCCTCATTGCAACAATCACCTTCGCCGCTGCTTTCACCTTACCTGGAGGGTATTACAGCAATGATGCTGGAAGCGAGGGACTTCCGATCATGGCTCGGAAGTTAGCATTTCAGGCATTCTTAATCTCTGACACCTTAGCAATGTGCTCCTCACTCACTGTTGCCTTCATATGCATCATAGCAAGGTGGGAGGATTTTGAGTTCTTGCTTTATTACAGATCCTTTACTAAGAAGCTCATGTGGTTTGCATACATGGCAACCACTGTGGCATTTGCAACTGGTTTATACACCGTACTGGCACCTCGTATCCAGTGGTTGGCTATTGGAATTTGTGTTCTTTCCGTTCTAATGCCCATTCTTACAAGGGTGCTTGGTGGATGGCTTGTCTTGAAGCTCAAATTTCGGTTGGGTCGTTCTTTCAAGTCTGATCTCCTTGATTTGGTCTGACATCAGCGATTTGTCTTATTGATTATAGATACGTTCTGTCATTACCGGTTATTTTGTTTATGTATCTCGCACATTGTTTGGCTGATCATACTACATTGTAATATTCTGGATTTATGTATAAATCCTAAACTATGTAATCTGAACATCGCTTATATTACTGGCTTATGTTAATGAGTGATTACTGACATCTTTTGTTTCAATTTTGATTTCTTAAGTTGATTGTTTTCATGGAATGGGCTTGATATGGTTTGGGGAAGTTTAGCGATAGACTAATAATAATGGAAAAATACAAAGTAATTTATATAATTAGAAGCAGTTGGTTGTACTCGTATAGAGGGAATTGATCTCACTTTCATTAGTGCTCATTTTTAGTGGTCAACAATTAACATTCATAAATTAGCATATATACCTAGGGTTGGAGTACACCTCGACCTTCATCTCCGAAAGGCCGCTATTACCACTTCACTACGAAACCATCACTCTTTCACTAAGCAGGTCAGCACAAATGCCTAAGCACACCCAACAAGATTAGGTAACAAAGTGGGTAACGCTAGCCTGCGGAGTTTCACTCCTAAATTGGCTGACATGTTAACATATACTTTAGTTGAAAGACAGAAATTGAGAGACAGAATTTGTGTAAAGCACTTTCTTTTTTTGTACCAACGAATTTTCCTCCCGTGTCGCCAAGAACCGGAAAACATCTAGCTTCCCTTGTCAAAAATCGATACTTGTCTTGTCAAAGATTCAAGATGCAAATATATGATGAGGAATGAAGATGTGAATTCAGTAAGCTTAGACGAGCGGCATGCTTCTCTTACAGAATTGACCTTAATGGCTAAAACTCGACACAAACAATATTAAAGATTTGCCGTTGCACATAAGACCCACGAGGCCATGGCCCACGGCCCATGAGTGATAGTTAGAGAACAATCTATGTTCACATCCAGCTCCAGGTTAGTGGAAGAACAGTATCATCTGTTTGTAGGCAAGCATGCACGTCAGAAAAGAAACGGACACCAACTATATATTTATGGCGCATTTCCAAGATTTCAGATCATTCAGCTATCAAATAATCAAACATTCCAATGAAATCATATCAGTCCAGCGTGCCGGGAGCAGGCCGACGTCTTCCAAACCAAGTAAAATGCGGTGCTTCCGTCAAACTGGAGATGATTCATGCCATGACCAACCAATCACCATTGACCTTAAAAGTTTGAACGTATGGAGTTTTCGTGGAACCATCAACAAAAAAAAACTAAAAGAAAGAACCGCAAAATGTAGACGAGCGATAACTCGATAGTGTTTAACATTACATAATCTACTAGCCACTACAGTTAAAATTTTGGTGCTGATACAGTTGATCCATCTTAAAACATCAGGACACACCCATCCTGAAGATACACAACAAGGCAAGGATGTGCAGAACGTTCGACGTCACAAATTGATACAGATCTTACGAACTAAAAGGGACATCTTGGAGCTTACCTACGATTTTTCACCAGGGCTGGATGCAGAAAAGATACAGAGCAGGTTTGCATTCATATCGACCTGATTATTCAGAAGTTTTAGAACAACTCCTGAAATATTTGGCATCCGAATAGCACCACCCATCATACAAACGCATCTAGGTTGCTATAATAAGCTCAACCAGCTTTTCGGCATCAACATTCTGTGGCTGCATCGTCAATAAGCAGCCGCTCCCGGAAGATCTGGCACATAATAATCTGTGGTCCTATTTTTCGTCTTTGTTCTTTTCTCTTGTTCTTTCTCTTTTATTTTACTTTGTAATTATGTACAAAAAGAGGGTGAGATAAGGTCTGCTATGTAAATCTAAATTTAGGCTTTGTCAGACAAGTGCTGACGTGGATGTACGCCTTAACAGCTTTACATGTCCTTGGCAAGCCAGCTATCCCTTTCTTCTTTCGAAATGCTATGGACCTGTTCTTTTTGGCTGCGGCTGATGACTTTTTGGTTGTTTGTGACAGATATTGCGAAAAGAGAGATACTCGCTTATAATTTTTGATGATACAGATATTAGTTTTTTAACGTGTACTACAATTAACTTGTAGATCCTATCTTTAAAAAATACTTCGTTTAAAAGTTAGTTACTGTAGCAAAAACCAAAAACAACTTTTAGAAACCGCAAAGAACAAACTCTATGTTTAGTTCTTTCCGTGTTGGGGAAACCCAGGCATTTTTGCTGTACCGTGTTTGCCTCTATAAAAGGCAGTTCTCTTCTATTCGTTTTGCTGCAACTTAACTAACCCATTGTTGACACTTGTCGAGTCTAGCAAGTTGGTCGGGTCATCTCTTGCCGTCCATATTAAACTGCCATATTCAACTACCAGGTGCTGTAAATATCCTCGTTTCTTATTTGGTGACTAGCACTACCAGGTACAACAAGAGTGAATATTGCTTCTCTTTTCCCAGGAAAAGTACAAGTATATTGTCTACATGCACTTGTGGAGCAACGAGATACTGCCAAGTGGTAACAAGGCAACAACCAGTTCAAGGATTGCAGAGTGCTGAAAATATATACGTTACTACCTCTCAATTAATCTTCTCGGAAGTTTTACTGAAACAAATCCACTCCCAAAGCCTGAAACAGAGAGGTAAATGAACGTCAATTTATAGCAGTAGATCAGTATTAATTTCGGATAAGTACATACTCTTCTATCCTATAATATAAGTTCATAGCCCATCCTACACACAAATTAATAAAACTCTAAATCTAAGAACAACTCAATGCTATTGGTCTATGTATATCTTTATTAAATGATATACTAAAATTACACATCTACTTTTTCAATATTAAAATAGAGGTATATAGTAAAAATATTACAATAACTACATCTTTGATCTCTACGATAGATTTATATGATTTCTCTACCTCACTGATTTACCACGTTTGAACTATGAACTTATGATCAATATAATATATTTTCCGAGGTAAATTATTTCTTTGAGACGCTAGTCCTTTTCTTTTCATGTGGATGTGCGTTGTTCCACCTGAACACTACAAGATGCAGCTTTACTCAATACTTTCGACAAGATATGCTTAGCTCTTTGCGTGTTGGGGGAAACCCAGGCATTTTTGGCTGTACCGTGTTTGCCTCTACGGCCCTATAAAAGGCAGTGCTGTTCTACCCGTTGTTGTGACTTGTCTAGAAGTTGGTCGTGTCATCTCTTGCCATCTATACTAAACTATCAAAATCAACCACCAGGTCCTGTTAATATCCTCGTTTCTTATTTCGTGACTAGCACCACCAGGGACAACGAGAGCGAATGGGTCTTTGATATAGCTGCGGCTTATGATTTTTGATTGAAATTTTTAAATTTTAACTATTTATGATAGAAATTACGGAGAGAAAGATACTCGTTTGTGATTTTAGATGATACAGATATTGACTTTTAATATGTACTATAATTAACTTGTAGACCATGTCTTAAAAAATACTTCGTTTAAAAATTAGGTACTATAGCAAAAATCAAAAGCTATTTTTAAGTACTATAGCAAAAATTAAAAACCGTTTTTAAAAATCGAAAAGAACAGAACCAATATTGCTTCTCTTTTCCTCAATATTGCTTCTCTTTTCCTAGGAAAAGTACAAGTGTATTGTCTACATGCACCTGTGGAGCAACAAGAAACTGCCAAGTGGTAACAAGGCAACAACCAGTTCAAGGATTGCAGAGTGTAAAATAAAATTCTTTCAAAATAATACCATTAGATTTATCTTGTAAAATTCTTTCATAATATATATTTTATTATTAGTTTTGCTAGTATATTATGATAATAAATTATAGTTAAAGTTTTGCATTAGAGAATATAAAAAATAGAAAATAATCTATATTTATAGACGGAGGGAGCTTCACACAAAGGATGGTCTCTCCAGATTGCACGAGCAAAGTTGAATTTACCACATTAACGGTGCTAGCTATCCTTGGCCCTTATCAATCGTGAGGCTACTCCTTCCATTTATAGTTGAATTGCTAGTATGGTGTACCATCTAGATGAAAACTTCCTCCCGTGTCAAATTCACGAAAGGGGATACGGTTAGATCGTGTGAAAACTTGTAGGTGCTAGCACAGGAAAGGATAAAAATTGTGGAGGAGTACCCTAGGCGTGACTCTATCCTTCAACCGTTAGATCGTGATCCTGCAGTAACAATCATGCCCTGACACGAACCTGTTTAGCATGGCATGATCATGTCATCGCGGCATCTATTAAACAAGTCAAGAAACGCTAAGACAAATCATGATACAAGTATTGAACATGGTTTGACACTCAGTATGTATTGCCTAATGATTATCTGTCACTACCTAAATTTAAACCAAAGTCCCTAAAAGTAGATGAGATCCATAGCTATTGATTTTCTCGTTACCCTAGCTCATAATGCATATGTCATATCATGAATATCATTTATCATCATTTTATTATGTGTCACAATTGTCATCAATTTAATTCCATAATGAATAGAATATGAACAAATATCGTATGGCATAAACAAAACAGCAATTATCAACTATCAATCATCATTTTACTATGCACCTGCGTCTTTCTTAATTAGGAAGACTGAAAAGATTTGAAGATGACAACACACCCGAAGCTACTCCTCCTACAAGAAATATTTACTCTCAAAACCAACCATAATAGTATATGACATCAATCAATTGGCAATGTTTGTACATGTTTCCCAAAATCACCCTTTTTCTCCCTTTACTGGACAGTCTCCCCTTACTGTCCCCGTATTCAAAATATCATAACTCTCAATTGTCATATCGTAAAATGGCAAACCATACCAGTTCTGTAATCTACACAAAATTCCGTACATTTTCTTAGTTGGTCATAAGTTCAGACTAAACCATGTAAATCTCCGTTTTAACCTAGAAGACAGATCTATCATCTTCCAGACAGCCGAATTAATAATTTTATATCTTTTAATCTTCATGTACAAATATATTAAACAATGATATTATTATATTTTACAGGAAATTTTCTATTATTTTATAGTTATTCCTAAAATTTAATTCTGGAATTAAGTCAGTCAATTTAATATTTTTCCACGACTACATCTAGCAGCAAACCGATACTGGACAGCAGCCTCTTAAAATTCATATCTTTTAATCTAGTTATCTAAAAAATTATGTTCTTGGACTTTTAAAAAACCTTAGAAAATTACCTAAAATGTTCTTGTTGACCAAATTCTTAGATTAGTGCATTTATTATTTTTAATCTAAAGGTTAACACATGCTGTTGAAACATGATAAATACACCGACAGCAGAATTATAAAATTTATATCTCCCTATCTACTAATCCGATTAACCTAAATAAAAATTCTATAGAAAGATATTAACATTCTCTACAATGCTCTAGTAGATGAGATCCCAAATTATGTCCACAAACTACCAGTAAAAATAGTACAACAGATCAAACTGATCTGCTACTCAATTTTCCCCAACGAACACTCGCTATCCCTCTCGAATCCAGATCCTAATATGTACTTAAAATAATTCACAAAACAGAGAGTAAATATCAGATCGTTATCCAAATGATGACCTTCCAGAACCATGATCTCTTCCTCCCGTCTCTCTTCTGAACTTTTCCTGGTACTAATTACATAGACTACCCCTAATTATTATATCTAAACAATATATTCAATGCATATATACAGAGAATATAAAGTAAAGTTAGATATTTATGAGGTGTATAGTGGAAACATCACACTAATTTTATATTAAAATATAAAATATGCCTTATATTTATTGACAACACTATTAAAAAAACATTCCCTATAAATTTGGACGGAGGGAGTACTATATAACATCAAATATGTAATTGTTTTATCGAAGAGTCTAACTCGTAGTCACCCATGAGAAACCTAACTCGTTGTTGATCACTCCTGCACTCTTGCAATTGAGATTCAATAACTTTCAATTTCTGGAACTTTTGATAAAGATTCAAAAACTTTCAAATTTGGCAACTTTCAATTGACACTCAAAAACTTTCAAATAAGGAATGTTTAACCGACAACCATGTGCGTTTATCATTTAACATGTTATTTGGCTCTTTGCTCTTGTTTCTCCTTGGCTGCATTGCAAGAGAAGATGTTGCCTTGATTCACTTAAGATTCACATCCGTAAGAATTTGTTAACCTAAGCTGCATGGCATGTGTCTGTATAGTTGATGTATCTTGATGTGCCAATTAGGCTCCATAGTAAATAGAACTATATTCATTGTACAACACTACTATCTATACTTGAAATTTGATATAGTTGTATTCCTTATATATAAAATTGTAAAGAAAACACCAAATAAGTAGTGTAAATGTTTTTGCTTTATAATTTGTGTTATCAACAAGATTGACGATTCATTTGTAAAAGCTGTCTTTTTCATTTGTAATATATAAATAGATGGCAGACGGTACAGCTAGCACTAGTTCATCAGGAGGGGCATTGATTGATAGACGGCTCCTGAAAGCCGCCACAACTGGCGATGCCAGATCAATGCAGGACATGGCATCGCAGGATCCAAGCATTTTGCTTGGAACAACTCCACAAGGGAGCACCTGCCTTCACATATCCTCCCTTCATGGCCACCATGAATTCTGCAAGGATGTCCTGGCGCTAAACTAGTCCTTCCTCCTTGTTGCCAACTCGTACGGCGAGACTCCACTGCTCGCCGCCGTTACGAGCGGCCATATCTCTTTGGTTTTTGATTTACTCAGGTGCTGCCGTGCTCTGGGATTGAGTGACACAATCTTGGAACAAGACAATGATGGATGCAATGCACTGCACCACGCCATCCGCAGCGGCCACAAGGACATTGCGCTGGAGTTGATAGCAGCAGAGCCTTCCCTGTCGCAACGTGTGAACAACTTCAATGAATCACCCATGTTCCTCGCGGTGATGAGAGATTTTACAGAGGTCTTCGAGAAACTGTTGGAACTTCCTAGTTCCGCTCACACGGGAGCCTGTGGAACCAATGCTCTGCATGCCGCTGTGTCGAATGGGAATTCAGGTGAGAACTACAGAGTATGATAGTGTGCGTGTGTGTATATATATGTGTGTACCCATGTTCATCGTGGTGATGAGAGATTTTTCAGAGGTCTTCGAGAAAAAACTGTTGGAAGTTCCTAGTTCCTCTCACACAGGAGCCTGTGGCTTCAATGCTCTGGATGCTGAGGTCTTCGAGCAAAAACTGTTGGAAGTTCCTAATTCCTCTCACATGGGAGCTTGTGGCTTCAATGCTCTGCATGCCGCTGTGTCGAATGGGAATTTAGGTGAGAACTACAGCGTAAGATAGGATATATATATATATATATATATATATATATATATATATATATATATATATATATATGAAAAATACTTTTTATACACCCGGGTGTAATTACACCCACCTCTAATATACCACCTAAACAAATTTGAAATACTCATTTATCACTTTAAGTATACTTATATACTATATATAAGATACTCCAATGTGAACCACATGAAAAAATTGCAAGGAAGTCTATAATTTTTATCGTATTTTATAAATGCCTTCATATACGCACATAAAAAGGAGTATGTCTAAAAAAATATACATACCACCTCTGAAAAATTGTTCATACCACCTAGATGGTCTTAAATACTCGTATATTACGCGTACATACTCTCCGTTATGCGAGATACTCTCTACGTTGTGAGATACAATATAGGGTGTAATTACACCCGGGTGTAGAAAAGAGCCTTTACACACACACACACACACACACACACACACACACACACATATATATATATATATATATATATACATATATCGAACTGGAATTTGAATTATAAACTGATTTTCTAATCAATATTACTGTACATCATTACTAATCCTCAACTTACTATATACTCCACATCCTTGGTTGTTAACCATTGTACATGCCTTGATTTGTTTTCAGATATTGCTAAAAAAATTATGGAGAAGCGTCCTAAGCTGGCGAGAGACGAAGACAAGGCACACAATACTCCAATGCACTATGCTGTACTTTTGGACAAGGTTGACGACTTGACGTGCTACGAGTAATGTTGGAATATGATTGGTCATTAGGGTATGTAGTAAGAATAAACGATGGGACTCCTCTCCTTAATTATGCCGCATTTAAAGGTCATGTCCGTGTTGCCCAGGAGCTCCTCAACCATTGCCCAGATACTCCCTGCTCTACATTAACATTGCACCGCAGCTTCGGAAACTCGTTAACATGCGTAGCAGCATAAAGGGAAAACCTGCTCTACATTACGCAGTCCAGAAGTGCAATCCGAAAATAGTTGCTGCTCTACTGTCTCACCCAGACATAGACTATACAATGCTTGACCGCGATATTAATCCAGCTGCTTGGGAATTAGAGGGTGCCACGGATCATGCCCAGACTTTAAACTGGGTAAGCATGTTATCAATATAGGTCCATATAAATGTTTACAAATAAGGCACAAAGCAAGTACCGTCCAGGGGGTGGATCTAGCATGTTAGTATTGGTGTCAAGTAACCCAATGCCATCTACCTTAACCCATGAAGAATTTAATGCTTATGGTGATATCATAAAGTATATTACTCACTCCAGTTCACAAAAACAAGTTGTTTTGGAATACGTGTAGTTAAACTTTAAAACTTTAGCTATCAATATCTTTTTAAATATTTAAATTGAATACATGAAATTATATGTATAGATTCGTCTCGAAAAATACTTTCATAATATTATAATTTGTTGGGTTTTACAAATATATTATAATAGTAATTAGTGATCAAAATTATATTTTAGAAATCATACCGATGTCTAAAATAACTTGTTTTTATGAGCTGGAGAGAGTACTAATTTATGCCTACAGTTACCAGTGTGTCGGTGGTGACCCCCCAATGACTTCTCAGCATTGAGGACAACTAATCATTTGACAGTAGCTAGCAGTATGGAAACTGTGCGGCTACTATTTAGCTTGCACAAACAATCATTAAGTACCATTTCAATGGGAGAGGAAAGCACATGAAACCCCATGACTGTAATTCGTTTCAAGTTTAATTAGCAACCATCTCACAAATAGAATTATTTGTTTAATTACATGGGACAATTCAGATTATAAAATAATCTTACATTTACTTCTTAGTTAAAATGGTTGCAACTAATTAAGGACCCATTCAAAATGACTTTTGGTTTCTATCTATTAGAAGTCGAAAGCTGTTTTTTTCTTTTTTATTTTTTTCCTTTGCATTGTCTGTGAAGATATAATGAGTTTTTCTCATTTCCCCTCTTTTTCTCTTTGTTTTCCTTTAATTGAATGGCTCAGCCAAAAGCTGTCAGTCGCTATAGTGTCCATTTCAGCCAAAGACCATCAGCAAAAGTCATTTTGAATGGGGCCTAAGAACAAAAATAATGAGAAATTTTGGAAGGAAATCAACAAACATACGGAACAAATTCAGTGTATATAATAAAATTGTAGCTCGAAGTAACAACAGGGAAGTTATAAAAAGGTGTGCCACCCCACATTTTCAAAGCACCTTTTGATTTGTTCCTCCTTGCAATATCCCACTAATTATAGTTCTAGGCAAAGCCTTGTTCAAAAAATTAATAATATCTTTATTTGATATATGAGTTATTAATGTGCCTATCGAATGTCATAACTATCCCATCCTCTTTGATTACTTTATTCCTCAACTAACAACAGAAATGATTTTATCATCACATCTTCTAGCTTAACTGCACTAATATGAGCGATACTATTATTCACATCGTACAATAGCTTATATTAATTTATTATTGTGAGCTGCATTTTTACCTTACTTTTGATCCACGCAGAACGAAGTGTTCATGCTTATGTTGAAAGCCGATCCCCGAAATGCAACCGATGTTTATGAGCAAGCCAAGGAAAAGGTAACTGATGCATCAAGGAAGGACGTTAAGTCACTGACTCAAATATACGCAAGCAACACTTCTATAGTGGCGATCCTCATTGCAACAATCACCTTCGCCGCTGCTTTCACCTTGCCTGGAGGGTATTACAGCAATGATGCTAGAAGCGAGGGACTTCCGATCATGGCTCGGAAGCTAGCATTTCAGGCATTCTTAATCTCTGACACCTTAGCAATGTGCTCCTCACTCACCGTTGCCTTCATATGCATCATAGCAAGGTGGGAGGATCTTGAGTTCTTGCTTTATTACAGATCCTTCACTAAGAAGCTGATGTGGTTTGCATACATAGCAACCACCACGGCATTTGCAACTGGTTTATACACGGTACTGGCCCCTCGGCTCCTGTGGTTAGCTGTTGGGATTTGCTTTATGCCAGTTTTAATGCCCATTCTTACAAAGGTGCTTGGTGAATGGCCTGTCTTGGAGCTCAGATTTCGGTTGGGTCGTGATTATAAGTCCGATTTCCTTCTATGGTCTGACATCAGCGATTTGGCTTATTGATTCTACATACGTTCTGTCATTACGGGTTATGCTGTTTATGTATCTCGCACATTGTTTGGCTGATCATACTATATTGTAAGATTCTGGATTTATCTATAAATCCTAAACTATGTAATCTGAACATCGCTTATATTACCGGCTTATGTTAATGAGTGATTACTGACATCTTTTGTTTCAATTTCGATTTCTTATAAGTTGATTGTTCTGATGGAATGGGCTTGATATGGTTTGGGGGAGTTTAGCGATAGACTAATAATAGTGGAAAAATACAAAGTAATTTATATAATTGAAGCAGTTGGTTGTACTGGTTTGGAGGGAATTTATCTCACTTTTATTAATGCTCATTTTTTAAGTTGTAACCAATTAACATTCATAAATTAGCATACATAGGGTTGGAGTTCACCTCGACCTTCGTCTCCAAAAGGCTGCTATTTGGCCTCTTCTTTTCAGTTTCTAAAAGTTATTTTTTGGTTTCTCTCTAGTAACTACTTTTCAAATGAAGTGTCTTTTTAAAGTGGGATATATAAGTTATTTGTAGTACACGATATAGCGACTTCATTTATATCGGCCAAAACCGCACGCGAGTTATTTGTGTCTTCGTACTCTCTATCTATCTATCTCTCTCTCTCTCTCTCTCGAACAGTCAAAAACCATAAGCTATAGATCAAAGCCAAAAAGAACAAGCCTCTACGAAACCATCACTCTTTCATTAAGCAAGTCAGCACAAATGCTTAAGCACACCCAACAAGATTAGGTAACAAAGTGAGGGTAACGCTTAGGGGTAGGCATTTTTATATCGAAACCGAAATACCGAACCGAATTGAACCGAAAAAACCAAAAATTACGATTTATTCGGTGTATGGTATTCGATGTGGTATATATTTTTATGTTATTCGGTTTTCAGTTTTTGGAACGGTTTTTAAGTCATGAAAACCTAATAAACCGAAATACCAAAATATTATGTTTTCCTTATGTGAATTTATAGTAAACAAAGGCTATTCTTATTTAATTTTGAAGGTATTTTTCAACATCTCAAAAGGAAGAACATTAGTGGCTTCTAGAGATACCATTCACTAAAAAATAAATCCGGTATGATAACACTAGACTAAAGAATATTATTATACGTTAAAGAGTTGTGCATATTTCAGTTAACTGAAAAACCAAATTAACCAAACTGAAACAATTCGGTTAATTAGGTTCAGTTTTCTATTTTAGTTTACTTAATTTGGTTATCAATTTTCAAAAACCAAAATATTTTTTTACCAGATAAATCAAACCGTATAAACCAAATAAACCAAATACGCACTCCTAGTAACGCTAGCCTGTGGAGTTACACTCCTGAATTGGCTGACACGCTCCTGAATTGGCTAACATGTGAAAGTTGACATATATTTTAGTTGAAAGTCAGAAATTGAGAGACAGAATTTGTATAAAGCACTTTCTGAATCTCAAGAAAATTTTTTTATTGAACATGGAAACGATGCTTTTTTTTCTACCAACGAGTTTTCCTCCCGTGTCGCCAAGGAATCGAACCCGGAGAACATCTAGCTTCCCTTGTCAAAAACCGATACTTGTCTTGAACTGCAAGATTCAAGATGCAAAGATTTGAGGAATGAAGATGTGAATTCAGTAAGCTTAGAGCGGCATGCTTCTCTTACAGAATTGAACTTAATAGCTAAAACTTGACACAAACAATATTAAAGATTTGCCATTGTATGTAAGACCCAGGAGCCCACGAGTGAGTGAGATAACAATCTATCTGCACTTCCAGGTTAGTGGAAGAACAGTATCATCTGTCTGTAGGCAAGCATGCACGTCAGAAAAGAAACGGACACCAACTATATACTTATGGCGCATTGCCAAGATTTCGGATTATTCAGCTATTCATTTTGGCTGTGTCTTATGGTTACCGCTGAAAATTTTTAGCTCTAGCATGAATGCTTATGCAAATGAACTGAATATCAATAAACTACTTCGAAAAGACTATCCTAATAAACAACTTCAAAACAACAGCAAAAAAATTATTCTATTTGTTTGTTCGGAAGTAGCTATAAGCCGAAAAAAATAGGACCATCAAAAATCATTTTATTTGTTTGTTCGAAAGTAGTGATAAGCCAAAAAGAAAAGAGCCATCAAATAATCAAACATTCCAATTATATCATATCAGTCCAGCGTGCCGGGAGCAGGCCCACGTCCGCCCAACCAAGTAAAATGCGGTGCTTCCGTCAAACTGGAGATGATTCATGCCATGACCAACCAATCACCATTGACCTTGAGCGTTTGAAAGTATGGAGTTTTCGTGGAACCATCAACAAAAAAAGAAGGAAAGAACCGCAAAAATGTAGACGAGCGATAGCTCCATACTGTTTAACATTACTTAACCTACTAGCCACTACAGCAAAAATTTTGATGCTGATACAGTTGATCCATCTTACAACATCAGGACATACTCATCCTAAAGATACACAACAAGGCAAGGATATACAAATTGATACAGATCTTACAAACCAAATGGGACACCTTGGAGCTTACCTGAAATTTTTCACCAGGGCTGGATGCCGAAAAGATACAGAACAGGGTTGCTTTCATATCGACCTGATTATTGAGAAGTTTTACAACAACTCCTGGAATATTTGGCATCTGAATAGCACCACCCATCATACAAACGCATCTAGATTGCTACAATAAGCTCATCCAGCTTTTCGGTATCAACATTCTGTGGCTGCATGGTCAATTCATCATCAGCAGCGCTAAATGGTATTTCTCTCCAACAGCTCTCAGAAGCTGGTAAACTTCAAACATCGTGGGTCTTTCCTTCGGAGCAGGAAGCACACAGGAACACGCAATCTTCATGAATTGAAGCAGCTCAGCATCATTGTCCTTTCCAATCAAGGACTTATCAACTGCATCCTGAAGAATAGAGTTATTCGATAGGTATGTTATCCAATCCACCAAACTCCCTTTGAAGTTTTCTGGGGCATCTGACACATGTGTGGGCTCTTCACCGGTGATGAGTTCAAGCAAGACAACTCCAAAGCTATAAACGTCCCCTTTTGGAGTGGCCACAAGGGTACGTGTATACTCAGGGGCTACATACCCCAAGTCGCCAAACTCACCGTTGACGAATGTGCTCAGGTGTGTGTCAATGGGATTCATAAGCCTTGCTAAACCAAAATCAGAAATCTTAGGCTCATAGTCATCATCCAGTAATATGCACTTAGAACTAATGTTCCGATGAAGAATGCGGGGGTTGCAACTGTGATGAAGCCATGCCAACCCTCTAGCGGCCCCAATGGCAATTTTTAGCCTCACTGGCCATTCCAGTGCCTTTCTCTCACTGCTTTGTTGGTGCAGCTGATCATAGAGGGAACCCTTGGGCATGAACTTATATACCAAGAGTCTCTCTTTCTTGGCAATGCAGTAGCCTAAAGAGGAACTAAGTTGCGTTGCATTACATTTCCCAATGTTGACATCTCAGATGTGAATTGGCTCTCGAATGTTGAGTATCCTGCAACCTCTTGATAGCAAGGAATGAACCATCAGGAAGTGTAGCTTTGTACATGGTTCCTGATCGACCAGTTCCAATAATATTTTCCTTAGTAAAATCCCTGTTGCTTTCATGAGATCATTCAACTTCATCTTTGAAACTGATTTCTCAAACATTGATACCTAAATGACAAAAACAAATGTGACAACACAGCAAACCAAAAAGTTTCTTTAAATGCCTAGGCTGACAAAAAATGATATTTTTGACATGTATGTGCTTAAAATAAATGCCTGAGAGCTCTACTGGTAGTTAAAGATGATATGACTTCTTTGAGGGGGAAAAGATATGACTGGATAAGAAAATGGGAATTCTGCTTTTATAACATGCAAAGATGTCAATCTGAATCTGGTTAACCCAATATCCTCAATTCTTGAACAGCTATTAGCCTAGAACAGTATTGTGATCTCTTGAACTTACCAACCAACAAGCAATTGATTATCAGATAAATTAGAAAAAAGAAAAAATCTAACATTTAAATAAATAGATATACAGATAAATACAAGCTAAAAGACTAACTCAAAATTCTGAGGGGGAAACATACCTTCACTCCTTTTGCTCCCTTGATAGTCTTTGCCCACTTATTTTCTTCCACATCCTTTTCCTTCTTCTTGGCGGGCATTTTCCGCAAGAAAATGAATAAAATAACACTGACAATTATTAAAGTGATAACTGCACCAGCAATAGCAGAACCAACAATTACCCCTGTACGGCTGCTTGAAGTGGCAGTGCAATCACTGGTCAGAGGTTTCCCACAGAGGTCTTGGTTCGCAAAATTGGATGCTGGAAATTTGCTGAAAGATGAAGGAATCTGCCCTGACAACTGATTATCAGCAACATTAAACTGGGTTAGGCGAGCAAGACCACCAAGCTGCCCTGGAATTGTACCAGTCAATTTGTTATTTTGCAAATTGATAGTATTGAGATAAGTACAGTTGGCTAATGATTCTGGAATCTCCCCTGAGAAGCTATTATACGATAGATCAAGGTTTGTAATGTATGGCAGTTGTTTCGAGATATCAGCCGGGATTGGCCCGGAGAGGCTGTTGCTTGAGAGATCCAGTGAAGTCATGCTACTACAATTCTCAAGTCCATCAGGAAATTGGCCCTTAAGACCCATACTGCCAAGACGAAGAGAAAGAACCCTGTTTTCATTAGGATGCCAGCACTCCACACCGTTAAATCCGCATATGGATCCCTCCGTATTGTTGCCGAATGTCCAGCCTAACTTATCGTTTGGATCAACTGATGCCTTCAGTCTCTTCAGGCACTCGATGTCACTTAGAGTACCATAGCATAGTGGACAAAGCAGAAAGCAGAAAAAGATATGGGCAAGAGTTGCATAGTAACAGCTAACAGCCATCTTGGTGTGCTCTACTTCCTGAATCCCTTCACCATCCGAAGTTAATCAGGAAGATTGCTCGGTGCCTAAATGGAAAGGTGAGTACAAATTAATGGAAGTTTTAGCAAGACATAGACTTATCTACTAAGCAAACCTGTAAATGCCAAAGAGAATACGAAGTTGAGCAATGCATAAGCATTATAATTACACCATCAGATGATAGCCAAAACATTAATGTCCCACTGAGCACATCATAATACTAGCCCGACTTAATTAAGATGCACTAGGCCAGGAGATTTAATTAAATGCATCATGCATGTCAAACACAAAAATGCTGGAATCAAAGATCTTGACAGCTAAAGGACTAATTTTTGTCAGTAACCACAACTAGGAAAGGCAAAAGAAAATATAGACCAGAGCAATGGGTTCGCACTTCGCAGAACCAACTTGGGCACACAGCATGGTCAACAAGCACTAGAACATGTAACCTAATAGTCCAACTAATGAACCAACCGGAGCATCCCAAAAGTGGGCGCATTTACACGAACTGGATGGGATCTCGCAGCAAGATTTGGGTTCGGTTGCTCGCAGCACAGGACAGAACAGAACGAATCAGGGGAAAGTGAAATCGATACGGAGGCGTCTGGTTGGTGGGAACAGGAAGCAAGCACGGAGGTTGCCCTAAAATGGGGAAAGGAGCGGTAGTGTACCTCAGCATGCCGCCGACGGTCACGTCGCGGCCGCTCGCCGATCCGGCCTCCCTACGTCGTCGCAAGACGCCGAGCCGAGCCCGTCGTCGATCTCGCTTCCGCCACGCCCTCTCGTCGCCGATCCTCGCGGCGCGGGCTCTCCGTAGCCGTCGCGCTCGCCGGCAAGCACGGCCGGTCAAAGCTCGCCGTCGATCCCGGCGTGTCGCGGAGTGGTGGTGGCGTGGTGTTTGGGTGGACTGGTCGGGTGGGGGCGGCGGAGCGGTTTGAGGATTCGTGGGGTGGACCGTGGACTGGACTGGAGTGCTGCTGCGAGAATGAGAGGGGGGCCGTTGGATCGGCTAGCTTAGTCAACTGACGGCGATTAAGAGTTTCATCTTTTTTTCCACGAGCTGACAGTGATCGTGAGATGGAGTATTTGGTAGCTCTGTCCAAATGACAAGAAAAAATTGCTCGATACAATATTATTATTAAATAATAAAAGCTCATGACGATCGTAAAAACCGCCAAAAAAGATAAATATTTTAAAATTTTTCAAAAAAGAAAAGTATTCGTTCCTTGATTTGGTGGACCATAATTAAGATTGAATGTAGAACCATCAGATATTATTGAAAAAATGATATATGATAGAAATTCTCATTGAAAAGTAAAATATCTGACTCTCAGTCTGTTGAACCTATTATGGCAATTAGATATTAGTATATAGAGATACTTGTGCTGCAATGCATCGGCAAGGTTTTCGTAATGGCTCTCAACATGCATTTAGTCAGTTATAGGATATCACTTATGGGATCATGGATAATCGATTAGAGTGGATGAATAGAATATTCTAAAAATTCTTACCTTCTAAAACTAATTAGCACAATTAATAACTAGACAAGTTTTCAATACAATTTAAGCCTACATAATTCTAGTAGCTAAGGCACCACTAGTACAAGTCTCTACAACAATATCATTAGCACAAATAAATATGACAATCACAATATGCAAGAAATTTAAGTGCGGAAAGAAAAGATAAAGAATCAAACACTTGACATACGATGTTTTACCGTGGTGTTCAAAAACTTACCAGTTTCTTCTAATCCACGTTGAGGAAAGTCTAAGCACTTTCGACCACTTCACGAATTAAGCATCACTCCTCGATCACTAGTGGTTGCCTTTCCTCCACTCCAGAGATGGTAGACACCAAACCACTCACAAGATGATGCTAAGTTTCTTCACAAGCTTCTTGAAGAAGTTATCTCACAACTCTTGCCAAGCCGTCTAGGTGTCGGTAAGCACCAAGAGTAACAAACCACAGCATCGCTTGACGGTGATCAAGTGCCAAGGATCGATATAGGTTGAATATGCACTTGAATTGGCTCAACTACCTCAAATGAATGCACAAGTAAAATTGAGATGTGAGAGAGGTGCTCTATTTCAAAGTTGGTCAATGAAGTGTCTAGCTTCTTCCTTGAGCTGGTGGGGAAATATTTATACCCCCACCAACCAAAACTAGACGTTGTATAAAAAATCCTGAAAAATAGGAGAAATCAGTTGTACTGTAGTGCAATATGTGAAACTACCACATCTCTACTGTAACAACAATAATGGCTATGTCATAGTATTAGAACTAGTCATTGGAATAAAATACGTTACTACCACTATTGAAATTACGATAATTTTGATTTTCGGTAGTTCTGAAATTTGGCGCGATATTCTGTTTGCTTCGAGACCCAAAAGTTGGTCCTCTGTGGAAAAACGTTCAACCCAATTTTTGAAAGCTCCGAGTTTTGGTAGTTCCATTTCATAGGTGCGGTCATACCGCTCTGCAGTAGTTCCGTCATTCAAATCTTGGTACTACCGTTTTTTGAGTGACTAAGTGTTCTCAACGGTGCTCTCTACAAAAAAATGTTCCATCAAATGTATGTCGATACTTTCGGGTTTCGGTAGTTCCGTACTACTGCTCCGGTCATACCGAACGGTGTTAGTTCCGCTAATTACACACCAATACTACCGATTTTTCTGACAATACACAGTTAGCTATCCATTTAAATTCTAAATGCATGCATGATCCTAAATTGATCCAATAGCACAAGAGCATGTTGTCAAGTTATTAGTTATGATCTCTCTTAATAGTACGACATTTAATCATATAATCCAATCTTTCAACTTTTCTCCCAAGATTGGCAAAATAGAAAAAAAAAGATTCTAGACTACTTGTACCTTTGTTTTGAACCTTCTTGATCCATTTGTTGACCCTTAGCATGCCTTTCATATTCGTCATCGGGACTAAACCTTTCAAGTACTCAACAAACACATTAGTTTTATTTCCACATGTTGTCATTAATTATCAAAACTAATTTTTAGGGGTCTAGATGCTTTCACCGATCTCATCACTCCGATCAACCTTTTCTAATTCTCTCCCTCTTCCTCGGCCTCACTAACGCCTTACCAGTTTTGTAGGACATATCTACGATGATGTGGCGATACTGGTGACCAATGCTCACGACAAATAGAAGGGAAGTCGCCAAGTGGCGGCCGGGCTCAAAGAGCGAGTAGGAGCAACAGGGGGATGAGGAAGATAGCGGTGGGGGAGCCAATTTCATGAAAACGTTTGAAAAGTTTCATGTTTCAATGAGTTTTGCTCATTTCTAGAAGTTTGCAAAAGATTCCAAGAAAATTTCAAGCCAAAATTTTAACAAATTTCAAATTTTGGAACTTAAGTTTCAACAAATTTCATTTGAAGACTTTCAATAAGTTTCAACCACTGTTTCAACGACTGTCGGCAAGCTCATCTCAGTATGATGGCACTATCATGCCCCTACGGAGCCACTCGACACCGTTCGCCGTCGCCGCACCCTCTTACCCTGCTCTGTCCTGATTACCACCGCCACCACGAAGCTGATTGACACCATCGGGATCCATACTTGAGCTCTGAGACGAGCCTCCATCTCTCTCTGACTTGCCATGCACGTACGTTCGTCCCCCCAAGAGAATACCTTGCGAACGAAGATGTACGGCGCGCTTTGCGTGGTACGGTGTATTTTTATGCCTCCAAGTTCTTCACTGCACGGCCGTAATCATGGCCGAGCCTTCGGCTACGCTCGCGCTTGTGGCGCCGCCCGCACGCATTCCGAGGCAACGATCATGGCCGATCGATCGCTGCAGAGTCGCAGCATACCAACACGATCCGTCCATCCCTCCTAAATTCACGATATTGCAGCGCCTTCCATGCATGCATCAATCATCAACCTGCAATTTCGCGACGCGCGCAAGATTCCAATGCCATAAATACCCACTCGAAACATCACATCGATCGTCCAATCACTAGCCAGATACTTACAAGCGAAACGAAAATGAGCGTCCTTGGCGTCGTCCTTGTGCTCTCGGTGTCCGTCCTCGCGGCGGCGGAGTACAGCGTGGTGGACTACGGCGCGAGGCCCGACGGCCGGACGGACTCCGCGAGGGCGTTCCTCGCCGCGTGGGCCGCGGCGTGCAACGACACTGGTGCTGCCACCGCCCCGGTGATGCGCGTGCCGGCGGGGAGGTTTTTGGTGAGCCAGGCCTACTTCAAGGGTCCGTGCCGGAGCGCCGGTGTGGTGCTGGCCCTCGACGGCACCGTCCTCGCGCCGCCGGCCGTGGACAACACGTCGTGGATCATGTTCCATTACGCCGACGGCCTGGCGATCAGCGGCGGGACGCTGGACGGGCAGGGGCAGGCGTACTGGGCATGCAAGACCGCCGGCCGGCGATGCCCGCCCGGCGCCACGGTCAGTGAACACCTACGGAAAATCCGAATTAACAGCTCTCAATTTACTTTGAAATTCGCACTTTGCACTCTCAGTGAACGTGATGAAATGAGATTATTTTATAATGTGATTTTTCATTAGTTTGTACTGCTTAATTACCTTGAGATTGATCAAATTTTTGCTACGATGCAGTCGCTTGACATCAGTCAGTCCAAGAACGTCAGCGTCGAGCGGCTGACGCTGCGCAACAGCAAGAACAAGCACATGTCCATCTACGGCTCCACCGGCGTGAGGATCCGGGGCGTCACGATCGTCGCGCCGGCCGACAGCCCCAACACCGACGGCATATACGTCCAGCTGTCGAGCTACGTGAGCATCCTCAGCGCGACCGTCGGCACCGGCGACGACTGCGTCTCCATTGGGCCCGGCACCTCCGACGTGCTCATCAGGAACATCACGTGCGGCCCCGGCCACGGAATCAGGTCAGAAAAGCCATCAAAATTTAGATGCTGAATTGAGCTCAATTTGGTGCTGCTTGTCGAGTTGGTGTTCAAATAATGCGTTGCGCCATTCGTTGCAGCATCGGGAGCTTGGGCGGGCAGGCCGGCGAGGAGGGGGTAAGGAACGTGACGGTGGAATCGGCCGCGCTGACGGGCACGCAGAACGGCCTGCGGATCAAGACGTGGGGGAAGCCCAACCGCGGGAACGTCACCGGCGTGTCCTTCGCGCGCGTCACCATGAGCGGCGTGCAGAACCCCATCATCATCGACCAGAACTACTGCCCCGGCAACGTAAACTGCCCCGGCCAGGTAAAAAAACCCGTCAGCATGTGTTCTCTTTCGCATGGCACGATTACAAAGTGGCCAAACCTACTGCAATTTGATCGATCTTCTTGGTTCTTTCTGTTGTTATTTCTTGCTAATGCAGAGTTCGGGGGTGAAGATCAGCGACGTGGAGTACACGGGCATCGAGGGGACGTCGGCGACGCCGGTGGCGGTGAAGTTGGACTGCAGCGGCAGCAACCCGTGCAGCGGGATCAGCCTCAAGGACATCCGGCTGACGTACCAGGGCAAGCCGGCGCAGTCCTTGTGCAAGAACGCCCACGGCTCAGCGTCCGGTGTTGTCAGCCCGCCAAGCTGCCTCTGACGAACAGTCGCCGTCCCGTCCGGACGCACGTACACCGCTCTCACGCGTACGATCCAACATGGGAGTGCGCAAGTACATACATGCAAATCTAGCTAATCTGTAGCGTGCGGTGATCATTTCTTGCTGCATACGAAAGCCACTCGCACGGATTAAATCCAACTGCATTGGCTGCAGCGCAAGGAACTAGTAGTACGTGTTAACGGACGAAACGGCAATATGCATTTTTTTTCCGACTACGGCTCATAGGTTATAGTTATGACTGCTGGCTTTTGGCCTTAGTATGAGTATTTATGCGAATGAATCGAATACCGATGAGTTGTTTTAAAAAGATTGTTCCGATAAATCATTTCAAAAAGACGATGGAGAAATCATCCTGTTTGTTTGTTCAAGAGAAGTGATATACTATAAGTCATAAGTTAAAAAGAACACGCCATTATCTAAGCTTAGAAGTAATTGCTCCATCCACAAACCCTTGAAGGCACGGAATCCTGCGCCTATACGGCTGGATATACATCAAGCTAAACGCCACGTATACACATCAGTGTTGCTTAACACAGCTCTTGCAATTCACCTACGATTGCAAGCCACAAACCTAGCTGTTGTGGCACACGCATGTCCGTCCACACGCCATGAGAGATGAGACACTGCTGGCCAATGCCGCGCCGCACCAACCTTGCTCTTCTGGCGCGTCTGCTGGTATCGTTCGTCACGACGGCGAGAGCGGCGACCTACAGCGTCGTCGACTACGGCGCTGCTCCGGACGGCCGGACGGATTGCGCGGGGACATTCCTCGGTGCGTGGGCCGCCGCGTGCGCGGATGATAGCCTGGCCACGGTGGTCGTGCCGGCGGGCGAGTTCTTGGTGTCCAGGGCGAGGTTCGGCGGGCCATGCCGGAGCGCTGCGGTGACCGTGAACATCACGGGCACGGTGCTCGCGCTGTGAGTTTGGTAGAAGCGTTCTCACCTCTCACGAGGCTGCATAGCTTTGTTTATATGGCTGGCAAAACGGAAAAAAATTCGCTGGATACGGTTTCCACGAATCCTCAAATGCATACGTACCTCAGATGAAAGCCACGTTTCCACCAAAGGCATCGCACGACACCCAGTAGCGGCGGCTCCTCATCTTCTTCCCCAGGCGCTTGGCTCCAATCGGCTTCTTTCTTTGGCTCTGGCTCGTTTCAGCGCGTCCACATCGGCGGCACCGCCTCCTCGCCTCCCATCCGCCGCCGCCGCCTCTCTCCCCGTGAACGCCTACCACCGACGCTGCGTACACCATCTCCTCTCCAGTCCCCATGGCTCCTCCTCCATGTCTCTCCAACACTACTTGCCCTCTCGTGTCCGTGCGGCGTGCGGCTAGGGTTGCGTGACCCCTGGCGCGCCTGCATCCACCCCCGGTGGCGCGTCAGCATCGAGACGACGGATCCCCGATGGCGCATCAACATCGGGCCGACAGACCCCTGGTGGCGCGTCGGCGTCGGGCCGACGGTGGCATGTCATCAGCTGTCCCCAGGCGAGCAACCGATTGTCTTGAAGTTCGATGTTGCGATGAAACAACGTGCTAAAATTAACATATATCATCTAGATGCAACCAGAAATACGGATAATCCTTCCCAAACACATATGATCTGGACATTCCTGGTATGCAAAAATTGAAACAACTGTGCTAAAATTAACATATATCATCTAGATGCAACCAGAAATACATTTGGATATCTAAGATTCAAAATGCAGCATATATCAAATTACACATTTTCATGATTTTGACCTCCATCAAAATGTAATTTCCTAGCAGTCGACTGCAATGTGGCATCTTGCTCAACTAAAGACCTGTATATCCTCCTTGCATGTACGGAGAAGCCATGGTCAAAAAATCAGGCATGAGTGGAACAGCCATGGTCGAAGATTGCCCGACATTAAGATGAGCACATTCATCTCTAGTCTGTACAATATTATTTGGATCCTCACCTACAATCAAACTTATATAAGATAAAAGAAGCTAAAAATATAATGCAAAAGCTGCTAGAGTGGGTAGGATCACTACCTTTCTTTTGAGTTGTTGTCTTCTTCTTCCCGACTTCTTTTCAACCACGCTTTTGAAGCGTGAAGTCTTTGGTCCTTTTATCACCCGAGGAACTCTAAAAGATATTGTACCATTTAATGTGTCACTGTCACGTTCATTCGAATTAGCGGAACATCATTGGAATCTTCTTGTATCCGCCTAAGATAAGTATCTCCTTCCAAGTCCATTTTTAATAGCTTTCAGAAATCATCAAGCGCTTCTTTTGACACAGAACACTTCAATGCAACAGATGTCGCATTTCGAGAGATAAGAGCGCACGTGTTTTCAAATCTTCCTTCGCTTCCTTGTTTCTCAATATAAAATCCTCTTTTGCATATTTTGTCCATCTATTCAGTATATATTGCGATGGCAAAATGTAAACTTGATTCATATTGAAGACTCTGAGTGCATGCTTGCACAATAGACCTATAAAGATATAGATGCCATTTTATCAAATTGTAGTACAAAACCTATTGCAAATTAAATTGTGTGCACTACCTATGGATTCGAACTTTCGCAAGAACAAGCAATAGTGGAATCATGAGTTGAATACCACTTTGCGCCATGATCGATTGCATATGCGTAACAACAAATGTTAAGTTTGTCCCCTCGGTTTTCAATAAATTACTAGACAATGTGAATTGTTTTTTAAATTCTTCCTCAAACTCTGAATACATCCTCCGTGTATATGACTCGGCTGCAGTCCTCAACATAGGTAAATTTGGGATATAAGTAACTGGGATCTTGCCACGTGACTTGAAATCATCATCCAACTCATTTTCACGGAGACTAGCTGAAACCTTCTCACATTCTACAAGGAGTTCGGAAAGACCAAGTTTTCGACGAAATCTTTTCTTGAACACATTATTCATACCTTCGCTCCTCTGAGTCGAGTTCATATCCGCCGTAAAAGAGTCACGGTAGACAGCAGCCCACTTTGCCCTCATATTATACAGGTTATTCATCCATGAGTTATCCTCAAGATTGTATTCCCTCAACAATCCATGCCACTTTTCAATGAAGTAAGCTTCTGATCTATCCTCATACACACATCCCTTAAAATCAGGTAGAAAGTTGTTATCCGAGTCATGAATTACATGCCCAAGATGTTTAGCAGCATTTAGGTAAATGTGCCACAAACAAAGACGATGACATGTATTTGGGAATACATATGCAATTGCTCCTGCCATGGCTGCGTCTTGATCAGTGAAAATTGTGCTAGGATGCTTGCCTGACATTGCTGTTAAGAATGTTTCAAAAAGCCAAACAAATGATTCAATAGTTTCATTATATAATAGTGCAGCCCCAAAAATTATTGTCCGCTTGTGATGGTTGGTTCCAAGGATCGGAGCAAAAGGCATCTCAAACTTATTAGTCTGAAAAGTGGTGTCAAATGACACAGCATCACCAAAGCACTTATAATCCATGATAGATTGACCATCTGCCCAAAAGAAATTTGCTATCCGACCATCTTCCTTATCTATCTGAATAGCATAGAAAAATGAAGGATCCTCCAACTGCTTATTTCTCAAGTATTCCAACAATGTTTGTGCGTCATTGGCTTCTAAGTACTTCCTGCGCTCACGACCAATCTCATTGTTGCAATCCATCTTAGAGAATGGCACCTTGTCCGCACCTCCATAAAATTCCTTCATAAACTCATACACCTGGGCTGGCTTCATCCCGGCTTCACGTATCTGTCCAATTATCATTCTATCCGCCTCTATAACACGTCGTTGGGACCTAAGCTTGTGTGACTTATTTGGACTAGCAAGATAATGATTATGATCAAGTACAACCTTTTGCACTCTCCAAATCCCCTCTCTACTGACACTAAACTGAACGCGAGCATTGCAACCCGTCCTTGTAGTGTCCATCTGTGATGAAGCATTTTCTCGATGTCCTTGGTTGCTACAAACTATATATTTCTGACTTATAGTTTGATCTGCTCTGCGCTTTGTCAGGCTCTTTCTAATACTGAACCCAACTTTACCGGCATAGGTGTTGTACATCTCATACGCTTTGTCCTCTGATTCGAAAGTCATTCCAACTTCAGGAACAATCAAAGTTTGCCCAACTTTATCAACCATCTCCTATCGATAAATTGAGAATTAAAGTTATATTGCCATTACATAAAAATAATTTCATGTTCTCTCTTTTTTCAAAGTGTAGGACATGTTGTTCTTGTTTAATTACCTCATCTGGTGCTTCATCCAACTCATCTTCCATGGGGATCGACTCGGTCGGTGCAATCTAGCATATGGTCACACAGATCAGTACTAATTACAATGCACAAGGAACGTAAATGATTGTTCAAGAAAACGAGTAAAACAACCATACTTGTGCAGTCTGTTCCATGCCGCCTGCACAACTCTCGGCGATCGCGTCATCCGCTTGTGTCCTTGTTGTGGCGAAGATGACGGCGGCGGCATCATCGCCCTCTCGCCCTGCCATAAAGGCCACCGGTGCCTGTGTCCTTGTCCCAGCGCCATCATCGTCCAGACATGCGAGCAATTGCGGTTCCGGCACCATGATGGTCGACGACGTGCTATGGCTGGTGGTGGCGACGATCGGCGGCGTACTAGGGACTGGAGAGGAGATGGTGTACGCAGCGTCGGTGGTAGGCGTTCACGGGGAGAGAGGCGACGGCGGCGGATGGGAGGCGAGGAGGCGGTGCCGCCGATGTGGACGCGCTGAAACGAGCCAGAGCCAAAGAAAGAAGCCGATTGGAGCCAAGCGCCTGGGGAAGAAGATGAGGAGCCGCCGCTACTGGGTGCCGTGCGATGCCTTTGGTGGAAACGTGGCTTTCATCTGAGGTACGTATGCATTTGAGGATTCGTGGAAACCGTATCCAGCGAATTTTTTTCCCTTATTTTCGCCACGGAACCAACTGGCCGACACACCTCTTTTTCTCTCCAAGACAAATCAGCCGAACCAAAACAGACCGCCGTTCTTTTTTTCTCCAAAAGTCACGGCTATTTCTCCAAAGCTGCGCGCTAGCACTTTTCTTATCTTCTGCAAAACACGGCCATGCACAAAAGGAACAGCCGCACACGCAAACAGCTGCCGCCTTCCTTTTTAATCAACAGTCACGGCACAGCCCTTGGATACCTGCCAAGTCCCACCGATATGTGGCGGCCGTTGGCTGCTCCGACGGGTAAGAACCCGTCGCGGCCAGGGAAGCTTACTGTTTTCCTTTCAAAACCACGGCCACGCCTCTACGCGCCGATTCCTTTTCTCCAGAAAAGTCTCCGTACAATCCTTCGGTTCTGATCGCGCCGCTTTTCTTCTTTTTCCCAAAATCACAGCTTGCCGAACAACGGTCGCCGTGCACACTTCTTTTCTAGTCGCTCATGTATTTCATCCAAAGAAGGTCACGGCCAGACTCACACAAAGCCGTGCACCCTTCAAAATTATCTAGTCATCCCTAAATCTCCTCATTGTACATAAACATTGCCTTTTCTTTTATACTACTACGGCCTCCGTTATCCATTCTAAAAATTCTTAACCTACTTCAATATATTATTAACTCTAATACAACTTATCCTGAGCCTTTTTGCTTCAACCAGGTTTTTTACTCCACTACTTTTTAAAGGATCCAAAACCCTTCATAACATGGGTTTTTTTAAATTCTTTTACGCTTCCGATTTTTTCAGCCTTCCATGTATCGAAACCTCTAGGACCGCATCTTCTGTATCTTCTCTACGCATCATCCACCTTTGATCTTCACGTGCCCACGCATGAGCTCAACCATTCGTGACTCTCTCGACCATCTGACCTCGGATCTTCCCATCCTAGTTCCGGTCCTCCTCGTCATCGACCACGATTGCCTCCATGCCCAACCTGCACATGCAAAGACCAACGAATATTCTTCCGGCACAAGTTCATCCGAACTTGACCAACGTCAATCTATACACACGCAACACATCACGTATAATATCATAACCAACGTTGTCAATTATTCATCATTTAAAATAGCCTAGACCAGGCCATATGATCTAACATACACCCATCCTTGTCTTGTTTCAAGATTGCCTCACTCAATCCCAGAGCACGGCAACACCTGAGTAAATCAGAAGCCAAAGAGGCATGGCCGCTCATCATGGCGACGAGCAACGGAGTCTCACCGTTCGAGTTGGTAACGGCAAGGAGAGACTGGTTTAGTGTCAGGTCATCCTTGCAGAATCCCTCGTGGCCATGAATGGAGGATATATGAAGTCAGGTGCTCCCTTGTGGAGTTGTTCCAAGCAGCACGCTTGGATCCTGTGAGGCCATGTCGTTCATTGATCTGGCATCACCAGTTATGGCGGCTTTCAGGAGCCGTCCATCGATCGGTGTCCCTCCTGATGAACTAGTGTTAGCTGTACCTGCTGCCATCTGTTACAAATGAAAAGATAGTTTTTACAGATGAACGATCAGTCTCACAAGGTGCTAGTCACGAAATAAGAAACAAGGATACTTGAGTACCTGGTGATTCAGTTTGGCAGTTTAATTTTCGTCGGCAAGAGATGACCCAGCCAACCTGCTAGAGTCGACAAAATCTCAAAGGGTCAGTTGCAGCAAAACAAAATAGCTAGGGTACGCGAGGCATTTGTCCCTTTCAGAACTGCGTCCTATACGAGCAGAATCTGCCATGTGCACACGAAGATGCCTGGGTTACCGGATCGAACAAGCAACATCGGGATAAACGAACCATGTTCAAAGAAGAAAGGGAATATATTCTTGCAGTGTTAATTAATAAATGTGTGCCTTTAAGGAATGCAATGTGCACACGAAAAGAAAAAGGATCGGCTAGCAATCTCCAAGAATTAATTCACCTCAGAAATCGATCATCTATAGGTTCATCAGTTCAAACGTGACAAATGATCGAGGTGGTGCAGGCATGCAACTGAAATGGTGATAATGGATAGACAGACATTGGCAACTGAAATGGGATGATGGACAGACAGCCATTGGCCAATTAGGCCCAGTTCTTTTCGGTTTATGACTATTCTCAAATAAATAAATGGAATGGTTTCTTCGCTGTATTTTTAAAACGATTTATCGGACAGCCTTTTTAAAGTGACTTATCGACATTCGATTTATTCGTATAATCGTATAAGCGCTTGTACTAGTATAAAAAAACTATAAACCGCAGCCACAAGCCGGAAAGAACGACCTAAGGATGCGCAGACTGTAGATTAATTAGTTAGCATGCAACCTTGGCCCTCGGGGTGGCCTATGGACCACACGGGTTCCACGGGCTACGCATGGGCCAGGCTGATCAATCCGCTGCTGGTCACTTGGACTTGGGCCCCTCGTGGAAACTGATCATTAATTCTCAACAGAAGTCTGCTTGGAGGCTGGCCGTTCCGATGGCGTTGAATTCCTCGTCGACGGCAAGTGTGTTATAGAGGGGCAATACAGTCTCAACATGGAATTTCCCGAACTGCAATATAGTCTCATCATGCAGACAACATGCATAAATTCAGGGGAAAAAAGGTACTAGAACAGAAAGTAGGAAGGAGTCTAATAAGACAAATTGACATTGCTAGACCATACTATCAGAAAGTAGGAAAAAGCATGACCCAACTGAAATCTAAGATTCAAAACAGGGCGTTCACCCAGCAGATTAGTAATAATTGGTAACAAAACTGATAGACAACAAATTCCAATAGCCAACCAGTGGCACCACATAAGTTTCTTTGTAGAGGACCTTGTTGAAGCAAGAACTCAATCCTCCCACCTTGCTATCACGCATACGAAGGCAGCAGCGAGGAGCACACCGCCAAGGTGCATGTCTGATATCGCTGTTGTTCTTGTTGCCTTTTCAGCCCGTTTTTGTTTTCAACTTCTTTTCATAATCACTATTTATTAGATTAATAAATCACAGTTAAAAGTTATAAGTCACATCCTAAAAGAATATTCAAAGAATACCTAAAGTGCTAGCTTCCTGACCGTGATGGCAACTCACTTGCTTCCAACATCCTCCTTAACCTCTATAGTTGTCTATAAAAGCAGCCTCCTAATTGTAACACATCACCCTTTTAATCATACGCCTTGGAGTTGGATGCACATCTATTTTATGTAGATCTTCCTATCTTAAACAGTTCTTTTTTGTATTCATCAGTTCTGATCTTCTCCACTTAGTCGACACTAATTAAATGACATGTACTCGGCGCATTAGATGTTAAGGACGTTTTTAGCCCAAGAGAACAACAAAATATGGAGAAGGCCCAACTAATCCCTAAGCACCCACTATGTCTCTTTCTCTGTGTGAAGCTGCCCTGTTTCTTGCTTTTCTCCAGAACAGTCCACCTTTCGGGGAACCGAGCTAGCTCGGTGGATGGCGCTGCCGTCGTGTGGGCCATCCACTGGGTTTAAACCCGGTTCATCCTATTGTTAGGTACTGTGCAGTGGATAGTACCTTTTTTTAAGTACATGTGTATATAGGTATGTGTACTGCTAAAAGCGAGTGTCTGCCGTGAGCGTGTGCATTGAATACCCGTATAGGTGTATAAGGTGTAAGTATATGCAGGGGCGGAGTCAGAAAGTGAATATTGGGGGAGCAACATGAACAGCAAGTAGAGTAGAATCAAATAACTATACCGGATTTACCGATTTAATAGTCACATATCAGAGTAATATATTTCACAAATTACAATGCAAAGAAAATTACATCTCTATTAATTTAAACTTAGCTCTACGACTACCAGCAAGATTATAGGCCTTAATAATATCATCATTACTAATCTTTACAGCCAATTCCTTTTCAATATAAATTACCAAACAATCTCGTAGTTTATGTTCAAATGCTTACGATTGCCATCATATCATTCACGGTCATGCTAAACATTGCAATCTTCTTGCCTTCATCTTCAAATTTCCTCTACCAAGTTCTTGTTGGTGGTTGTGAACAATCGATGTGTGAGCGTGCCTAAAGTAAGAGCAATCATGTCAGATTAGTTTCTCTATGAAGACATAACTGATTGAAACATTGATAATATCTTAGCAGAGCATGTAAGAAACATCTGAGCATAGAGCAAAGTTTGGAGGACAACCTTAAACACATACATAAAATCCTAGAACATTCCATTAAGTAATGGCGCCGAATTTAAGGAACCAAAGAAACAGGGGGAAGATGAAATGGTGCTACCGAATTTAAGGAACCAAAGAAACAGGGGGAAGATGAAATGGTGCTACTGAACAACGAAGAGTAGTTTTAGAAGGTACCTTTGCTCTCTCCAACTCTGAACTTCTCATCATGGGACAAACACTGGTTGGGTTGAAGCCGAGCAGCTATTTGGATTCGAATTGATAGACATGCACAAGTACAAGAAGAACACAGACATCAAGAACACAATTACACAAATATCTCCACATTTGAACGCAACCATTCTGAAGGAAAATTAGGCCATTCAAAGCATGCGTTTCAAAAATCTGTAGAAGATTTAACTGAAATTTACAAACACAGGAGTAGGAGGAGAGCAAGCTAGCAAGGCCTCCATTCTTCTGAGCTCGCGTTTGAGGAGCTCGACCTCCTTGCAGACACCCTTGAGTAGCTTGTACTCGTCAGCTTGGGGGTGCCAGGTCCCCCTGGACCCCTCTCTCTGCCACTGAGTATATGTGATGTCGCATATGCACATCCTTGTGCTCTAAAAACGAAGTCCACCTTTCTTCCACCACGTCCATCAATTCCTTATCTCATAATTCTCAGTGACTCTGCCATCAGATATATCAAAGGATTTTAGAGCATGTGCCAGTTAACCGTAGATCAGAACCACCCTAACTGTATCATGTCGATTCATTGATAGGCTGGCTGCAACCGTGCGTGGACGCATCGCTTCGTCGGCAATCCTTCACCAGTGTTAAATAACTAGTTGCCCGGCCCCATGGGGAAAGATCACATTCAGCCGATCTATGTCGCCTGTCATATCGTTCGACATGGCTTCCTTTTGAGGCTGCATATAATAACAGTGTGTAAATAACAATGATATACAAATAATATGTCACTAATATTATAAATAAAGTACAAATAATAATAGATACACATAGCAGTAAAAAAAGATTGGTTTTTAATGAAGAATCATTATTATCGGCACTAATACATCACTAATATAGGTAATTACAAAATATTATCTCCATGGACTAAATACATACGTCATCTAAACATGGTTACATAGCACATTCTATACAACTAAACCACTATTAAGCTAACAAAATATTAATGACATATAAAACGTATTTCTCATAGGTGAATGAAACATACCTCTTAGTAAAGGTCTTTTTTGTATTGATCAGTTCTGATCTTCTCCACTTAATCGACACTAATTAAATGGCCTGTACTCGGCACATTAGATGTTAAGGACGTTTTAGCCTAAGAGAACAACATAATATGGAGAAGGCCTAACTAATCCCTAAGCACTAGGGGTGGATATCGAGCCGGCTCGGCTCGGTAAGGCTCGGTAAAAAAGCGGCTCGGCTCGGCTCGGCTCGTTAGACTAACGAGCTAAAAAACAGGCTCGGCTCGGCTCGGTAAAAAGCTCGGGCTCGGCTCGTTAGGCTCGTTAACAATTGATTCAACAACACTCCATCGGTGTTCACCAATTCCATCTCAACAAACAGAACACAGTTCACAATTAGTAAAAGGTTTATCATACCTTTTGGTCGACGCCGTCTGTGCCATTGAGCACGCGCAGCACGCCGGCGCCGTACGCGCTCCACTCCCTGAACGCCACAAATCCGTGAGCTCGTAGTACGTCGCGCCCGAGGAAGCGCTCGAGGACGCACCCGGGGGAAGCACTGCGCCGGCATGCGGACGGCGGTGGAGGCTTCCAGAGAGCCGCACCTAAAGCCGCTGTGCCGTAGGGCCGGCGCGCCGGGCCGCACCTGAAGCCGCCGTGTCGGACCGCATTCGGCCGCCGGCCTGACGTACCTGAAGAACTACCGCCGGAACCGCCCAGATCCGCTGCCTCTCGGGTGCCCAGCTTCAGATCAGCGGGGGAGAGGGGGAGAGGCGGCGGGGGCGGGCGGGGGAGAGGGGGAGAGGCTGCGGGGGCGAGCGGGGGAGAGGCAGCGGCACCGGGGGGATCGACGGCGGGGGCGGGCGGGGGAGAGGCGGCGAGGGAGTGGGGGATCAGCGGCGGGGGCAGGCAGGGGAGAGGGGGAGAAGGGGAGAGGCGGACGGGGGAGATAGCGAGAGAGAGCGAGCGAGTGGAATAGTGGATGGTATGCGAAGAGAGCGAGAGGACTCAGCGGAGCGACGCGAAGCGGCGGGAGCACAGATGAGCCTGAGGAGATCGAGCCAAACGAGCCAAACGAGCGGCTCGCGAGCCAGCTTAGGCTCGGCTCGTTAAGAGCCACGAGCTCAACCTCAAGCTCGGCTCGGCTCGTTAATGCCATGAGCCGAGCTGAGCCGAGCCGAGCCTGTATCAAGCCGAGCCGAGCCGCGAGCCACGAGCTATATTTCCACCCCTACTAAGCACCCACTCACTCTCACTCTGTGTGTGAAAGGCTGCCCTGTTTCTTGCTTCTTCTCCAGAACAGTCACCTTTCGGGGAGCGTAGCTCGGTTTGTGGCGCTGTTGTCGTGTAGGCATCTATCTGGGTATGTCCTATTTTTTTGTACTGTTCAGTGAATAGTATTCTCTATGACTACACGCGCACATATAGATATGTTTAGTGGTTAAAGCACGTGTCTGTATTCCTAAAATCTCTGATCTTTGCTTTGTAACAGTGTGTATATTAGACATACTTATGTGAATGTATATGTAAGGTATAAGTGTATATGATGTCGCATATGTGTGTCCTTGTGCTATAAAAATGAACGATCCGCCTTTCTTCCACAAGGTCCACCAATTCCATCATAATTCTCAGTGACTCTGCTATCAGATATATCAATAGATTTTAGAGCATGTGCCAGTTAACTACCGATCAAGAACCACCCTAAGTGTATCATGCCGATTCACTGTAGGCTGACAGCAACCGTGTGTGGACATCGCTTCATCAGCAATCCTTCGCCAGTGTTAAATAACTAGCCTCATAGGTGTGGCGTCACGCCGCGCCAGTTGAAAAGATCACCTGACAACAAATGAAGGCAGTGTGTAGAGGCAAAAGGCGAAGATACATTCATACAATTTGAGCTAAAACCATAAGATAAGTAGCTAATTCATGTAATTTCATATAGAAAAGCATCAGTACCTAAGGGATTGCCGCAGCATAATATAGCACACTTGGTTGTTTAGTGACCTGACAAATACATAGAGCAGGAGAAGAAACCACACATAAATATCATTCTGGTATCATGGAATGCACAAATAGAATTATAGGATACAACTACCTGCTAGAAGAACACCAAGCCATATCCAATTATCATTGTTTTGAGACATTTTCCTTGAAAGATCTTACTGATGCTTGCTTGTTTCTCTTGATCAACATATGACAGTTCATCCAAAATCAAATTAATCTGCTCTGAAACCAAATCGGGTGAAGCTTGACCCCTCAATCGACATAAGCAATGTGTAGCATTTTCTTTTGCCTCCAACAGATTCCTTTTCCCTTGTATGGCACATAACAGAGGCCACCTATGTGAAGCAGATAAGCAACGCATTCCAACTCCCATTATGAGAGATAATGGAGTACTGTTGGCATATATGTAGTGCCAACCAGAAACTACTTCAACATATAGGTTGCCTGCTATATAGCCAAGCTGCAAAAAGAAATGTAAATAAGTAGTCTGAAAGATGAGTGAAGGGGAGAGTGAGAACAACAAAAAAACTAACATGCTGCACTCACAAGCATCTCAAGAACAATAAAGAACTCCTTGAGAGAAATAAGCATGCCTCTTATCTGACTTGGAGCAGCCTCGGTAATATATATTGGAGTGCATTGCCTAAGTAACGAAAGAAGCTCAGATGAGGCTCATAAACGAAACGTGTGTGTTCATGTAGCTTGCAACATTGACTAAAATCCATCCTTCTTTTTCACTAATTCTTTTATATAAGTAATGGCAATGTCAAAAGAAACCTCCGCTATTGTACAATTATTATCCAAAAGCTAACAAACCGCATAGGTGATGTCCTCAATCTAAATTAATTTATAAAAGCAATAGAAATGGAGATTTCTTCCCTTCATTGTCTCTTATCAGGCCTTACAATAAATCAGATATGTTCAAAGATCATGCCAGAAGGGGCTAACAGAGTAATAGGAGTTGCTTTGTTCTTTCCTCTCGTTAAATGAGAACAGCCCCTCCATGCTCTCTGACCGGCGCCGCACTTCATACAAAGCATGACAGGACAAATTAGTAATCGAATGAACAATTTCTACCACCAAGACAACATAAATGCATACGTGAGATAAAGAAACCATATTATACCTGACATTTTGCTGGAAGCATAAGACTGAATTTGCAGGTTGGGTGGCTCTGTCAAGCTAGATCAACAACAGCGGCTGCCAAAGATCATATTCTTGTCATCTCCATTCACACAAATACACCTGGAATGGAGTAGAGATTGAGCAAAGTATCGTGAGAATATGCCAGTCAGACGTCAGAGTGCAGAATTGAGCTTGCTCGATGCATTCAGTGCTTTCCTCTTGAGTGACCCAATGGATAGCCTCCTCCGCTCGCCCTCGGAGTTCTCCACATTTGACCTCCACTCTATCCTCTCGTTAAATGAGAACATCCCCTCCATGCTCTCTGACCGGCGTCACACTTCATACAAACTATGACAGGACAAATTAGTAATCGAATGAACAATTTCTACCACCAAGACAACAGAAATGCATACGTGAGATAAAGAAACTATATTATACCTGACATTTTGCTGGAAGCAGAAGACTGAATTTGCAGGTTGGGTGGCTCTGTCAAGTTAGATCAACTGGGTAGAGGCCAACTACTCATCGCAGAACAAGAACTATAAAACACTCACGGATACAACTAATTTTCTGACCAAAAAGAATGTATTTTCTTAGGTAAATATGATCAGCAACCATCAAAGAAATTAAACGAAATGCTGCAAAATGCACTAGAACATATGTACCTATAATGTACTAATTCTAGACTGCAGAAGGCTACCATTGCCATTCATCTAAAACGAAAGAACTTCTGCAATTCCTGACAATTCAGGAACAACGAAATTGCGCTAAAACTTGCAGAGAGACCCAAACAAATAGTTATTCTAAAACGAGGTGTAGAGAAACAGAGATCCACTAATCAACAAGTTTATCTTTCCTTAATCAAATCCGCTGCAGATTGCAGGAGCATCGGGATCACCAATTGACCAAGAAAAATAAATCAGAATTCAGCTCTAGCTTGATTCAGGCAGCGAAATGAGTCTTCAAAGGTTCAGAAAATCCCATGAAAGCAGCCCAGCCCCTGAATTAGGAAAACAAAAAAGAATCCTACTTATTTGCCTGCCCCCATTTTTATGCATGTAAGGATGAATCACAGAAGCCACATGACCAGATCCAGGAAAAGAACAAGTAGCCAACCAGAACGCACAACAAGATCCGACCAAAACCCGAATTACATGAAAGGAAAAGGACACCTTTAGGTGTAGAAAACAAGAGGAAGAAAATTTCAGCCGCCGCAACCTAAAGCGCACCAAATCAGTACAAGAAACCTAGCGCTCGCGTTCAGATCCAAGAATCGATCAAAAAATGGGCCAGAGATTCTAAAACAATGGTAGAAGAAGGGAAAACCCATCGGAGCAGGACGCATTCGCGTGCTCGGGCTCGTGCCGCAACGGGGGCGGTGGCGGCGGCAGGTCGTCGTAGCGGTCGGAGGAGGAGCGCTTCTTGCCGGAGCTGGAGGAGCCGTACGAGGAGCGCCGCGACTGCCAGTCGAGGCTGGGCGGCGGCAGCGGCGCGCGCTCCGGCCTGGAACCACAAGGCAGGCTAACTTCTCAAAGCTTTCCACAGCGCAGCTTGCTAACCAGGAAGAGAGCCGTGGCTCACTAACCACGGAGAAGGAAGCCGCGGCTTGCTATCGAGCGTATACACGCGGCAGGCGGAGCGAAGGCGAGTGCGCGCGCGCACGCGTCGGGCGCACAGGGAGCGAGGACGACGTGGACACGCTGAGCGGCCGGGGAGTCCTCCATCTTTACTATACGGAGTATTACCTAGCCTCGTGGCAAAAGATCATATTCATCCGATCTCCGTCGCCTATCATGTAGTTCGACATGGCTTCGATCGTAAACAATAGCAGTGTATAAATAACAAATAATACATCATTAACATTATAAATAAGTATAAAAAAATATACAAATAATAACCGTGTACAAATAATAATAGGGTACACTAACAGTAAAAAAGATCAACTATTAATGAAGAATTGTTATTATCAGCATTAATACATCACTAACATAGGTAATTACAAAAAATCGTCGGCACGAATTAAATACATACGTCATCTAAACATGATTACAGTGCACATTCTATACAACCAAACCACTATTAAGCTAACGAAACGCTAATGATATATTAAGCATATTTCTCGCAGGCGAATAAAACATATCTCTTGGTGAAGGTCTTCACTAGAACCACATAAATTCGAACCATGAAATCCTCTAAATTGCAGTAAAACCATCTAAAAAACTAATTCAAACTTTTTCTACTTGCTCTTTCTTTCCTCTCCCTCCGCTCTTTCTTTGTTGGTGAAGGTCTTTACCTAAACCACACAAATTCGAACCATGAAATCCTCTAAATTGCAGTAAAACCATCTAAAAAACTAATTCAAACTTTTTTCTACTTGCTTTTTCTTTCCTCTCCCTCCGCTCTTTCTCTGTTGGTGAAGGTCTTCACCAGAACCACACAAATTTGAACCATGAAATCCTCTAAATTGCAATAAAACCATCTAAAAAACTAATTCAAACTTTTTTCTACTTGCTCTTTCTTTCGTCTCCCTCCGCTCTTTCTCTGTCGATAGGGAAAATACTTAACTACGCGGCTTTGGATGAGATAGTGGAGAGAGGTGCAAACCATTTTATACATACGGAAAAGCATTGTCGATGACAAACCCACAAGGGCATGCGGGCAATGCCAAACCTAGCTGAAATGCCACGAAAATCACTGCCGAGTGTGTTGCTGGTCACTATAGCCATGCTTCCCATCCAACCTAGAAGCACACAGACTGTTGACACCAGCACCATCTCACGAAGCAAGCCAAGCACTCAGAATAATCGGAACCAATAGAAATTGCATACACACATATTACTCAATGAAATGGAACCAATATAAATTGCACATACACCACGGTAAATTAGAAACACACACTAACACACATACACACAGAGGAGAGATGGAAGAAGGGAATGATGCTGGGAGTGAGGGAAGGGAGATTGGGGTGCAGATGTGAAGGCCTGCATTGGGGCGGGATAAGGAGATCGGAGTAGATGCACCTTCTCCTTCCCAGCACCTCAGCCCCGCGTCGCCACCTCCTCCTCCCCCGTGCCGTCTCTTCATCCTCCTTTGTGTTGTGTCCTTCCCTTCCTCTATGCCACTATGTCCTCCTTGCTCGGCTACCTCCCCTTCCCCACAGGGCCACCTCCTCATCTGCCTTCCCCACATCTCTCCCTCTTCTTCATCCCAATAGCGTTGTTGCGCCGATGTGCACTCTTAGGTGGTGCGGGGGAGGAGGATGGACGACGTGGGGGGGGGAGGCAGAGGGACGCCGCACTGGTGGAGAAGGTAGCGACACTGCAAAGGTGGAGGGGCTGGGCAGGTAGGGAAGCGACGGGGGAGGATGTGGTGTGGGGAGCAGTCGGCGGCAGAACAAAGAGGTGGTGGCATCGGGAGATGGCGCCGAGAAGAGGAGGGAATGCGGGGATGCAATGGCGAGGATGGGCATCGCCGACGCTGGGAAGGGAAAAGATGCGGCGCCAGCGAGATTGGATGGGGGGCGAGGGATTCTGGTTGTGGGAGGAGGGAGTTTTCAGAAAGCACCACTTCAATTTTGATGCAAATGGATGGGGGAAACGGAGGTAAAATTTTTGCTTTTTTGTCCAAAATTTGAAAGTTTCTTACAAATAGACCCATGGAGAAAAGATTTATAAAAATAGACCCCTAGCACGGCGCCAAAGGATATGACGCCTAGTGTACATAGCACGGAGCCTTATGCTTTGGCGCCGTGCTTTGACACGTAGGAGCCACGGTGACATAGCACGGCGCCAAAGCACATGGCGCCACGCTATGCAACAACGGCGCTACAGGGCCTGGTAGCACTTAGATGCTTGCAGGCTCAGGCAGCTCGGCGCCAAAGACCCTGGAGCCGTATATACATAGCTCAGCGTGAGGCCCTTTGGCTCCAAACTATGTACATACGGTGCCAGGTCCTTTGGCGCCAAGGTTCGGCGCCAAAGACCATGGCGCCATAGTTGAATACCTCGGCGTCAGGACATGTGGCGCCGTGATATGTATATACGGCACCCGGGGCTTTGGTGCCAAGCTACTTGAGCCTGCAAAAACAACTAAGTGTTGTTGTCTTTTCTGCATATACAAAACACATGCACATACACATATATTCACATATACACATACAAAAACAACACTTAGCTCAATAACATCACATATAGACGAAAAACACTCAATAACATGAACGTAGAACGTAGAACATCATATAACTCTCAATAAGTCTCAAAACATCATACAGGTCTCAGCATACAAAATAGAGTCAGTCTCGTTGCCTCTTGCCCTTTCCCTTGCCCTTGGCGAGCATCAGTCCATGGAGTATACGTGCTCGGGGCGGGACAAACGACGAGGCTGCTGCGAAGCCTAAGTAGATGGTGCGTCGGGCATCTGCGACATCCAATCTCGTCGTGGGTAGATGCCTCCTCGTGCTCCTCCTCATCCTCATCATGCTTCGCCTCGTCGTCATCATCATCATCGCCCTGAGTGCAAGTTTGAGTGCGTGACGAGCTCCTCGTGGACTGGTGCCTGCTACGGTGCGATGACGAGGCTGCAGCGGCTGAGGCACCTAAGCGCTGGGAGGCCTCCGGTACGATCACAAGTCTCTGCAAGTAATGATATGTCAAAATAGTATACATACTGAATGGCTCTAACTTAACGAATTATCTTCGTACCGTCAATAAGTCCCTCAGACGGGTCTCGCTGTCTGGGTCGCCAACTGGATAGGTGAGAGCCTGATCGATGTCATGCACAGTGGTTCGGAGAGAAGTCCCCTAAAGAAATCAGGAAACATAAGTAAGTGCGAGATTAACGTATTGAACCGAAGTATTACAAATATCGGAGCGGCCTCGACCACTCTGCCCTCCCTCGCACGCCTGTCGTACACGGTGTCCTCGTCCTCGGACGAAGCAAGATCCGCGTAGTCAACATCGGTCCACTGCTGCCTCAGCCTGTAGCGGGTGGCAGTGTGGTACCAGGACAAGTAATCCCGGAAGCTGGCGTTGGTGTGGGGGTAGCGTCCCACTCGCAGTTGTCCTCCATCCTCCTCCACCACTGGACGTAGTCTCAGTGGTGATGAGCGAAGTCTGTCACCTTTCGTTGGCGGACCTTGTCGAACCTGTACATATAGCAGATGTCAATAATAGGTGTTAGAGTAAGAACCAATAGAATTCTAGATGAAACAAAAATTGTAACTTATGCAAATCAACAGAAGTCGACACCTCCTCGGGGGGGTAGAACTGTGCGAACCCAAACTGGCGCGTGACTCTGTGGGGGAGGTGAATCTCCACAGCGTAGAAGCAAATCAACATACACCTCATCCTCTAAATATGATGGTCCCTGTGGCACATGGTGCTTAGCGGTAGAGCTAGAACTTGTGCCTCGGAGTAAGGCTGCCACGAGACCTATTAAGCAAACATACGGGTAATACGATTAGCTATAGACAAAAACCAAGAACTGTAGGAAAAATAAATGCATTACCAATTTCTTACCATCGTGGGAGACAAGGTGTCCAACTCGTTGCTGTAATCCACGTACGCTGACCGAGTGGTCGTGAACGGGACTGAGACGTTATCCCACAGGTACGCTACAGTAGGGCCGAGGTCATCCACACCCTGTGGATGCCAAGGCTACGCCTGGAACACTCGGGGTGCCCCATAGGAATGCGTGTCCACATCCAGACCTGCAGGAGGAAGACGTAGCCACCAAGCGTCGACGTGGCCGCCATGCGTTTGTAGGCCTCGCAAAGCTAGCGGTAGAGGAACGAGAGGACCGCCGAGCCCCAGCTGAACTGTCCAGCGTTGACCCAGTCCTAGAGGTAGTGGATGTACATCCACGAAGCAGCGTCCCCTATGGCGTCCGGGAAAAGCACGGTCTCGAACATGTGAAGGACCCAAGCTCGGCAGTGGTAGTTCACCGTGGCGTCATCCACGTCCTCAGGGCATATACCAAAGGTGGCCCGCAACCACCTAATGTGGACCCCTGAGACACGGCCTGGACTGGCATTCTCTGTAGAAGGAGGCAATTCTGTGCCCAGGAAGGCCTCCACTCGTTGTCTCCAACCCTCAGACACCGCCGACCCGACCACCGACTATCCCCGTATGGGAAGTCCAAGTATCATCGCCACGTCCTGCAGCGTGACGGTCATCTTCCCACAGGGAAGGTGGAACGTGTGAGTCTCTGGCCTTCACCTGTTAATAGTACACGGAGAAAAGAATTAGTTACGTATGTAAGGATATAGAAACGAAAACAAACAGACCCGATAGAGAAAATGCACCTATCGACAAGTGCGGTCAAAGCTGCGGGGTTGAAGACCGGCATGCCCCAACGTAGTAGGTGAGCGACAGTGTGAAGGCCAACACGGCGAAGCAGTGGGGTGTAGGGGTCGTCGTAGACCATCAAGTGGAACCCATCATAGGTTCGAGGACGAAGTATGGGAAGCTCCTGGAAAATGCTTTAAAAGTTAGCTACGTGATGAAAACACATGTAACACGAGAAAAGTACATTTCAATAACACAGGTAGCCTGGCCCTCCTCCGTGAGCCTACCGCAGTGCTCCCCCTCATAGAACTCATCCAGCAGCCGATACCACGCCATCCTGTTCATTCAAAAATGCGTTAATGATAAGAATAACAAAATACGTTAACGATAGGAAATATGTAAAAATTATGCTCTCCAGACCTAACGCCGCTAACCTGACTTGAACGACGTTGACACGTCCATGAATTGTGACCCATTAGACCACAACTTTTAACGAAAACCGATGTACCATATCGGATAAACCTAGGGCTACTCTTACACCCTAAAAACCCTAAAACCGAATCTACACCCTATAATCATATCAAACCCTATTTCATCAATTTTATATGGATTCATATCAAACCCTAAAATCATATCAAACCCTAAAAAATATCTACCACATGGATTCATCAAACCATATTTGATCAATTTCACATGGATCCATATCAAACCCTAAAAGCATATAAAACCCTAAAAACGAATCTAACACATGGATTTATCAAACCCTATTTCATCAATTTCACATGGATTCATATCAAACCCTAAAATCATATCAAACCCTAAACCTAGCACATGGATTCATCAATTTCACTCAAATCAAACCCTAAAAATGAATCTACACCCATAACTACTCATATATTACGCATATTCAACACAAATCCAACCTAAACCCGAGCTAAATTCAACTAATTTCATGTAGGTTTCAAATCTTGCCCCACAAAATGTACCTCAAATACACCATATATATTGCAAAAAAACAAGGGAGGGGAGGGAGTTCACATTGCTTGCTCGATTTTGAAGTGAAATAGTGAGAAAAACTAATGGATTCGTGTAGATCTAGACGGGGAAGGGGGGCGACGCGCGGGCTGTTAGAACAGAGGAGGAAGTGAGGGGGTGAGGGGGCTGGGGGCCGTGCTCGGGCTTAAGTCCTAGAGCACGGCGCCAGGCCCTTTAGCGCTGTTCATACACAGCACGGCGTCATGTGCTTTGACGCCATGCTATGCCACCGTAGCTCTTACATGTCAAAGCACGGCGCCAAGGCATATGGCACCGTGCTATGTACTCTGGGCACCATATGCTTTAGCGCTGTGCTAAGGGTCCATTTTTGCAGATCTTTTCTCCAAGGGTCTATTTGTAAGAAACTTTCAAATTTTGGACTAAAAAACAAAAATTTTATGAAACGAAGGGCCAAGAAGAAATCGATGTTTCTCGAAGGACTTCGGTGATATTTTGCTACAGTGGTGATGGACTGGATCGAATGGTTCATATAACTTGAGAGCAAGATTTGACAGCTATGGAAAAACAGGTGACGTGGCTCGCTATTTTGTAGGGAAACCCAACAAGCTTCATAGATAGATTCTCAATGTACCATCATAACAAATTATCTCCCAATATTTTTATAAATTAGTTTGTGTTTGTCCATTACCCGGTCTATCCTTGAACTTCCGTGAACCCTATCATGTTACCATGAGCAAATCAACTTCTGAAAAACCCAAATTGAGACAAAAAGATGTAATTAACCACTCATTAGCATATGGCCAACATATAAGCGATGTTCGAAGTACATGGTATGGATTGTATACAAGATTCAAGAATTAACAATACAATATGATCAGCCAAACAATATAGAATACACATTAATTAAAAAATAATACTGCAAAGCAAAATATCTAAGATAGGACAAATTGACGATGTCACACCATCTTAAGGAAGACTTAAAAGCATTACCCAACCGAAATCTGAGCTTCAAGACTGGCCATTCACCAAGCAGCTTAGTAAGAATGGGCATTAAAAGTGAAAGCAAACAAATTCCAATAGCCAACCACTGGATTCGAGGTGCTAGTACCGTGTATAAACCAGTTGCAAATGCCCCAGTGGTTGCCATGTATGCAAACCACATGAGCTTCTTAGTAAAGGATCTATAATAAAGCAAGAACTCAAGATCCTCCAACCTTGCTATGATACATATGAATGCGACAGCGAGTGAGGAGCACATTGCTAAGGTGTCGGAGATCAAGAATGCCTGAAATGCAAACTTTCTTGCCATGATGGGAAGTCCCTCACTTCCAGTGTCACTGCTATATCCTCCAGGCAAGGTGAAAGCAGCGGCGAAGGTAATTGTCGCAATGAGGATTGCCACTAATGAAGTGTTGCTTATGTATGTTTGAGTTAGTGACTTCGCGTCCTTTCTTGATGCATCAGTTACCTTTTCCATGGTTTGCACATGAAGATTATGAACAACAGTTTCATTTCGGATCAGCTCTCAACATACGCATGGACACTTCGTTCTGTGTGGATCAAAAGAAATAATAAAATAAGCTTTCAACATAAGCATGGACAAATGCTGCTCACAATAACAAATTCATATCATCTATTGTACTATGTGAATAATAAGTATCGCTCATAATACTGCAGTTAAATTAGAAGATTTGATGAAAAAAATCATTTCTGTTGTATGTTGAGAAATAAAGTAATCAAAGAGGATAGGGCAGTTATGACATTCGATAAGCACAGTAGTAACTCAAAAATATATCAAATAAAGATATTATTAATTTTGTGAACAAGGTTTTGCCTAGAACTACAATTAGTGGGATATTGTAAGGAGGAATAGAAACAAAAGGTGCTTTGAAATTGTGGGGTGGCGCACTTTTTTGTAATTTCCATGTTGTTATGCGAGCTACAATTTTATTATAGACACTCAATTTGTTCGCATGTTTGTTGATTTTCTTCCTGAATTTCTCATTATTATTATTCTAAGGCACCGTTCAAAATGGTTTGTACTGATGGTCTTTGGCTTAAATGGACACTGTAGCGGCTGATAGCATTTGGCTAAGCCATTCAATTAAAGAAAAACTAAGAAAAAAAGAGAGGGCATGAAAAAAAATCATGTTATATCTCTGTGAACAATGCAGAGGCTTTCGGCTTCTAAAAGATAAAAGCTAGAAACTAAAAGTCGTCTTGAATGGGGCTTGGCCCTGCTCAACTTAGCTTTTTTTTGTTGCTTATGGCTTTTTCACTGTAACTAGTTTATTTTGCACTGTAACTGCTGGTAGTTTTTTTATGTAATTAAATTTTGAAAAATTAAAAATAGAAAAAACATGTTTGTCCATCATGGATACTGCAAAGAAATGCGAAAAAAATAAAAGGCAAAAAGCCAAAAAAGATGAAATTAAGAATAGTGAACTAGAAGTTAAAAGCTAGAAGTTGAAACCGAAACGAGCGGGCTGCATTAATTAGCTGCAAACATTTTAACTAAGAAGTAAATGTAAGATTATTTTAAAATATGAATTGTCCCATGTAATTAAACAAATGATTCTATTTGTGAGATGGTTGCTAATTAAACTTGAAACGAATTACAGTCATGGGGTTTAAAGTGCTTCTCCTTTCCCATTGAAATGGTACTTAGTGATTGTTTGTGCAAGCTAAATAGCAGCCGCATAGTTTCTATACTTCTAGCTACTGTCAAATGACTAGTTGTGCTCAGTGATAAAATCAAATGTTTAACGATGCACAGATTCAGGATGAGAAGTCACTGGGTCACCAAAGACACTGGGTAACTGTAGGCATAAATTAGTAATATACTTTATGATATCACCATATGCATTAAATTCTTCATGGGTTAAGGTAGATGGCATTGGGGTCATTTGACACCAATACTAACACACTGGATCCACCCCTGAACGGTACTTGCTTTGTGCCTTATTTGTAAACATTTATATGGACCAATATATTGATAACATGCTTACCCAGTTTAAGGTCTTGGCATGATCTGTTGCATTATTTAATTCCCAAGCAGCTGGATTAAGATCGCGGTCAAGCATTGTATAGTCTATGTCCTTGTGAGACAGTAGAGCAGCAACGATTTTTGGATTGCACTTCTGGACTGCGTAATGTAGAGCAGTTTTTCCCTCGCTGCTACGCATGTTAACGAGTTTCCGAAGCTGCGGTGCCCTCAGGATAAATTCAACAAACTCTATCTGACCATACTCTACAGCGTGATGAAGACATGTCCAGCCATCTGGTCTGCAATAGGGAGAATCTGGACAATGGTTGAGAAGCTCTTCAGCAACACCAACATGACCTCGATATGCGGCAGAAACAAGCAGAGGAGTCCCATCATCTGTGCTTACTACAAACCATAATGACCAATCATGTTTTAACATTACTCGTAGCACATCAACCTTGTCCCAAAGTACAGCCAGGTGCATTGGAGTAGCGTATTCACAGTTTTCTTCTCTCGCCAGCCAAGGACGCTTCTCCATAATATTTTTAGCAACACCTGCAAACAAATCAAGGCATGTACGATGGATAACAACCAAGGAATGTAGAGTATATAGCAAGTTGAGGATTAGTATGACGTACGGTAATATTGATTAGAAAATCAGTTTATAATTCAAATTACAGTTTGCCATATATACATTCTATCATACTCTGTGGTTCTCACCTGAATTTCCATTCCTCACAGCGGCATGCAGAGCATTTCAGCCACTGGGTCCCGTGTGAGCGGAATTAGGAACTTCTAACAGTTTCTCGAAGACTATTGTAAAGTCTCTCATTACCGTGATGAACATGGGTGACTCATTGAATTTGTTGACACCTTGCGACAGGGAAGGCTATGTTGCTATCAACTCCAGTGCAATGTCCTTATGGCCACTGCGGATGGCGTGGTGCAGTGCGTTACATCCATCCTTGTCTTGTTGCTTGATTGTCCCACTCAATCCCAGAGCATGGCAGCGCCTGAGTAAATCAGAAACCAATGAGGCATGGCCGCTCGTCACGGCAGCGAGCAGCGGAGTCTCACCATACGAGTTGGTAACGACGAGGAGATGCTGGTTTAGCGCCAGGACATCCTTGCAGAATCGGTTGCAGCCATGAATAGAGGATATGTGAAGGCAGGTGTTCCCTTGTGGAGTTGTTCCAAGCAGAATGTTTGGATCCTGTGAGGCCATGTCCTGCATTGATCTGGCATCGCCAGTTATGGTGGCTTTCAGGAGCCGTCCATCGATCGGTGTCCCTCCTGATGAACTAGTAATATATAAATAGATGGTGGCTGTGCTGGCTGCCATCTATTTATATATTACAAATGAAAAGATAGCTTTTACAAATGAATCGGCAATCTCGCTGATAACACAAATTATAAAGCAAAAATATTGCACTACTTATTTTGTGAGTCCAAATTAATAACATGCAAATTAATTATAGACAAACATTAAAGCTTTCTTTACTGTTTTATATATGAGGAATACAACTATATCAATTTTCAAGTATAGATAGTAGAGTTGCACAATGAATATAGCTCTACTTAACATGGAGCCAAATTGGCACATCAAGATATATCCAACTATACAGACATATGTCATGCAGCCTAAGTTAACAAATTCTTGCGTGTGTGAATCTTAAGTTTATCAAGGCGGGCATCGATGTCTTGCAATGCAACCAAGAAGAAACAAGAGCAAAAAGCCAAACAACATGTTAAATGGCAGACACACATGGTTGTCAGTTAAGCGTTCCTTATTTGAAAGTTTTGAAGTGTCAATTGAAAGTTGCCAAATTTGAAAGTTTTTTAATCTTTGTCAAAAGTTCCCAGATTTGTACGTACGATAGGCTATGAACTTATATTTAGCGTTTTCTTAGATTTAGGGCGTGCTCAGAACGGCTGTGAGCGTTCAGCGTCAGCGATTCTTCAGCGGAAAGGTTCCTGTAGCTTTTTTGTTTTTTTTTTTTTTCTTGTTTTTTTGGTTTTTTCGTGTTTTGTTTTTTTCCTATATTCCTTTGTATTGTTCGTGATAGGTTAACATACCGTTTTTATTTTTATATTTTTTTAAAATTTTATTATGTCCAATAAGCCAACTCAGCTACAGTAAAAAATAAACCAACTACAGTGAAATTTCAGCCAGAAGTCATCATCATTCCGATTACTCTCTTAGTGTTTTCTTAATCTGTGCGCACGATGGGCTGCGAAGTTATATTGCGGGACGGGAGAGTATGTACTTGTCCGAAATTAATACTGACCTACTGCTATAAATTGACGTTCATTTACCTCTGTGTCAAGCTTTGGGAGTGGATTTGTTGCAGTGAAACTTCCGAGAAGATTAATTGAGAGGTAGTAATGTATGTGTTTTCAGCACTCTGCAATCCTTGAACTGGTTGTTGCCTTGTTGCCACTTGGCAGTATCATATCTCGTTGCTCCACAAGTGCATGTACACTTGCTTGCACTCTTGTTGTACCTGGTAGTTCTAGTCACGAAACGAGGATATTTACAGTACCTGGTGATTGAATTTGATAGTTTAATATAGACGGCAACTTGCTAGACTCGACAAGTGTCAACAACGGGTAGAACAGCACTGCCTTTTGTAAGGCCGTAGGGGCAAACACGGTGCAGCCAAAATGCCTGGGTTTCCCCCAACACGCAAAGAGCTAAGCATATCATGTCGAAAGTATTGAGTAAAGCTGCATTCTTGCAGTGTTAAGGACTAGCGTCTCAAAGAATTAATTTACCTCGGAAAATATATTATATTGACCATAAGTTCCGATACCGTCCCGATGGAAGCTCAAAAGCTAATGCTACCGTCCCGATATCCCATAGAAACCACTAGTGCAATTCAAAAGCCGAGCACGTTCATGGCGCAGCCGCCGGCAATCGCCGGAGTTGTCGCCAGTGCAAACCCCAAAAATAGAACCCCCTTAGTCCCCACTACCCATTCTTGCCCTCAGATTCCAATGGCGAGGAGGGACTGGTTTAGCGCCAGAACATCCTTGCAGAATCCATGGTGGCCATGAAGGGAGGATATGTGAAGGCAGGTGTTCCCTTGTGGAGTTGTTCCAAGCAGAATGCTTGGATCCTGTGAGGCCATGTCCTTCATTGATCTGGCATCGCCAGTTATCACGGCTTTCATGAGCCGTCTATCAATCAGTGCCCCTCCTGATGCACTAGTTCTAGCTATACCAGCTGCCATCTATTTATATATTACAAATGAATCGGCAATCTCATTGATAACACAAATTATAAAGCAAAAGCATTTACACTACTTATTTGGTGAGTCCAAATTAATAATGTGCAAATTAATTGGATACAAACATTAAAGCTTTCTTTACAATTTTATATATAAGGAATACAACTATATCAATTTTCAAGTATAGATAGTAGAGTTGGACAATGAATATAGCTCTATTTAACATGGAGCCTAATTGGCACATCATGATATATACATCAACTATACAGACACATGCCATGCAGCCCAGGTTAACAAATTCTAGTGTTTGTGAATCTTAAGCGAATCAAGGCGGCATCGATCTCTTGCAATGCAACCAAGAAGAAACAAGAGCAAAGAGCCAAACAACCTGTTAAATGATAGACACACATGGTTGTCGGTTAAACATTCCTTATTTGAAAGTTTTTTAGTGTCAATTGAAAGTTGCCAAATTTGAAAGTTTTTGAATCTTTGTCAAAAGTTCCTGAATATGAAAGTCATTGAATCTCAATTGAAAGAGTGCAGGAATGATCAACGAGTTAGGTTTCTCATGGGTGATTGCAAGTTAGACTCTCCGATAAAACAATTACATATTTGATATTATATAGTACTCCATCCGTCCAATTTTATAGGGCATATTTTTAATAGCCTTGTTCATAAATATAAAACATATTTTATATTATAATGCAAAATTAGTATGAGGTTTTCTCTAGACCTTTAATAAATATTTAGCTTTACTTTATGTTCTCTACATGCATGCATTAAATATACTGTTGGTTTGAAGCCGCGCGCCAACCCTTTTTTTCAACTTGTGCACCGGCTTGGGCAGGCGGTTGACAACTACCTGGATCAGCGAGGGGCTACTGTTAAACGAGGATGTCTGCACCACGTTGGTCCCACATCAACTTTACTATGACGGCACACATCGGGGGATCTACCCCGAGCGAATTCCGCAATCCAACCCTGGTGAAGTTCACAAGCCAACCTCAAGTGAGGTCTAAAGCCAACCCTAGTGGGGGTCTTGAGCCAGCCGTGAACTGACCCCTAGAGCCTCTCGGACATGGTGGGACCTGCATGGCACAAAAAACGAAGATACTCTGCTATTATGTTTAAATTTACACTTCATGATTTTGAATTGAGAATTCAAATATCACATTCCTGCACAAGCCCGTCCACAAACAAGGCTTTGGGCAGGGCCAGGACAGCTGGTTCGGGCCAATCCAGGCTGGGCTATTTTGCTAGTCTAAACATAATAGCAGTAGCTCTCTAATAATCAAGGGAACATCTTCTCAAAAAAAAAACAAACAAACAAACGAACACAAATAGGACAAGGAGAGCTAATATACCTCATGGACACTAATAGAACTAATAGGTGAGTGTGTGCTGTGTGCATCGTATCACATACAAAGGTCGTTTTTCTAGGTTGAATCAAATTGATGCTAAACTGTTACTCTAATCTTCCGCTAACAATGAGGTATAAGGTCGTATAGTACAGCTCTGCCACAGTGCCACTTCCTAAATTCTAGGATGGATACATTACCAATAGTACTACAAGTATGTGAGAGGCCATAAACAACTACTACAGGTATTTGCTCAAGCTGAGCAACTCCCTGAATATTATTTTCCTCAAATTTAGCAGCACTGTAGGATGCAAGAAAAATCTCAAATGAATCAGACTCATAACTGAAGAAGCGATGTAATTGTAGCCAAGCTCAGACATAATACTCGCTGAAATAGTGTGTACCTCATACAGAAGCAGGTAGCAGTTGCCAGAGACCGAAGGCAGACTACTAATGCTTCACGGCCATGGCAAGAACTTAAGAAGGTTTCAAGCCAACGCACCTTACATTAATTGTGTAATTGTGCCCACACATATAGCTGGCAACAGTTGTCAGACTCCATCTAATGCAACCAAACATAGCTGGCTCATAAAAGCTTGACGTACGAGCTGATCGTAACAAGCTGAGAAGTTTGGATAACAAGTGGTTCCCAGTCAGATGCCAATGATTCATCCGAAAGCAACCCTTTGTATCTTTTCGGCATCCTACCCCTAGTGAACAATACTATTAGCTAGGTAAACTCCAGTTAGTGATTTATACGTTCTTTACATCCTTGCTTTGTTGTGTATGTTTAGGATTGGTATGCCCGGTGTTGTACGATGTACCAACTGTTCCAGCATCCAAATTTTAGCTCTGCTGGCTCATAATTTTAGTAACTAATCATCAACCCGGGCATCTGCACTGGCTACATATTTTAAATGATGTCTTGGTGTTATAGAAGTTCTAAATTCCTAACCGTCTGTTGGCGTCATATAAGTTCTATTATTTCAAGGGAATCAAACTTTCAAAATTTTCAATTTGAATTCACATTCGAATATAGTTTTAGTTCTACATACATACATATACAAATATATATACATATACATACACATACATACATACACACATATATACAAATACATATACATACATACATACATACATACATACATACATACATACATACATACATACATACATACATACACACATATATACAAATACATACATACATACATACATACAGGCTGGAAAAATAGCTCGAGGCTTGCGAGTTGGCTTGGCTCGAGCTCGTTATTTTGTGAGCCAAGCCGAGCCTAGTGTTTAACTCGCAAGGTAAATGAGCTGAGCTTCGAGCTGCTCGCACCGCTTGTTAGGCTCGTGTAGCCGCTGGCCCAGGAAGGTTCATTTGAACAGCAATCGTTGAATGGAGTTCGGAGGCTAGCCTCAGTTGTTGGATGGACTCTAAACGTTTGGACCGTCTTACCTAGTTGCTACTTTCTAATGAGGCATAAAGGTTCAGACCGTCTAAACCCCCAATCCAAAGTTCGGCTGAAAATGTTCAGACCAAACGGTTGGACCAAGCGTTCGGACCGTCCGACCTTTCATGCCTCCAAATCCAATCTCCATCTTCCTGATCTATTCCCTATTTCCCCATTCCCCAATCAGCAACTCTCTCCTACAAGCTCATCGGATGTTTGGGTGCCATCGCGCCCTATCCTCCCCATCCCCTATGCTCCTATTATCTGTGCCCTGTACTCCCGTTGTCCTCGAAGGCGCAACGCATGGATCCTCAATGAAGCATGGAGTCTTGTGCACGAGCACGAGGGAAGAAGTTGGTCGATGTCGGGGCCGAGCATGTAGCCGATCGATGCCTCATCAGCTCCCAAGCGCCTCCTGACCTCACCCAACCGGTAATGAGTTGAGCTTTCACCTGTATGTAGTTTTCATGGATGATATGATGTAGAATTAAAGTTTTTATACTTCTGATGTGAAATGGATACCGATATAGTATTGCCAATTTTTTTGTGCATTAATGCTGCCATCTTTCTGATGTTTCTTTTTATAGATGATAACTGCACCATCATTAAAAGTTTCTTATGTGTGTAGTGTATATAGATAAGCAGTGGATGGTGACTGCAGTTAAATTTAATTTACTGGTAACTATAAGCTTTATCTCCAATCTTTAATTGCAGTCGTCGAGCGAGCATATGGATTGGGAGCATATGGATGATGATGATGATGGTGTACCATCTGAATCATCTGATGATGAGGGGGAACCAGGATATGTTTCTGTGGATTCTTCAAGTTCAAATGATGATAAAGAAGTAAATGTGGCATTGACTGAAGATGGTACTGTGTCTCAACGAAGATCAAAGAGGGGGCCAAAAGGCGGAAGGGATCTCCCAAGAGACAGAAACCAAGATAAGATTGTTGGAAGATTTTAAAGATAGTGACTATTCCATCCAAGACAAAGAAAGGGGAGATTGATACAAAAGCAAAGTGTAGGTTTTGCTACAAACTCATGTCTTATAAACAAGGGGTGCTACATCACATCTGATGAGGCATATACCGAAGTCCATGCCATATTTGAACAAGGTGGCTAAGATGAAAAGTCAAGCTAAGCTGGACTTTGGTGTTGCTAGGGCAGGTTAAGCTAGTTTACCTCTTATTGCTACTCCTAGGGAATATGATCAAGATAAAATTCGTCGAATTAGTGCTGAGATGATAATTGTCCATGAGTATCTTTTTAGGATGGTCAAGCACACTTGGTTCAATGTTTTGATGAGTTACTTAAATCCATTGTACCAGTTCATTGGTAGAAAGATGATAAGAAGTGAATGCATCAAGATTTACAAATCAGAGAGGGAAGTCCTTAGGAAGAGTCTTAGAAGTGTCTCCCATATAAGTTTAACTTGTGATATGTGGACCTCTAACCAAAACATTTGCTACATGAGTTTGGTAGCACATTATATAGATAAAAACTGGGTTATGCAATGTCGTGTACTGAACTTTATTGAGTTGGATCCTCCACACAGTGGGGTTGTCATAGCTCAGGCTGTTTTTGATTGCATTACTAAATGGAAGATAGAGGATAAGATTATCACACTCACTCTTGATAATGCTTCCTCCAATGCTGCTGCTATACGTAGTTTAATGGCCAAGTTTGCTGCTAGAGGATCAGCTCGTTTCATTACTAAGTATTTTCATGTTAGATGTTGTTCTCATATAGTAAATTTGGTTGTAAATGATGGCCTACTACCATTAGCACCATTGATAAACAACCTCAGGGAAACAGTCAAGTATATAAAGAAGTCTCCATCTCGTGTGCACAAATTCTTACAAATTTGTTTATCACTTGCTTTGAAAATGGGCCTGGCTTATGCCTTGATGTGTCAACACGATGAAGTTCAACATATAAGATGTTGTCAGTTTGCATTGCTTATAGGGAAGCTTTAGTGTGTTGTGCCGACACGGATGCAAATTACCAATGGCAGCTATCAGGCGAAGATTGGGCATTGTATGAAAAAATTACACCATATATATATATATATATATATATATATATATATATATATACATGTACATATATGCATACGTATACATACATATACACACACATACATATACATATACATATACATATACATATACATATACATATACATATACATATACATATACATATACATATACATATACATATACATATACATATACATATACATATACATATACATATACATATACATATACATATACATATACATATACATATACATATACATATACATATACATATACATATACATATACATATACATATACATATACATATACATACACACACATATACGTATACACGGACACGCTATCCAGCACACGCTACGTGCGAGTCGCAATGCACGTGGGCAACCTGGCTGGAGGTGCGGTTCTTGCATAATTCAATCGACAGTAACTATACTATGATTCGTACGTAGCATAACCAAACAAATCAGGAGTTATTCACTCACCACGATTTGTACGAAACGAGATCGACAGTAATTGAAGTTTTCGTAATTTGCAAAACGTTATTACATTGCCATCTTCAAGTTACATGCTGAGTTACTACCAGCATTTAAAGTTACTATTTATAGTAACTGCATGAGAATTTGGAAGTAACTTCATTAACAAATACAGGTAACTTTGTCAAACACCATCTGATACTCTTCGAGTGAGAAGTTGAAGAGTATCGGATGGTGTTCGAGTAGCAACGGAGATCAGACGGCATTCGAGTAGCAGTGGAGTATCGGACGGCGTTTGAGCGGCTTCAGAGCATTAGACAAATAACTGGCTGCAATCCATAGTAATATGATATATGTAAGTAACTTCATGTATTGTATATGATAACTTCTTATGTAGGAGACAGTAACTTTACCTTATGGATGATAACTTCATAGCACATAGACGATAAAATTTATGCGTAACCGCAAGTAACGTTTCGAGTTCGATTAACAAAGCTGAGTGGACGGTCGAAGTTTGACTTCGTAATTTGCAAAATGTTATTACTGTGCCATCTTCAAGCTATATGTTGAGTTACTACTAGCATTTAAACTTACTATTGACAGTAATTGTATGAGTATTTTGGAAGTAACTTCACTAGCAAACGCTGGTAACTTTGTCAAACACTATCTAATACGAGAAGTCAAAGAGTATCAGATGACGTTCAAGTAGAAGCGGAGCATCAGACGGTGTTCAAGTGGCTTCAGAGCTTCAAACATATAACTGGCTACAATCCACAGTTATATGATAGATGTAAGTAACTTCATGTATTGTATATGATAACTTTTTGTGTAGGAGACAGTAACTTTACAATATGGATGAAAACTTTACCCTACGGATGGTATCTTCATTGCATATAGACGGTAACTTTATGCATAACTGCAAGTAACATTTCAAGTTCAACTAACGAAGCCAGGTGGACGGTCAAAGTTCGAGCGGCTTCAGAGCATCGGACGGTGTTCGAGTAGTAGAGAAGAATCAGATGGTGTTCAAGTAGCAACAGAGATCGGACAACGTTTGAGTAGCAGCGGAGTATCAGACGGTGTTTGAGTGGTTTTAGAGCATCGGACGGTGTTCGAGTAGCAACGAAGAATCAGACGACGTTTGAGTAGCAATGGTGGTCGAAGGAGCATTCTAAGGCATGGTCGAAGCCATGGCCAAAATAGTGGTCGAAGCTACAGTGATTGGTCATAGCTGCAGTGGTCATGCTATAGTAGGCGTAGGCATTGTAGTAGTTGTGGTACTGTAGTAGTCAAAAGTACTATAGCAGTCGTGGGCACTGTCGATGTTGAGTGAGTCGGTCGTACTTAGAAGCCGTGGTCGAAGTAACGTCATGGTCGTAACTCATAAGAGTATTGCAGCACTAAGACAATACACAAGTTATTAACAATGCACTACAAAGTTACCATCTACTAAATAGGAAAAGTTTATAGTCCAGTGATCTAAAAGTTACCAACAATACACTACGAAGTTACCACCTACAGATTTCACAATAACAGTGACGACTGATGATGTGCAGTCAAAACGACAATGAGAGAAGATGTCAAGACCCTAATATGCAAATCTGGACTCTCTGTGTATACCGCACTAGTCCAGGTAGTACACACAATGTAACATAAATGAAATATCGACCATATATATGACAAATAAAGAAAAGACTCAATTATTAATAATTATCAGAGTATGATCTTATGGTCAATCTTACAATTAATAGCCTGAAGGGCTTAATAAACAATCAGCGAAAAACAAGATTAAGCGTAGTAGCCATTCGACATGCCCATAGGCAATCGACTAGGAAACGAAGTCCTAATCCGCGAAGTCGTCGAAGTATCCTCTTCCAAGTACCTCTTGCTGATATGGCTCTTTCTCTGCAACTGAGCAATAGTGGGCATAAAATCGTGAGTATATTAGTACTTAGTAAGTCGTTTATAATAAAAGTGCAATATATTATGTAAGGCTTACCAATGGATGGCTGAAAGGTTACTTTGAAGAAGGCAATAATTTAAAGTAAATATAATTAATAGATTGAAAGTTAACTTTAAGGAAAACAGTAATAAGTAAATAATCAAAGGAATTAAATAGACCATAAGTGAACTAACCATCCACTTAATAAACCACTAGTGAACTACCTATCCACTTTCTAGAATTATACAACCCAATTTTATGAAATAATTACCCCTTGTATGAAATCACCGAGCATTATCTATAACCGAGGACTAGGCTATTTGAATAGTTTTACACTTTACAGAGGTTCCACAACTATACTCACACGGTGTGATCATCCTCAGTTAAAAAAAATCACAACAAGGCCTTTATAATGCTTAATCACAAATCAATTTCGCCTGCTAAGGTTTCGCCATCGAGTAGATTAACTACCTAGTTGAAAATTGTCCCCTCTTGCGCCTCATGAAAATCAGCAACCATGTTTAACTCAATGACAAAATTTGAATTAAAATATCATAAATTAGTCAGCCAGGTCTATCCCATACTAGATATGTGGTTTGCACGGTAAGACTCAATTCAATAGTGTATAAATTTAAGTCCTTAGACATTACCTAGGTAAGACTTTCACATCCCTCGAAGTACTTACCACACTTCTCCCTTTGCTGCATGATCACTTGTCCAAGTGAAAACATTTTTGTATAACCAACACCAATGACACACCATTGTCATGGCACATAAATTTTATGACTGTGGCACTAACCACGATTCAATATCTCATTAAGTCAAAATTAATCAATTGATCAGATGTAATGATGAACCCACGAGACTATAAGCATTGCTAAACAAATTAATCATACAACCCATGTGACAATTAGTATTGCATCATTAGAATAATTTTTTCATCCTATGGTGACAATGAAATTATGGCATTCGAATTATCAAATAGGAGATTAAGGTAAATTGGAAAATAACTACCATATACAAGGATTTGTAATAAAATAGCAATACATGATAGTTTAAAATAAAATAAATAAATAATAGATTGAAAATTTGGCTCAACATGATCAAAGGACACGACCTGCCTTAGCATTGCTTAGTTATGAATTCTCGATTTTCTGGTTGTGCTTCCGCTCCTTCGAAGACGCGATCTAATGAGAGAGAAAACGAATGAGGCATAAAATAAAATTTAAATAAACTCCAAAAACTTTAAAAATAAAACCAAAAGATAGAACTCAATTTTAAATGAATTTAGGAAAAGAACAGGGTCAGTCAGAGCTAGGATGAAGAAGAACGAACTCTTGAAAAATTTAATCTAAAGAAAATACTAGAAATTCAAAAATTCTAATGTGCTATGAACTCGGTGCACAGAAATGCTTCTCTACGATAGACTCGGCTCATGAAACAGTGAACGGTGTGATTCAGTTACTGACGTGGTAAGCTAGGGCTGACGTGGCTGATGATGTAGCACACATGTGGCATCTGGGATGGCTCTAGTGCTGACGTGGTGCTGACACGTTGGATCTAGGGCTGAGGTGGCTGTTGAGGTGGCGATGACTCGGTAGGGGTTACCACAGCGATCGGACAGTTTAGATGCGTGGAGAGGTTCGGACTGTCCGAATGAGGGTGACAATCGGACGGTCCATTATCGATCAAACGGTTGAGGGGCGAGAGGTTTGAACTGTCCGACAATGTTGTCGATCGGACGGTCCAACATCGATCGGACGGCTGAGGAGATGATCAGACGATCCAGAAGCATGATCATGTTCCGACAGTCTGAATGGTAACGACACGCGTCACTCAGTGATTGGCTGCAGGAGGCGAAGGGGCGGTGGCTCTTCAGGCGAGGTGAGGTGGCGGGGTTTGGCTAGCGAGACAGCGGTGCGGGGCGAGGTGGGGCAGAGCTTACCGGTAGGTGACAGCTAGCGACGGCAAGAAGACGGGCAGCAACCAGAGCTCGATGATGACTACAATGGCAACGATGGAGGCGTTGACAGAACAGAGCTCGGTCGGTGCGACGGGGTTGCGTGGGATGTGAAGCTCGAGGGCGATGGCGGCTTATAAAAGCACGGACAATGAGGTACTTTGAACGGAGACAGCCGATAGGTTGGGTTGGGCAAGGACGTCGAGGCGGCGGCGACGACGAGAGTCTAAAATGAAAACGACAATGAACAGTAGCGAACTATCGGGTGATTGACACGTGGCTTGGGGAGGAAATGAACGGGCGAGAAGATGGCACAAATGAACAGTGACGTGCAACATTGGACGCTTGACATGTGGCAAGAATAAGATCAGACGGCTAAAATTGGATGGGCTGGGCGGGCTAAATGAACAGTAACAGGCTCAACCCAGTACTGATCGTGGAACCAAGAGGAACAGCTGTTTGCCTTTCACAAAGTTTTTCTATAACAATAGTTATCAGGCTAGTTTACAAATGTCACTGTTTGAAACTTTGTATGGTAAAAATGTAACATCCCAAAAATTTGCCTTCTTTAAAATTAATTCCAAAATAATTATTTAAAAATATTTGGATTTTATTTAGATTATTTGAGTAATACTGGAAGAAAAATATCAAAATCCCGATTCCAATCTAAATTCCCAAATCATATTCCAATTCCCACCTGGAATTTCAAAATTTGAATTCAAAATTTGAAAATTCAAATTCAAATATCCAAAAATTTGAATTCCAATATTCAAAATTTTAAATCTCTAGAAAAATATCCTTTCTAATTTTTCTAGGTTTAAATTAATATTTTTGGCACTTCTCTTTTTTTTTCAAAAAAAAGGGGAGGCTCCCAAAGGGGTGGGTCACCCATCCAAAAATTGCTCCCAAAACAAGCACGCTTAACCCACTGATTTCCCCAACCATGCAGCCAGCATTCCTTTCTTTCTTTCTTGTTTCTATTTCTCCCTCCCTTTCCTTTATTCCTTTCTCTTGCCGCTCCTGTTCATCTTCTTGAAGCAGCCACTTCTTCTCTCTCTCCTCTGTGTTTTCAGCGTAGTCTTTGCAAAAGCCATTGTCATGCATTTCCATCCCACTAAAGAAGTTAAATGCAGCAAGAAACTTCTCTAATCACTGCTATTAATCAACCCAACTCAGTTCATTGGCCATTGAAATGTCAGTTCTTTAGTTTTCAAAGCTGCTATCATCTTCTTCTACCTCGCGTACAGACCTTGGCAGCCAAAAATTGTAAAAGGTCAAGAGCCATTTTCCTCATTGTCTTCACTTGGAAACTGTCCCATTTAGTGCTAGCAATCAATTCACAATTGTTTCCTTTGCCATTTACTCATCAGTTTCCTTCTCTTACTATTTTCAAAACATGGATGTGGAAACTGAAGCACGGCGTCTTGAACTCTGTCAGTTTCATTCTTTGCCTAAGCTTAAAAGTGGAGCACGGTGACCAGATTACCTTCCTTTTCGTCTAGCCAAAATCTTGCTTCCTCCAGAGAAGTCTCTACGCTTGGTCGAAGCCGTGTCGTGCGCCGCCTGTGTACGTCGTTCGGACACCTTCGCAAAACTTCATGTCCGGTGAAAGTTTTCAAGTTTTGCTCATTTCATTTCCTATCCCCACATTCAAGCATGAAGCAACTCATCTACTTTTTTTTATTTTCTTGTGTAGCCAATCAGCGGAAATTGAGTTTTTCGCGACATCGGCCATTTTTGACTTCTGTCGTTGATTCGTCGTCCTCGGGTGAGCACTTTCTTGATTCCTTGTGCCAAGAGCATCACCTCCATTCCCTCATCGCAACCGATAGCTCAGCTCGCCCAATGGTTGACTGAGGAGCTTCATCACCATGCGCCACCACTACGCTGGTTGATGCCACCGCCGTCACAGCCGCGGGTCATCACCGGTGCTACCTCTGCCACCTGTGGGCTCGTAGATATCGTGGGGTTCCATTTTTGGTGGTTCATGGCCGCTTCCATTTCTTTCGTCAGCAATGCTGCCACCTTGGCCGTGAAGCTTTGGAACTTCTCTGTTCCTAGTTGTGCATGAACTCTATTAACTAGTTGTTCATTGAGTCTTTGACAGTGGAGTCCCTTAATCATACACCTATTATTCCTAGTAGTATTTTTCTTCTTGTGCCTCTTGCATGTAGGGCCAAGACACCTAACACTTTGTGCATTTCGTCCGAAGCAAAACATCCGATCCAAATAGTAGTTTCCGGATTTTCATAATTTTATGTGTTAACCAAACTTCCAGATGTTCATTCTCCCTCATACGAACTCCGAATCCGTTGATTCTTTTTCGTAAATTCATCTAAATTCACAATCTTCCTTCCAGTATATATTTTGCATTTTTGTGATTTTATTTGTTTTTATTTATTTTATCGTTTCGCGCGTAGAACCCGACGTCGCTGAAGACTTTTCCGAGCAGCAGCCCGAAGGTCCAAATTGCGTGCAAGAAGGCAAGTCTCCTTTGATCATCTTGTACCTAAGTTTACTAAAATCATTTTATTATTTTAAATTTACTTGCATTGCTATGTTACATAAAATGATAACTTCTGTCGTAAAGTTATTAGTTAATCCAAAAATTGTTATACCCTCCTTTGATGTTGATTACTTTGTACCTTTGTCACCCTAGGTTTTCCTTGTCTCAGTATTGAGATTATTATGCTATTTGTTAGTTTTAGAACGGTAGTAATTGCTTAGACAAGCTAATCGGTCACTAAAACCTTATGGGTGGGAATATTGTTATCAAATTTCTAAACAATCTTTTTTACCAAGTGTTGGCAATAGGTGTTGCCATTGGTTTATAAAATAAAATATTACCAAGTGTTGGCAATAGGTGTTGCCATTGGTTTATAAAATAAAATAAAATTGTGAAAATGATTTTTGACTTGGGCGGATGGTAAGATTGGATTGGTGCGGATTAGCACGAGATCTTGTAAAGTGTATGTTCTGCCCTAGTCGAGTAAGGACCGACACTTGTGATTGTCCAGACTGAGCACTACCGTACAACCACAAGTCTATATGGGTATGACCTAGCTGATTAACTTACGATAGTTTAGTTTTGGTACCACCAGTGGTTAGTGGGTGCTAGGGATTTACTAGTTTACTCACAGTGAGGGACAGGGATTTATTGTACTCATATGGCGCAAGAGGGGGCTTCTGACTGTGGTGGATTTAACCCTTCAGCGGTGAAACCTCAGCGACTGGTATGTAACTAGACTAGAGTGAGGTAAAGGCTTTGTGATATTTTATCTGGGTCTCATGTCAAAGAAAGCATGTTGACTATTAAGATAATTTATCCCTTGTGGGTAAAGCTGTACAAGCTCTGCAGAGCATAAAAACTATTCGAATAGCTATGCCCACGATCAAGGGCGGGCAAGAAATGCATTCACATGGTAGATCTTTGGTTTTTGGTTTCAAAGTAAAAATTTTGGGAACTCGGGAGTAGATGGAACTCTCAGGAGTGTGTGTCCTGGCGGATGGAGCCAGTGAGGGTGGATGGAACCCGTAATTTTAAACCTTGGCGGTTAGAGCCTGTTTACTAGTGTTGGTCGGAACCTTCACTAGAAAATTTATCTAGTTTCAGTATTGCAATTATTTTGTTAAACTGTTGCTTTTGAAATTATATAATGATATTTGAAATAAAATGCTGTTTTATGCAAAAGAACCATGAGAACCTTCCTTTGATAAGCCCTGCATCTATTGCATCTTTCCCAAGACTTGTGGAGTACTTTATGTACTCACATGCTACACTTTAAAACAACTCTCAGAGGAGGTCGAAGCTCAAGAGGCAGACTACGACTACTTCGTGGATGGATTCAATGAAGGCTATTCGATTTCTAGGCTGCGTTTCCCCAGTCAATTGCCTGTGGCGTATTGATGGGTCTTACTTAAGTTTCTTTTGTTTCCGCTGTAAATTTTTGTTTGGTGTGAGGTCTTGAAACCTCATATGTAATAAAAGACTTCGAGGTCTGTACTCTTTATTATTGTAATAAAGCGTTGTTGGCTATGTATCATTTCTGTTTAACTGTGTGCACTAGCTTTGATCTGGGACTAGTGCGGTATTACATAGAAGATTCTGGAGTTGCTGCTCTAGGGTCTTACAAAAAAATATATAACCCAAGTCCGATGCAGAGGTCTGTGGTGCCAGCGGCCTAGGGCAAGGGAGGGGCCTTGGCGACAGTTGGGAAAGCTCTAAGGTGTCGAGGAGGTGCTCCCACAACGAGGAATCGAAGGGAGAGGGGCAGGAGAGGGAGGGGCGATGGTGGTGGTGCGATTTGGTCGGAGACAGAGAAGACGATGTTCCAGTGTGCTCTGTTCATGGAAGGCCAATTAGTTCGGTGGAGTGGAAGAATATTTCTAGGAACATATCGTGGCACTAGTGGATTGGTGAGGGCTTTGCCAGTAAGATCTGAATGATGAACGGGGAAGGCGGTTGGTGCTCCGGCGCGTCTCGGGTGGGCTTCGGCTTGAGAAAGGTGGACGCAATGGGAAGGAAGGAAGGGGGTGCTCGAGCTCTATTCGGGGAGGAAGCGAAAGGGTAAGGTGGGGCAACGAAGAGCTCGGCTTCTTATAGCTGAAGGATGGAGGCATGGTGGGGGTGGACCGCTAGGCAAGGACCGGTGTGAGTCTCGGCGTAGGGCATGGAAGGCGAGGTGTGCACTATGTATAGAAGGAGGTCATGCAACAAGAGGATCAGTCACAGTGAGGCGGACTACCGGGCAAGGACCAGCGGCGTGGGGCTCGACGCAAGCTTGTTCTATCACCAGATGAAAGAAACAAAGAGGGAAGGGGAAGAGAGAAGGGAGGAAGAAAGAGAGAAAAGGGGAGTGGGGCCCAATGGTAAGAGAAAGAGAAGGAAAGGGACAAGCGGAATGCTAGCAATTTCTAAAATTCTTATTTTATGATCTAAAACTCAAAATTTGAGATTTAGGTTTGAATTTGAATTGAAATTTGAAATCTTGAGACAGTTTGATTGAAGGCAAAATTTGAATTTAAATTTATTTAATTTGATCTCCGGACGTGGTGATGAAGGTATCCCCATTACACATTCAATTTCTACTCCAAGTGTACATGACAAAGCTATGGATGAGGCTCCAAAAGGACCTATACAAGAGCAAGAGCTAAGCTACTTCAACAACAGGTGCTTTTGTTTCTTAGAGAGTCCCCTATTCCTTTAGATGAGAAATACTACCTCATACAAGTACATTGTGTATTCTCATATTTGAAGCAATGGAAGATCAAGGAGAGAAGGACCAATTGGCCACACATCAAGAGGAGTCCCATGCGCTAGTCAAGGGGAGGGAGCCGATGTCCTAATGTGGCCAAAAGGCCTTGGCCCATGCGGCCAAAGCGGGGAGGAAGGCCCCATGCGGCCAAACCCTAGGAGAATCATTACAACCGACCAAAGGAGAAATTCAAGCCCAACTAAGTGGAAGGAGTCCAACACACCTAGAGATGCAAGCCAAGCTTTGTACAGCCAGCCCATAGCCAAAAATAAGAGAAATGCAAATGTTTATACTTTTGTGAACTCAACCCAACCTGTAAAGATTGGGCCCATTAAGTCAATTAAGGCCTTAGGCCTCATGTGTGCGTGTGGGAACCCTAAGCCCATGTGTGGGGCATGGGGGCCCAAGTGGTCTGCACAAGTGGGGTGCACACCCCCTATAGGCAGTCACCACCCCCTCGAAGGGTTAGACCACCTTTTGAGAAATCAATTTACTATTGTTCAAGTTATGTGTTCTTCCTTGCTACCCAATTCCATGGAGAATTAGGGAGTGTTCCTCAATCAAGATCGTTTAGCCTTTCCGCTAAAAATTGGATGCACGATAGATCTTCGCTTAGTGGTCGGTGAAATCAATGTGAGTGTATTTGGGTGAATTAAAGAGTGTTCGTCATTCCAATCCAAACGTCGAGAAGATCGAGCGACCCCATATCACATGGGTCTTTCAAAATAAGATTTTTAGTTCCCAAATATGATCAATTAAAGTTTGACATATTTGATTTCTAGACTTTAAATTTTGTTATTATTATTTTAAATTACTTGGCAAAATCCAAATCAAAATTCTCAAATATTTTGAATAACACCAAAAGAATTAAAAGTTTTAAAATTTTCATATTTTCATCATTCCAATAATGTGGGATGTTACAGTTTTTAACCGATTTTATTGTGGAATCGGTTCTAGTGAGGAGTGTGGGAAGTAAGTAACAGAGAGGGGGTTCGAGCATGGGGACAGACAGGGGAAGGGAATTGGTTTGGGACAGGAGGGATTGGGAAGGAGGAAAGACGGTATAGAATAGTCTTGTCCTATATATATATATATATTATGAATTTAAATTTAATTTTGATTTAAATACATATATCACAAATTTAATTATATTTTCTAATTTTAACTTATATATTCTAGATTAAATATCAAATGCCTTACCTATTTGAATTCAAATTCATAATATTTCAGATTTTCCTAACATAACTCACTTTTTTGTAACATCCCCAGTTTCCAAAAAATAATTTAAATAAAGTTAAAACCACATTTCTGTGTTTTGGTGTATTTTCAAAAAAATTGGAAAATTATGAAATGCTCTTCCTATTTTTTGCAGCCAAAATTAAATTTTCTAAAATATTTTCTACGTGTTAAAAACATGGAAGTATTTTATTTAATTTCTTCATAATCCAAAGTGCATATTAAAAAATGTTCAATAATTTCAAGCTCAGTTTGTTAATTTTTTGAGCTCAAGTGCTTTTTCTGGGATTAAACCAAATAAAAATCAATTGAAAAATTCTAAAACTTTTTGGGCCAAAACTCAGCTAAAGCCGAACGCTGTTCTCCAAAATGTGGCCCATCTCAGCCCATACCATTGCCATCCTGAGCCACCTTCCTCTTCCGCTTCTTCCTCAAGGAAATATATTTGCCTGGGGCTCCTTTAGTCCTTTTCCCCTTCTCTGACTGACACCACAGCAATCGGCGAGAGTCTTGAGTGCACTGTAGCGCTACAGACGATAGGAATTAATGTCTATCTTCTCAACGAAGGATTAATGATATTTATATGTGATCCTTATTACCAATGTAAGAACTAGCACCCTATAATTTACTAAATCACATCGTATTGATCTTCACCGGCCATCAAGTAAAGATCTATTGATCTATTAATTTTCAGTGAAAAGATAGAATGATCTTTGAAAGATGCAATGCCTAATTTCTCTCTAGTTGTGGCAACGCTAATCAGTCTAGGAAGAAACAAGCGTGTAACGCTACGTAGATGCTTAAGGAATCTATTTTCTGAATTATATGTGGTCAGAGCTCTAAGGCTGCAAATACAAGAAAGATATAGGCCAACTTGGCCATCTCAAACATGGGCTCGAACTCGTATAGATTCGGTTCCCCTCCAAAAACTACGTACGACTAAAACTTTGTATGATCGGACTCAATTTGCAAAAACCAGAATAAAAACCGACCCTAAGTAGGTTGGGCCAAAACGAAAGAGCACGCAGGCTCATATCCTCCACGCATGCAGATCGCCTCCTTTGATTCGGAATTAATTACTCCATGCGATTTGATGAGTTGGCCGCTTAAAAGCGCTATTTCTTCCTTTATTCTGAACATGTCTTTCCACCTCACGCACGCATGCTTCCTTTTTCTCTTCCACATGCAAGCAACTTTCCTTTCTTTGCTCGGTAGAGGGGCGAAGCCACCGAGTGGATTTTGTAAGGCTCGAACCTACCCTCCTGCCCCAAACATCCACCCTAAGCAGAGCTAGTCTAGCCCAGGCGCCCAGCGAAGGTACGGGCTTGGAGTCTACATTCATCCATACATCCGAGAGAGCGAGAGACGATGCAGCCAGCTAGCCACCATAGACGCACACGGCACACGTACATGAAAGAGTGAGAGACGAGGGGCAGCACACGCACCTAGGGCTAGCGGCGCTGCGACCGAGCAGATCCAGCCCATCCGGGGCTCTGGGTGGGCAGGAGGTGGACTAGCCGGCAGGGAGCAGAGCATAGTCGAGCAGCAGCCAGCAGATCCAGGCGGCACCGCACAAATATGGGCGGGCAGCCATTGATGCGCTGAACTCCGGGCTCTGGCGGTCTGGCCTCCGGGTGGGCTCTGGACTGCCGGCAAGTGGGCGCCTCCTGTGTCGAAGCATGAAGAGGGGAAAGGGGACAGGGGAGGCTCCAAGGCTAGGAGTGGGGAGCTGCTGCTGGGGAGGTGTCGGCGTGGCGCATCTGAGGCTAGGAGGAAGCGAGAAGCAAACAAGACAATAAGTGGTTGGCTTGCCGATTGGCGATTGGATAATTTGGATTGGAAGTTTTGGTTGTTGGATTGGAGACTGACGACCGAGCTAGTCAGCCAGAAGTACTCTAGACTCCAGAGGGCCAGTCCAGAGGGTAAAACTTCTGTAATTTCTTTATAGTTTATTGTTGACATTAAGCAGCCTAAATTCTTAGAGTTAGATTGTTAGAGATTATATGTATCAATGTATGTTGTATCATTGCCATTGACTAACTTAAATTACTAGAGATTAAAATTTATGTGTTTCTATTAGAATTGATGTGTCACATTTTATTGATAGATTTGTTGTAATGGAGAAACAAACTTTGTGTAACTATTTTGTAAGCAATTTTAGTAATACTATCCCAACCAATGAGAACTCAACCAAAGAAGGTTCGAATAGAATTTAATCCTAGTGACATTATTGCCGATCCAGCGTGTCACATACCAATAGAGGATTATGCAAATAAAATTAGAAATCAAGTAAGAAGGACATATTTATTGAATAGTCTAACTTAAGCAATTGGGTATAGCTTTCCAAAGATATTAGATGGTAAAATATCACATCCTTTCAAGAATCATGGTATATAAGTTTGATTGGTTGGGATATAGTATAGAAAAAACATCACTTTTTGTTTCTATTGTTTTCTTTTCAAGAAATTGGCACAACCCAACACATTTGGGAGTGATGTATTTACAAAAGTTGGATACTCACATTGGAAGATGGCTATAGATGATTTTAATAAACTAATCATTTACAATTAGTTATTGTATCACTAATTTTACTATTTTTCATATGTAGATAACTGATCTCTACTCATTGGGAGCATATTTATATATTTTCGGGATGTACTTTCTATTACTGTGATACTTTATTGTATTTATCTCTTTTTTGCTTTGTTTCTCTTGTATTAATATATAAATTTGGATTACGTAAGAGTAAAATACTATATTTATAATAATTTAGTTTAGCACATTAGTCTATACTCGATTTTATTCGTAACTTCACCAATGGTTACGCATCCTTTCTTTCCTTGCGTCTGGGCCCGCACGTAATTAGTTCCTTTTGTCTCGGCCCGTATGCATACATGCGCAGGACATGCACTTTTTTCCTTCGGCTGCAATATGCACCTTCCATATTTCACCATTCGGCCATCCTCAACGCATGCATGCATCTTCCTATTTAATTCCCACGCATGCATTCCTTTTATGCGCTGCTCTCTTTCCTTTCCTTTAATCCCGCATGTATGGAGCCACGCATGCATATTCATACACCTTCCTTTCTTGTTAATTGGCCGAATTAATTCCATGAGCAGCAACTAATTTCTTTCTTTTCTCGGCTAAATGTGCATGCAGTCTTCTCTTCATGCCTATGCAGCATGCATACACTCCTTGGCGTAGCACCGTATGAATTCTTGTTCCAAGTGGCGCCCTAAAATTACACAAAACATCCTTGTGAGGTAGTAAACGATTCTCATATAAATAAAAATTAAATTCACTTAGAAGCGAGTTTACCTGTTGATATTTAATGTGGGTCAATAATTTTTTTCAGTCAAATAATTTATTTAACTAAAAAGTGCTAAGCATATCTATATCCATATCATCATCTCTTTCTTAAAAAAAGGCGACCTCAGATTTTGATAACCTAAAAATGTACTAAACATAGAAAATAACTTATACGCCTGGTATATGTATTTGTTATCAACACTCCTCCCGTTTAGCATATTATGATTTTGTGAAAGTGTACTACAGAAAGAGAATATCTCCGCCAGGCCACAAAATCTCGAGGAAGATAGCGCCCCATCTCTCTGTGAAAGCCCTATTGGAGCACGTATTTTCCCTCTTCTCAACACGTTGCTTCCATTTTGACCTATGGCAGTGCTTCTCTCCCACCAAACCGGTTGGAACATGCCGTCGTCTCTATCTCCGGTACACGCGCTCACTTCCTTGGTCCAGTGAGCTCTCTACTTTCTGTTCACGTTGCCTTGTGACAGATGATCACCTCTCTCAAACCTGTCATTCAATTTGTTGCCTACAGTAGTGAATCGCTGATCCTGGACTTGTTGGAATTAATCTAGTCTTGATTAATTTGAGTTGGATTAACTTGGTAGTAGAATCAAACCAGGAGTTTGAGTAGAATCAGTTTTGATATCTTACGACAATGAGAAGTTGAGTCCGAGTCCATATTGTAATAATAGATGTTTTCTATAATCTTGAAAATAAATAGAGGGGAGCCTACCCCAGAAAAGGTGCAGCAATTGGAAGCACCACAAAACGATCTTGTTTATTAAAATTCTCATACGACATCGTAACACCGCCATCGTATTCAAGAACAGAGGAATTGCATGCACGGCACTCGAAGGATCGTGAAGAGCTACGACTACCTGAGCTCGTAATCGTGAAGAGCTACGACTACTTAAGCTCGTAATCGTGAAGAGCTACGACTACCCAAGCTCACAATCGTAGAGAGCTATGACTATCTGAGCAAGTCGATAGATCGACTTCGAGCGCGAAGTCGAAAGAAGATCGGATGGAGTCCGAGTAGCAAGTCGAAAAGAAGATCGAATGGCGTCCGAGTAGCCACTGAGATCGGGAAGATCAAGTGGTTACAAAATCTATGGTGTTCGAGTAAGCAGTGGTGAATCTACGGTGTTCAAGTGAACCCGAGGAGTTAAAGAATATCTAGCGGCCTACGAGTAGTCTTAAGAACCATCAACGGCGTTCGAGAGGTACTGAAAGGGCTGAAGTTTTAAAGAAGTCGGAGACTTGAGAGAAGCGGTTAGAGATCCTGCGGACCTGGTCGGAGCCTCACGTGGTCGTATTCTACGACTAGGGAGGCTTCATCCCAACAGTGGTATCAGAGCCAATCTAAGCTACTCGTGATCTTCGGCATTAGCGCTCACTGTCCATCAGGCTACAAGGGATGGCAGCGGAGTGCCGCACCAAATCCCGATGTTGACAACAACCAATTATACCACTTAGGCAATCAAGATGGAGGCGATCATGGATGCACAAGGAGTTTAGGAGGCAATATAACCTACGATCGGGGTGGTCGTAAACGAGAGGAAGAATAAAGCGGCACGCGTGTTCCTCTTCCAAGCCGTCTCGGAAGATGTCCTTCGCAGATCGCGAAGAAGAAGTCGGCCAAGGAGAGATGAGATGGTTTGAAGATTCGATATCTCAGTGCAGATTGAGTGAAGAAGGCCCAGTTGCAAACACTCAAAAGTGAATTCGATTCGCATGCAAGAAAGAGAGTCGATCGATGAATACGCGGGGAAATTGAGTGCTATGGCAGCAAAATACAGTGCTCTTTGAGCCACATTGGAGGATGTCGTGTTAGTAAAGAAGCTTCTGGACTCGGTGCCAGATAAGTATCTACAATTGGTGGCATCGATCGAGCAATACTCAGATCTTGAGATGATGCAGTTTGAAGAAGCAATTGGACGGCTCAAAGCTTATGAAGAAAGACTCAACCGGCAATTGAATAACAACAATGCAGGAGGTCAATTGATGTTCTGCCAAACTGAGTGGAAATCACGACAAGGTTTCAATTCCAAGCAGTCGGCCTACACTTCTAGAGGAAGAGCAGATAGCTCCGAAGGAGGAAACACCCATAGTCAAGGAAGTAGCTTTTGAGGACGAGGAAGTGACTTTTGAGGACAAGAAAGAGGTCAGTGGAGAGGCCATGGACGAGGCAGGATTGGCCGGGGTGGCACAACCATGACTCGTCAAGGAGAGGGAGTTACCCATTGGTCTGAGATGGGCCACAACAAGACTCATATTAAGTGTTTCAACTGTAGCCAGCATAGGCACTATGACTCAGAGTGCAAAGGCAAGCAGCAAGGAGAGGAGGTGTATTGCTAAGACTCAAGATGAGCCAATATTGATGCTGACAACAGTTGAAGACACTCAGAAGATAGTCTTACTGCACGAGGAGAAGGTCTTACCGATATTATGGACTGGTAGGGATTTTCAGACTACCTCCGATTTGTGGTACTTCGACAATGGGGCAAGTAATCATATGACCGGAGACAAAGGAAAGTTTTATGAACTCGATGAATCAGTTCAAGGCAATGTCAAGTTTGGAGATGGCTCTACTGTTCAGATCAAAGGAAAATGCTCAGTTCTTTTAATTTTAAAGAAGGTGAACAGAGATTGTTGACAGAGGTATATTATATACCAAATCTGTGTAGTAACATCTTGAGTATTGGTCAGCTAATGGAGACAGGGAGCAAGGGGGCTATATATGACACGTTTATGTGGTTGTATTATCGGTGCAACAAACTCTTGATGAAGGTCGAACGCACTCGAAATCAACTTTATAAGGTTTTGTTGGAAACCAGTGAGCTGTATGTTTACTAGTAAGTATGGAGGATGTAACATTCCAAAAATACAGGATTATTATTTTTGCAACATAATGAAAATATTTTATCGATCTTCTATGCATTTCAAAAATTTCGTTCACTTGAGTTCTTGATTTGAAATTTCTAGCGGCAAAAATTTAATTAAGAAGAGCAAAACCTCAAAAATCAAGAAAACAAGTTTCCGAAGTCAAAATCGAGCTCCCTTAAATTCTAAATTCAATTTTCAGGAACTGAAAAAAATTTAAACCTCAAGGTTCCTGCTAAAATCCAATTCCCATTTGGTTATATTAAAGATTTTTCTTACCAAATGATTTGGGCAAAGAAAATAAAATTTGTAAGATCCCCCAAAATCGGAAAACCCTTTTCTTTCCCGGCCTCCGGCCCACTCGGCCCACCCCAATCTCCCCGGCCTCCTCTTTTTCCCCAGCACTTCCTCTTCTCCTCCTTTCTTCCTCCCCATTCCGACAGTCACCGCCGCCAACCTGTTCAGCCGCCTTTGCCCCTTTCTTTTCCTCCTCTGTTGGCTCCCGATTCGCCTGGCCTTTCCACCTTGGCCTCAGCCCAACGCCCCCTGCTCCTCCCTCACCGCCACCGATGGTGAAGCCAGAATGAAATTAAGAAATGAACTATTCTGATTTAAACTAAGTTGATATAAATTTAATCTTTTATTCGCATGGAATTTCAAATGTACATAAAAATTACATAATTGGATAGAGACAAATAATAAAAAAACAGATAAATACAAAGTAGATATCTCGATAATAGAAAGTGCATATCCAAAAATATATAATTATTCTGACGTAAGTGTAGAGTAATGATAAGTCACATATGTATGAAATACATCAAAATTAGTGATATAATAGAAAATTATGAACGTCAATAAAAATTTAGATCATATGAAATATACGAAATTAAGTTAATTTGAATCACGAGACAAATTTAAATCACGTGGTAAATGCATTCTATCAAGACAAAGCTATAAAAATTACAATGATAAAGACTAAACTATCTATATACATGAATACATCTATAATGAATTATACATCTAAAATGAATTAATTATAAAAACTAAACTATCTATATACATTGAATCTAAAATCTAAATCAGAAATACTAAATTAATAAAAAGAATATAAGAATTATTACTTACAGATTATTACTAAAAAAATTATTGCATCACAAATCACGGCTCACCGCCCTTCCCTATTTCACGACGCCTGGCCGATTCCACTCACGGTGACGGCTCACCGCCTCCCTATTTCAATCCAGCGCCGAGCTCCCGGCCCCTATTTCTCTCGCCTCGCCGGCTATCCGCAGCTCCGCTCCCACCTCGAGTCGGCGCCTCCCCTCCCGCCGCTCCCGCGGCGCGCTCTCCCTCCGCTCCCCGCGACGGCGCCTCCCTCCTCCGCCCGCCTCGGTGCCTCCCTCCGCTCCACCGCTCGGCCTCGCTCCCGCCTCCCCTCTCCGCCCGCTCCCGCCTCGGCCTCCGCCCTCCGCTCCGCGCCTCTCCCTCCGCTCCGCTCCCGGATCCCGCCTCCCCCCGCTCCGGCGCTCCCTCTCTCGCCTCGCCTCCCGCTGCTCCCTAACCGGCGTCGCCGCCAGCGCTCAGATCCGGCGACCGGCCAGTCCGCTCCCTCGCCTCGGCCTCCTCACTGTCGCCGCCAGATCCGACCCTTCTGCGGCTCTACTACTCTGTGCGCGATAGGTCTCCCCAGCACCCCCTTTCAGTTGCCTTTGTGTGAATTGAGATTGCTATGTGCTAGGTTTGTGATTTGTGAGTTTGTTGTGTTTTGGTGGGCTTTGTTGGGCCTAAAGCCAGTGGGCTTAGTAACTGGAGGCCAGTGCATGGATTGAGGAGCGGCCATGAGCTTGAAAGGGTGGTCCGGGAGCTTCCTCTCTCCCAGCAAGCAAGACGAGATGAGATCACCACTTCTCTGTAATGGACTTTCTTGAGCCGGGGGAGAGGGGGGTTTCCTACCGGGGGGAGGTGAGGCTTGAGCCCCACTAAGCCTCACCCTTGGCTTCGCCCCTGCCGCCAGCCGCTCCGGCCCAGCACCCCCTCTATTGCCAATGACGCTCCCAGCTGAGGCCGCCCTGGAGCCCGCAGATCTGGCCGTACCACGAGCACCGGCCTCGCCCACGGTTTTGAGCACCCCGGTTTCCCTCGTCACATCCTAGCCTGCGCCTAGCACCACCACTCCACCGGCCTATCGCCATAGCTCCTCCTCCGCCTTCAATGCCACGCAGACTTCCACCCATCGCCTGCGCCTGTGTCTCCCCTCGGTGCTGGCCCAATACCGGCGTCGCATCCGAGCCCTGCGCTTAGCGCTCCGCCTTTACTCCTCGCTTCATTACCGCACATCGTGTCGCCGAACTGCCGTCACCTCCACCGGCCTGCGTCGCACTCTACAGCTGCGCCCCTATCCCTCCGCTAGCCCGGCCATGCGCGTTCAATGCTACCGTTACTTCCCCGCGTGTGCTCTTCAATTTGTCCAACTACCACGGCCTCCCCTTGCCCTTAAAACAGCTTCCCGAGCTATCCCATTGCTCATCCCCCTTTGTTCCTCCCCTTTTATTCCCCAGGCTAGGCTGGCATGAGAGAACCGAGAGCCCCGCTGTGAGCTGCTCGCTGAGCCCGCCATTCCGCCGAACTCCATACCAATCGGACCACATTGTGAGCTTTCCACACTCCTTAATTGCAAAAACCCCACCGTCCATTGAGTTCTTCAGCCAGAGTTCACCGCGCCTACCTTCTTCTCCCAATCCGGCCGCCGTCACCCCTTTTCATCTATGATCGACTACGGCGTGATTTCCTGTACCTGGAGTAGCTCCTCACCGCCCTGAAGCCTCTCTGACCGACGGCCGGTGTGCTCCGCCCGCCGGCACGACATCTCCGTGTGAACCTCCCCGCACCGCCCGTGGCATCCGATGCCAGCCCGTCTCCGTAACTCTTCGGTCAAACCGCCGCCACTGGTGAGTCTCCGGTGACCTCCCGATGCTCATGCTCACCCTATTTCGCTCCCTCTTTCCCCAGGCCGTTGGCGCCTCTGCGACCCCTTGCTCCGGCCGACAAAAGCCACCCCTCGTGTCGCTTTTACTCCAACAGGAGCAATGCTGCCACCGCCTTAAGATTCCTGGACCTCCTGGAACTCCGTGTTGGCTGCCGCTGGCACCTCCCCATCAGACCTTGCCGGCGAGCCCTGCCGCTCAGAGCGCCTCCAGCCTCCCCTGCTGATTTCCCCAACCGAGCGCCCCACTCCTTCTTTCCCCTTCCTTTTGCCCCTCCCTCTCGGTCAGATCATGACAGGTGGGCCCCGACAACAGGACCTAAACTCCTGCATATGTCTTAATACCTTTTGCTGAGAGATGAATTCATATTACCTATATGTGTATATGTATACATATATCTTTTCACCCTCAAATTTGAAAAACAAATGTGTACATTGTAAATATTTACAAGAATCGAAAAATATTTATGGACTCGTGAGAAGAGAATGATCAATAAAATAACAGCTAAGAACTTGTAGTATCTTTATCTTGAATTAATGAAAGCGAGAATTTTATGTAAAATTTGAGACCCGAAGCTTTATAAAGATATCACCACTACTTCTAAAACAATCTAATGCTAAGATCAATGCCTATCAGAAGCTCAAATGATCTGCTTGACATCTATTGTATCTTTACCCTGGATCCCTAATCCACTAATGCAAACCAAGTCCATTAGTTTAAACTAACTTTTGGACACATAAAGTATCAATAACATTCATCAATAAAATAAAATAAAACTCTCTTCCATTTAAATATTTAAAATAATATCCTCCATCTGTAAAATGCAGCAATTCAAATCTCTTTTTGGGATTAAGACACTCTTAAACCAAAGAATCATTACTCTCTACCCAAATAACTAGCTTTGGGATAACTTTTATTCTACATCTAAACCTTGCAAGGAAGAAGCATACAATAATAACCCTTGACCAAATAACCCTTTTAACTAAAGATATGGCTAAAACACAACTTTGAATCCAAAGTAATTATCCGATCATCATCTAATGTTAGGAATGATCAATTATGTGCAATCCTATCAACCAGAACCCTGTTAATTCATAACTCATATTTTCAATTAGTCGCAACCATCAGTCAATATTATCAAGTCCCTCAAATCATCCAAATGATTAATTTATTCCAAATCATAAGGAGATAAAATGACTAACTCCATATTAAAAATAAAATTTCTAAAATTCACAGGTCCAAGTACATGGCAGTTTTATCTTTCGGGTACTCTCTTTGAACTACCCGTAAATCCTGCCTAGCTCTTGGAACTTCCTTAATAAATATAAAATAACATAAAGGGGATTATAAATGAAAAGATTAGGCCTTATCACTCTCTAATCGGCTTTGCAAAACTTCTGTCACCTCAGAAGCATCCTATACATGTTTGTTTATCCTTCTCCTTCTTATCACTAAAATTTTCCCTCACGGTAAAGCTGTCCAGTCAGCTCCTTTCTCCACTCAAATCCATCTCCCTCTCTACTCTCAATTCATAAGTAGCATCAAATGAGTTCAATTAATTTAAACTAGACTTTTGCCGCTATTGGATTTATTTGGTTTTCCCTTTTGTTGTTGCGTATTAGAAGCTACAGTCAGAAGACGACGAGCTCAAGCGAGTTCAAATTACGGTGAAGGGAGAGTACAAGATTTGCTGCGACTGATTGGTTAAGCGGGCTTTTGAAATAAATCAAGGCCGCGGTAAATAAGCAAGGCAAGTCATCACTTTGATTATGTTGATCCTACAGTTTATGTAAATTATGTTCTTTCAATTTATCAAAATGCATGCTTATTTTGTTATGCAAATCTATGTCAATTGTAAGGTAGATATTGCCCTCTTATGATACCAGTATTAATATGACACCCTTCACCACTTGGTTCACCTAATTCCTTGTCGCCCTAGATATAATTGTTATCTTTAGCTAAGTCTTACTAAATGTAAAGCAAGTCTAAAGCCAGGGCATTCAATTGTCCAGCTCATTACTCTTCAATCATGTGAAATTGTTTTGGGCAGTCATTGGACGTAGATGACTGATAATTTGTTACAACTTATCTTTTCAAAACCCCAAAACCTGCTTTACCTGTCTGGGCGGTTGGTAAGAGTGGTTGGGGTTGGATTGTGGTATGCGCCGCCTAGACGAATTAAGGACTTAATCTTGTATGACCTCTCCATGTAAAACAGTACAAACCACAAGCTAGCAAAGTGTAGGCATGACTAAATAATTTGCACTCGCCAGTAAAGGAATGCACTTCGGACGAACTCACGATTTTCATCCTGGACGCAAACCGTTTTGGATGTAGTCGTGTTGCTGGATATAGGCTGGCGCAAGAGGGGGTCTAGCTGGGGCCCAAAGGGCTTTGCTATAGACGAAACCTTAGCGAGTGCAATTCTTTACTAGATGCATTGTAAAGGTCATGTGATAATTCGGTTGTCCAAGAAAACATGTGGAATATAACAATTGGGTTATCTCTTGTGGGTACAGTTGTACAAACTCTGCAGAGTCTAACAAACTATTCGAATAGTGGTGCTCACGGTCAAGAGAGGACATAGGAACATCCTCGAGTTAGTTCTATTTCAAAAACCTTATTCGGCGGGATAAAAACTAAGTAGAGGAAAGTACTCTACTTTGTTGGATTTTTTCTAGAGGGACGTACTCTAGCGATGTCTAATTAGGGTGGATGTAACCCAGTAAACAAAACTAACATTAGCAGAGGTAACCATGCACCTCAACAGGTGGATGTAACCTGAGCTACTATTATTATTGCATTCTCTCTTTATGACTACATTTTGGTTAAAATGGCTAAGTCACAGGAATTTTATATATGATAATTGAAAATGTTGCTTTAGCAAATAAAATGACCTCAAGCCTTCCTTTCACAGCCTTGCATATAATAGTTACTAGTGTTGCATTCTGTGTGGCGGCTTGCTGAGTACGTTTGTGCTCACTCTTACTTAATTACCATCCTCCAGACATCAGTCAAACAGGAACAAGGAGAAGAGACCCTACACTGATCCCAAAGGGTCGATAGAGCTGGTATCCATGAAGGTCAAGAACTAGGTTGCGAAACTCCAGTTGACTACCTGTGGGCAAGTCCTGAGGGTCCCAGTTATGTGAAGGTTTTATGCTGCTGTATTCTTTGTTTTCGGCCCAATCGGCCCATGTGTAAGTTATTTCTGTATATTGTACGCTTCCGCATAATATATGTTTTTGATATACAGTGATGTATTTGTGAGCACTAGCTACTGATCCAGAGAATAGTGCAGAAATCACAGAGAAATTTGGAATGAATAATTCTGGTTCCGACAGAGGATAAGGCATGGCTGTGGCATGCAAGATTGGGACACATCAACTTTCAATCCATCAGGTCAATGGGAGAAAAGCCAATGGTTGTTGGATTGCCAAGGATAAGTCATCCCACTCAAATCTACGAAGGTTGCTTGCTCACAAAATAGGCACAGCTCCCGTTCCCAAATATGGTTGCGTATCGAGCCAAACAACGTTAGAACTCGTTCATGCAGATCTATGCAGACCGATCACCCCATCGACTGTTGCTGGGAACAACTATTTCCTTTTAATTGTCGATGAATACAATCAGATGATGTGGGTACAAATGCTCAAGGAGAAGAGCAAAGCATTTGAGGAATTCAGGAACTTCAAAGCTATCATAGAGATAGAGACTGGATGTAAACTAAAGAACCTGAGGACAGATGGGGGGAGAGTTTCTTTCAAATGCGTTCAAAACTATCTATGAGAATGAAGGAATTCAGAGGCATCTGACTGCACCATATACACCTCAACAAAACAGTGTTGTTGAATGACGGAATAGGATTGTGGTTACAATGGCAAGAATTCTACTAAAGAGTATGAAGATGCCTGGAAGATTTTGGGGAGAAACAGCACGACATGCGGTTTACATTCTAAATTGAGTAACCACCAAAGCACTACTTGATACTACACCTTATGAGATTTGGACAGGAAGAAGACCAAGGCTGGATCATCTGAGAGTGTTCGGTTGTAAGGTTCACATGAAGATTCCATCTGTTTACACTCAAAAACTGGATGACAGAAGTATGCCAGTGGTCTATCTTGGTGTCGAGGAAGGGAGCAAGGCACATAGACTTGTCGATCCAAGTCGGAACAAGCTCCACATAAGTCAGGATGTGACATTGAAGAGAATAGTAGTTGGGATTGGAAGGAAGGCACAGAAGTAAACAGTAACAATTGGAGTGGGTTTACTATAGCCGAACTAGCAACAAAAGTGTTAACAGAAGTCAGAGAACACCCCATCACTTCTACAGAAGTCGTACTTTCCACTCTTGTCGACCAGGAGGGTCTAGAACAAAGTGACGAGTCCAACTCAGAACCAGATGGTTCAGAAGAGTCACCAGAGGAGAAACCTCTGAAGTATCGGTCAATTTCTGAAATATATGAAGCAACAGAACCTATGAGTTTTCCATTGGAATAATTGCTGCAAATTAAAATAGAAGAACCAAGGAGCTTCTCAAAAGTAGTAAAAGAGAAGCATTGGGTTGATGTGATGAATCCAGAAATTAACTCGATTGAAACCAACAAGACATGGGAGTTAATTGAATTGCCGAGAGGACAAAGACCAATCGGTCTGAAGTGGGTCTACAAGGTGAAGAGGGATTCGAAAGGGAAGATCGTAAAATATAAAGCCAGACTTGTTGCAAAAGGTTATGTACAAAAGTAAGGAATAGATTTCGAAGAAGTCTTTGCTCCGATAGCAAGAATTGAGACTGTGAGGTTATTACTTGCACTACCTGCTCAAAATGAGTGGCAAGTACACCATATGGATGTCAAGATGGCTTTCTTGAATGGAGAATTACAAGAGGAAGTATATGTCACCTAGCCAGAAGGGTATGAGGTGAAGAATGAAGAGTACAAGGTGTATAGACTTCATAAAGCTTTGTATGGGCTTCGACAAGCTCCTCATGCATGGTATTAGTATTTGGACCAAAATCTAAAACAGATTGGTTTCACAAAATATCCTTAAGAACGTGCCATGTATATAACAAAGGATGAATCCGACATCTTGATCATTGGAGTGTATGTCGATGATCTCATCATAACCAGTTTGAAGGCCGAAGGCATACAAGACTTCAAACAGTAGATGATGAGGGAGTTTGAGATGACAGACCTTGGATTGCTCACCTATTACTTTGGCATAGAGGTCGAGCAAAGGAAGGATCGAATCATTCTCAGACAATCTGGCTATGCAAAGAAAATTCTTCAACAGTTTGGTATGGAGGACTACAATCCATGCAAAAGTCCAATGGAATCGAAGCTACAACTGGGTAAAGATCCTGAAGGAGAATTGGTGAATCCGACCGAGTATCAACAAATTATTGGAAGTCTAAGGTACTTGTTACACACTCGACCAGATTCTGCATATGCGGTTGGATTAGTGAGCAGATACATGCAAAGACCAACACTAATTCACCAGAAGGTAGTAAAACAAATATTGCGGTATCTAAAGGGTACAATCGAATTTGGTCTTGAATACTCGAGTGGTGGAGAAGGAAAGCTGATAGGGTTCACAGACAGTAGTCTAGCTGACAACATAATAGATCGAAGAAGCACCAGTGGTATGGTGTTCTATCTTAATAATTCTGCAATTTCATGGACGTCATAGAAGCAGAAGAGTGTTGCTTTGTTGTCGTGTGAAGCAGAGTTCATGGCAGCAACGACAGCTGCGTGTCAAGCAATGTGGTTGAGAAGATTGTTGGGTGAGATCACAGGACATTTTTCAGGAAAAGTTATGTTATATGTTGACAACAAATCAGCAATTGCATTGATAAAAAATCCAGTGTTTCACGGGAGGAGTAAACACATCAACACAAGATTTCACTTCATTTGTGAATGCGTTGAAAGAGGAGAAATTGAAATCAAGCATGTTCCGAGAAGTCAACAGCGTGCAGACATTCTCACGAAGTCTCTAGCTAAGCAGAGGATTTTAGAGATGAGGACATTAGTTGGCATCAGGGACTTGGTTGAAAAATCAAGCCTAGATTAAGGGGAAGTATGTTGGAATTAATCTAGTCTTGATTAGTTCAAGTCGGATTAACTCGGTAGTAGAATCGAATCAGGATTTTGAGTAGAATCAGTTTCGGTGTCTTACGACAATGAGAAGTTAAATTCGAGTCCATATTGTAATAATAGATGTTCTCTATATCTTGAATATAAATAGAGGAGAGCCTATCCCAGAAAAGGTGCGGCGATTGGAAACACCACAAAATGATCTTGTTTATCGAAGTTCTCATACGACATCGTAACACCATCGTCGTATTTGAGAACAGAGGAGTTGCGTGCAAAGCACTCGAAGGATTGTGAAGAGCTACGACTACCTGAGCTCATAATCGTGAAGAGCTACAACTACCTGAGCTCACAATCATGAAGAGCTACGACTACCTGAGCTCATAATCGTGAAGAGCTACGACTACCTGAGCTCGTAATCGTGAAGAGCTACGACTACCTGAGCTCGTAATCGTGAAGAGCTACAACTGCCTGAGCTCACAATCGTGGAGAGCTACGACTATTTGAGCAAGTCAATAGATCAACTTCAAGCGCAAAGTCAAAAAGAAGATCAGATGGAGTCTGAGTAGCAAGTCAAAAAAAAAAGATCGACAGCGTCTGAGTAGCCACTGAGATCAGGAAGATCAAGTGGTTACAAAATTACAGTGTTCGAGTAAGCAGTGGTGAATCTACGGTGTTCAAGTGAACCCGAGGAGTTAAAGAACATCTAACGGCCTACAAGTAGTCTAAAGAACCATCAACGGCATTTGAGAGGTACTGAAAGGGCTGAAGCTTTGAAGAGGTCAGAGACTCGAGAGAAGCGGTCAGAGATCCTACGGACCTGGTCGGAGCCTCACGTGGTCGTATTCTACGATTAGGGAGGATTCGTCCCAATAGGACTGTCTTCCTCTGCTCCAGCCAAACTTCACCGCTGTGTCATCTCTTCCCCTTTGGTGGGTCCCTGTTCGATTTGTTGTGTTTATACCATCTCCAGTTAATGAGGAATCTAATCCACAACTTCTTATAGCCTTCTCTTCACCATAGCCCACCCCTATCGTGAAGCCCGTCGCCACCGTCCTTGTTCATTGTCGTTCAGTCACCTTGATCCTTTTTTGACATCGCCGACACCACTGTTGTGCTCATGGTAAGCTGCTAATGCTGAGCACCCCTTGTCCTTTGCCCGGGAGAGCCATTTTTGCTGTCGTCACCATCGCCATCTATGGCACCATCGTGGAAGTCATTGTCATCGCTGCTCCGGTGACTATTGGTCCCCAAGCCACACCTCTTCACATCGTAACTACTTCTAGGAACCTTTTCCCGTGCCTCAACTGCTGCATCTTGCTCTCTCACCCATTTCTCCGTGGCCCTGCCCCGCGCTGCCACCAAACCTCATCGCCGATGACCTATAGGGCCTTTCCTACGAAGCTGTCACCTCAGCAATCTCCGCCAGGCTTCCCTCTTTCCATTCACGTCACAGCGCTTCACATCACACTACTCCCAAAGACTTTTTCCCATGTCTCCGTGGCCCTACCCTGTGCTACTGCCAAATCTCATCTTTAGTGACCACAGGGCCTCTCCTTTGAAGCTGTCACCTCATCAACCTCTGTCAGGCTTCCCACTTTCCATTCCTCTAGTTATCCTCATCTCTCTACACCCACATCACCACCAGCGAGCTCACCAGGGAGCTCGGTCATGCCAGCTCTGCCCTTCTCTCTCTATCAAGTGGGGCCCACATGTCAGGCAGGGCCCACCTGTTAGGCAGCCTAATGGCACAGCTAATCAAGTTTGAAGTGCTAATGAGTGTATGACATGTGGGGTATCGTATGTCAGTTTTTATAATTAAAATAGATTTATTAAAATGTGCTAATGACATGTGGGCCCGATCCCTTTTAATTGTTTTGAAAAATCAAAAACTGTGAGGACACCTTCGGTTTAGCCGGTATACTATTTCCCCACAGGTTAATGGATTTTTTTTTTAAAAAATACGCGTTCGATGTCACCCCTCAACATAGTGCTTTCTTTCTCTTTTCTTTTTTGGAATTTATCTCTCGACAAAACTTTGGTTGGTTTGTTCTCACTCATACAAACTCTGATTTGAGTGATTTTTGTCTCTAAATTTTTTAAAATCATAAAATTTCATAATGTTTAAATTTTTTGTCTATTTAAATTTATTTGGCTCTTATTTATGTTATTTGGATTTTAACGACTAGATACTGATGTCCCAGAAGTCACCGAAGTTGAGCCTGAGCAATTCCCCAACGTCCAACATGCAAGGCAAGCACCTCCTTTGATCATGTTTGATCCCATATTTTCACTGTTATGTATTTTGTGTTACAAAATCATTATGCATGCCTGTATTTCAGTAAAATGGCTATGTTGTTAAGGTTGGTAGTTATACCCAATTATTGCATTGATCCTGCTTTGAAAAATATTTCTATCCTCACTGTTGTCACCATAGTATCACTATCCACTATTGATACAAAAAATTTTGGAATTTTAGACGGTATGTTTTAGTGATGCTTAGCCATGCATATATTGACATTAGCTTTACTAGGTTGGATCAACTCAATAAATTGTTTAACCATGGGAAACACTTGTATATATGGTGAGAGGAATCAGCTCAAGAATTTTGGTTAAGAATATGAAAATAAAAATGATTTAGATTGGGCGTATGGTGTGTGGAGACCAGTGCGATTTGCACAAGATCGTAGGTTGTGGTTGTCTCGTCCGGGTTGCTAAGGACAGATCTACTGTGAAATAGATCCAAGTAAATTCGTACAACCACACGTGTCTCTTAGGAGATTCCCTAGCATAATAAGTTACCGTGTTCTAGCAATAAACAGTAAGTGGTACTTGATAGGTGAATTTTTGGGCTAGTGCGAGCATGGTAGAGTATCTCCATGTTCGTAGGGGCTTTGCAAGGGTAGCTAAGCTTTCCAAAACAACATTGGAGTTCTTAGGATTGTGGAGGGCTCTCCATGACTTAAGAAGATATCATAGTGTGGTTTGTTGTTAAGGCTAGTAATGTAAAAGCTTTGTCTTGAACTATGAAATCAGGTAAATTTGGTATTGTGTGACATGGATGACATAGTGGGATGTTTATGTCATGTGGGTAAAGTTGTAAACCTCTGTAGAGTATAAATCTATTTGAATTACCGTGTCCCCGGTTATGAACGTCACTTGGTTATATCCCACAATAAATAGTTTTATGTTTTGCAAAGTAGTTCGGAAAATATATGAATAAGGAATCCATGCATAGCTTGTTTGGAGGAAGGTTTTGCCATTGTTTTACTTCTATGGCAGAAAGTTACTTATTTATCTATGCTATTTACACTTTGTTATTATTTGTTCAATCAATGTCAAATGCTCTTTTACTCATCGGTTGCAATCTATTGAAAATTAAAACTAGATAGGATAGCCATATTTGTTTAAGCTAGTATAATATATAATCTTTGCTTTAAAAGTCCTACAAAGTACAATGTTGTACTCACGATTGTTTGTTGGAAAAATTCAGAAGATGTTGAGGAGGACCCGTAGTTTGGATACTTTTATGCTTCGGTTTCAGTGGCGATGATGTAATTTTTAAGGTTTATGCTGGCTTCCGGTGCCTTCGTTATTGTTTATTCGCTGCACAACTTTATGTTATGTGAAATATTTGGCTGGTTGGCATGTGTTGTAACACTTAGTCATGTACAACTTAATTTCGGTTGTTTACCTATATCGTGCTACTCTGTTTTATTTATATATGTATGAATATGATGTGAGTGTTGTTGAATGTGTGTGTTAACCACTAATTATGGGACTAATATGATAAACACATGTGAATTTGGAATTTTAATTTCCAAGTACTGACATTTTCCCCCAATATCTCTACTTCAGGGGGTTTTTTCCCCAATATCGCTTTCATTATATTACTGCTGAGTGCATCTTTCGAAGAAACACAATTTATAAACACCTAGAGAACTCTTGCACTCTCTTTTTTCTGTGATATTTTCACCTCACCCGAGGCCCAATGAACCTGCCACAGGCATATCTTGCCTTGTATTCCTTCATGACTTATGAGAGCAACGCTGGATACTTCTTCCTCTTCTCTTGTTAATCGGATCAATCGAAAGGAAACTCCAACATGTATACTACGAAAAACTGATGAGTCTAATCCAAAGGGCTTTATGTTTCCTTCCAAATCTAATATTTGATTCCTCCAATTAATAAATCTAAGCCATTGAAATCGTAGTCCAACTATATATGGATGGTCGGATTTTTTTTTCTTTGGATAAACCTGACAGTTTCTAATTTTTTTCTTCAATTAACGTGATAATTTATAGTTTTTTCATCTCTTAAGATTAGCGTGGAGACTCTTACAGGTTCCCCTAATTAGTATAGATACAGATAGATGTTAAATGGTACTGAATTACTGATCTACGTTTGCAGACATATACAGAAATCATGGGCATTAAGACAAAAAATCCAGAGGTTTGTCAACCTGTCAATATTTATATTGTGATTACCAATTTATATATATATATATATATATATATATATATATATATATATATGTATATGTATATATATGCTAATGACTTTAATACTCCTAGTGACAGGACATGGAATCCGACTCAAGTGTATTCAATCTTCACAAACTCACCGAAGTTCGAGGAAAACTCTTTGAATTCTTGATGGCGCAGGTCATTCGCCTGAATAGAGAGTTCAAGCCCGACGATGATGATTAGATATTTAAATATTTGATTCAATTATAATTCACTCAGTTGTGCCTAATTAAACAATTAATTCAATTGTACTTTATTCAGTTGTTTAATTCATTTGTAAAATCTATGTATTGATTGTCGTGTGCTATATATATAATCTGTTTGCTTGTTTTTAGAGGGCATGACTAGCATTTTTTGATGCTAACCAAAAAACAAAAAAATAATTTAGCTATTCAAATAACTATCACAAACGATTTGTAACACCAAACCATCTGTCATCTGTGATATGTCAGATATCATAAATGGTTAAGATATCACAAACGACTATATTTAAGAATCGTCTGTGATATATGATATATCACAGATAGTTTTTCGTATTAGCCGTCTGTGATATCTTATGTAAGATATCATAGACAACTATGTTTAAGAACCATTTATGATATATAACATATCATAGATGGTTTTTGATATTAGCCATCTATGATATATCAGTTATCATAGACAACCATTTTTAAGAACCGTTTGTGATATCTGACATATCACTGATGGTTATTTTGAAAAACTATCTATATTGTAACTTATCACAGATGGTTTAAGAGTCGTCACAAACATATAAATTTAAACGGCTTAGAAACTGTATGTGATGATGATTTTGAACGCCTGTGATAACCCTTTCTATGATAGTGCATGCAAATATACTGAACTATGATATTTTCAGTAACTACAGGAAATTATTTCTAGTTATTCTTAAAGTTTAATTCTACCTTTAAATTAGTTAAATTAATGATTTTTCATGACTATGTCCAGTAGCAGCCCGATACTGGACAGCAGCCTTCCAAAATTTATAACTTCTATTCTAGTTATCTAAAAATTATGTTCTAAGACTTTCTGAAAATATTAAGAAATTACCTACAATATTTATGTAGATTAAATACCCAAATTACGTCATTTACTATTTTTAATTAACATATTAATATGTAGGACTAAAATACGATAAATTTACTAGATGACATGCCTACTAAATTCATATCTCAACATCTACTCATTCGATTAACATAGTAAAAATTCCACAGAAAGCTTTCGAAATTCTTTACAACTTTATAGTAAATGCTATTCCCATATTATGCCCATACATTACCTGTAAAAATAGTACGATGATATAGTGGATTAAACTGATCTACTACTCATACCCCTGACAAAACTTCCGTCCTCGCTCGTTAATCTGAATTCTGATCTCTAATAAAATTACTAACACAAAGAGGATCATGAATTTAATTACATATATTTATATATACACATACATATATATACATATATATGTATATATATCTTGAATTTAATTATTTTTTTCAAATTTTAATTTAGATATATTACAGAATAAATATCAAATGCCTTACCTATTTGAACTCAAGTTCCTAATATTTCAGATTTTCCTAATGTATCTCACTTTTCTTTAACATCCCAAATTTCCAAAAACTAATTTAAATAAATTTAAAACCACATTTCTGTGTTGTGGTGTATTTAAAAATAAAATTACGAAATGCTCATCCTATTTTTTGTAGCTAAAAATAAATTTTTGAAAATATTTTTCAGCATGCTAAAAATCTGGAAGTATTTTATTTAAGTTCTTCATAATCCAATGTGCATAACTAAAAATTTTGAAGCTTAGTTTGGCAATTTTCTGAGCTCAAAATGTGTTTTCTGGTATTAAATCAAATCAAAAATCAATTGACAAATCCCAAAACCTTGCCGAAACCCAACTAAAGCCTAGCACTATTATCCAAAATGTGGCCCATCTTAGCCCATTGCCATCGCCAGGCTAAGCTGCCTTCCTTTTCCGCGCCTCGCCTTTTCCCTTCTCTCGCTGACACCACAAACTCACCTGTCAGCCCGCTTTTCCACCTCGCGCCACAGCCATTACCGATAGCCTTGAAGGCGCTGGAGCGCTACTATTGCGGTCAAGCATTGTATAGTTTATGTTTGCGGTCAAGCCATGTCAACGATGTAGAGCAGTTTTTCCCTTGCTAGTATGCATGTCAACGATTTTCCGGAGCTGCGGTGCCCTCAGGATGAATTCAACAAACTCCGTATGACCTGACCATACAGCGTGATGAAGACATGTCCAGCCATCTGAGTCACAGTAGGGAGTATCCGGACAATGGTTGAGAAGCTCCTGAGCAACACCAACATGACCTCGATGTGCGGCATAATTAAGGAGAGGACTCCCACGTCAACCTTGTCCCAAAGTACAGCCGTGAGCATTGGAATATCAAGCGTAGGCGGAGTATTTACCCAATTAGGCAAAATCAATAGGAAAATCTAAAAGGATGTTTCGTAAAACGTTAATCAGAGACCTACTATAACCTTCCCTAAGTCAGTCCCGATTTCGAGGACGAAATCATTTTAAGGAGGGGAGATTGAAACGCCCCACGTTTTTAATTAACCTTAATTGGCATGTTACTAGGTTAAGTGAGATTAATTACGTAGCTAATGATCTAAAATACGTAGAAAATTTAAACTTTTTGTGTATTCTAATTTGCAACCGACGAACGTTAGACGAATACGTTATTTTCACGATCTCATCGACGAGGATAGAAACCAGTGATATAGATTAGAGAGAGAGATAACATTCAACGGCACGACAAGTAAAATCCTTCAACTGAATTAAAATATATAACTGTCAGTCGGATACAACAGTTAATTAATTATAACTCTCATACAATAAAGCAATTGCATCCACTAAAGGACAACTAAGATTTACATTAAGTTAAATACAAATATTACAACTCACTGAAACCCGTAACTGCGTCCACTATAGTATTGCAGCACATACAAATATGGGATTACATTGTATGCATTTCGTACATCTGCAATTAACATAGAGCTATGAAAAATATAAATTACATGCATATCATCTCATACAACAACTGCTAACTATTTGATGTCTAAAATAATCATAGTTTTAATTGCAAGAAGAAGTAATTGGAAAATACTGAAAAAACCGAACAAAAGAAATTAATTAAAAGAAGGATCATAGTCAGAGCCCTAGGATTTAAATTCAAGCAGGGCAGTTCGTTCACTGAGGTTTCCAGACCGTCCGGGGGTCGGTCGGCACCTCTCACAGCCATTAAGTCATCATCCGGCAATAAAAACAAACATGTTCATTTTTGCAAACACTGTAGCAAGGCAGCATGTGTCAAATAACCATTCAACCAGCATGGTATCAGTAGCACACCACCATCCAGAAAATACCACACCACACAACGCAGCCAGCCAGCAGAGCCAGCTCAAGTCCTCCAGAAAGCACCGCCCCAGGGAAACCCCAGAGACCACAACACGAGCCAATGTATGTGCACACATCACCACCGTAGAGAAAAGAGAAAACTCATCTTCCTTCTTTCCATCCCCAATCCGAAACCCCACCACCACCAGCCCCCACAAATCAACACCATAGAAGCAACCTTAGCAGCAGCCAACCAAAGGCAAGCAAGGGGTCAAGCCGAGGGATCACAAGTCACCGACAAGGGAGGCCACCATTGGAACCGTAGGCACCACAGCAAACCAGAAAACGATCATCAGCATCGACCAACACCTCATCCAAGCCACCAATCATCTACAAGCAAAGGTAGCTCACAAAGCCCTCCCCAACTACACTAGTATTTTCTTAGTAGATCATCATGCACCCTAGTAATCAACTGTATAGCAACCGTGCAAGCATATAGCATCATCAACACACAACAGCACCGGCACAAATTCTACAAACCGGCAGTAAAGAGGAATAGGGAGGATTACCGTAGATGGAGGTAGGCAGCGGCGGTGTAGAAGAGAGGGAAAAGGAGAGGGAGAGGGGGAGAGAGAGGCGGCAGCAAGGCCGAGAGGGGAGAGGAGCAGGCGAAGGGCCGGGGACGGCGGCGCTAGAGCAAGGGGGAGAGAGGCGGCGGTGTATGCCAGGGAGAAGGAGTGGGGGGAGAGAGAGAAGTGATAGAGAGAGGCGGCGGTGGGTGTGAGAGAGAGGGAGCAAGAAAGAGAGAGGAGGGGGAAGAGAGCAGACGTGAGAGGGAGAGGAGGCACGTGAGAGCGGCGGCACAAGAGAAGATAGGGGAGGGCGGCGGCGGAAAAAAGAGAGGAGAGGAGAGAGCCGGACGGTGGAAGGGAGGAAAAGAAAAGGGGAAAGAAAAGAGAAAGGGGTCGGGGCAAGGAGTGGGCCAAAGGCCGGCATGTTTGGGGAAAATAGAAGGGGAGAAGAAAATAAAGAAAAGAGGGGTAGAAAATAAAGGGAGAAATTAAAGAAGAAGAAAAGTATTTATAAACCTGCACCTAAATTTTGGTAGCATAAGAATAGTGGTAATCCCTATAAACTCTTTCGAAACCCTAATCTAGTTTGTGCTTCGTGTCAGTTTAAGATTTCTGAAGTATACGCATTAAAAATATTATTAGTTGAACCGATCGTTAAGGGATTAACCCATTTATACAATTATGACACCTTGAAAATCCGATAGCCACCCAAACCCAAAACTTATAAGACTTAGAAGCCTCACGTGATATTGCCGTATTTTATTAATTCCTTATCGTCTTCGCCAACTTGTTAGTCGTAATGAATTTGTAGGAGTCCACTCATAATAATTTAGGATATTTAGAACTAATCAATTGTAGTCAGATGAATTAAAATCATGCGCAACGATAAAAGCACCGGTACTAAAAAGAAGATTATATTTGCATAACCTGAGCCTTAAAGTCCATCAGAAGGGTAAATAATTGTATACTCACCTACGAGAAATGAAATAGACATAATTGCATACGTGAAATCGGTTAGGAGTAACATTCGTCGTTATATTTGTTCGTACATTTAGCTAATCATGTTAATTGATAAATTGTCAGAAGTCAATAAAACGCCAAACATACACCTAGATAGATCGTATCTCCTGACGCTAATACGGTAACGTCCAATAACGAGTATCGCATAGAAATTGATCTGGATTGCCGCAATTAGAGTCGAGTTGAGCGAAACCTCACCCTAGGCGCACAAACACATCGACACCTTGCATTTCATTATGTTTCCGTAAATTAAGTCTTAGTCGATGTATTTAATTGCAGGTAAATATCCGAGTCATGGGAAGGACTCCACCTGATCCTACTTGAATCCAAATATGTGGTTAAAGTCCAGGCAAGCTTTTCCTTTGAGCATATGATTAGAGTATTTTCAGTAAAATAAAATATTTCTCTATTAAATTATTATCACCATGCATGAAAATGAAAATCATGTTTGAATCAAATGATTAGGATAAGACAGAAAAGGAAAAGATCAGGCAGACAGTGGGAGAAACCACTGTCAAGCTGGTAAATACGTGGGTGGAAGATCCCCAGGGCAGGAGAAAAAGGGCAGGTGTGGGAGATCTTCTGCATAGGGATAAGATATAAGGTTAATCAGTCTTCATCCGTATAAATGGACCGTATCAAACGTATCAACCACATTTCGTCTGAGGACGGACAAAGTTAGTAGTACTATCAAAGTTGTTATATTCTCAACATGGGTAAGTATTAAGGGCCTGTTTGGTATAGCTTCAGATTCTCATTTTTTAGCTTCTGCTCCAGATTCTGTAAGAATCCACTTCTCTGAGAATCTGAAACTACCTCTGAAAGGCGTTTGGCTAGTGGGTTGACTCCAGATTCACAAAAGAGGAGATTTGAGGGGAAAAGACCATGTTACCCTTAGTTTTAGCACTTGAAGTTTATTTGTTTCTTACTCCTTTCTATGTGTACACAAATTTATGAAATTTATCTACAAATTTCTCAGAGTCAGACACTTGCATGCTTTTCAGATACTTGCATCAAGATTCAAATACCATCTCAGGAACAAATGGCGCTATTTTTCACATATCAACCAAACAAATCCAAGAAAATCAAATATTTCGTCTTAGATATTACATGATACAACAACACAAATAATGTGTAATGGGTATATAACCCTTTTCGCTCTTTTATTTCAATTTACAAAGCTATATGTCGCCTAGCTTTTACAGACAAGATATCAGCATGAAAAGAATTCTTTTCATCATCACAGAATTCTCAGACAGATAGACAGACTACTTAACCAATGATCACAACTTGCTAGCTAGCCAATTTCCCTGAATCAGCCAGTTATCTGGTGTGTAAAAAGTAAAATAACAATGGGGAAAAATTAATCCACATACACGTGGAAAATAGTAATTCGTAAGGTAGTCAATTTTTCTTTCCCTTCTCAGTAGCTACCATCTTCAATTTCTTCAGCTTAGGCTGAGCATGGAGTTCACGCCGAGCCACAGCGCGCCACCTTCCTTCACCGGCTTGCTCGGCTCCTTCGCCGCCTCTGCCGGCGCCGAAGCCACCGGGTATGGATCTCTCTCGGCGAGCCGGTTCTTTCTCTTCTCGAGGAACCTCTGAAGCGACGCCTTCCTCGTGATGGGCATGTCTGAAGAAACGTACAAAGCAGATGCATATGCTGTTAGTTCGTTGTATGAAAAGTATGGGTTTTGCCTGTTTGGTTGTATGAAAAGAGTGGCAATACTTTATGCTATTTGGTTGTATACAACAAAAGTTCAGATACATATGTCCATACTTGGAGGCTGTATGGAGGCCTGTTTGGTGGTTCTGGAGCAATACGACAATTTCTGTTGTTGAGCCTCCTTCAGTATCTGCTCAATATTTGTTCACAGACCATATCCAGGCAAATCAACAAGGCATAACTTCAATATAGAACCAAAACACCATCTGGAACATACTAGCCAATTAAATTGCTCGGTATGAAATAATGATATAGAGGACATCTGGACTGAAAAATGCATCCAGCGTTCATACAGAAATCATGACTGGGACTTCAGTACCAAGGAAACAAAACCTAATTCAACTAGATATTGAGCATCATACATTTCTTTGTCCCTAAATGATGAGGTACTACATTTGATGCGTGCTCAAATGAAAAATTCAGAATTCTGAGCACTGCTCAAATGATGATGAGGTCAGATTTTCCACTTATCCAATATTTTCCATTGTTTAGCAAAAGATAAAGTCAGATTTTTTCAACAATGATGATGAGGAAATACACAAGTCCCAAAAGAATATAGCAACAAAGATTTTTTCCTAAACATCCTTAATTCATCTAATTTCGTTTCTACTTGGATCAGATTCATAGATAAGCAACATGCACTGACAAATACATGAAATTCAAAAATCTGAAAATTGAGCTGCGACCTGCACCGTGCGGCGGGAGGAGGAAGAGGCCGGGGCGGCGTCGGAGCTTGGGAGGAAGGGGCGGCACCGGGGGAGGCTGGGGGGAAGTCGAGGCTAGGGCGGTGTCGGGGGCGGCCGAGGAGGGAGGCGGCGGCGCGAGAGGGGAAGGGGGAGGGGAAGGCGGCGGCGCCGAGCTTGGGAGGAAGGGGCGGCGCCGGGGGAGGCCGGGGCGAAGCCGGGGCTGGGGCGGTGATACGGGGTCGCCCGATCTTCTCGACGTAGGATGGATACTCGCGGGAGTCTTGATGAATCGTAGCTATCCTCCAATGCCAATGCAAGGGACGAACACTCTTTAATCCGCCAAAACACACTCGCGTCGATTTCACGACCACCACTGCGAAGATCTATCGTGCACCCAATTCCCAGCGGAAAGGCTGAACGATCTTGATTGAAGAACACTCCTAATTCCCTCACGGAATTTCAGCAGCAATGATAAACTCGAACAAAGTTTAGTAGATTGATTATTCTCAAAGGTGGTCTGAGCCCTTAGGCTGCCAATACATGGCTTATATAGGACCTTGGGACGTCCATAGAGTCCACAAACCTAGTACAACTCAACCCTATATGGTTTTAGATACGAACTCTCACAAAAAGGAAACTAGATTTTACAGCCGTCACATTGTTTCAGCCATAACTTTTGATCCGTGACGAATTTGATAGTGGGGCCAGATCCATTGCGTAGGCCTTGAAAATATCTTTCCAAGGAGTACAAGAACACCCAAATCGGACTCCGTTTGTGAAAGTTATGACCTTTTTAGTAAGTGTCTGTCAGGCTGTCCCGAACCGAATCCGAATTGAATTCTGAGTTGAATCCGAGTTTGAATCCAATTGGCCTTGTGGGAGGTACGAATTTGGCTGAATAATCTTATCCAAAACTTATAGTTTAAGTCCTTGGGCTCCTCCCTTTTGCTCTCCCGCTGCATGAGCTTTCTTCCTTCATGTCTTTGGCATCTAATGTGGTTATCCTCTTCCTTTTACCTCTCCATTGCTTTGCCATTGACAAACCTAAGAATGCACCATTTGATAACCTGAGGTAGTATTCCATTCTTATGAATAACAATATTATATTTAATTTGGAATGAGTTCACCTGGCAATGTTTGATGCGGCTCAATAACTCTTTCCAGTTGAATAATATATTTAACTGAAAAGTACATGACACGTGCGTATCCGCATCATCCTCCCATTCTTCAAGAAAAGCCGTCCTCGGCTTTTGATAGCCTGAAATTGTACTAAACAAAGAATACAACGTGTATGCATGGTATATATATTTGTCATCAACACTTCTTGTTAGCACATCATGAACATCTGAAGGTGTAATAAACGAAAAGAACAACACATACGCATGGTATATGTAAGAGTCAATTGTTGTGCCATTTTCATTATTTTGCATAAACCGATGAATATAGTAGCAACCATAATATGCATGCATTGCGATATTGTTTTTCACATCATTCTCCCTCCCATAAAAGAAAGTCGTCCTCGACTTTTCTATAGACAAATCATTAATGGGGAAAATCAGATTTATTTGTTCATACATAGGAAAGAAAATTTAGAGCAGCCTCCATGCTTCAACTGCGCTACTCTGATTATTTTTACATGGTTGTACATTAAAGATTGAACAAGTAGACTTATGAAATCTTTGTAAACAGTATGTGCAATTGTTGAAATTAATCTCATTGTTATCATAACATAGCATAAAAGATTGTTTATCCATAATATACGATTTCAATTCTCTAAGCTTATCACATGTAATGCAAATTCTGTGAACATAAAATTTGTTATCTATACCATAATCTCCAATCAAATTGAACTTATATGTGTAAGCATAGGTACTAACTAGTGATTTTGAACTTGAAATTTCAGCAACATTATAAATCACACTAGATAGCTCTCTAGGATCATCAAACATAATATAGCACAAAGAATCGTTAGGAGATATTCTAGTAAGAACTTCCTTATGAGTAATCAATTCCACATTATGTAAATTGAGCAAAGAAATTTCAGAACATGGAGTTTTCAGTTGATCATATGAGCTCTGAAAATTACTCACCTTTGCATAACTAAATTCAGCACCACTATTGTTACCTTTATCGTCCTTCTCAGATGATGTAGGTGCTGAGGGTTTAAAATTGTTAGGATGTACCCTCGGGGCAGCAAACACTTTATCCCTTCTCGTGGTTATCTCCTCATTTGGCTTCAAAGGTACCGGTTGTTGAATGTTCAATTCTTCATCTTTAATGTCAACCTGCACAATGTGAGAAACAACACTAGAAGTAGAAATTAATGTGTTAGTTTCAGATGCATCCTCACTTTGTCTATCTTCTACTTCTCTCTTTTCTTTTGATGTCTCTCTCATACTCTCAATTTGGATGCTCTTAATCTCACATATGGTGGAATCACACAGCTCGATCTTTTATCACTCTCACTCAATTTGGCTATGTGGCTCTCATCCTCACATAGGTTGTGGTGTATCTTAGGAGCTATATGTAGTTTTGGAATACTATATATCTCCTTGACCGAAGGGAAAGTCCCATGCTCGGTCATCTTCTCATGTATCACACTAGTAGAGGCAACAGAATTGAAGTATGGACTGGGAGAAAACTGTGGTGTACGTCTCTCCATAAGTCTCTTCTCCTCTTGAATAGCACAATTCACAAGATCTTGCACACTACCAAAATATTTATGTTCAAGTGTAGCGGCAATCTTAGAATTCAATCCTCTTTTGAAGTATGTCTTCTTTTGTAGTTCACTAATGACACCGGCTCGACGTAATGCATCTTGTAACTCAAAATAATATTCTTGCATCAGATTACTCCCTTGTGTGATACTCTCCAAAAGCGAAGCAATCCACATGCATAAGAGGGTGGCACAAATTCTCTCCTCATGAGTGCCTTCAAATCGACCAAGATTTAATGAATTCGTTTCAGTTGTTGATGCCACCAACTATAAGCATAATCTTCAAATTCTCTAGTGGCACACGTCACCTCTTGGTCTTTGGGAAGCTTTTGAAATCTAAATACTTTCTCCATTCGCCATTCCCACTCAAGATACTCCTCTGGATCTTCACTGCCATAGAAAGAATTAAAGCTATCTTCAACTTGTTGTGGATGAAGTGCCCGCATAACATCATTCACGATGTTCGAGCGTAACACTTTCATTTGATGATTGAATTCAATGCGCATATCTTGTGCGAAATTGTTCATCTTGGTCTTGAGTTGCGCTTTCAAGGTGGAAGAAGTGGTGGTGAACTCATTGCGCAAAGTTCCTCAAAGTGTAGAATTGAAAACGATCCACCGGGGTATGCTTCTCTTCCATATTATCGTCTCCACCTGTCATGATTAGTGGCACAAAGAACGCACAAATACCACAACATATATTCGATATGTGGAGTTCAATCTATCTCACTTTTTCCTCACCAAGTAAAGTTCTTACCTTTCCGAAGTGAATTGAGGCCAAAAAGAAACTTACACTTAGTGGTGGCTACAATAGCAAGTGATGATCAAGCGGATTTAAAAGTGACTCACAATTGCACGACAAAGGATATTTTGTGGAGTTTGGTTAGGAAGTATTTATCCTACACAATCTGAATTTCACGATATTGTAAAATTAAGTAATAATCCAAGCTAGAAAGTATTGCCTATGTGCCGATCCAAATGATATAAGTGAAGTATATGAACGCACACGCAATGATTGATGTGACTCAATGCAAACAAAAGGAATGAGCTAAAGGAAACAATCGGGAATATTAGCTCGTTTTGCAACAAGTACTAGGAGAGACGCTAGCCAATTGCAATAATATGAATTTGAGGGCACAAGATTGTTCAAAGAAATTAAATACACAATCTGAATTTATGGACTAAGATTAACTCACCCAAATTCGGCCAATGCTTTCTTTTCTTGCTTTCTTTTTCTTTCTTTCTTTCTTTTTTTTTTGCTCAAGCCGTGGCTCTCTTTTTTTTCAATTGGCTGCCTTCTTTTTTTTGGCTCTCTTTTTTTTATACTCAAGGCCGAACTAGGTTTAATTGTTCGTAAGTCCAAAGTTGTTCAGCAATGTGTAGATAATTCTAGAACAGCCCTAAAGCAATTATCAACGACTAGTCTCAAGGTTCAAAGGATTTAAGTGAAGATCTGAATATGTGCAACTAAGATTCTTGTGGCCAAATCAATCAAGAAAAAGGAAACCCAGATATATTCGGATGTGATATTCTTTCAAGATGTGCAAAGATCTTATGTGGACAGCAAGAACAAGGATCGAAAAAGTAAATTGAATCTACTTTTTTTGGATGCTAATTGAAAGATCAACTAGCGGATTTTCAAGAGTTTGAAATAACAACGATTAAGCAACGCAAAAGGACACTAAGATCAGCACGTAAACAAAATTTCTAATGGATCAAAACTTAATAAAACTCACGAAAATAACAGATGCGAAACTAGGGTTTGGATTTTTTTGTTGCAATTTTCGGTTTAATAGACTATAGGACAGAAATAAATCAATCTAAAAGTAAAGGGATAAGATCCTACCGAGTAAACCGCGCTCTGATACCAGATGATACGGGGTCGCCCGATCTTCTCGACGTAGGATGGATACTCGCGGGAGTCTTGATGAATCGTAGCTATCCTCCAATGCCAATGCAAGGGACGAACACTCTTTAATCCGCCAAAACACACTCGCGTCGATTTCACGACCACCAGCGAAGATCTATCGTGCACCTAATTCTCAGTGGAAAGGTGAACGATCTTGATTGAAGAACACTCCTAATTCCCTCACGGAATTTCAAAGAAGAATGATAAACTCGAACAAAGTTTAGTAGATTGATTATTCTCAAAGGTGGTCTGAGCCCTTAGGCTGCCAATATATGGCTTATATAGGACCTTGGAACGTCCATAGAGTCCACAAACCTAGTACAACTCAACCCTATATGGTTTTAGATACGAACTCTCACAAAAAGGAAACTAGATTTTACAGCCGTCACATTGTTTCAGCCATAACTTTTGATCCGTGACGAATTTGATAGTGGGGCCAGATCCATTGCGTAGGCCTTGAAAATATCTTTCCAAAGAGTACAAGAACACCCAAATCGGACTCCGTTTGTGAAAGTTATGACCTTTTTAGTAAGTGCCTGTCAGGCTGTCCCGAACCGAATCCGAATTGAATTCTGAGTTGAATCCGAGTTTGAATCCAATTGGCCTTGTGGGAGGTACGAATTTGGCTGAATAATCTTATCCAAAACTTGTAGTTTAAGTCCTTGGGCTCCTCCCTTTTGCTCTCCCGCTGCATGAGCTTTCTTCCTTCATGTCTTTGGCATCTAATGTGGTTATCCTCTTCCTTTTACCTCTCCATTGCTTTGCCATTGACAAACCTAAGAATGCACCATTTGATAACCTGAGGTAGTATTCCATTCTTATGAATAACAATATTATATTTAATTTGGAATGAGTTCACCTGGCAATGTTTGATGCGGCTCAATAACTCTTTCCAGTTGAATAATATATTTAACTAAAAGTACATGACACGTGCGTATCCGCATCAGGCGGCGTCGGGGGCAGCCGAGGAGGGAGGCGACGGCGCGAGAGGGGCAGGGAAAGGGGAAGGCGGCGGCGGCGCGAGAGGGGAAGGGGGGAGGGGCAGGCGGCGGCGGCGTGAGATCTACAGGGAGGCGGCGGGGCGAGATCTGGAGGGAGGCGGTGGCGCGAGAAGGGGGGAGGCGGCGGTGCGAGATCTGTAGGGAGGCGGCGGGCGAGATCTGGAGGGAGGCGGCGGCGCGAGAGAAGGGGGAGGCGGCGGCGCGATCGGGGGGGAGGGCGAGGGGCGCGAGAGGGGAAGGGGGAGTCGAGTGTCGCTCGGGTGGGGGAGTCGCGAGGGCGTTCGGTAGGGTAGTTCAATGGCAAAAAGCGGGTAATTTGTGTTAACTTCAATGGGCAGATTTGTTAAGGGTAGACAGCTCCCCACGAGAATCCACCGAAAGGCTGCTTCTCCTGTCTAGTTTATTTTGGAGAGTGCTTCTCGCGAGAAGCAGAATCTAGTCGTTTTGAGAATCTGGGTGTTTGGTACAGCTCCTTAAGAATCTATTGAGAAGCTAGGAGCAGGAGCTATACCAAACAGGCCCTAAATAGGGGAGATGAACCCAGGGCCAACGGAGAACCGGGCATGGGGGATCCAAAACCTCGTACCCGAGACTGGTATGGTATCAACAGGGGTACGTGAATCGCAATAACCCGAGACTGGTATGGTATCAGCAGTGGGGTACGCGAGGGCGATATATTACGTAATGGAGTGTTGGGGAAGGTCAGAAACCTTCCCAACCAATAGTTATATCACTTTTGGTGAGTCTGGGTGAGAGTAATAAATCGCACAAGCTACCGATTGAGAATAACTGGGTGAAGATATAATATACTGAGATAGATACAAAAGTTTTGTATTTTGATCTGGGCACCACATCTTAGGAAATGTGGAAACCCATGGGCCAGTAGGATCAGAATGATGATGGGTAAAGTGATACAAGCTCGCGCAATGCTATACAAATCATAAATTCATGCCTATCTCCGGGAAAGGGGATCACGGAAACTTTGGGGGTTTTTGCCATTCATACGAATGTTCGATAGCTTTCTAAATTAATAATATGGACTTCTTTCCGAACATAACAACAAAACCTATTTTCTATAATCCTGAGAAGAGGATTGAGAATGAGAAAAAGATTGAGAATGAACAAGAGATTGGGAATATAAATGTACCTTTGTACTCACCCTTGCTATTATTTCCTTTCTCTAGATGCATGATAGATCGGAGGATTGCTATAATTTGGTGGAGACCACATGAATGGATTTAAGTATTAACAAGGTGGAATACTACAGACTCATAATACGGAGAATAAGAGGCGGAGGCGACCACCGGAATTGCTCCTAGGTTTCCTCAGTATTGTAATATTCGAGTCCTTGCGGCTCTGTAATGAACTTTAGCCCTGCGTGGTGATATTTTTGTAATATCGTATTTTGTCTCTAATTATTGTTCTGCTGCAACACTCTGATGGGCTTATTATTCGTTAACGCGATGTTTTATCGGCTAAAACGAATAATGATCCGTTGACTAGCATAATTACCCCCTGGTAATTATGCGGGTCGTTTCACAGACTGACAGTGAGAGTAGGCAATAACGCACTTCACACCCCTTGGCCTTGAGCCCTTGACCGCCCGGCTCCCTGAGTCTCCCTTGCGGCCTGCAGCCCTGCACAGAACTACAGAAGTGACCGAACACTGAACTCTGAATACATCACTTCATCTCAATTCCTCATCAGTCATCAGTAGATAGTAGTTCACTTCACCACGCCTCGGCTCATAGAACACACCGCCTATCCGCTTGCCCCTGGCGCCTGCCGCCCTGCGCTGGTCGCTACAGGCTACAATGCTACTACCTACTCGCTAGTACATCTGTACTCTGTAGTAGCAAAGAACCTGTAGAAGCTGTGGTATCTCGGTAAGCTTCAATGTTTTTCTGCTTTGTATTGCTATTACCATTTTCCCATGAGATGGTGATGCCATATGTTAATACAGTCAGTGTATGGATTTGTACTAAGATTTGTGATTTTTTTTCAGTTCTGGGAAATCATGACTACAAGGGTGATGTGTTAGCATAGCTTAACCCAGTCTTGCGAAAGATCGACAGCCGATTCATTTGCATGAGATCGTTCATTGTTAACGTAGGTACAAAAAAAAACATATTTTGTTCCAATAGAGAAAATATGCTAGCTTTGTTAGCATTGAAATGAGAAACACATGACTAACTCTTTATCATCAATCACAATCTTCTCAGGAATTGTGGATTTCTTCTTTGTCGACACCACTCCATTTCAACTCAAGTATTGGACTCACCCTAAAAAACATCATTATGACTGGAGAGGGGTGGCACCTCGGAAAAATACATAGCCAATCTTTTGATTCTGTACGTGAGTCATGCGATGCCCTCATCACTTCGCCAGCCAATGACCGCCTCGCGCCCTCGCCAGTTGCCATTCGCCCAAGATTATTGGTAGTATACTAGTATAGAACTGTAATTTTCTCTAAATTCTTCTTATCTCATTTAGGCAAAGAGACTAAATTTATAATTTATGATTTTATTGTGAATCTTATATTAATCCAAAGAAGAAGCGGCAAAGAACTGGAATTAACAACAAGCATCATTATGAAGTGGATTGTTTTAATGATGTTCTTGATTGGTTACTTCAAAAGCTTGATAGTCTCTTAACGAGACAACCTCTAACTTGCTTATTTGGTCGGCTGTTTTAAGTTGAAGAGACTCCTTTCATGATTTCAATTTGGAAAATTTGATAAATCTAGCTAAACTTTATCCCAATTATTTTGATTATGGGGAATTGAGGGACCTTAACCATCATCTTTGCCTTTACATTGTTGATGTACGAGCAGATGATAGATTCTCTAACATATATACCATTGGTCAGCTTTCTCAAATAATGGTGGAGACAAGAAAACATCTTACCTATCCTTTGGTTTATCGACTTTTGAAGCTAGTACTAGTATTGCCTGTTGCCACTACTACAGTTGAGAGGTGCTTTTCCGCTATAAAAATTGTGAAAACTTATTTACGCAATCGCATCGGTGATGATTTCATGAGTGATAGTCTAATTTGCTATGTGGAGAAAGAAGAAATGAAGAAAGTTACTAATGATGCAGTGGTTCGTCGTTTTATGAACTCGAAAGAACATAAATACCAAAAGGTAATGCATTTATTTAATTATTTTCATTTGATCATTTTTACTATTTTTTCTTGAAAATTTTAATTCAATTTATTCTCTTTATTGTAGCCTATTGAGGTCAGATGACATATGTTGCCAATGTTGACCATCTTTTGTCTGTGATTTCACTCTTAATTCCTTTACTTTGTTGCAATTAACAAATAATATTAGTGGGTTTCTTCATTTTGGTAAGCATTCTGATTGCTACTTTTTTATCATTGTATATTGCCATCGGTTATGTTAACTTATTGATGCTAAAAATTATTAAACATATAACTATTTAGCTCAATGTTGCTTCAAAATTATATATGGTATTATATGTATGTATGAAATGGTAAATCTCGATCATATTCGTTCTAGTTCCACCACTGACGACAGGGAAGGCTCTGCTGCAATCAACTCCAGCATAATGTCCTTGTGGCCACTGTGGATGGCGTGGTGTAGTGTATTACATCCATCCTTGTCTCGTTTCAAGATTTTCTCACTCAATCCCAGATGACAGCAGCACCTGAGTAAATCAGAAGGCAAGGAGTCATGGCCGCTCATCACGGCGGTGAGCTGCGGAGTCTCACTGTACGAGTTGGCAACGGCGAGGACGGACAGGTTTAGCACCAGGACATTCTTACAGAATCTGTCGTGGCCATGCAGGGAGGATATGTGAAGGCAGGTGTTCCCCTGTGGAGTTGTTCTAGGCAAAATGCTTGGATCTTGTGAGGTCATATCCTTCATTGATCTGGCATCACCAGTTATGGCACTTTCACGAGCTGTCTATCAATCAGTGCCCCTACTGATGAACTAGTGCTAGTTGTATTGACTGCCATCTATTTATGTAATACAAATGAATCGCCAATCTCACTGATAACACAAATTATAAAGCAAAAATATTTAAACTATTTATTTGGTGACTCCAAATTAATAAATTTCAAATTAATCTATATAAATAAAAACAACCGGTGATATTCAATGCATTTCCTTCGTTTTGAGGGCGAGACAATCTCACAATAATCCTAAAAAAGAAAAAATCCTAGAAATTTTCACATTAATCGAAATAAAAAGATAATTATTTCTACCACTTATTTTGATGGGTCAGATTATAACGATGCAGATTAATCATATAGATATTAAAGTTATATAACAAATACAATTCCATTTTAATTATAGGAATTAGAGTTGTATACTAAAGACAACTGTATTGCCACGCAAATGCGCGTGTAAATCTGCTAGTTGGATACAAACATTGGAGTTTTCTAGTTGGATACAAACATTGGAGTTTTATATATATATATATATATATATATATATATATATATATATATATATATATATATATATATATATATATATATATATATATATATATATATCTTTACTACTTAAAAAGAAGGAGTTAGTGATTGATGAGTGGTACATCCTCCTTCCTCTCTTCTCAGCCATTCAATCTAATTATAAGATAAAATACAAATCGTCTGTCACCCCTCCCCTCCCTCCCACCCCACACGCCGCCTCCCTAAACCCTAAAATCTGAACCGCTCTCCCCCGCTTCCCCCTCGCTCTCCCCTCGCTGCCTCGCTCTCCACCCTCGCGCCTCCGCCCCTCCCGTCGCTCTCCCCCCGCCGCCCCCTCGCTCTCCTCCCGCCGACTCGCTCCCCCCCGCCTCCCTCTCGCTCTCCCCCTTCTCCCTCCCACTCTGCTCCGCCTCCCCACCCCGCGCGCCGCCTCTGCCCCTCCCTCCCACTACGCTCCGCCTCCTCCTTCTCCTCCTCCCCCCACCCCTCCGGTGAGGCGGACCCCAGGAGGAAGCAGAAGAAGAAGCGGCGCAAGGCAAAGAAGAAGCAGCGGAAGCAGCGCCCGAGGCGGCGGTTGCCGCCGAGGAGGAGGTAAGCGTGGGCCTTTCTCCATCGCTCCTTCCGCCGCTGCGCCGCCGTCGCCTCCTCCCCTCCCTCCGCCCTCACCACCTCCGCCCCCTCCCCCGCGCCGCTTCCTTAAACCCTAAAATCCGAACCGCTCTCCCCCGCCGCCTCGCTCTCCCCCATCGCGCCCCCACCTCCCCCTCGCTCTCCCCCAGCCACCCCCCCAGCTCTCCCCCCGTCTCCTCCCCTCCCTCCCACTCCGCTCCGCCTCCCCACCCCGTGCACCGCCTCCGCCCCTCCCTCCCACTACGCTCCGCCTCCCCACCCCGCGCCGCCACACCGCCTCCTCCTCCTCCTCCCCCCACCCCTCCGGCGAGGCGGACCCGGGAGGAAGCGAAGAAGAAGCGGCGCAAGGCAAAGAAGAAGCGCCGAGCGGCGCGCGCCGAGGCGGCGGCTGCTGCCGAGGAGGAGGAGGTAAGCGTGGGCCTTTCTCCATCTCTCCTCCCGCCACCGCGTCGCCCTCGCCTCCTCCCCTCCCTCCGCCCTCACCACCTCCGCCCCGCGCCGCTTCCTAAACCCTAAAATCCGAACCGCTCTCCCCCCGCCGCCTCGCTCTCCCCCCTCGCGCCCCCGCCTCCCCATCGCTCTCCCCCCACCGCCCCCTCTCTCGCGCCCCCGCCTTCCCCTCGCTCTCCCCCCGCCTCCTCCCTTCCCTGCCACCTCCTCCCCTCCCTCCCACTATGCTCCGCCTCCCCACCCCGCGCCGCTGCACCGCCTCCTCCCCACCCCGCTCCGCCGCCTCCTCCCTCCCACCCCGCGCCGCAGCCACCGCCTCCTCCTCCCCACCCCGCGCCGCAGCCACCTCCTCCTCCTCGCCTCCTCCCCTCCCTCCGCCCTCACTACCTCCACCCCCCGCGCCGCCGCATCCTCCTCCCACCTTCCCGCCTCCTCCCCTCCCTCCCACCCCGCTGCTGCCTCCTCCCCTCCTCCCCACCCCGCGCCGCCTCCTCCTCCTCGCCCGCGGCGGCCAGGAGGTTTTTCGAGTGGATGGTGTCCGGGGATTGGATGAGCTGGTGGCCGTTTTGGCGCCCTGATCGGCGCCTGCAGCGGCTGATCGATAAGGTCGACGCCAACCCCAAGGATGCTGCCAAGCAGAGCGCGTTGCTCCACGAGCTCAACAAGTTCAGGTGTGCTCGAGAAGGATAATTGTTTGGTTGTGTTATCTGATTAGCTAACTCAAATGGGTGTTACTTTGCTGCAATTGGGCAAATGCTATTCGGATTGGCTGGGTATGAGTGGATTGCGTGTTTATTTATACGGTTGGACTATTAACTTACCTAATGGCGTAACCGTAGCAAGGCTTTGAGAAATCTGTGGCTACCAATTCCATTTTTTGCGATGTGGATTCTGGATCCTAGGTACATGTATGCTTTGCATTGATATGATTAAGACTATTAGTTAGAACATAGGAGAAATGTGTGCGGTGGTTGACGATTCACATTGTTGGATCATTGGCTTGCATAAAAACTTGTGAATTTTGCTGCGAAATTGCCAGATTTAGTAATCTTGGATTCCTTGTTTCTGCACAGTCAGTTCTTGGTGTTTTTAATATGTGATGTGGAATAAGGCCTTTTCCTTGCCATATTCTGATGCTATTGAAACAATTAGTTAGAATGGCAGAAAAGGGTTACTTGCTCTTTTGATGTTGATGCACAGCGCATTATGGTCCAATGCCTGATTTAGACTTGGAGAATGATATGATGTGGTTCTTGATTTTGCTTTTTTTTGGGTGTATATGGAAAATAATGGCAGCCCAGGAGATGTCATTAAAAGGTTTGAGCAAAGAAGCCATGCTGTGGACAGCAAGGGGGTTGCAGAGTATCTTCGGGCGCTTATTCTCACCAATGCTATAGCTGATTACCTCCCAGACGAACAGTCTGGGAGGCCTGCAAGTCTTCCATCCCTGGTAAGTTTCTTTCGCAACTCTCTCTTGTATGTCACTTTGATATTTTCTGCAATATCCTGTTTAATCAATGCAGCTTGAAAACTAATATGGGTAAAATATTGCCAACATTGAGGCACATTGGCAACTTCATCAAAGTTCCAAATCCATCTATTATACCACACAATGTCTATGTCGTCGTATTGAAAAGTTCCGTTTATATGCTTATATCCATGTTTTTCGGTTATTTAAGGAAGTATTGCATTACTTGAGATACTATTTTCAACCAACACTTGTTCAGTTCTTCACAGAGTTGAACATTTCTACCTTTTGAACAGCAGAAGCTTAAAGCTTTGAACCTGCCGATTTTTCTCTGCGTTTAATGTAGGATCAATTCCCCTCTTATGTGTAAATTTCTTCGAAATATTAGTTATCCTACTGTAACCCACCTTTTCACTCACTGTAATATACATTTATGTCAGTAGTTGCAAGAATTGTAAGATAAAGTTGATATTTATTATTCAGTTTAAGATCATATTTAATAGTATGCATCACTTTTATTTGGTTTTTCGTTGCAACGTACGGGCACCTTATTAGTGTGTGTGTGTATGAAGCCTACAACTATATCAATTTTCAAGTATAGAAAGTAGAGTTGTACCATGAATATGGCTCTATTTAACATGGAGCCTAATTGGCACATCAAGATACATCCAACTGTACAAACACATGTCATACAGTCCAGGTTAACAAATTCTTGCGTATGTGAATCGTAAGCGTATCAAGGCGGCATGATCTCTTGCAATGCAGGCAAGAAGAAACAAAAGCAAAGAGCCAAACATGGTAAATGATAGACACACATGTGGTTGTCAGTTAAACGTACCTTATTTGAAAGTTTTTGCTTGTCAATTAGATTTGAAAATTATTGAATCACAATTGAAAGAGTGCAGGAGAGATCAACAACGAGTTAGGGTTATCATGGGTGGCCTTGAGTTAGATTCTCCGATAAAACAATTACATATTTGACGTTACATAGTACCTACAAAATTTATATTTCCAGTATGGCCAATAAAATTGACCAATAGGGAGAGCAATATTTATAGTGTGAATTGTGTAATTGTGCTTACATGTTTACTACTAGAATAATATATTTATTGTTTATGTTGCATTTTGTTGTGGGAACTGTTCAATATCATAATCAGATTTACATAGCAGACCTTATCTCACTCTCTTTTTGCACATAATTGCAAAGTAAAACAAAAGAGGAAAAAAAGGAGTAAAGAATAAACGGAGGGTGAACGGCAAGATTATTATATGCCAGATCTTCCGCGGCGGGTGAGCGGCTGCTCGAACTTGCTGATGGGCCACCGTGAGATCCCACTGGAGTCCTACCGCAGCTAGACACGATGAAAGAACAATGATGTTTTCCGGTCAAATTAACCATCCCATCAAAACAATCAACTTATAAGCAATCGAAATCGAAACAAAAGATGTCAGTAATCACTCATTAACATAAGCCGGTAATATAAGCGATGTTCAGATTACATAGTTTAGGATTTGTAGACAAGTCCAGAATCTACAATATAGTATGGTCAGCCAAACACTGTGCGAGATACATAAACAAAATAACCCGTAATGACAGAGCGTATCTGCAGTCGATAAGACAAATCGCTGATGTCAGACCATATCAAGGAGATCGGACTTGAAAGTTTGACCCAACCGAAATCTAAGCTTCAAGACGGGCCATTCACCTAGTAGCTTGGTAAAAATGGGCAGTAAAACTGAAAGAAAACAAATTCCAGCAGCCAACCACTGGATACGAGGTGCCAGTACCGTGTATAAACCAGTTGCAAATGCCACAGTGGTTGCCATGTATGCAAACCACATGAGCTTCTTAGTAAAGGACCTGTAATAAAGCAAGAATTCAAGATCCTCCCACCTTGTTAGGATGCATACGAAGGCGACGGCAAGCGAGGAGCACATTGCTAAGGTGTCAGAAATCAAGAACGCCTGAAATGCTAGCTTCCTGGCCATGATGGGAAGTCCCTCGCTTCCAGCATCATTGCTATATCCTCCAGGCAAGGTGAAAGCAGCGGCGAAGGTTATCGTCGCAATGAGGATAGCTACCAACGAAGTGTTGCTTGTGTATGTTTGAGTCAATGATTTGACATCCTTCGTTGATTCATCAATTACTCTTTTCATTGCTACCTGACGGTGAAGTGTGGTTGCAGCTTCGGGATCAGCTTTCAGCATAAGCATGGACACTTCATTCTGCATGAACAAAAAGAAAGGTAGAAATGAAGCTCACAACAATAATAGTGTACTGTGTGAATACTAGTGTAACTCATAATTGTGTAGTTCAATTTGAAAATGTGATGATAGAACCATTTCTGCTGTTAGTCGAGAAATAAAGTAATCAACGAGGGGATATGTTATGACATTGGATAATCTCAGGAATAACCCACACGTCAAATAGAAAAGAATACTGTTATATATATTTGGGGTCTCTTACCGATGATCGAATTCTTAACTCACAAAAATATAAAAGTAGAATAAAAAACACAAGGTATAGTCTCTAGTTTTCTCTCAACTTTATTGATCTTTTGGCCGTAAGTGAGATGTGTACAATGAGAGCTCTCTGCCCCTTGTATATAATGGGAGGAGGTTCCCTTTGATGATGGGACTAAACTACGCTAATGGGTCTCGTGATCCGACTGTCTCTAATGGGTTTCATTTAGGTAAAATATCTACACAATCAGGTCCTCAGAAGGGACCGATATAAAGAGCCTCTTCTCCTACCACATGGACTCCTAATGCTAAAAGGAAACATAATTGAAGCTTGACTAGAATATTAATGATCCAAACTGGACAGACTGCCTGTAACATTGAAGGACCTCTAACTGGACGTTATAAGGAGAGAAATCCGCACATATACTCCCTGAACTTGTACTCTTGTATCACTGGCCCAACTTCTTAGACTTGACATGGCATCCGGTCTGGGAGATGTGGGAGCAGGTGACTACCAATTGATGCGCTCAGGGTTAAATCAAGCGAAAAAAATGGCAACTCTATTCCAGCACACAATGTCCTCCAAATTAAAATTTACTTTTTAGAATTTGAACATTATAATTTTTAAAATCATGTAATTCAAATTTTGAAAATTCTAAACTTTTGAATAAAATAATTAAATTCCATAAATTCAAATGAGATTTGAAATTCATTTTTAAAAATTTTGTTTTTCTTAGGTTTGAAATTTGATATTTTAGTTTCAAATTCTAAATTTTCATTACACTATAAAGCAACCCTAGTAGTTTCCTTGGGAATGAACAAAACATTGCCGTCCTATATTACTAGTAGTTAGATTAATTACCTGTACGTACTCAGATTGAGGGTAATATTATATTATTGGGCAGTACTCTCTCCAGTCCAAAAATGATGTCGTTTTAGTTCAATACATATTGAAAAAAGAAATAGTTAATACCTTGTTTTTTAACAGAGTTTGCCCTATTAATCAGATACTTATTTCTCTAATAACACCACTACCAAGAAGTAATTGATAGGCCCATTTTGGTGGACACTGCCTCAAAAAGACAAACAACAAGCACACATTAGCAAACCAAAACCATCTCTAGCTAGAAATATGTCTATTTTGGACTAGAGGGACGCAATATTATGCATGCCAAACAAAATAGGTGATTTCTCGAAAAAAGACAATATGTTGATCGAATGACATGCATTAGTATTTTACTGTTGCTAGTTTGTACATGCATGTAATATTTGTAGCCAATATTGTCCGCATAGTCCAAAGAGAAACAATAGATCCAAGTACTTGACAGATTTGGTCCACCTGATCAACTGACTTTTTTTCCATATGATCAACTAATGTGCCTCATCATCAAATTTAGTTAGAACAGTAGGTAAAAATAAGCAAGTTTAGGGTCCTAGTAATTTAATTTGCAAGTTCAGGGTGGCCAGGTGATACAATAGCTTACAAAGTTTTGGTAGCAAAATATGCAAATTTCTCTTGCAAAAAAGAATGAAAACAAGAAATTCTATGTGTGTGTGTGTATATGCCTGTCATAATTTCTATGTTGTTACCTTTCAATTAAAACGTTTCTACATATACCCAATTAGTTTTTCAGTTTTATTGATTTCCCCTTTCTCTCTCTCTCTCTCTCTCTCTCTCTCTATCTATCTATCTATCTATCTATCTATCTATCTATCTATCTATCTATCTATCTATATATGTGTGTGTAGAAAGCTTTTTCCGTACTTCTAATAGTATATACACCAACTTTCAATATACCGCTTAAATGAATATATTATGGGAGTGATCGGTTTGGCTTTTTTTCAGCTTCAGCTTTTTTTTTTCACTATTCACTACACTATCCACTAACTCACTATGTTTTTCATACTACATGTTTTTTCATATTCTCACCCCTAAAAGTTTTTATCACTTTTGATATACTTAAATACTAATTTAAGATACTCTAATATGATTTGGTTGAAAACTTTTCACCAGAACTCTTTATTTTTGTCATGTACCATCTTTTTCATAGATAAAAAGAGTATGTACATAAATTATGCTAATATATACATATATATACACACATATACTTATATATATATATATGTGTGTGTGTGTATATACATATGTATGTATCTATGTATGTATCGCAACATACCCAGTTTAAAGTCTTGGCATGATGTGAGGCCTTCCATAATTGCCAAATTACTGACTCACCACCTTTGTGATCATACATTGTGAAGTCTATGTCTTTGTGAAACAACAAGGAAGCAACGATTTTAGGATTGCACTTCCGGACAGCTTGATGAAGAGCAGTTTGTCCGTCCTGATCTCGCATGTTAACAAGTTTGCGAAGTTGTGGTGCCCTCAGGATAAATTCGACGAACTCCGTCTGACCATACTCTACAGCTTCATGAAGACATGTCCAGCCATCTGGTCTGCAATAGGGAGCATCTGGACAATGGTTGAGAAGCTCTTGAGCAACATCAACATGACCTCGATATGCGGCAGCAACAAGTAGAGGGCTCAGAGTCTGGACACTACTGCTTGTTTGATACCCTAAAGACCCGTCATGTTCCAGCAATACACGTAGCACGTCAATCTTGTCCCAAAGTACAGCCAGCTGCATTGGGGTCTTCCTATCCTTGCTCTGTTCTCTGGCCAGCCAAGGACGAGTCTCCACAACCCTTTTAGCAATACCTGAAAACAAATTAAGGCATTTGCTGGTTAACAACCAAGGAATGATGATAATTTTTTGGCACGCAGCAAGTTGACGATTAATTAATTAGTAATCGTGTGCAGTAATATTAAAGAATCGATTATGCTCTTACGATCATGTAGCCAGTTTGCCATATATTAATTCTGTCGTGCTCCCTAGTCCATAGTTCTCACCTGCATTTCCATTCCTCACAGTAGCATGCAAGGCATTGTGGCCGTAAGTTCCCACATGACTAGAATCAGGAATTTCCAACAGTTTCTCAGAAACATCTGCAAAATTTCTCATCACCGCGATGAACATGGCCGACTCGTTGTATCTGTTAACACCTCGCGATAGGGCAGGCTCTGCTGCCATCAACTCCAGCGCAAGGTCCTTGTGGCCGCTGCGGATGGCATGGTGCAGTGCATTACACCCATCCTTGTCTTGTTTCAAGATTGCCTCACTCAATCCTAGAGCACGGCAGCACCTGAGTAAATCAGAAGCCAAAGAGGCATGGCCGCTCGTCACGGCGGCGAGCAGTGGAGTCTCACCGTACGAGTTGGCAACGGCGAGGAGAGACTGGTTTAGCGTCAGGATATCCTTGCAGAATCCCTCGTGGCCATGAATGGAGGATATATGAAGGCAGGTACTCCCTTGTTGAGTTGTTCCAAGCAGCACGCTTGGATCCTGTGAGGCCATGTCCTTCATTGATTTGGCATCACCAGTTATGGCGGCTTTTAGGAGCCGTCCATCGATCGGTGCCCCTCCTGGTGAACTAGTGCTAGCTGTACCGGCTGCCATCTATTACAAAAGAAAAAGATAGTTTACGATCAGTCTCACAAGGTGCTAGTCACGAAATAAGAAACAAGCGAGTACCTGGTGCTTCAGTTTGGCAGTTTAATTTCAACGGCAAGAGATGACCCGGCCAACTTGTTAGAGTCGACAAAATCTCAACAAGGGTCAGTTGCAGCAAAACAAATAGCTAGGGTACGCAAGGCATTTGTCCCTTTCAGAACTGCGTCCTATACGAGCAGAAACCAGCGAAGATGCCTGGGTTACCGGATCGAACAAGCAGAATGGGGATAAACGTACCATGTTCAACGAAGAAAGGGAATATATTCTTGCAGTGTTAGTAATAAATGTGTGCCTTTAAGGAATGCAATGTGCACACGAAAAGAAAAAGGATCGGCTAGCGATCTCCACGAATTAATTCACCTCAGAAATCGATCATCTATAGGTTCATCAGTTCAAACGTGACAAATGATCGAGGTGGTCAGGCATGCAACTGAAATAATGACAATGGATAGACAGCCATTGGCAACTGAAATGGGATGATGGATACATTGCCATTGGCCAATAAGGCTCAATTCTTTTCGGTTTATAGCTTCTCTTCAACAAATAAATGGGACGAATTCTTTGCTACATTTTCAAAAGGACTTATCGGACAGTCTTTTCGAAACGACTTATCGACATTTGATTTGTTCGCATAACCGCTTGTACTAAGGCTAAAAACTATAAACCGCAGCCATCTTTACTACTTTAAAAGAAGGAGTTGGTGGTTGATGAGTCCTCCTTTATTTCTTTTTAGCCATTCGATCTGATTATAAGATAGAATTTGAACCGTTCTCCCCCCACCGCCCCCTCCTCCTCACGTAGCCAACTCCACAACGCACCATCACGTTACCTTCGAAAACCAACCGCACGTTCCTTCTCTTCCCCACGCCCTTCCCTTCCTCAGCCACGCACGCCATCCCCTTCCCTCTCCAACCCCAACGCCGAGGAGCTCGAATGCGGGGTCAAGGATGACATCTCCGAGTTCATTGAGACGCTCACCCACCAGCTCTAGGGCATCGCCTCCTTCCTCACGCCGCCGCCCCCAGAGTCCTCGACCCCACATAATCTCTCAGACGCACACCTCGATGATGTTGTTTCCCTAAATCCCAAGCCCACGGAGGTGTCGTCCCCATCTCTCTCGTCCACCTCCTCCGCCATCCCCTCTTCTTCCCCAACCCCACCCCGTCTCCCCCTTGCCTCGTCCTACCCAAACCCTAACCCTAGCCACCTTCGCCACCACCATGGTGAGCAACAATGTCTCCACCATCTACATCTCCATCATCGATGATGTCATCACCAAGGTCCACGAGGACTTCACCACCTACGGTGTCAGTGACGTCGTCCTAAATGAGCTCCAGTCTGTAAGTACCTTTGATTTCTTGAGTCCCTAATACTTCCTGTCTCTCGAATTGCTAGTTGATTTCCGCAATTTGACGGCTGCCTCTGAGGTCCGGCCAAAAACCCTAGCTCTAGGAGATGAAGATGCTGCATTGTGGTGCAATCTCAGGGAACATCGACTGCTCCAAGGCACCCGCCACGTCCACTGGAGGCGCACGTGGCTCCGGCACGACCCTGCCTATGCACGGCCTCAACGTGCTCTACAAGGCCACCTCTGAGGAGTATGCCACCCTCATCGCCAACATGCTGTTCCCACTAATGAGGCGAAATCCCCCAATCATCCCTCCAAATTGGCCGCTATCTCTGTGATTAACAGGCGAGATGTTGATGTGGTTGATTGTATTTAGCTACAAACATCGCAGTAGACGCCGATTCAGACACCATTTCTAGGGACAGATGCAGGGATGTACAACATACCGATGGGGCCTTCGGACTATGCCCATCGCCGATCAGTGATGTGAGGAACAGGATGGCGATGAATAGGGTTGATCCAAAGACTAGCCGCCCAAGCCCCTACATGGTAGAGTGTATTTGCATTTTTGTTGTTCGTGTGTGGAGATTTTGTTTATGTTAGCTGGGTTTGATTTATGGAAGATATTTTTTGTAGCCACCTTCGTCTCCTTGGATGAATCAGAGGCTGTTAGTGGTTGATGTGAATGTTGGTATGTGTATAAGTCATGTCCACGTTTTGTTGTCCGCATGAATAGGTAGTTTAGTCTGGTTGGAGCAACATTGATTGGGGAAATAATAATGGTTTGGATTATTGTGATTTCTGTACAGCTTATGTGGAGAGTCATGAGGACCCAGACAGGGGAGAACAGTCTCAGCCACTGACTAAGGTAAATGATCAGATCACAGCACACTAGAGACCATGTTGTAATTGGGGTTTTCCATCATCTGTTGTTAATATCTCTTATGTTTTGAAAAATATTGTCCCTGATGATTGTGTCAATCAGATTTCCATTCCATACACAATACTTATTAATGGGCATTTCTAGAGTTCTAAATCAGATTGGTTATTGGCCATTTACTAATGGTATAGTCGGTGATCTCAGTCTAGATAGGATGTTTAGAGGTTAGAGTTTGGGTTTATAACTTTCTTGAGATGATATTTAGGATTATTTGGCCAGTGATTATGCTTTCATAATAGATGGTACTCTTAATATTAGTAATGAGAAAACCAAGATTCGAATCTTCTTTTCAAATACTAACAGAATCCAGCCACTTTATTTTTATCACATTGTTTCATCCAGATGGATTTGTTTCTTTCAACAAAAAAACTGGTTCACCAACAAAGTTAAATTAAAGCAAACTGGTTCCATTAATTTGCTATGCGTTTCTCTTTCTCATGTGGTGAAACTGAAAATAATACTACTGCTATTGCCAGCTAAAGAGTCAGCAAGGGATAATGTACCGCTACTGTGAACAATCAACCATTTAAAGGTGCGTACAGTCAGTAAAGCATGAAGTTTCTTCTTAGTATGCGCATATAAATAGCGCCATGATCCATGTATCAATTGAGATTATATTCAAGTCTGACTACCTTTGGTGCATTTCACTCTTTTTCTACTATTGCAGTTTGTAAAGTAATTTTACCTTTACTGTATAGCTTGGTTACAAAATCTTTTGACTGTTGTGGACTAAGACTGCAAGTCTACACTACAAATGTGCTGCCCATTCCCTCGAGTAATTATCTGTCTCCTTGTACCGTTCACAGCGCACGGCACACCTTAATTTTCATCTGTTGATGTGTCTTCTTTCTTTCTTTCTTTGTTTAGAAATTAATTAAAAGACCGAAAAGCATGGTTGAATAGCTTGTTGAGACGTTTTACCTATATGAATAATTTGTAGTGTTAAGCATTTGCCTTTTGAATCATTTCAACTGGCTGTTTTTGGGTGTTTCTCTGTTTGTATAGAACAATGAAAATCAAGAGTTGGTATCTAAAATAACAAAGATCCCCACAATGAAAATCATTGATCTAATAGAACAATTACAATTCAGCTTCTGTTTCCTGATATGTGACGCAAATTGGTGTTAGTTGGCACATAGAAATGTAGCATGCACATTTGATGTTTTTGCTATCCTAAAGCATCGAGAGACCCTTTCTATGATAGCAGCAGAACTGAAGCTGGGGACAAGACTTGTTGGTCCCTGTCATGCACCATACGCACACAACCGGAGTGCTAAAAATAGAGAAAAAATATTATTGGACAATCTATTTTCAACTTATCACGGTAAAATATTATTATTTTCCGTTGCAACGTACGGGCATCTTACTAGTAAACCAAAAAGAACGACCCTGAGGATGCGCAGACTGCAGATTAATTAGTTAGCATGCAACCTTGGCCCTCGGGCCGGCCCATGGACCACACGGGTTCCACAGGCTACACATGGGCCAGGGCTGATCAATAATCCGCAGCTGGTCATTTGGACTTGGGCCCCTCGTGGAAACTGACTCTCAACAAAAGTCTGCTTGCAGGCTGGCCGTTCCGATAGCGTTGAATTCCTTGTCGACAGCAAGTGTGTTATAGAGGGGCAATATAGTACTTTTCATGATTATAGATTTTACTGGTCGATAGTCGTAGACTTTGCTTTTCGAAATTGTAGCTCTTGCAGATTGCTTTTCGAAGTCATAGACTCAGCAGACTACCTTCTCGAAATCATGACTTCATAGACTTCCTTCTCGAAATCGTAGTTTTCGCAGATTACCTTCTCAAAGTTATAGATTTTGCAGTTTGCTTCTTGAAGTCATAGATTTTGCAGTTTGCTTCTCGAAGTTGTAGATTTTATAGTTTGCTTCTTGAAGTCATAGTTTTCATAGTTTGCTTCTTGAAGTCGTAGTTCTCGCAATTTCCTTCTCGAAGTCATAGTTTTTCGCAGATTGCCTTCTCGAAGTCATAGACTTTGCAGACTGCTTTCTACTTGTAGTCTTTGCAGACTACTAGACTTTGTGATTGATAGTCGTAGACTTTGTGGTCGATGGTCGTAGACTTTGTGATCGATAGTCGTAGGCTTTGCAGTCGATGGTTGTAGAGTTTATGATCGATAGTTGTAGACCTTGTGGTCAATGGTCATAGACTTTGCTTCTCAAAGTCGTAGTGTTTATAGACTACCTTCTCAAAATAGTAGACTTTGTAGACTACTTTCAAGTAATATATTTCACAGACTGCTTTCTAATCATAGACTTTGCAGACTACTTTCTACTTGTAGTCTTTGCAGACTGCTTCTCTAAGTCATAGACTTCGTGATCAGTAGTCTTAGGCTTTTACAGTCATAGACTTCGTGTTCGAGTACTACATATATATATATGCCTGTCATAATTTCTATGTTGTTTCCTTTCAATTAAAACGTTACTACATATACCCAATTAGTTTTTCAGTTTTATTGATTCCTCCCCCCCTCTCTCTCTATCTATCTATCTATATATGTGTGTGTAGAAAGCTTTTTCCTTACTTCTAAGAGTATATACACCAACTTTCAATATACCGCTTAAATGAATATATTATAAGTTTTTATCACTTTTGGTATACTTAAATACTAATTTAAGATACTCTAATATGATTTGGTTGAAAACTTTTCATCAGAACTCTTTATTTTTGTCATGTACCATCTTTTTCATAGATAAATGGAGTATGTACATAAATTATGCTAATATATACATATATATACACATATATACTTATATATATGTGTGTGTGTGTGTGTGTATATATACATATGTATGTATCTATGTATGTATCGCAACATACCCAGTTTAAAGTCTTGGCATGATGTGAGGCCTTCCATAATTGCCAAATTACTGACTCACCACCTTTGTGATCATACATTGTGAAGTCTATGTCTTTGTGAAACAACAAGGAAGCAACGATTTTAGGATTGCACTTCCGAACAGCTTGATGAAGAGCAGTTTGTCCGTCCTGATCTCGCATGTTAACAAGTTTGCGAAGTTGTGGTGCCCTCAGGATAAATTCAACAAACTCCGTCTGACCATACTCTACAGCTTCATGATGGGGAAATTTGAGGTCTGGGCTATTGGGATGTCACACGAGATGATCGAACTCATGCTGGAGCACATGGAGATCAAAGGTGGATGGTGTGTGAAGGCGTAGAGATGGTCATGGTCGGTGACGAGGTGGACCAGGTCTAGAATAGGAAAAATCTGAGGTCCTGGCAGTCGAGATGTCATGCAAGATGATCGGGCTCATGCTAGAGCATGTGGTGAGGTGTGGAGAAGCTACGGGCAATGTGTTCCTGGAGGCTTCGACACAGTTGTTGATGAGGTGTGGAAAAGCTACAGGTAGTGTGTTCCTAGAGACTTCGACACGGTTGTTGATGAGTCATAATGAAGATACAAGAGGTCTCGAATCAATCTGATTCATTATGAGTTAGAAGATTTTTGGTGGTTGCTGGTGTAGAGGGAGATTATGACTATGAACAACACTGATTGTTGTGTTCTCATTCAATCTGCTAAAGAAATTGAGCAACTGGAGTTTGCGATTGGAAGACAATGTCGACCTCATACAAAGACAATTGCTGCGAACAGTCGAACATAAGTCATAATTGACACACAATAAACATGACCATATTTCTTCTAGTTTGATATTTGTTTTTCAGGTGTCGAAAAGCAGAGCTAATCATTCACCGCCAACTAATTACGCCATATGGTCCAACAAAGATATAAAGCAAGGCTTGTTACACAAGGTTTTATTCAACGCCTAGGAGTTGATTATGAATAAACATATTCCTCGGTCATGGGTGATATTACCTTTAGATATTTAATCTCGATGGCAGTGAATTTGAATTTAGAAATAAAATTGATAGATATGGTAACAATATACCTTTATGGAAACTTAGATTCAGAAATTTATATGAAAATACCTGAAGGTATCCTTGTCCCGAACCAAGAAAGAATAAATAGACACTTGTATAGTGTAAAACTCAAACAAATTACTGTACGGACTTAAACAATCAGGCAGGATGTGGTTAATCGCTTAAGCAACTTTTTGTACAAGAAAGACTACATGAATAATGTTGATTGTCCTTGTATATTTATACAATGATCCCTGAATGAATTTTGTATAATCTCAGTGTATGTAGATGATCTAAATATCATTAGAATCCTAGAAGATATCAAGGAAGCGAGCTCTTACCTAGAATCAGAGTTCAAAATGAAATATTAGGGTAAAACCAAACATTGCTTAGGCTTGCAGCTCGAGCATGTCCCAGAAGGAATATTAGTACATCAGTCGGGCTACACTCAAAAGATGTTGAAAAGGTTTGGCTTTGAAAAGCATACCCTTCAAAAATACCAATGGTCAGAAGATCTTTGTAGCAAGACGAGAATCCGTACAGACCTAGAGAAGAGGGGGAGGAAGTCCTGGACTAGAATTTCCATACTTAAGTGAGGTAGGAGCACTCATGTATTTAGCAAACTGCGCTAGACTGGACGTTGCATTTGTCATCAACCAATTAGCAAGATACAGTGCAGAACCTACCAAAAGGTATTGGCAGGGAATAAAGGACATCCTCCGATACCTTCAAGGAAGCAAAGATCTTAAACTGTTCTATAGAAAGTACTAGAATCTGAATATGACTAGCTATGTAAATGCAGGGTACTTCTCAGACCCACATACAACGGATCATAAGCAGACTATGTTTTTCTATGTTGTGGAACTGCAATTTAATGGAAATCGTCTAAGCAAAGTCTTGTATCGATTTCGATAAATCACTAAAAAAATCATAGCAATATACGAAGCCGCAGGAGAATATGCTTGACTTTGACGGATGATTCACCACATCCAGCAGTCATGTGGACTGAACAACGTGCAAGCTCCCACAATCATCTATGAAGGTAATTTAGCTTGTGTTGCATAAATATAGACGGATTACGTGAAGTGTCATCTAACAAAGCAAATCAACCCTAAGTTCTTATATGCTCATGAATTGCAAAAGATGAACGAAATTAAGGTACTGCATACTAAGTCGTGTGAAAATCTTATAAATTTATTCACTAAATTACTTCCAGCATCTAATTTTGAAAGATGTGTACATGGACTTGGAATGATAAAATTTAGAGAAGTGCGGAATTTAAGGGGAGATTCTTCTCAAGCTCACTATTGAAACTTGATCACGAAGATCAAATACCTAAAGAATAAATCTCGTCGATTAAATGAAATTGGGTGGATTGTTCTCTTTTCCCTTGACAAATTTTCCTGAAGTTTCTTGACCAATATTTTTAATGAGACAATTCATGCAACGCAACATAACATGTATTATGTACTCTTTCTCTAAATTTTGTCCACTGGATTTTTATGAAGTTTTGATGAGACATGAACGTGTCGGATGAGTGTCCAAGGGAGAGTGTTGGAAAACCTAGGCCTGGGTCTGTAAGTCTAGCCCATTGGTGGGCACCCTCAACTTAGTCTATAAATAGGGATCTTAATCATTGTAAAGTAGATATGTAAATAGAGAAAGCAATAAAGCAAGGAATTCTCATCTCATCTCTCTATGTTTAATTTATTGTTTGCACTATTTCGTGTCTAATCCATCCCTTTTGCATAGAAGGAATCGATCGGACAGGACTCGCTAGCGACGGTTCCTCAACAAAAATGAGTGTCTGCATTCCGTAAAACCTCTAGTCTTCACTTTGTAATAGCATGTGCATTGAATACACCCATATAAGTGTTTGTGTAAGATGTAAGTGTATGTGATGTCGCATATGCACATCCTTGTGCTCTAAAAATGAATGGTCCACCTTTCTTCCACCATGTCCATCAATTCCTTATCTCATAATTCTTAGTGACTCTGCCATCAGATATATCAAAAGATTTTAGAGCATGTGCCAGTTAACCATAGATCAGAACCGTCCTAACTGCATCATGCCGGTTCGCTAATTGGTTGGCAGCAACTATGCGTGGACACATCACTTCATCGGCAATCCTTCGCCATTGTTAAATAACTAGTTGCCCGGCCCCATGGTGAAAGATCACATTCATCCAATCTCTGTCGCCTGTCATATCGTTCGACATGGCTTCCATCTGAGGCTACAGATAATAACAGTATACAAATAACAATAATGTACAAATAATACATCACTAACATTATAAATAAAATACAAATAATAACCTTGTACACACAATAACAGATACACATAGCAGTAAAAAAGATCGGATATTAGTGAAGAATCATTATTATCGACACTAATACATCACTGATATGGGTAATTACAAAATATCATCCGCATGAACTAAATACATACGTCATCTAAACATGGTTACAGAGGACATTCTATACAACCAAACCACTATTAAGCTAACAAAATATTAATGACATATTAAGTGCATTTCTCGTAGGCAAATGAAATATACCTCTTGGTGAAGTTCTTCACAGGAACCACACCAATTTGAAACACGAGATCCTCTAAATCACAACAAAATCACCTCAAAAAACTAATTCAAACTCTCTTCTTCTTTCCTCTCCCTCTGCTCTCTCTTGCTTGGTAGGGAAAATACTGCGTGGCTTCGTATAAGATAGCAAAGAGGATGCGAGCTATTTTATGCACATAGAGAGATGGTATATACTGATAGGCCCATATGGATGTGTGGGGAGCCAAGCGTAGTTGAAAACCATAAGAATCACTGTCGAACGTGTCACGGCCGCCTGGTCGGCCACCCACCCTACCAAGGTAGGGTAGCTTAGCAGGACTACTACCGAGTCAAAGGCGCTCGTCAGCCCTGCCTGTTGCGCTATGCACCAGCCTGCCACACTCGGCCTTGGCTCCTACGGTGTCTGGCCGCCTCTTGGCGCACTCATGAACGGATGGCCTCCATGTGCCATGTCCGCAGTCACCACCCTCAAGCTTAACGAAGAGTCGCATGATGGCCTCCCCGATCCCTTACGCACCAGTCACAATGGCCATGTTTCCCGTCCAACCTGGAAACTGCACTAGCACCTACGCGCACATAGACAAATGACACCAGCACCATCTCACGAAGCAAGCCAAGCACTCAGAATAATCGGAACCAATAGCAATTGCACACGCACATATTACTCAATGATTTGGAACCAATTAAAATTGCACATACACCACGATAAATTAGAAACACACACATACACATAGAGGAGAGATGGAAGAAGGGAATGATTCTGGGAGTGAGGGGAAGGAAGGGAAGAACGGCAGGGTAAGGAGATCGAAGTAGATGTACCTTCTCCTTCCCAGCGCCTCAGCCCCGCGTCCCCTCTCCCACACCGTCTCTTCCTCCTCTGTGTTGCGGCCTTCCCTTCCTCTGCGCCACTGCATCCTCCTCGCCCAGCCATCTCCCCTTCCACGTGGGGCCACCTCCTCCTTTACCTTCCCCGCATCTCTCCCTCTTCCTCACCCCAACAGCATCGCTGCCCCGATGTGCCCTCTTGGGTGTCGCGGGGGAGGAGGATGGAGGTGCAAGGGGAGGCAGAGGGACGTCGCATGGGTGGAGAATTCAGCAGCGTTGCGGAGGTGGGGGGCAGTGCGAGGAGGGGAGCGATAGGGGAGGAGGCGGTGTAGGGAGCAGTCGGCAGCGGAGTGAAGAGGCAGCACAATGGGGAGATTGCATCGAGAAGAGGAGGGAATGGCAGAGATACGATGGCAGGGATGGACAGTGCCGACACCAGGGAAGGAAAAAGATGCAGCGCCTGCGATATTGGATTAAGGGGGAGAGAGAATACAGGGATTCTGGTTGTGGTAGCAGGGAGTTTTCAGAAAGTGAGCATTAGTCCAATTTTGATGCAAATGGATGGGATACGGAGGCTGAGAAGAAATCGATGTTTCTCAAAGGACTTCATTGATATTTTGCTATGGTGGGTGATGGACCAGATCGAATGTTGGTTCATATAACTTGAGAGCAAGATCTGATGGCTACGAAAAACCGGGTGACGTGACTCACCATTTTGCAGGGAAACCAGCAGGCTTCTTTGCTATGAATTCTCGATGTATTGTCATAACAAATTCTCCCAATATTTTTATAAATTTATAAATTAGTTTGTGTTTTTCCATTACCCAATCTATCCTTGAACTTCCGTGAACCCTATCACGTTACCAATGAGCAAATCAACTTATGAAAACCCAAATTGAGACAAAAAGATGTAATTAACCACTCATTAGCATACGGCCAACATATAAGCAATGTTCGAAGTACATGGTATGGATTGTAGGCAAGATTCAAGAATTAACAATACAATATGATCAGCCAGACAATATAAAATACATATTAATTAAAAAATAATACTAGACAGGACAAATAGACCATGTCACACCATCTCAAGGAAGTCCGACTTAAAAGCATGACCCAACCGAAATATGAGCTTCAACACAGGCCATTCACCAAGCAGCTTAGTAAGAATGGGCATTAAAATTGGCAAAAAGCAAATTACAATGGCTAACCACAGAAGCCGAGGGGCCAGTACCGTGTACAAACCAGTTGCAAATGCTGTAATGGTTGCTGTGTATGCAAACCACATGAGCTTCTTAGTAAAGGATCTATAATAAAGTAAAAACTCAAGATCTTCCCACCTTGCTATGATGCATATGAATGCAACAGCGAGTGAGGAGCACATTGCTAAAGTGTCGGAGATCAAGAATGCCTGAAATGCAAACTTTCTTGCCATGATGGGAAGCCCCTTGCTTCCAGTGTCACTGCTGTATCCTCCAGGCAATGTGAAAGCAGCGGCGAAGGTAATTGTCGCAATGAGGATCGCCACTAATGAAGTGTTGCTTGTGTATGTTTGAGTTAGTGACTTTGCATCCTTCCTTGATGCATTAGTTACCTCTGCCTTGGCTTGCTTATGAAGATTATAAACAGAGGGTGCATTTCGGGGATCAGCTTTCAACAAAAGCATGGACACTTCGTTCTGTGTGGATCAAAAGAAAGGTACAAATGCAGCTCACAATAATAAATTAATATTAGCTATTGTACTCTGTGAATAATAGTATTGCTCATAATAGTTCAGTTAAGTTAGAAGATGTTATGATAAAATCATTTCTATTGTAAGTTGAGAAACAAAGTAATCAAAGAGGAGGGGATAGTTATGACATTCAATAAGCAGAGTAATAACAAATATATCAAATAAGAAATTATTAATTTTGTGAACTAGGCTAGAACTATAATTAGTGAGATATTGTAAGGAGGAACAAAAACAAAAGTTGCTTTGAAATTGTGGGGTGGCACACCTTTCATAATTTCCATGTTGTTACCTTTGACCTACAATTTTATTATACACACTCAATTTATTCTGCATGTTTGATGATTCCTTCCTGAGTTTCTCATTATTTTTCTCTTAATTAGCTGCAACCATTTTATGTAACATGTAAATGTAAGATTATTTTATAATCTGAACTGTCCCATGTGATTAAACAAATAATTCTGTTTGTGAGAATGGTTGCTAATTAAACTTGAAACGAAGTACAGTCATGGGGTTTAAAACGCTTCTCCTCTCCCATTGAAATGGTACTTAATGATTGTTTGTGTAAAATAAATAGCAGCCTTGCAGTTTCTATACTGCTAGCTACAGTCAAATGATTAGGTGTGATCAGTGGTACAATCAAATGCTGTTTAACGGTACAGTGCTTGCTTTGTGCCTTATTGTAAACATTTATATGTACCAATATATTTATAAACATACGTACCCAGTTTAAAGTCTTGGCATTATCTGCGACATCCCGTAATTCCCAAGAGATTGGGCAACCATTGCTGTCCCTTATTGTGAAGTCTATGTCCTTGTGAGACAGTAAAGCAGCAACGATTTTTGGATTGCACCTCTGGACTGCGTAATGTAGAGCAGTCTTTCCGCTGCTATCTCGCATGTTAACAAGTTTCGCAAGTAGTGGTGCCTTGAGGATAAATGCAACGAACTCCGTATGACCATGGCATACAGCTGCATGAAGACATGTCGAACCTGTCGCGTCGCTATAGGGAGCATCTGGACAACGGTTAAGAAGCTCTCGAGCAACACCAACATGACCTCGATATGCAGCAGAAACAAGGAGAGGAGTATTAGCTTTTTTGTTCACTACATATCCTAGAGTCCAATCATGCTCCAACAATACTCGTAGCAATTCAGTCTTGTCGCTACGTACAACCATGTGCATTGGAGTTCTCCCAGCCTCGTTTTCTTCTCTGGCCAGCCAAGGACGGGTCTCCATAATCTTCTTAGCAATAACTGAAAACAAATCAAGGAACGAACGATGGTAAACAACCAAGGAGTGATGATAGTCTTTGGCATGTAGGATGTAGCCGTAACGATGTACAATATAATTAGAGGAAATTGGAGAATCAATTATGCTCTAGATAATCTTAAGTTTCACAATCCTAATGGTAGTTTGCTGTATGTTCACCTGGATTCCCATTTCTCACAGCAGAATGAAGAGCATTGTGGCTGTAGGTTCCCGAATGAGCAGAATTACAAATTTCCAACAGTTTCTCTGACACATCTGCAAAGTCTCTCATCACCGCAATGTACATGGGTGACTCATTGAATGTGTTGACACCTTGCGACAGGGAAGGCTCTGCTGCTATCAACTCTAGCGCAATGTCCTTGTGGCCGCTGCGGATGGCGTGATGCAGTGCATTACACCCATCCTTGTCTTGTTTCAAGATTGCCTCACTCAATCCCAGAGCACGATAGCACCTGAGTAAATCAGAAGCCAAAGAGGCATGGCCGCTCGTCATGGCGGCGAGCAGCGGAGTCTCACCATAAGAGTTGGCAACGGCAAGGATAGACTGGTTTAGTGCCAGGACATCCTTGCAGAATCCATCGTGGCCATGAAGGCAGGATATGTGAAGGCAGGTGCTCCCTTGTGGAGTTGTTCCAAGCAGAATGCTTGGATCCTGTGAGGCCATGTCCTTCATTGATCTGGCATCGCCAGTTATGGCGGCTTTCAGGAGCCGTCTATCAATCAGCGCCCCTCCTGATGAACTAGTGCTAACTGTACCGACTGCCATCTATTTATATATAAACAACTACTACAGGTATTTACTCAAGCTGAGCAACTCCCTGAGTATTATTTGCCTCTAATTTAGCAGCACCGTAAGATGCAAGAAAAATCCCAAACGAATCAGACTGATAACTGAAGAAGCGATCTTATTATAGCAAAACTCAGACATAAAACTCGCTGAAATAGTGCGTACCTCATACAGAAGCAGGTAGCAGTTGCCGGAGACAGAAGGCAGACTAGTAATGCTCCACGGCCATGGAATGAACTTGAGAAGGTTTCATTGCGCCCAAGTCAAACTTAGGGAAGTTTGAAGTCAATGCACCTTTCATTCATTGCGACCAAGTCAAACTTAGGAAAGTTTGAAGTCAATGCACCCTGTGCCCAATTAGACTATATATGGCAATTGAATGGATGGACTAAGTCAAATCAATTTGCCCCTCTTTTGTATTCTTATGATTACCGTCGTGGTGCCACTTGCTGTTGCCGGCTAGCGTGATCTGTAGCTGATTCCACAATAATCAATTGATCCTGTGCTTCTCCATCTAATGCAACCACACATCCCTCACGCACCGGTCGCAATGGCCATGTTTCCCGTCCAACCTGGAAGCACCATCTCACGAAGCAAGCCAAGCACTCAGAATAATCGGAACCAATGGCAATTGCACACGCACATATTACTCAATGATTTGGAACCAATAAAAATTGCACATACACCACGGTAAATTAGAAACACACACATACACACAAAGGAGAGATGGAAGAAGGGAATGATGCTGGGTGTGAGGGGAAGGAAGGGAAGAACGGCGGGGTAAGGAGATCGGAGTAGATGCACCTTCTCCTTCCCAGCGCCTCAGCCCCGCGTCCCCTCTCCCGCGCCGTCTCTTCCTCCTTCTCTCTGTTGCGGCCTTCCCTTCCTCTGCGCCACTGCGTCCTCCTCGCCCGGGCACCTCCCCTTCCCCGCGGTGCCACCTCCCCCTCTGCCTTCCCCGCATCTCTCTCTCTTCCTCACCCCAACAGCGTTGCTGCGCCGATGTGCCCTCACGGGTGGCGCGGGGGAGGAGGATGGACGGTGCGGGGGGGAGGCAGAGGGACGCCGCACGGGTGGAGAAGGCAGCAGCGCTGCGGAGGTGGAGGGGCAGCGCGGGGGAGGAGGCGGTGTGGGGAGTAGTCAGCGACGGAACGAAGAGGCGGCGGCATGGGGGAGATGGCGCCGAGAAGAGGAGGGAATGACGCGGGGATACAACGGCGGGGATGGGGGGCGCCGGCGCCGGGGAAGGGAAAAGATGCGGCGCCGGCGAGATTGGATCGCGAGGGATTCTGGTTGTGGGAGGAGGGAGTCTTCAGAAAGTGAGCATCACTCCACGCGCCCCCGCTCCAGCGGCGCCGAAGCTCAGGCCGTCCAACCCATCCACGCGCTCATGTTTGGGCCGATCGATCTCTCGTGATACCCATGCTCCCTTCCGCTTCACTTCTTGGCGCATAACGTTGTTGTGTTCTCCCGTCCACTGTGTCGTAGAAATTCTTCCAATACAAAGGTGTGAATCGATTTTCATAACGCTGGAGTTCAGCCGTATAACCTAGGCCTACGGCAGCTCCTGTGGCGAATAGTATAGCAAATACCTGCAAGGAAATTCAGTCAACACATGTATACTCTTGATTTCCTTAATGATTAGCATCATGAAGCGCAAATTTGCAAGAGATTGACTTGTATTGTAGAAGCGAGGGAGTGGTATGGATATTTCAATCTATTGTTAATGACGCATTCAATCTTCGAAAAAAAATCATGCATACAATAAAGTGATTAGTATTTTATTGAACACTGTTTTACTTGATGGGAAAAGATTGAATTTAACCCTCATACTACGCCCAAAAATCATAAAAAGTATAGACCATAGGCCAGACTGTAGGGGGAAAAAAGAGAAATCGAAATATTTGAATCCTATAATACTTTCTTACAATAGTTGTTTTGAATAGAAGAATGACTTTTTATAGTTCCCCTAAAGTTGATAATGGCCATTAAACAATGCGCTGATCAAAATGCTTACCGCATCAGTAAAAATGAGGAACACTGCAGCATGCTCATTGCCTCCAAATCTCCTCTGGGCAACATTTATTCCTGATTTTGCGTTCAGATCCACTCTTGATATCAGTCAGTATTCATCAAACTTCTTCCTGGGGACCTTATTCTGTAATTTGTTTGTTTTTTGTGTTTCAGGAAGTACGGGTTCGTTTTTCTGGATTTGGAGCAGAGGAGGATGAATGGGTTGATATTCGTAAATGTGTTCAACAGCGTGCTCTTCCATGTGAAGCCATAGAATGTGTTGCTGTTCTTCCTGGGGACCTTAACAACTGGAGGACAGAATGTGCTGATGTAATTTGTTCTGAAGCACATCCAAGTGCTAATGATTTTTTGTTGAATGTTGAAGTATTCGTGTTAACTAATTATCTGTTAAAATGTTTTTTTGAGTATAAATGTTTATGGTTTTTTAGATATTTTAGTAATATTTTGGGATTTTTCTAAAGCATTACCAATAAGTACTAGCCTTTTTCGAGTATAATTTTTTTTGGTTTTTTAATATTTAGCATTGTTTAGATTTTTTTAGTATTATTTTGGGTTTTTTAGTATGCTTTATGCATGCAGTATTCTAATGGTAGTAGTCTGTACTAAGCAAGAGTTTGCTAGTAGTCTGTACTAAGCAAGAGTAGTATTGCTAGTAGTCTGCATGCGGTTGGTCTTTGCATGCGGCTGGCAGCCGCCGAACCCAACAAATCGCATTAGGCCTGCGCTCGTTTCGGCTTTTTTTCGGCTTCAGTTTCTAGCTTTTGCTTTTTTTCACTATTCAGTGTTTCGTCTTTTTTTGAATTTTTTTAGATATTTTAAGCTTTTTTTGTATTTTCTTTTTTTTCCCGTGTTCCTTTGTATTGTCCCTAATGGGTTAACATGCTTTTTCTATTTTTACATTTTTTGTAAAATTAATTATTCCCAAAAAGACAAATCAGCTACAGTAAAAAAGTCAGTTACAGTGAAATTTCAGCCAAAAGCCAGAAGCTATCACTAAAACGAGCGCCCCAAAGCCTTGTGGTACGGTAGCCGCAAATGCCTAAGTGGCCAGCATGGGTGGACACGGGCTGTCCGCAGTCTGCCCCATTTGCACCACTACTCTTCCTCCTCTATGCTATGGCCTTCCCTTCCTCTATGCTACTGTATCCTCCTCACCCGGCCACCTCCCCTTGGCCGTGGGGCCACATCCTCCTCTGCCTTCCTCTCATCTCTTCCTCACCCCAACAGTGTCGCTGTGCCAATGTGCCCTCTCAGGTGGTGCGGGAGAAGAGGATGGATGGCACGGTGGGAGGCAGAGGGACACCACACAGATGGAGAAGGCAGTAGCCTATGGAGGTGGAGGGGCAACGCGGGGAGGAGAGCAACGAGGGAGGAGGCGGTGTGGGGAGCAATTGGCGGTGGAATGAAGAGGTGGCTACATGAGATGACACTAAGAAGAGGAGGAAATGATGCAGGGATACAACGATGGGGATGGCCAGTGCTGACGCCGGGGAAGGGAAAAGATGATGCACCGGCGAGATTGGATTGAGAGTGAGAGAGAGGGAGAGAGATCGAGATCGACATCAAGAGGGATTCTAGTTGTGGGAGGTGGGAGTTTTTAGAAAGTGAGCTTCTCTCCGATTTTGATGCAAATGGATGGAGAAATGGAGAGCTGAGAAGAAATTGATGTTTCTCGAAGGACTTCGTTGATATTTTGCTACGATGGTGATGGACCGGATCGAATGGTTCATATAGATTGAGAGCAAGATCTGATAGCTATGAAAAAATGAGTGATGTGGCTCACCATTTTGCGGGGAAACCCAGCAAGATTTATAGATATATATTCTCAATGTACCGTCATAACAGTCACAACAAATTATCTCCCAATATTTTCATAAATTTATAAATTAGTTTGAGCAATTGAACTTCTGAAAACCCCAAATTGAGACAAAAAGATGTAATTAACCACTCATTAGCATATGGCCAACATATAAGTGATGTTCGAAGTACATGGTATGGATTGCAGACAAGATTCAAAAATTAACAATACAATATGATCAGCCAAACAATATAAAATACACATTAATTAAAAAAATAATACTGCAAAGCAAAATATATAAGATAGGACATAGTGACGACATCACACCATCTCAAGGAACTCAGACTTAAAAGCATGACCCAACCGCACTCTAAGCTTCAAGATAGGCCATTCACCAAGCAGTTTAGTAAGAATTGGCATTAAAACCGGTAGAAAGCAAATTACAATGGCTAACCAAAGAAGCCGAGGGGCCAGTACTGTGTATAAACCAGTTGCAAATGCCGTAGTGGTTGCCATGTATGAAAACCACATTAGCTTCTTAGTAAAGGATCTGTAATAAAGCAAGAACTCAAGATCTTCCCACCTTGCTATGATGCATATGAATGCGACAGCAAGTGAGGAGCACATTGCTAAGGTGTCGGAGATTAAAAATGCCTGAAATGCAAACTTTCTTGCCATGATGGGAAGTCCCTCGCTTCTAGTGTCACTGCTGTATCCTCCAGGCAAGGTGAAAGCAGCGGCGAAGGTAATTGTCGCAATGAGGATTGCCACTAATGAAGTGTTGCTTATGTATGTTTGAGTTAGTGACTTCGCATCCTTTCTTGATGCATAAGTTACCTTTTCCATGGCTTCCACATGAAGATTATGAACAACGGTTGCATTTCGGGGATCAGCTTTCAACATAAGCATGGACACTTCGTTCTGCATGGATCAAAAGAAATAATAAAAATAAGCTTTCAACATAAGCATGGACAAATGCAGCTCACAATAACAAATTAATATTAGCTATTGTACTATGTGAATAATAAATATCGCTCATAATACTGTAGTTAAGTTAGAAGATGCGATGAAAAAAATCATTTCTGTTGTATGTTGAGAAATAAAGTAATCAAAGAGGACAGGGCAGTTATGACATTCGATAAGCACAGTAGTAACTCATATATATCAAATAAAGATATTATTAATTTTTTGAACAAGGCTTTGCCTAGAACTACAATTAGTGGGATATTGTAAGGAGGAACAAAAACAAAAGGTGCTTTGAAATTGTGGGGTGGCGCACTTTTTTTGTAATTTCCATGTTGTTACTTCGAGCTACAATTTTATTATATACACTCAATTTGTTTCGCATGTTTGTTGATTTCCTTTCTGAATTTCTCATTATTTTTGTTCTTAGGCACCGTTCAAAATGGTTTTTATTGATGGTCTTTGGCTGAAATGGACACTGTAGCGGCTAATAGCTTTTGGCTAAGCCATTCAATGAAAGGAAAACTAAGACAAAAAAGAGTGGGAATGAAAAAAATCCTGTTATATCTCTATGAACAATGCAGAGGAAAAAGGGAAAAAAGAAAAAGAAAGGCTTTCGACTTCTAAAAGATAAAAGCTAGAAGGTAAAAGTCGTTTTGAATAGGGCTGGCCCTGCTCAACTTGGCTTTTTTTGGTGGCTTATGACTTTTTTCACTATAACTGGTTTATTTTGCACTGTAACTGCTAGTAGTTTGTTTGATGTAATTAAATTTAAAAAAATAAAAATAGAAAAATATGTTAGTTCATCGTGGATAATGCAAAGAAATACAAAAAAGGCAAAAAAAGTCCAAAAAGCCAGAAAAAGACGAAATTAAAAATAGTGAACTAGAAGTCAAAAGCTAGAAGTTAAAACCGAAACGAGCGGGGCCACATTAATTAGTTGCAAACATTTTAACTAAGAAGTAAATGTAAGATTATTTTATAATCTGAATTATCCCATGTAATTAAACAAATAATTCTATTTGTGAGATGGTTGCTAATTAAACTTGAAACGATTTACAGTCATGGGGTTTAAAGTGCTTCTCCTTTCCCATTGAAATGGTACTTAATGATTGTTTGTGCATGCTAAATAGCAGCCGCACAGTTTCTCTACTTCTAGCTACTGTCAAATGACTAGTTGTGCTGAGTGATAAAATCAAATGTTTAACGGTGCGCGGATCCAGGATGAGAAGTCACTGGGTCACCACAGGCACACTGGGTAAATGTAGGCACAAATTAGTAACGTACTTTATGATATCACCATGAGCATTAAATTCTTCATGGGTTAAGGTAGATGGCATTGGGGTCACTTGACACCAATACTAACACGCTGGATCCACCCCTGAACGGTACTTGCTTTGTGCCTTATTTCTAAACATTTATATGGACCAATATATTGATAACATGCTTACCCAATTTAAGGTCTTGGCATGATCTGTGGCATGCGCTAATTTCCAAGCAGCTGGATCACCACTGCGGTCAAGCATTGTATAGTCTATGTCTGGGTGAAACAGTAGAGCAGCAACGATTTTCGGATTGCACTTCCGGACTGCGAGATGTAGAGCAGTTTTTCCGTCGCTGTCACGCATGTTAACGATTTTCCGAAGCTGCGGTGCCCCCAGGATAAATTCAACAAACCCTGTGTGACCTTCTTGGACAGCTTCATGAAGACATGTCCAGCCATCTGACTTACAGTAGGGAGCATCTGGACAATGGTGCAGAAGCTCTTGAGCAACACCAACATGACCTCGATATGCGGCAGAAACAAGGAGAGGACCATCATCGTCGGTGCTTACTACATACCCTAATGACCAATCATGTTCCAACATTACTCGTAGCACGTCAACCTTGTCCCAAAGTACAGCAAAGTGCATTGGAGTATTGCATTCATCGCTTTCTTCTTCTCTCGCCAGCCACGGACGCTTCTCCATAATATCTTTAGCAACACCTGCAAACAAATCAAGGCATGTACGATGGGTAACAACCAAGGAATGTAGAGTATATAGCAAGTTGAGGATTAGTATGACGTACAGTAATATTAATTAGAAAATCAGTTTATAATCATAATTACAGTTTGCCATATATACATTCTATCATACTCTGTGGTTCTCACCTGAATTTCCATTCCTCACAGCGGCATGCAGAGCATTACGGCCATTGGGTCCAGTGTGAGCGGAATTAGGAACTTCTAACAGTTTCTCAAAGACCTTTGTAAAGTCTCTCATTACCGCGATGAACATGGGTGACTCATTGAAGTTGTTGACCCCTTGCGACAGGGAAGGCTCTGCTGCTATCAACTCCAGCGCAATGTCCTTGTGCCCACTGCGGATGGCGTGGTGCAGTGCATTACATCCATCCTTGTCTTGTTTCAAGATTGCCTCACTCAATCCCAGAGCACGGTAGCGCCTGAGTAAATTAGAAGCCAAAAAGACATAGCCGCTCGTCACGGCGGCGAGTAGCGGAGTCTCACCGTACGAGTTGGCAACGGCGAGGAGAGACTGGTTTAGCGCCAGGACATCCTTGCAGAATCCGTCATGGCCATGAATGGAGGATATGTGAAGGCAGGTGTTCCCTTGCGGAGTTATTCCAAGCAGAATGCTTGGATCCTGTGAGGCCATGTCCTTCATTGATCTGGCATCGCCAGTTATGGCGGCTTTCTGCAGCGAGGCATCAATCGGTGCCTCTCCTGATGAACTAGTGCTAGATGTACTGGCTGCCATCTATTTTATATATTACAAATGAAAATGATAGGTTTTACGAATGAATAGCCAATCTCGCTGATAACACAAATTATAAAGCAAAAAACATTTACACTACTTATTTGTTGACTCCAAATTAATAATGTGCATATTTATCAGATACAAACATTAAAGCTTTCTTTACAGCTTTATATATAAGGAATACAACTATATCAATTTTCAAGTATAGATAGTAGAGCTGTATAATGAACATAGCTCTATTTAACATGGAGCCTAAGTAGCACATCAAGATATATCCAACTATACAGACATGTCATGCAACCCAGGTTAACAAATTCTTGCGTATGTGAATCTTAAGCGTATCAAGACAACATCAATCTCTTGCAATGCATCCAAGAAGAATGAGAGCAAAAAGCCAAACAACATGGTAAATGTTACACACTTGGTTGTCAATTAAACGTTCCTTATTTGAAAGTTTGTAGCTCCAGTATGGCCAATAAAATTGACTAACTATAGGGTGAAACATAGGTAGAGCGATATTTATAGTGTGAATCGTGTTGTGCTAAACGGGTTTGTGTCAGGCATAACCATTAAGCCGATCTATCCCCTTGACCAACTATTACCTCGGACACAAACAAATACTATTCTGTACGTAGAGTTGTTACTGATCAATGAAAGGAGGAATGGGACTTGATTGGGGCATTCAATGTCTAGAATGGTTAAGGATGCCAAGTGAGTTGGTGGAGCTCAAGCAAGGTGCATGGTAGACAAGAACATGGAAGGCAAGGTTGATGCAACGGGTTACACCAAGTGGTTTGGGTGGTGCAAGTGTTGTGGTGGTCCGATAGGAACCAGAATGGAAGAGACTTGCATGCATGAGGCAAGCCATTAGTGAACCTACATGTGTCAAGCACGGAGGTTGCTTACAAGTGAAGTATTTGTTTATTTTAATATAAAAGCATCTATCTATTTATTATTATATTATTAAAATTTTAGAAAAAAGATAGTACTTTGCTCTCAAGTGATAGAAATTACCATGTAATCAAAGAGAAAATAGAAAGATATACACCATCAAGTGTGGTGAGTCTAGATTATAACCGTACAGATTAAATAGGTATAAACATGGAAGCTGTTACAATTGTATAAGAAATAAAACTGCATTTTGCAAGTCAAGGTGGTATCATTATATCTAGGGCAACAAGGTGGTATGTCCAAAGTCCAGGAGTGAGCCATTAGTAAGCAATTATTCCAGGGGAATTAATTATGAGCTAATGCGAATATAAATTTGCATGATAAAGTAAAGTGTGCAATTTAATAATTTGAATCAACATAATTTCCATTCGATTGTAGGTAAAAAGGATCAAAATATTGACTCGCCTTGCTCACAAGTTATTTGATCTTGAGAATCCTAGCTTGACTCGAACTGCTGCTTTTCTTGGGCGTTATAGTCTATTCAAACGATCACACATGGAATCAAATAAATACCAAAAAATACAAATAAATCCAACTGAAAATGTAAATAAACTTTAAAGTTTCATGGTTTTACTGCCATTAAAAGATCTAGATTTTAGATGAATTTAAAAACAAGTTTTATTCAATGTGAGTTTAAAATGAGTGAGAATGGGCCTTCCAAAGTTTAAATTTAAGAAAAAACTGGAAATAAACAGAGGAGAGAGAGTCCCTCCCACTAATAGATGGGCCCCATAGGTTTTTTATTTCTATTCTTATTTCTATTCTTATTGGATAAGGCTTCAGAAATCGATAGGTGGGGCCGGATGGGTTTTATTTTGTTTTAGGTTTATTTCTCTAAAGGAAATTATATGAGTGGCTGACAGGTGGGACCCTCGGTGTTTAATTTGTGTTTTGAATCATTTTCTTTAAGGAAAAGCAATGGGTGGTTAACAGGTGGCCCCAGGTGTAGGAGTGGGAAAACATGTCAGTGATTCCCTTGGTTTAAGCCTTCTTTAAACAATCTCCTTAATGACTTGGGCTCACATGTCCAGGACTATTTAACTTAAAACTAAATATTTGAATTATTTTTAACCACACTATAGTGTCTTCTCATCATGGAGGAGCGCTACCGAGCTTGTCACTGATGAGGTAGGTGACAGTGAGCTCCAACAACCCCCCAAAATGGGTTACTGGGACCTCGACGGTCCTAGGCGTGGTGTTGGCATGGCTGGTGATGAACCACCGTGGTGGCTTGACGGCACAAAGTAGCGGTGAGGCTTGACCGTCATGGCGGCCATGACTCTGGTAGCGTAGTGAGAAATTAAAAGAGGCTGAGAGCATCTAGGGGACATAGGGAGCTCACCGAAGGGGTTGGCGGAGCTCAGGGATGCACAGGGTGAGCTAGCAACGTTGAGTCGAGGTGGTGCAATGGAGGACCACGATGATAGCGAGCTAGGGTCACAATGTAATGCCCAATTTTTTTTTGCCTAAGTAACCTCTAAGTAAACCATATTTAGCCCAAAACTAGGGTTAGCAAATTATTTAAAGGGAGCCACTCTTTTCCTCTAGGTCAGCCGCCACACCTATTGAATCCAACAGGTCTCTCTCTCTCTCTCGGTGGCTGGGCCAAGGCCAACGGCGGCGGTGGCGGCGCAGGCGGCCAGCACGATGGCGAGCGACAACATGGGCGTGTGGCACGAGCGGCAGCGCGCGCATACGGCGAAGGCGCAGGTGGCTAGCGACGGCAATGGTGCACGGCGCAGCGGCAGCTTAGGCGACGACGGGTATGGCGCGGCGCGTGCGGCGTGTGGCACAAGCAGCAGCGCACGCATGCGGCGCGGGCGACGACCGGGGCGATGGCCGGCGGCCAGTGGTGGTTGGCGGTGGCTCCGGCAACCGGTGGTGACCGGCAACGACCGGCGGAGTCAGGTGGCGGTGGCCCAGTGGCCACTCACGACCACATGTGCGAATGTGGTTCACACGGGGGAGTTTGCGGATTTGCATAGCAGGACGTCATTCTTTTTGACCGAACGTTGTTCACTCGGCCGAACGGCGTTTCGCGAGGCGTTTTCTTGTGGGCGCGATTTCGTCCAATCGAACGATATTTCGCACGGCAATTTCTAGTGGATGTAATCCTTCGACCGAACGATCTCCTCCAGTCCTTTCACAACTTTAGCATAACCTTCGTCTGATCCTCTTTCATTTTACTGTGTAGGTTCTCACGTAACTGTGGAGGGAGCTTTCGGGCAGCGGCGCATTCCAGACCCTACGTGCAGCGAGTCTGCTAAGTGTGCTCAAGGCAAGTACCTTGTGGTCGTAACCTTTCCATTCTCATATCAATTGTTCCCATGTTAATTGTCACCTCTATACCACTACATATAGCAATGCTTGCCGATCAAAACCTGTTAATGTGGTAGTTATGTTATGATGACCTAGGTTAACCGATGTTATGTGTTAAGCCTATTAAATGCTCTGTTTGATTGTTCTAGGATTCATGCCATAACTAGGGATTTAGTTGTAAGGCTTCAATTATTAATGGGGGTTAATTCATGAACATGTTGTATTATAGGGTTAGCTGGAGGTATCTGTCCACATTAGGATTGTTATGTTTATCATTTAAATATATGACCTGTTACTTGCATGTTGTTGTAGGTAGACCATGTTGGAGTTATAAGTATCATACCTATTAACCTGACTAATAACTACTCAATGTATAATAAAAACTTGATTGATTAACAACCCCTATATGAGCTATATTACAATACTCCTATCAGAATCATTCCTAAATCATCTTCTCACACAATCTTCTTCTTGCCTCTTATCATGACTTGCTTTGTCATTTGCCTAGCAAATCCTTTTACTTACCATACTTTATTCTAGCTCTCCTTATCGTTACCTTAATCGCTTAAACACATGAATTATTAATGATACTTGATTACCTAGCCTAGGATTAACCACATATAAGGGGAGATTGCTACCCACCTGGTAACGTACAGGGGGCCTCACGCTTTTGTTGCTTAGGATATTACACCCCACCACAGTTATACAGTCGAGAACGGTGACATGCTTGACTATTCTCGTATAACCGGGTATGTGGGAGGTAACCGCTAGTGCCATGACCGTAACTTGCAAAGTAACAATTATCTCTTATATCACATTACCGTTATCTCCATTGCCACCCTGTATCGGTGTCTCTGATAATCTAGTTCCATTGCCTTGACCTATATTGATTGCTTGCATTACTTGTCATTTACTTACCGTGTTTTGGTCGTTGTTGGGTATTTGTTGAGATTTTGAAATCTCACGCTTGCTCTTTCCATTCTTAGGTAAAAGACCAGTAGAGTGATAGCATCAGGCATGGGTGGGCGCACTCGAGTTTTTAGCACCGTAAATTACCACTATTCAGTCATTTCATTTGTTTTTCTTTTTGGTTAAAAGTGGACCGGTCCCGTGTTTCAAATCTTTATTTCAACTTCCGCTAGTTTTCTAATAAAGTACTTTTACAAGTTTAAATTCCTTGCAATTTCTATTGTTGTTGTTATTATTATCTTTGGTGATGATGTGCCATGGTGGTATCTCATATTGATATGTGAGGTGCTACACATGAGCTGCCCACATTGAACAGAGGCAAGGTGAGAGGGGAGTATGGGGATGTTTCTGGAACAAGGAATCTGTCAGAGGCTCACCAAAAAGATGATGGTGATGAAAGGGTGATTTTGCCAGAGCTGAGGAAGACGTTAGTGTTGGCTCAATTCATGCAGGGGCAACCTCGATTGAGTGAATTGGAGTGAAGTATGAGGTGTGGGGAAGCTTGGCACGATATTTATAGCGAGCGGAGCAATTGGGCAGCATGGACGATGCACAGCCATGGCATAGGGGATGACATAGCATAGCAGGAGCAGCCATCATCACTACAGCGTGGGCATAGGATTCATGATGGGACAATGCACACACGATGAGGTGGGGAAGCTAGGTAGTGCAGTTCACATCGAGGAGCTGCTCTCCTAGCCGACCACCGGGGCGGTGGTCAGTGTGAGGTGATGGTGGCGGTGTGCAATGGCAGTGCGACGTAGTCATTACAAAGCAATTGAATAAGACAGGTAAGATGGGATGGCAGTGACACGGGTGGATGTGGCATGTGAATGCGGCGGTGTCCTGGTCAACATTGGCGTTGTTTGGTGTGACACACTGCATGGAACGTGGTTTGGGCACGGGCGCGCAGAGTTGAGGCGTGGTGCAGAGCACGGCATGGCGAGGACTGGAGGCGTGCATGTGTGGAGGGAGCTAAAGCGTAGGCTCGACGTGGCCAGGTCGGTGGGGAGCGCATGGCACCAGCACAGCCAGGGTGCGGTGAGAGCGCACTCTGGGCCAAGCCAGAGAGAGGAAGGTGGAATGGGTCAAAAGGCCAAATGGGCCAGGCCCAACAGTGCTTTCTCCTTTTTTCCTTTTTTAATTTGAGTTTGAATTTGAATTTCAAATAGAGTTTGAAATCAAATTTTAATCCAATTTTGAATTTGGGCATGGATTTGATTTGCATTTAGATTATAATTTTTCATGGCATAAATTTTGGCTTTTGTTTGGCAATTGAACATGAATTCCAAAATTTTGAATTGAACTCATTCTTGAGTTTAATTTGGGCTTGATTTGGACATGGTTTATTATTTAAAATTTAAAATATTGGATTTTGATTTCTATTCTACTTTTATACCCAATTTCTTTCTTTTAAAATTTAACTCGTGATTTATTTTAATGAAATATACTTTGAATTTGAATTTCAGATTTCCCTCTCGTTTCCTTTGAATTAATTTTCTCTTTATATTCTCCTACGTTCCTTTTTGGATCATCTTTTCATATTTGGATTTTAATTCAAATTTGTTTTATCATTTGTATAATCTTTCTTGAGTAGATTTTTATCTCAATTTCTGGAAAAACTCTAAACAATAATTCATAAAAAGATCCAAATGTCAACAAGATGAACGCAAAAGTTTTAAATTTTTCACATTTGCAAACATCTTGATTTTTAGGATGTTACATTTTATGAGTGAGTTACTCCAGGTTCATCTCTCCTGACTCACATGCCCATTAAAGCTTTTATTGCTTCTTTTGAGCCCGGCGATATCACCCATGCACTTAGTGATGAGTCTTGGATCATTGCCATGCACAAGTATTTTGAGAACTTTGAGAGAAACAAAGTTTAGACCTTAGTTGAGGCTCCCCATGGTCACAATATCATAGGAACCAAGTGGGCCTTCAAGATTAAACAGAGTAAGGATGGGGTAGTTGTTAGGAAAAAGGATAAGCTTGTAGCTTAGGCATTCACTCAAGTAGATGACTTAGACTTTAAGTAAACCTTTGCACCTACAGCTAAATTAGAAGCTATGAGAATCCTCTTAGCATTTGCAACCTCTAAAGGCTTTAAACTATATTAGATGTATGTTAAGAGTGCCTTTCTTAATGTTTTGATAGAAAAAGAGGTTTATATCAAGCAACCTCCTGGGTTTTACATTCTAAAGTTTCCAAATTATGTCTACAAACTATCAAAAACCTTGCATAGTCTCAAGCAAGCACCTAGACTTTGATATGATAGTCTTAAGTCATTTCTATTGAAAAATGATTTTCATATGGGCAAGGTAGATAAGACTCTTTTCAGCCTTAGACATGGTAGTGATCTCCTCTTGGTACAAATCCATGTGGATGGCATCATTTTTGGTGTATCATCTCATACTTTAGTTTCTAAGTTTTCATATACGATGAGCAGAGAGTTCGAGTCCTTGGATTCCAAATAAAGTAAACAAAGCAAGGTACATTTGTACATCAAGCCAAGTACACCAAGGACCTACTTTGACGCTTCGATATAGGGTGTAGAAAGCCAATCTCTACCCCGATGGCTTCTACGTCGAGCTTGGATCTAGATGATGACAGTGTCAAGCTTGGATTCCAAATACCGCAGTATGATCAGCTCTCTCCTCTACCTCATGGTGTCAAGGCTAGACATACATTTCTCAGTGTGTTTGTGCGCTCGATTTCAATTTTCCTCTCATTCATCTCACCGCTAAGCGGTGAAGCGTATCTTGAGGTAACTCCAGTCAGCCCTTGAGTTTGGACTTTGGTACTCCTCTTCTTTCTGTCTCTCTTCGAACTTTCTCATATGCAGATTTTGGAGGTTGTAGGATTGATAGGAAGAGTAACTCAGGCACTTGTTATTTCTTAAGCACATCACTTGTCTCTTAGTCCTCTAGAAAGCAATCCTCTTTTGTAAAGTCCACAACTGAGGCTAACTATGTAGCTACTGCTAGTAGTGGCTCTCAGATTCTTTGATCTCATCTACTCTCAGGGACTTTGGTTTATATTTAGATAATATTTTACTCTTCTGTGATAACACTAGTGCCATTAATATAGGTAAGAACCCAGTGCAACATTCTATGACCAAGCACATAGACATCAAGTATCACTTTCTTAAAGACCATGTGGAGAAGAGGATGTAGTCCTACACTTTGTTGAGTATGAACTTCAGGATGCTGATATTTTTATAAAACCTTTGGATTTTTCTTGTTTTGCCTTTTTGTGGGAAGACTTGAGGTTATTTATCCTATGTGACTTATTTGAGGGGGAGTTCACTTCATTTGTATGCATTTATAATTTATTATATATTTACCTTCTATTTTTGTATTGTAACATAGTTTGAAGTTTTGTCTATTATCCATACTCTCTATATCTAGTCATACCTACTTTACTAAGCTTTCTTTATCATGTGCTTACATGTGTAGTTTAGTTTGTGCCTTGCCTCGTTCATTTAAAAATTGCTCAACTTGAACATAAGGTTGTCTAGGCTGAATCTTTTGAATAGATCATTTTTTTCCTGTCATAGCAAATTGCTTAGTTGAGTTTTGAATTAGTCTAGTTTGGGTAGAGCTTTTTAGTTCCATTGTAAAGCATGTAGTAGTTCTTGCCCTTTCATTGCTTTAGATGATCTTAATTATGCTTATAATTGCATTTCAGCATTACTTTCTCATGAGACTGCTTGTCATTACACTTGACATAAACTCAGGGTAGTTATGCATGACCAAGACCATTTTCTTAAGCTCTCTGCTTGATATGGTCGATAATGGCTTGAGATCAATCAAATTGACTGAATGAATTTAATTCAAATTGGTTGAAACTTAAGAGATAGTTGTAGATGACTCCTAACCTAGGACTTGCTTAATTAAGACAAACCATACAAATTGAACCATGCTGAGAATATCAATGTTTCACTTGTGTTGAACAATTGACAATGTATCGAGTTGAGATTTGAGTTTGTGAAAGTTTGCAAGTTTTTATTCTTACCATCTACTTTCAGGTGGTAGTACCGGCCTGGTGTTGGTGATAGAACTGGCCTGGTGCTGGCAGTAGGACTAGCCTGGCGGCCACGGTACTACTGCAAGTGTGGTGCAACCGGATTGTAATTGGCAACAGCTATTTTTCAGAGAGTGTCATTTTGGGCTGTGTCCAAGTCCAGTAGTACCGGGTGGGATCCATGGTACTATCGAATAGAGCAACATGATTGAGCTTTGAACAATGGTACTACCGAGGCATTAGTATTGACATGGTGCGAGCAGTCATATCGGCTCTCCTGTTATCGTGGTTTGATTAGGTTGATTGGAGCAGTCTGACTAGCCTATCAATGGTAGTCAAACCGGCTATGTTTGAGATTATATGAGGGGTTTAGATAAATTGTGGGAAATGATCATGGTTGGGTTGTGAGGTCTAAGTCATTACATTCATGATGCAGGAAGTATGTTTGGACTAATGTAAGTCAAGTTGTGACTAAAAATAGTTTCTTAGTTTTTATTGTGCAGGATGCTTGGAGATAGCTATGGTCGACGATATAGACTAGGACTAAGCTCGAGAATGAGCTAAGGTACAATATTTCTATACAAATTCTATCCTATGTGTATGTAAATTGCATATATGTATATACCCTAGCCATTTTCAAGTTTGAATGCAAATAGCAGACACAAATTTTAAAGTTTCTATAACTCCAAATTTGGCATTATAATTTTGAAATCGTAATTATGATTTTTTTAATTAAATTTACACTTCACGATTTTGAATTGAGAATTCAAATATCACATTCCTTCACAAGCCCGTCCATAAACTAGGCTTCGGACAGGGCCAAGACAGTTGGTTCGGGCCAATCCAGGCTGGGCCATTTTGCTCAAGTCTACACATAATAGCAGTAGCTCTCTAATAATCAAGGGAACATCCTCTCAAAAAAAAAAAAAAACACGCACGCACGGACACACGAAGGAACACTAATAGGATAGTTGAGCGTGTGCTGTGTGCATCGTATCACATACAAAGGTCGTTTTTCTAGGTTTAATCAAATTGATGCCAAAGTGCTACTCTAATCTTCCGCTAACAATGAGGTATAAGGTCGTATACAGCTCTGCACTGTGCCACTTCCTAAATTCTAGGATGGATACATTACCAATAGTTCTAGAAGTATGTGAGAGGCCATAAACAACTACTACAGGTACTTGCTCAAGCTGAGCAACTCCCTGAGTATTATTTGCCTCTTAACTTAGCAGCACCGTAAGATGCAAGAAAAATCCCAAACGAATCAGACTGATAACTGAAGAAGCGATCTAATTATAAAACTCGCTGGAATAGTGCTTACCTCATACAGAAGCAGGTAGCAGTTGCCAGAGACAGAAGGCAGACTAGTAATGCTTCACGGCCCTGGCAAGAACTTAAGAAGATAAGCAAGAAGGCCGTTCATTAATTGTGCCCAATTAGACTATATATGGCAATTGAATGGATGGACTAAGTTAATCAATTTGCCCCTCTTGTGTATTCTAATTATTATCGTCATGGTGCCACTTGCTGTTGCCGGCTACCGTGATCTGTAGCTGATTCCACAAAAACTAATTGATCCTCAGTCGTTAGACTCCACTAATGCAACCACACATAGCTGGCGCATAAAGTTGCGAGTAATCGATCATAGTTGCGAGCTTTTCCATGTGATATGAGTGGTTCCGAGTACATAGTTCAAACTTTAAATGGACTCTAAGGGCATCTTTAATGGTGCTGAGTCAGTTGATTATTTGCATATATATATCAGCATATATCCTATGTGGAGGAAAGAGAGTATGCAAAACACAAACATCTAGCTACTATTTCGTTTCTAGTCTATAACGCAAAACGAGGCAGGTTCTATAAATAACTGTGTGTGCATGTAAACATCAAATAGCTATCCTTATAGATAATCCTTTGGAATACTAGCTTTTAGTGTGTACTCTATAGATAATGTGGAATCTTTATAGATAGTACTTAGTTAGAATCATTGGAGATGCCCAAAGATTTTATAATTTTGGATGGAATCTTCACCGACCAAAAAAATTTTCTCTTTGACACGATGCTCCTGGCGCAAGTGGAGCAGATACTACCGACGCCGACAACTGTTGCAGCCTTTCACTTGGACCGAAAAAGGGGACGCTGCCGCCGCTTGGACCGAGGCGAAAAACGCGCTGCTGCTCTCTGCTTGAATGCGTGACGACGACCTACTTTGTTACTGATGTAATTAGTTACTAGAAAATATGATGATAGTGACGCTGCTACGGTACATTCAGCCTAATAATAAACAGTAAAATCAGCGTAATTTAAAAATTACAAATTTATGTAACTTTTGATTTGTAGATCTAAATGATATGAAAATTGTTAAAGATATTCTCTAGGATATGAAGAACCTATTCAAATAAATAATCAAGAAAATAATTATCAAAGTTGAAATCATTTTTAATTTGAAGAAATGTTACATCAAAAACAGGCAAAAACCTAAATAGGTGAATATCAAAAACAGGCAAACACCAGTAGAGCTTATAATTACCTAATAATAAGAAAACATATTATATTAGCATGCCTCTGGTGCTTCCATTAAGGTGCTTTTTATGTTCAGCAAACACATTACCAACTTATGTCAAGCAGGCCTTAGTATAGCAGCAAGAAGGGGGTAGATTTCAGGCTTAGCAGGCACTTATGATAGTCTAAAGCCAAATTCTTATGAGTCCATATTCCACTTACTCTTTTCAGATCACTATCAAAGCAAATCTGGTGAACATTTTGGTATTAGTTGGCCAGGTAGATATGTGTGGTTAAAGATTTATCAACAATAGAGCATCTAGAATACTTTGTGCTAACAACAAACGTTTACAGGTCAATCGTGCATTCAAATGCTGTACTTGAAGTGGACCTAGGTGTACAAGTGTATATCCGAGGCCAGACCTCCTCAATGCATCCTCTCCAGCCTAAGCAAGATACCAAGCTGATTAATGTTTGCATTACATGTGCATCAAGAACAATTTACATGTGTAATGTTGTTATGAACAGTGGAACCTTCGTTGCTTTGAGGACTTGTTCTCTACTATTTGGTTCAATTCCAGAACTTGTGCATGAGACCAATACAATGTCTGTTTCTTGACCAGTCTGCAGAAAGCAAAGAGGGTTTCCAGTAGATATAAACATTGAAAATGGCACTGATTATAAAAGGCAAGACAAGTGACGGTAACAGGTGAATGCCTTACAGGTAAAGCTTTTATAAATTCTATTATTAGCTCGAAATTTCTCGGGACATTAGCTCCTTGAGATGAATCACCAAGTCACTGCACAGGGATTTAATTGGTAAGCCAACAACTTCAGAACAAATGGCTCCTGTCAATAAAGGTGAACAAAAAACAGTTTGTACTAACCTTCTTTTTTGGTTCAAACCAAATGGTTAGCTTATGCACAAGGATCGAGTGGAGGGTCTTCTGGGTTCACTGGTTGAAAAAGCTAAAAATGGTGTTGATATTCTCTTAAGATTTCTTGCAAAATGGTGTTGATACATTAATATGTTACAAATGAATACGAGAATAAATTATAGAACTACGAAATTGTTTTCTCATGGTCTGGAGTACTGTTGGTGCATGCCGTTGTTAGCACCAAGCAGACACCTTGTAGCTTTACCGCGATGAACGATATGGTAAGATACAGGAGAATGGTACAACAACCACATAGACACCACTTATGCATTGGTTTGTAGAGATTTGAACCTGCGGGGATAAGCAAATAGAGGATTGAGTTATTGAAGACAAAGCTGCAGAAGAAACCACATTTCACAAACTACACACACACACACTCAATAATATAACTACAATGTTGGAGAGATGAGCACTACAATATGTTTGCTCCAACTAAGTAATATAGCATAATAAATCTTGTGGCAAAAGGAAAACTTGAGGCAGTAAATGAAGTTAATCCATTTGACAAATCGAATGATAAGAAATCACCTACTATTAAAACAGCAAGTCACTGAGAAATGTAACCATGCATCATGCACTCTGAAACATTTAATATATCTTATGCCAAACAAAGCTCTGGACATCTAGAAGCTTCTTCACTTTGTCCTGAAGCACTGAGTGACGCCATATTGTTTCACCATGTATCTGCTTCCAAGAAAGATAAATATTTATAAGTGCAAACTTAATGGGTTAAGATGGCACATAAATACTATATAACTTCAAAAACAATTTCGAAACAGATGAGCAATACAAATATAATATACCTTCAAAAACAATTTCAGAATAGCCTGAACAAATTCAAAGTTATTCCTTCAGGAAAGCTCATCAATGATGTACTCCAACAGCAATGAAATGGATTGGAGCTCAGGTCTCTACTCCAAATCTTCTGATTCATCATCATCTATTATCTGTAGCATACATAGTTCCATATCTAAAGATGATGGCGATAGGCCTTTTAGGTAGTCAGTGAATGTTGAATTTGCAAAACAGATTTCGACTCAGTGCCTAGTACTTATTATCACCATCATGCCACAATGATAATATATATCTCTAGATTATTGGCCTAGTTTCTGGTTGAAAGTTATGGCATTATAAATAACTACATAATAGTAGCAGCAAATAAAGAATTTTGAGCAACAATAAGACTGCAACTTCTTACAGTCTCGTCATTAAGCTAAACTGACTGAGTTTTATTAAGTTAAATGTACTTCAGCAAAGATACTTATAAATACTGAGTTCTTTGTTTCTCCACAAGATTGTAACAACCGACAGAAGTGAGAGGAGATGACAACCATTTTTTTATGACTTGTGTTCTCGTAGTCTGCTCGCGCTTCTTGTAACCCAAAGTGCTATGACATGAAGCATCTGAAGATCCACTTTATACATACAGGGAAATGGTCCTGATAGCTAAAATCATAACATGAAGTTGTACCTAGCTATCACTTTACCACGTTATGGGCAGCCACATAGTTAATCGAACTTGCATTCAATAAGATGACACATTCAACAATTTCTCAGCTCCTACACTCTAAACCACTAATGATCATTTAATGCTAACTATTACACGATAAGCATTCATATCATCATATGACATGCTTTATGTAAGTTTATCTGGAATCATAGAAAATGATAGTAGTAATACCTTTGCAGGCGCGAAGGAGAGCACCCTCTTGCCACAATCCATCTCATGAATGATCCTAGCATCCTCAGGCGGAGAGGATGGGTGGGCGGAGGAGGAGGCGGCGGTGGCGCGGGGTGGGAGGGAGGGGAGGAGGCGGCGGCACAGGTAGGGGAGGAGGCTCGCGCGGAGCGGAGGGGTGGGGGAGGAGATGGCGGCGGGGCGGAGGAGGAGGCGGCGGTGCGGGGTGGGGAGGAGGGGAGGAGGCGCGCGCGCGGGTGGGGGGGCGAAGGCGGCGACGGACGGAGAGGGGGAGGTGGCGGCGTGAGGAGGGAAGGATGCGACAACGAGGGGTGGGAGAGTAGGAGGCGAGGTTGGGGCGGCGCGGCGCGGTTAGGGAGGAGGTGGTTCGGGGAGGAGGATGCGGCGGGGCGGGGGAGGAGGCAGCGGCGGAGCGGAGGAGGAGGCGGCAACAGAGAGGAGGAGCGGGGGAGGAGGCGACGACCGAGCGGAGAAGTAGGGGGAGGAGGAGGCGGCGGCGGCGCGGGATGAGGAGCAGTAGGCGAGGGCGGAGCGGCAGATGAGGTCGCGCACGGGTTCGGTTCAGCGTGGGTTTTAGGGTTACAGGGATTTACGGTCAAGATTTAATTGTTCAGATCAAATGATTAAGAAGAGATATAGGAGAGGACTCATCAACCACCAACTCCTTCTTTTAAAGTAGTAAAGATGCATGGAGGAGGCGTGCATTCAAGGATAGAAATAAGCCATCTATAGAAAGAAAAGGAAAGCGAGAAAAAGAGATTAATTTGGAGATGGATTCCATAAAAATCATATTTTTCTTTTCTTATCCACATGAGTTTCTTTATTTCAGAATTGAAGAAAAGGAAGCCGTGATAAGCTAGGAGCTTTTCTCTACGTGACATGCTCTCCCTCCGTGCGTTTGGTTGGGGTCCACCAGAAAACTGAAAGCAACAAAAGAGGAGATGGCGCACCAAATTATTAAGTACACGTGACAACTCCAAGGTGTAAAAGGAGTACGTGTTTATTTTGTGGGTCTAAATGGTTTTCATATAAGTGTAGTGTTCGTGTGTTTGAGGTTTGTTCGGCCTTAAGCCGGGCGTGTGTACGCGTGAGTTGTGTACCGGCTATTTAAGCCACAGGGATGCACCCCCACAGGGGGTTTAGATTATGAATTAAAACGCGTGTGTGTTGGTCTTTGGGTGTTAGGGTTTATCCCTATTCTATTGTGTTCTTGTGAATTCTAATCTAAGACTTTATCTTAGCATGTTGGTATTTGCCCGCTGATCTTTGATCCCTATTTATCGATCATGTGCTGTGGTGTGTGCAGGAGTTAAATCATCTATCTTAATGCGAGTTGCACCCGATAATTTATGGTCCACTTATATCTAACTATTTTACCACTGTGAAAGATCGGACAACCCTTTGCTTTAATCTTACCTCGACGTTTCATCCGCATCAATGTGTTTCTTACCTCGAGGACGCACACTTCCAAGCAGCCCGCTCAATCAGCTATACACGGCCACTGGGCTGAATCTTCCGAACCCTGCTGGCCCAGCTACGTGTGAGCGACAAGTTGGGAGCCCTAGTAGTCATCTCCTTGTCCCTTGCAGCCGCCACTCGCCAATCCAAGTGAATGGAATGGAGCGCATCTTAGTCGAGGCGGAAAAGGGAAGAAGCCGGTGCGAGCCAAAGATTTCCCATGGCGAGCCGCCGCCGATTCCCCCAGGGCGTCGGGCTCCGGCGAGCGGAGCTCCTTCGGTGTCTCGGTAGCCGCTCGGCCATGGCGGGAGCTCAGGGTGACGAGAGCAAGGACGGTGCAGCCATGAAAGGCGAGCGAACCGAGCAGGCGGAGTCTGTCGTGGGCGGGCCGAAGGCCAACGGAGGCCGACAGCGCACTGGCGAGGGGTAGGCTTCGCGGAGTCCGTTGTGGGCGGGCTGAAGGCGCCCGGGCACGGGACCCCCTGGGCGCAGCTCCATGAAGCCTAGACGCTCTCTGGTTAACGCCCCAGCCAAAAGTCCTATGCGCCCCGGCGGATGCTTCTCGCGACACGTTGCTGTAGAAGTCCCCATGATGCCCTGGCACGTGCGGTCTTCACCTCGCACGGCCACGCCTCCGCGATGATGCCTTCGGCCCCGGCCTTCGCTTCGCCAAAGCAGCAGCCGCTCCGCGACAGTGCCCTCGCCCTCCGCCTCCGCTTCGCCGGAGTTGTAGTCGGCCGCAACGACCTCGCCACGGCTTCGCCAATACCATCAAACTTTTAAAGTTTAACTGCTAATATATTTAAAATCACTAAAAATATTTTCATAATATTATAATTTTATTAATATATAATAAAATAAAGTTATAAATATTAATAGTCAAAGTCACATCTTATAGACCATAAAAACTAAAAAAAAGTCATTTAGAAAAGAAAGGAGGGAGTAATAAAATATTAACGCTGGATAAACCATTATTGTGAATATTGTATTCACATAGTACTTTAACGTTGCTATATAATTAGTTAGGTTTTTATCCTAATTAAAATATCATATATTAGTTTTGAATCATTGCACTCGGAATAATGGGTATGATGGTTGAAACAAAAAGAGAATCAGATACTTTATTTTTGGAGTTAGGAACTGAAAAAGTTCCTAATAGCTAAATAAATAAAGCATAGAAATCACTATTGGTGCTATGGTAGAGATGTGGATATACGACTCAAACCTATTATGGGTCAAATCCTGATGCTTCAGTAGAAATTTTGTGAAGTCATGGATTTATTCCAGCCTACATCTTTTTTAGCTTGTGCTAAGAGGGAGCATTCGCGCGTGTATGCAGTGGTGTGTACACCGGTACACGTGTGTCTTTCTTATAATAAAAAACAAATTAAAGCACTTTTATACCATTTACATGGTATCACATAGGTAGAAAAAAATAGGTGTCATATTATCTATAAAACATAAAAGAGGGTATGAAATATAATTTGCATATAATTCCCTTGAACATTATTAAATTGCAATAAAGTCCAATTTTAGTTAAAACATACAAAAAAAAGATATATACATAATTTTCAATATTTTTGGAGATGTCCGTGCGTGCCGGGCACCCCATTGGCTTCGCCTATGACTGTATCCTTACCCAATATATTACTTCACCCATCTAGTTGTGTCTACAGAAGGGTTGACACATTTTCTTCAGTCAGTGAGTGTTGCACCTGGAAATTTTGTGTCAGTTTACAAAATTTTGGTCAAGGGTATTCGCATGTGTCGTACAATAGTCATGTATATACTTTTTGGAGTAACTATTAGAGGTGGGAGTTGGGTCAGACTATTCTGGGCTAGCCTGAGGCCCGGCCGACCTGGCCCGACCTAAGCATGGCACGAGCACACCACATGGCGGGTTGGGCCTAGAAAGCCGACCCGTTAGGCGGCACGACACGGTATGGCGAATCGTGCCGTGCTTAGGCCGGCACGGCACGGGGAGCATAGACAAGGTGCTTAATCGAATGGCGTTATCTTTATTTTTGCATGCAACTATTGTTGATTTTATTATTCTTCCACTATTGGTTTGAGATTTAACATATACAATAACAGTTTCAAACTTCAGAATCTTCCTAACATCAAGAAAATGTATACTTGCCATTTTCATACTCTTTTCGGCAAACTTTAGTTATATATACAAATATAGAATATATAATAGGTCACATTCTGTATACATGTACATTTGGCAAGCACATATGTATACCACAAGACTAGTATATTGTATGCATGATGTTACTTTTCCCTCGAAATATTTATGTGCCTATGTTTTTACGCAACTAATTCAATTTTAACTAGTTTTTAACGAGACAAGTACGAGAGAAATGAAGATGGCGGCCGCTGCCACTATTATCATTGCCGCCTTCGTCGTGTATAGTTATTTTGGGTTGAATTTGGGCTGGCACGGCATGAACACTAGCACGGTGGGCTTTGGCCCGTGCCCGGGCTTGGCCGAAGGCGAGGCAAGCTGGCATGGCATGGCACGATAGAATGATTGGGCCGAATCGGCACAGCACGACAGAATAACTGGGCCAAGTCGATATAACACAATACGGCACGAAGCATGATGGGCTTGAACCGTGCTGGCATGATACGGTCTAATACCCACCTCTAGTAACTATGGTGAGTTTGCTGTCTTTTATGTATAGTTTGACTGGCTTTAGACTTCTGTCCTGGTAATGGCGATGTACTTTACCACTTTAATGATCTTAATCCTTCAAAATATTGCCACGTGCATTTGAAAAAGATATTCTACATTTTATCTCACTGCCAATCCAAGAAGTTGGTGCTTCTAGAGTGAGTAACTTGTCGTAGCAAAGGACCCTATGTGCGTTTTACTAAAAACCAATTTTTTATTTCGTTTTATCTGTCCTAACCAAACAAATTTTAAGTTGTTAGGCTCTAAAACCAGTTTAACAAAATCTAGTTTTGCTTAAATAAATGATCCAAACAACCCCCAAAGGTGGTTCCAAATCGGTTGAATTCTTTTGGACTTCATGCTTATAGCTTTGAGTTTTTATTACAGTAATTAGCTTTCAAATGATACATCTTTTCAAGGTAGGATCTACAAATCGATTTGTAGTACACATTATACTAACTTCAGTTATACCGGTCAAAATCGTATGAAATTGTCTCTCTCTTTGTACTTTCTCTCGCGAATAAGCAAAATTCAAAAGCTATAACTAAAAGTTATAAACCATAACCTAAAAGAACCTACCCGATGATATTGCCATGGTGTACCACAATATCAAACGAAGCCAGAGAGACCTGACAGAAAATGTGTGGGATATATCCTGTCTCTAAGTCTGTTAAAACCATGGCAATATTCTAAGAGCCCTGCTTGCATAGGAGCAGTCCAAGCCCTCTGTCCAGAGATAATCTGATGAACTGTTTACTTATTTGTCATTACTAACTGAGCACAGTTCAAGATAAAGCAAATAAGCATAAAAATAAACTGATCGATGCGCGCAATACTCTATCTATGCAGTCGATTGTTCTGATTCTTTAGGAAAATGGAATGCACAAAACTGCCCTGACATACTTTCATCACCAGTTATCAGGTCGACTTGGTGAGCTGCATCTCCAATGGCATGATGCGCCATGAGCAACCAGACGAAGGTGAGGAGCTCCCCTCCTCTGCCTAGCTGCTGGGCCTGCAGCTCCACTTGGCACTTGCCAGCCGCGTAAATGAGCAGCCTCATCCACATATCTCTGATCTCCATCAGTGTCTCACGCCATGGCCCAGGTTCCTCCTGCTCTTTCAAGCATTCCTCGTAACCAAACTCCAGCCTATCTTCCACTAGCTGGTAAGCAGTGTCCAGAACATCTTGCGTGCTGCCGCCTTTCTTGCTGATCTTCTCGTAAAATGCTGCTGTTGTGTCGTCTGCGGTGCCACTGAGCGGCAACATGGAAGGCTGCACAACCAAGAGGTAGACCATGTAATTGGATATCTTTCTACATATGTCCATAAGTGTGCTTGATGTGTCTGTGTCCATGTCGATGTCACCAGGGCATTTCCTTAAGTGCAAGTCTGTGTATATATGCAAGACGACAATGTTATCACCGAAAGAATTAGCAGCAGTGTTCAGTGTAGCATTGATAATTGGGCGAAGATTTACCCAGTGCTGCTGCTGTGTAATCCTTGTGAACTCTTCGCGGGCGAGCCGTCCAACCCATGTTACGACACTGTCCATAACGTTCTTGCTGACCTTGACATGCTTAGTGTGCCGTAGCTTGCGTACCCAGAGCTTCTTGCCAACTGCATTCATCATCTTTCTGACGATGATCACTAGCTTGGACGATGACCTTGACTTGTCAAAGCCCATACAGGAGCTCAGGAAGTTGTATTGCCCTATGGAGTTTGACCACAGTGGCCTTTTCTCTGGCCATCCAATTCTACTAGAGAGAAGAAGCCATGACATCCGGGCCAGCCTATCACACTTTCGATCTTTGAAGAACGCCCAAGTCCATGGCGACATGGCAACCAGAAAGAAGGCGCAAACTTCAAGCCCAAAGCCACCGATGAATAGCGCGTAGGTGATCGCGACATCGGCTCTGCTGTACTGATGTTTGTTGCTTGCAATCAGGAAGAGCACAAATGCAGCTACCATGGATACATGGCTGATGCACCGGAGCACGATGCCGCTCCTGGTCCGAAGCACCAGGGCCTTGGTGTAGAGGTCATCATACATCATGGCAAGCTCAACCTCTAGCAACTTGGGCACTTGGTCCAGGGGCCAGCTGTCTACCAACTTGAAGGTCTCACGCTCTTTCATTTGGGAGTTGTTGCGTCCTGAGAAGAGATCCCGAACACCTCGCATCGAACCTAGAACATAGCAAATTGTGCCGGTATAGCTGGCCTTGTCAACCTCAACATTCCGTTTTACCATTTGCCAGCTTGTTTCCTTAAGGCCATCTCGGCTACCGCACTTAAGCGCCCATGTCCTCTCTCCATACCTGATGATCCCAGCAAGAAACACTAGGATGGCTGGAGCTAAAAGCTGCAAGTTTTGGCGACCTGCCGACTTCCAAAAGGCGTTTAAGGTGAGGTACACTTGTATGGCCAAGTTCAGCAGGTGTCTCAGCCATAGGTTGTTGTCCTCAATGGCGAATGCAGTCATGGTGTCTTGCCCACCGAGATGGATGAGGAGGAAAGGCGCCCAGAAGAATGCTAATTGGTGGCGACTCCTGGTGAATCCATTTGATTCCCTAATTCCGTGGCATCCAACCGATGCCGTGGCACTCTGATCATATCGGGATATCAGGCCAAGGGCATATGCAGCTACCATATCTGCCCCCACATAAGATAGCCAGATGAAAAGCCTGAGCAGCGTGTTGGTGTTGTACCGCCTGATGCTGCCGGTAAAGAAGAGGAAGATTTGCAAGACGAAGCTGAGGAGCACCACCAGCTGGATTTCCCACTCATTCCATAATTGCAACAAGCCCTCCCTTGTTAAGTTCATGCTTAATTTAGCTTTTACAATCCTGTCTCTCCAACGCGCTTCTTGTAAGCTATAACACGAATATATGTATATATGTCAGTGCGTACGATGAAGTACTTGTTTCCATACTTTTTTTTAGATTAAGTACATCTTTCAACACTAATAATAATACCGGCACTAATAAGAAAATAAGAGAGATGGTGCAGAACTATCATGAATAAATTTCCAATCCCTCAAAAATGTATTAATTTGGAATATTGCTTAACGGACAAGTTATAAGTTTTCCTTTTCCGTATCCTTTGACCTATTCTTTATCAGAATTTCCTCATTTTCATTGACATTAATATGTATTATATTTGAATTTGGAATTTTATAAATAGATCGATTAAATTAATGTCTGCATCTACAGTTTTTGGGAAATTTTCAAGTTGATTCGCTGCCTAAACTAAAATTATTTTTATGTTTCCATCTTTCAAAAGATGGGTTTCCACCTAATCATTCCATCATTTTATCTATAGACATAAGTAGCCCCTATAATAGTTGACAGGGGTCACTTAGACCCACTGTAGAATCAAGAATAACCGATTAGAGGGGGTGAATAGAAAGTTTTTAAAATATTTCGGCTAAAACTCACTTTCTGAGCAAGTATAAACTAAATTTCGTTTTTGCACAATTCAAGACTAAAATAACTAAATTTTCCTTAGTACACTAACAATCTAAGTCTAAACAAGGTTTGCAATCCTAGATTGACAAAATTCAATTTCTAGAAATGTAAATGCATAAAGTAAAGAGCTAAGGAATAAGCCACAAGATGAACACAAGAGAATTCTTTTCGTGGTCTCGAGACTTTCCGGTCTATACTAATCCACATTGAGAGAGCTTGAACGAATCAAGCCAACTCCACGCACGAATGAGCCTTCCTCAATCCACCAGTGGTTGCTCTTCTCCTCTCCGATTAGGTGAGCACAGAACTTCATAAGCACTAGGCCTCTTTACAAGTTTCTTGAAGAGATCACCAATCTACCTCCTCCAAGTCATTTAGAAGGCGGCAGCCTCCAAGAGTAACAAGCTTGGAACCTTCACTTGGCTCCAATCAAGTGCCAAGAAAGCTCGAAGGATTTGAATGCAATGCACTTGCTCTCAATCTTGCTCAAGAGGATGGGGCAATGAAAGCTCTACACAATACTTGACTTGCTAAGTGTTGAGGACATCTTTACAACTAAGTACATGTATATATATTCAGCTGTTGCTATAATTGTTTCCAGCAATGACAAGGTGACTATGTTACTTGAATTGTCTAGTTTTGTTTCTAGCAATGACAACATGGAAAGCTTACCAAGTCTATTTTCCAATGCATCAAATGACACATGATTTGAATATTTCTACGAAAAGTTATGGCTATTAGGGTGCATGCTGCATAGGTAGACCGGGCGACGTGTGAGTGTTGACAAAGTTGATGAGTCTGTGGCTTATACGGTATCTTTGGTTGACTTCCTGATATTTCACGACTTTCCAAGGGTTGAAAAGGGTTCCTTTTCTTGTTTTACTCGGATTTGGTGGCCAAACAAGTAAGAAAAGCAAAGATACAAATATTTGAAGTCAATTCAGATTCGGTTCGACACATCCAACAAGACCCGTATTAAAAAGTCCATAACTTTCATAAACAGAGTCCATTTTGGACATATAAGTGCTCGTTGGAAAGCTTATTTTGAGGCCCAACAAAGCTCATCATCGAGGAGGTGACAACCATGGTGGTTGGAGACTTAGGGAAGTGTTTCTGGGAGATGAAGAAAGTAGTTGACAACATCATTAGTAACAGTATATGGAGATTGCAAGCAATCCTTCTGCGGCTATATATTGCTGGCCAATGGTGTATGTGCAGTTTGTGAAGAGGGTGAAGGCATCGAGCAAGGGCGAGGGTGGCTGGAATGGTAGCTTGGAAGTGTCGTAGTTGATTGGTGATGGCGGTGTGGAGCATAGTGTTGGTGGGGATGGTGGCGGTGAAGTGGAACCTGCTGGTGCTGGCCATGGTGGCGGTGCGGTAGAAGATAGTGCTGGCCAGGATGATAGACGACTATCGGGTTGACTTGTAACTTTGAGCCAACAGAAGGTGCAGGGAGATGGTGGGCAGCGTGTCTTGACTACCATGAATATTTGGATGGCATGCCAGATGAAAGCAATTTTGATGAGGAGGAGGATGCTGACATAGTCAATAGTAGAGACGAGGCTGGTGTAGGCACTGATGGGGGCGATGCAACCGGTGATATTGTGTGCACAGATGTTGAGTACGTCTCCTCCAGATTGAATGCTATTGTGTTGGTCTCCGTAGTTCTATCATCCGAAGATGGGTCGGAATGTTTTTTCAATGAAGACACTCTCCTCAAAGGGTAATGCTTCCCCAACAAAGGTGTCATGTAGCAAGCCATTGCAAGATATGTCATCCGCATAAGCTGCACGTATCGGGTGCATAGGTCGAACCCCAATACGTATGTGGTGAAGTATATGAATGGCTCTTGTCCCAAGAAGGTCTGTGCGCAAAGATTCAAAGGCGTGCAACGGACTTCCAGATAATGGTGGTGAAGACCCAAAACTGTGAGCTTGAGGAGTCACTGCAATGGCACTGCAATGTGACTTTGTTACTCATCGCTAGTTTGATAAGTCACCTCGTAGTTTTGGACGTTACAATTTTGTCAAAGGTATTGATGGCCGATGCCATGAAACTAGTTAGTTTTCTAGTGAGATACGGTAAGATGTAGTGAGTAAGGAGGAAGATCATGCATTGGATATACGACATGTATGAGGAGGCCTGCGACTTCATGCCAAGAATGCTGCATCAGATTGCCGAAACCAATCCCAGGACATATGTAAACAAGATAGAGAGAGTGCACCCTATGAAGGTCCCCAATTGCTTCATCCTTGATCGGGTGTTCTAGGCGTTTCGGTACGTGATCGAGGGGGTTCAAGTACTATCGTCTAGTGCTCATGTTGAATGACACATTCCTCTCCAGCAGGTACAAGGGCATGATGTTGATGATGGTGGCCTCCAACACAAATGACTAGCTACTTCCAGTGATCTATGGAATGTGAAGAATGAGAATATTGATAGCTGGCTGTGGTTTTTAGCCAATATGAAGCAAGCAGTAGGCTAAGACCGGCCCAACATCTACCTTATCACAGACTACAACATCAGGCTGTCGTTGGCCCTGAGCACCATACAGCAAGGAACCCAACCACCCTTCCAGAGGAACAACGTGAGGAACCGCTAGTGCATGAGGTATCTGGCAGCAAACTTCCACATCCATTTTTTGCAACAAGAAGTTGCTAAAGAAGTTTTAAGAAGTTGTGCATGTAGAACTAGAGGCACAAGTTCAATGCAATATGGCAAGAGCTTGACAAGGAGACCTCTAAGCATATGAGGGTGTCGCAGGGAGTGGAACCGACTGTAGCTCAAGCTGCTCCCACAACAATAGGCGAGTTCACCCAATGGATCAACTTGCATGCCCTAGACATGGAGAAATGTTCCCCACTTCACGATATCAATGGTGTGAGGTACGGGATTATGACGACCAACATGTTTGAGTTGTACAACGGTATGCTGAAGGGTGTGCGCTCTCTCCTAATCACTGCAATTGTAGATGAGAGTTGAAACCGCATCATCGACTACTTCATTAATAGAGCCATGATTGCAAAGAAGCACCTAAATGAAGGGATAATACTCTCAAAAGTCATGCAGCCGTACGTGGAGCAGAAAATGGTGAATGCTCGTTCGTACATCACTCAGACCATGGATGGGGTGAGGAAGAAGTTTGAGGTCCATTTGAGGGGGAAGTACATCACGGGCTATGCTAGAGGTGATCACAAGCATGCATGCATCATCGGTGAAGTCATGACCTGCACGTAGAACAAGCTGATGCTCCTTCATAAGCTTTGCTCCTATGTCTACGTTGTGTGCACTGTGTGGCAGCTGTCTGCTGCATATTACATTTCAGAGTATTATGACATCCATCATTTGTGTAGGACTTGGAGCGCTGAGTTCAACTCCTATGGGGTGGATATGTATTACAGGGACCTTTGGCCGGGGAGAGTGAAGTGGGTCCGAACGATGCACAGAAGTTGCCCAGGCGCGAAAGACGTCAGTCTCACCGCATGCACAATGACATGGATGACAATCAACATGGCTAACGGACGAGGCCACGAAAGTGTAGGCTATGCAAGATAGCGGGCCACTCCATTAGGAACTGCCCAAATAGGGACAACTTGCCACTCTATTAGGAACTGCCCGAATAGGCCCACTTCATCGACTACTCCATAGACTTGGTGATTTGTAGCACCTGCACTTACATACTTGTTCATTATTTATAAAGCCAGCATTTCCAGTAATGTAACTCACAACAAATTAATATTCGGCAATTCAAATTATATGCGTTTCAAATTAAGTTTAGTCCTAATGTTACCATATTCTTTTCTGGAACTTTTAATGTGAATTTTATATGGACACTCAAACATCATTTTCTCTATTATAGGGAATCTCACTACGCCATTAGAAGCATGGCAGATAGGACTAGAAGCTCAAGATGTGGGAGAGGATGGTGGGCACAAACTGGGTTTCTTGGCTGTGACTCTTACCTCAAAGACACAAGCATCTATGATCCCTTGGACCACAACCCCTTAAGCCCTGATCAACCACTCAAAACAAGAGAGTCATACACACCTAGAAACTCCTTCTATGACTAACCAAATATCCGCAAGCCTTGGCCACAATGCAAGCACAACCTTGACGCGATGATGCAGGTTTGTGACGACCACATGCACCCATGACATCAATTCTTTCGTTGCCCTCTATTCATGGTAAGTGGTTCATTACCACATATACTTGCATGCATGGAACGCTTGTACGAACCTCGTCTTGCTTGCAGACAGCAGATTGTAAGTTCACCGAGTGGGTAGATCCATTGTTTCTAATACCCACCCAAGTTTACATCCATAAACTGCACATCCACCTAAAAGAGTTGCGGGAGGAGCTCCAGACCGAGAGGACCAACAACGATGAGCTCCGCAGGCAGAGAATCAGGAAGATGAACAACGAGGAAGTGGTGCAGCTCGGTAGTGACTACCATCTGTGTATTGCTGCTGTGCTAACCGGAGCTACAACTGTGCTGCCACTACCATGGCAACTTGCCACGTCCACGCCGCCTAGATGACCACCACGCAATATGGGTGCCGTGTGGTTCCACATTTTTTCCCCTAAGACCATTGTAATTTACACATTCATTACGAAGTGTTATGCTAGGCTACACATAGTCTATTCCTAGAATTTTTTGAATAATGTATCTGCACTTCTTAAAAGATGGAGTAGGTGGTGTTGGTTCATCTGCCCGTCCAAAACCTCCATTGCGCATCTCTAAAAAAGTTCTAACAAAACCAAATGTTTAGTGAATTAGAATGGGTTAATCGAGCAGACGGCCACCAGGAGTCATGTATTGGAGCCCAGGCAGCAGAGCTGCCAAGCCCTCGGCTCAGCAGTTCTTGTCGAGCCAGGGGAGCTCGGCAGCTCTGCTTGCCATGTTGCGCGTCAGCCTGCCATGCCATCGCATCGTCCTGCTGCGCTCGCACGCCCGACCATGGGTGCATCAGCCTGCCGAGCTAGGAGGGCATGGCAGGTGACAAGTATAGCCTGCCGCGCCTTCGGAGTTCAAGGAGGGAGGTCATTTTTGTAAAAACAAGCATCCAAGACCAATTTTGAAAAAAATGCTACCGTGCTAGTTATGAACAGTCGAAGTGGTACAATATCCTGTCGAGTAGCACACCTTCCAGAAGCTAGGACATGGATTTCTAGGCTAGAAAAGCTCCACTTTTGGATTAAACACTAGCGTTTCATGTAAGACAGGCGTTTCGCTAGAATTTTATTTTCCATTTCTTCATAAATCATAATACTTTGGTTATATCAGAAAAGGTGTTCATACTATAAAGAAGTAGGTTAGCACAAGTGTCACTTTAATTTCTGCTTTCACTAAAGCAACATTAGTTTCCTCATTGCACAAGTAAAGAATCATTTCTGAAAAGTAAAGACTAACCATATCATTAGTGCCCCAATCTTGGCAAGTTTATGGTTATTTGCATCCTAGTGAACATGTACATCTGCGTTATTTGTTGAGAGCACGTCAAGGTGATGTTCGTGTGCTTAAATTTTGAGGTGGCCATTAAATTTTCATCGAGGAATGTTGATTTTTCTCTTTTGTATTCTACATATAATATTTGGTTAAGCTCTATATTTGGTAGCTCAAACCTAGTGCCTTAGATATTAGCGTCCATTAAAATGTTAAGAAGAATCGTAGTAGAAAACAACAGTTCGAACAATTTTTTTGAAGAAAAAGAAAATAGACCAGCAGTGTCGTGCGGCTGTCAAGAAGAATGGAAAAGATCAAGAAGAGGTAGGAGGAGGTAGTAGATTACCTGAGCAAGGAAGGAAGAGAGCTAATTAGGGGTGGTGCGCCAACCTCGGTACGGTGGCCAGCGAGACGCCATGCCGGAAACTTGGCCGGGCGTCGGCACCGCAGGTGCAGGGATGAGAGCAAACCGCAGCTAGCGGAGTGGTGACGGGAGGGGAGAGTGAGTGCAGCAAGCGTGGATGAGAGGGGACATGGAGGAGAAAGGTTGCAGTGCAGGGTATCTCATTTGGGACAGGAGCGGAGTAGAGGGAGCAACAGCCAGGGAGAAAACGAGAAAGCAAAAGAGGAAGGAGAAGAGTCTCTCGTCAAAAGGAAAACAACAGAAAAGCTAGTTAGGGCATGTTTGTTTCAGCTGTAGATTCTGAGAAGCAGCTGATGAGTATCTAGCTAGTCAGAATCTGGAGAAGCTGGATAACCCCAGCTTCTAGCTACTAGTTCATTTTCTAGATTCTGTAGATTCTGACTATTTAGAATCTGGATGAAAATCTGGACTGTTTGGGGGAGCTGCAGATTCTAGAGTAGTTGTAGCTGTCAGAAGTTAAAACAAACAGGCCCTTAGAATAGATGGTTTGAATGATCTATGCTTTTGTGTATGGTGCATAATGGTCGGCATGCTTCACTTTTGGCATATGATTTCTGGCTAGGCACACCCATCAAAACTCAGTCTGGCTAGGCACATGTCACAACTTACAAGTAGCAGTGCGTCATTTCTCGGCACTTGAATACTCTGTGTGTAAGGTCCACCGGGTAAACTGAGCAGCAGGATTGGCGCCAGGGGTGAAAACAGATTGGATATAAATTGGATAGTGCTCAAATTATATTTGTATCTATATTTCTTTGGATTTGAATACGAATCTGACAAACGTCAGATACAATACGGACCAGACAAATTTCGGATATGAATTTGAATCGGATGGTACTCAAAATCGGATTAGTTTCGACTATTTTTCGGATTACAGTAATTATTCGTGGCCTCTTCTATTTAAAATATGACACCGAATTGTTTTAATATTTTGAATTGATGAATAGCTGACTCTAACATGTAATTGTGCATTAAATATTGACAACAACAAATGAATCATTCATATAACGTATTTGTAATAATACAACTTTTGAAGACAACTTCATATCCTATGGCACATTGAAGTTTAGCAAATTGACATCTATTTTATAGTAATATTTATACTCTTTTTGCTCTAGTTTATCATGTAATCAATGATCATGGGTATCATTTTGTCGTTAATCTTAAATAATTCTAGATATATTGCAAATAAATTGATTGTAAACATATTAAGTTTGGCTAAAAAGAGCATGCAAAAAACTTTACTGAAGATGTGTCAAAGTGAAAATATGAAATATCATATTAGAGTCCACCATGACGATGGGCTCGCTGAGATGATTGAAATGCACATATAATATGCCCAATTTGGAGGTCAAATGTAAAAGATACGTATTAGCTAGCTGCTGCTATTATATCTGCCAAATCCGGATATCCATCTCCAAATTCAGATCTTATTTGGATATCTGGCTCCGAATCCATGTCAGGCCATACCAGATTCGCATCCGACATTTGGGACTTCACCAATTCAATATCCGAATTTGGATATGTTTTCTATTCGAATTCAGATATTAAGAATCCAGATCTGGATTCGGTAGCCGGATAATCTGACCAAATTTAGCTCCGTTTTCATCCCTAATTGGCACAATTCAGTGAGAATGATATGAAGTATAGCTGCATGATGAGGAGGATCAAATTGCTGGGGCTTAAAGGCCCCGCTCTAAACGGATTCACCTTCTGACTTTTTAATTTTGTCTTTTTTAGCTTTTTCTTTTTTTTCTATTCTTTTGCATTGTCCATGATTATATAAATTTTTTTATTTTTTTAATTTAATTATTTAGAAAAAACTAATAGTTACTACAGTGCATTATCAATCGCTACAATGTAAAAAAAGAAAACCAAAACCACAATATATAAACCACATTAAGAAGGGCCTAAGAAAGCACGTACTTTCTCCACTAGGTCTCCACAATGACAAAATACGTCACTCAAAGTCAAGTTCTTTCAAAATCATCTTGATTTTCTGGTCATGTGTTGATAACATTTAAAGTCCACTAGCCACAGATTATCCTTCCTCCCCAGCAGGACTTACATTGTAGAAATAGAAAATCTCAAGGTCTTAGTAGTGGGGTTAGTAATAGAAGACTTTAAAATCCAATACTAAGACATAAAGAATAAAAACAGAACCAGTAGAAGCATGAACTGAGAATGATGCAGGATGATGCAAAGCATGGACACCATGAGGATGTACCTCCACATGAGCTCTACCCAGAATCCCCCTAAACTCTCGTCTAGGTGTGACAAAAGCCTAGTGCTCACCCTGTCTTGATGCTCTCGTGGACCTATCTTGCCCTCATGGTAACCTATGCCTGCACGAGAGGTTGACCTTAAGTCATCAAAGAAATCCTCAATAAACGTAGGTTTGACATTAGATTTAGAGACGCGTTGAGCAACGGGAGTATGCCTAGCTCTAAGGGCTCCCTCTATCCTTCTTCTCTTTCTTGGCCCGTCCAAAGCAGAATTGAACCTAGTGACCATCCTTATCATAGTAGGTGCAGTGGTACTTGACTTGATGAGGAGTCTATCCTGATGATGAAAAAGAAGAAGCACCCATTGCATGTGAGAGAGATTGTGCAATGCTAGTAGAGTTGAAGACAATCTTACTTGGTTGAGTCTTTGACTTAAACAAGTCATTCTCTAGAACACTCACTATCTTAGGAGGGTCTTTCTTTGTATACTCTAAAGCATTGAAACCTAGTCCTCTATTCTTGACATTTACCTTAGACTAGTCTAGGATTATGTTGAGGTTCTTCTTGCCATCTGAGAATCACTCTAAGTTTTCCTTAGCTAGGTTGACATATGAGCTACACTCACTCTTCTTTGTTGCTCTAGCATATCTCTCCTTATGCACAGCTACCTCAACCTTAAGAGACTCGTAAAAATACAAGTGGCTTCCTTAACTCTCCTATGCTACTAATCAAACTTGGCTTTAAATGTTTTATGCATCTCATCCGCATCCTGATCTATCTCAACATAGAATGACATGCAATGGATGCAATAGGATCAGACTTCTTATATGCAGAAGATTCCTCAAATTTTTCTTTAGCAGTAAAGTCATTTAGGGTTCTAGTTAATTTAGAAATTTTGCATAGCACTATTAAGCTTCAAATCTAGCAAAGCACATATAGAGCAAGATAAAATAATAGCACTCATGTCCCTAGCTACTAAGCACATATAAGAGTTGCTAGACTTGAGTTGAATAATTTGATTATTGGCATGTTTAAATTGTTTAGCATGAGAAGCATACACTAAGGGACCAATAAGAAGAGCAAATTTTATTCTAGTAATGTTATCCCTAGTGATTAGCAAGTCATCAATGACATAAGTATATACAGTAGTGCCAAAAGTAAAGCATGTTTCCATCTTCTCAAATTTATCTAATGCTATTCTAAGCTGACTAAGAATATCAGAATGAATGGTCCTTAGTTTATCTAACTAAGAGTGTATTACTAGGCAAGATTCACAATTGTCATCATAAAAAATTAAAGATTTAAGCTTAGTAATTTTAGCATTCAAGACCTCAACCAAGAAATCATGATTCTTTATTTTCTTTCTGCATTTTCTAAGCTCATGATCAAAGCAAATTATAGCACAAGATAGCTCATCATATGTGGGGCTTTACCTTATCTAGGTTGTTGTAGAGATCATCCTCACCGGAGATGTTGTCGGTTCTTGTCATGAACCTCATCAAGGACTTGATGTGCATTTTCAGAGTTGGAATAGACCACACCGACAACACACAAGTGACTAAGGATCTTGTGAAAACGAGCAAAGAACTCATCCAAAGACTCTCCAGGTCTCATCTCAAACTTCTTGTATTCTTCTTAATTGGTTTTGACGTACCTCCTTGATAGCTGTACAACCCTCATGGTAATTAGTGAGTCTACCAGATACCGTGCATTCAAGTGAGATGTGACATGCGGTCAAACTCATTTATGCCAAATCTCTAAATCAGGAGGTTCCTAGCCTTGCTATTTGCCTCCACATCTAAAAGATTTACCAAAGTGATATGATCATCGATAGGGACAATATAGAAACTCTTGACCTTTTTCTAGATGGTATAGCCTTCAACTTGAATGTATGCAGTCATCCTTGCCTTCCAATATGGGAGGTCGACCCCCCATTGAAGACGGAAGGCTTGGTGGAATACCTATATAATGCCATGGCTCACAAGATCAATTAAGATCTATGAGGAAGAGTTTAATCAGACTCTGATACCACTTGTAGAACCGATGCCGGTAATCAGTGGAGGGTTGAATGATTCCCAAAACTTTCCCTTTAAACTATTCAAAATATTTACTCGAATAACTATGATAGTCACCAAGATCATATTACACCAACATTGCTATGCAAACTAAAACTAAAACAAGAGCTAACAAAATCAGCTTCTTTCATAAGCCTGGTCAGATTGCTGTTAATGGGCTGGTTTGAGGTTCGACCACCGACTTTTGACTGATCACACCAGCTGGTCGGCTGAACCGTAGGTTTGGGGCCGGTCCCATCGGTCTCTTGTTTCTAGACCTGAAAATCTCTTTGGACAAAAGCTCAAATATCAAGAATTTACTCAAATCTCATCCAAACAATTTCAAATTTTGCATGAGACTTGTTCAACGTAATAAGAACCTAAACCAATCAAGAATAAAAAAACATTTGGACTCAAGTTCACCAAATTGAAAAGAATTAAATCTAGATCATAAGAACACCAAAAAACCTAAATCTTAAATTATTTCTTGCTTATGAGGATCTTAAGACATGAAGTCTTCTAAATCTATTCTCCCATACCCTAATAAGGTAATTGAAGTAAGAGATTAGGCTAGAACTCCCACAAACCCCAAATCACAAATCTTGCTCAAGAGAAAAAACAACCAAGCAAAAAACTTAAATAAGAACATGATTGAGACAAATCTTTCATCATTCCAATAGAGGATAAGATTTACATACACATGGATGATTTCAACGTGTAGCCAAAGCATCACCCTTCCCTCTCTCAAGATCTCTCTCTCTCAACTATGGAAGGAGACATGGTAATAGAGAAAAACTAAACCCTAAAATTCTTGAGTCTACCATCTCCTCTCCTCTCCTCTAAATATCCAGCACAACCCTTAATGAATCCAACCCATTAAGCATACTGAGGAAACCCGTCAACTCCACTAATACATGTTTTGCAAACTCATGCACAATTCTCAAAACGCTTACAAGGATCAACCCACTAACACACTAGTATTTGATCCACTCAATACAACCAACTCTATCCTAACCCTAAACCACCTCCTTTGTGCCTCCCCGCACCACTATTTTGATGTCGGCCTAAAGTTTGATTTTGGGCATTTTCCCAAAACACCCCTGATGAAGCTTTCGAGTACCTTTCTTTGATTTTGTCTTTATCTTCACATCAAAAAGTATCTCCACATGCTTTGACACACAACCCATAGTTTTCAATGACTAGCCGTCATGCCTTCATGCATTCGGACTCCCCTAAGCCATCTCTACGTGCATCAGTCTCATCACTTGGCACACCACATAAACTAGCTTACCTCTTCACGATCCTTGTCTTCTCTGTGCTTCCACTTGAACCACGTAGCCTTATCCAGACTTATATGACCGCTTGGACCTCAGCTCTCCCACCTAGTTCCGGTCCATTGCCATCGACTATTATGTCCTTCAAACCACCTGCACATTTAAAGACCAAGTAACTGTATCGAGTACAAATTCTATGCACTTGACTCATGTTAGTCAAACACATATATCATGCGATACAACACAAATCCTCGTGGCTCTCAAGCCGTGAACTGACCTCAAACCAACTCATCTCAACTCACCCTAATCTCTAGCTGCAGCCAATGGTCTGACCGTTATCTTCACGCTAGTTGGATCGTCTTGGTTAGACCTCCAACCATTGGCTGATCTTGACCGCATTTTTAATGCTGATCACACTAGCCAAGTCCTCTGGTTCAACCACCAACCATGGCCGGTCCGACTGCATACACCCTACTCCCAAAATATGCTCCTTAGAAAATAGCAACCACCAACTAAAAATTGGTCATACCGCCCCCTACGATCTAACTGCCTCAAACTCCAGTCACACCGTACTACCGGTCAGAACGCCATTCCAAGCTATTCCGATTACTTCCTTCCCACAGTCTGATCGGTCCGACCACCAACATTGGCAGCAGACTGAATTTTCTGAAACTCTTGCAAAATTCAAATTCAACTCAACCAAAACACCAATTATTCATCATAAATGTATCTTAGACTTAGTGCATGGTCTCTCAATATTTTAACTGAAACAATTTTCTTATGTCATTAAGATAATGATTTTTCAACTTATTAGTTTATTCAATGTTAACCATTTGTAGTGCAAGGAAGTAAAAAAGAAGTGGCATATGCTTACTAGACCCATAGGTGGGTTCTTTTGGGTTGTAGTTTATGACTTTTGACTATTTATAAGGGAGAGTATATAGAGAGACACTTACGTGTGATTTTGACCGATATAAATGAATTCAGACAGTGTCTGTTACAATCGACTTGTAGACACTGTTTTGAAAAGGTACACCGTTTGAAAACTAGTTACTATAGTATAAGTTAAAAATCATAAGTCCAAAAGAATTCAGATCATAGTTGATGGTAGCATAATATCTTCTTTATTACGGTAATCAAGGACCAGGTGGGGAACCTTATCGTGTTGTCATATGTGATTCTTGTAACCACATCCTGTTATATTCTTCAATTGACTTGGATACAATAAGGTCAGGAATCCTTACATGAATGTAGCAAGCGCGAACTCGACCATCACGTCGGATTATTCTTGGTTGGAGCATGCTCCTGTTGCTTAGCTCGTAAAAGTAGCACTCTCTCCCAAACACTCATGAACCCTTCGGCTATCCATCTTATTACCAAATGAGATAGTGCATATCTAAAGTAGCATATGGTAATCGATCTAAAAAAATAGTAAGTTTATGTCTTTTTGGAAATCAAGGAAGGGATATGGTAACCGAAATTATCTTAAACAAGATTATCATGGAAAAGTACGTAGTACCTTTTTATCTGTGAGGAATTCCCTCAGTTTGTTGATGATCGCCGCTCCTCGTCCCTTTCTTTGATGCGTGGGTAGTACTCTATCCCTGTGACATCAACGATTATGTTTCTGAATATTTTCTACATATTAGGGTTTTGGGATACTGATACAAATGCCTGACAATCAAATTGTCCAACAATTTTGTTATAAACTTGGCGAACAAGAGTGGTTTTGATTGTTAGACACTTACTAAGTCTAATGTTTCATAAATTTATGTAAGCTCACATTCATAAAAATCAAGTTTTCAGGATTAATCAGGGTTATTTTAGAAATTAAATATACTATGAAGGTAATTACCCTAAAATTGAGGGTCTAGGCTATAAAATCCTTAACCTTACTGATCCGACGCAAAAACGGATTCCCGAAGGGGTTTCTGAAAGAATAAAATATTCCCGAAGGTTGCAGCAATTTTCAAGTTTCCAGGGCTTCCGATTTTCTTTCTCCGCAAAATTTTCTCGCATTCTTTCTAAATTATGAGGTTATTTCTGCAACATTTTCAATTTTGGGCCATTTTTCTTTTTTTTCGTTTCCAATTTCTTAGCGAACTGTTATCACAAATAACACTGTTGTAACTTTTTTTTTTCAAAATTAATCTCAAATATCTGTTTTTGTAAATCTAACACCCTCCATAGACCTACCAGCGTGGCAAGCTCGATAGGCATGCTGAGATATAGTGGCTCGGTAAGTACCTGCCGAGCCATCCATCCACGACATGTTCTCAATTAGTGCTCGCTAATTAATGCTAATCTTAATTAATACTTGCTAATTAAATTACAAGTGGCTGACTATGCACACATAGCTTGGCAGGTTTCTACGGTGCTTAGTAGATATATGGAGGAGGTAAGATTTGCAAATACTAACGTTTGGGGTCAATTTTGAAAAAAAAATTTGCAACTTAGCCATTTCAATGAACAGTTCTTTCTTAGCGGGCTGGGTTCGGTCTAGCTTGTTACTGCAATTGGGCTGGATTTTAGATCCGGCCCATCATCTCTCGGCCTGTAATGGCTCAGTTAATGGGAGGGGGCGCTTGGGTTCCTCCCTAGGGCCCGTGTGGGTGGCAGCGGCGTCGAGGGTGCGGCGGAATCGACGAGCGCGGGCAGCGGCGTCGGTGCGGGCGGCAGCGTCGGCGTACGTGCCAGGGCCGGCTTGTGTGGCGGAGCAGCCGATGCGGCGGCGTGGCTCGGGCAAGGCGGATCCATCGCTTTCAGGTGACGTTGGACGGCGGTGGCGTGCGGGTGGGTCGGTTGTAGGTCTGTGATTCGGCGGCAGCGACTGCAGGTGGCCGGCGAGGGCGGGACAGCCGGCGGCAAGCCGGGCTTGGCGGAGTGTTCGCATGCGGGCGGCGCTCCGTGGCCAGAGCGCGGCGCGTGCTGACGGTGCAGCTGAGACCAGCAGGTACGGCTTCCAATGCCTATTAATTTTAGTTGATCGGATTGGACAGATTAAGAACGCATCTAGGGTTCTACAAGAAAAGAAATCGCTTCTAGAGAGATAGCTATTGGATCTGGTGACATACTGTAGCACATAGAATCAACACAAATATCCAATCAACGCAACTAGAAAGTGAGAATAACACAAGCACTTAGCAATAGCAATGGGCAAAGATGTGAGAGAGTAATCCGGCATCTTCTTTATTGATATAATTTGATGTATACAAAATAGATAGCCTCTCCCATATATTTATAGCGAGTCATTTTAGTATACACCCATATCTCCCATTGGAGACGAAGTCGAAACCACGGGTCCACCAGAGCTGGTGCGCTCCCCTTCCTGGGGGTTCCTGGGGGCGTCTGTTATACAACACTGATTGCCTGCAAAAAGGTAAAGCCAAATGAGAAACCATTGCCGTTTCAAACATCCAACAGCTAGCCTTACTGCCAGGCGAAAGCATCGAATGTAACAGATTCCATTTATATTGTTTGAATTTTGAACTGCTACTATGTCAAATTGGCCAGGTGGAATAATAATCTAGATCACCATAGCTTCAATTCTGCTTCTGCTGGGAACAACGAAAATAAAACATAAAGAAAGACAACATATGTACTGTGAAATGCAGTTGCTCCAGAATAAGACATGTATACTTACATTCACCATAAGTTTCTTTCATTTGGTGTCTCTTCTCTTGCTTCTACTTGTCGCTTCATATTACCCTCTTCCTGACCTTCCTGACCTTCAAGGCTCTTCTCTCTTCAATGCTCACCTCCCCCGCATCTTTTATCATCTGTCGTGCACCATATCTTTTGATATTAATTTTTAGAAGGTTGGGAAGGAGGTCAGTTGTGTTCTTGACAGCAGCCTCTATAGCTTCAACATCATGAACCTTTGCATGTCGACAATCAATCCGGCAAATGACACGCTTAAGGGAATGGATGTGCTAGAGACCTGCAGCAACTTCACCACATGGAGGTCCTGTTTCTTGTGCTACCGAGTAAAAACGGAACTTTTCAAGCTGTGGCATAGTCCCAATCTCAAATACTAATCCTCCCATTGCAATATTCCAGAAGCCAAAGTCAAGCTCTTTTAGACATTGGAATCCACTGCTGCACATGATGAGCCTTTCTTTGGGAGCTACCGCTTGTGTCCAGAGCTTGAGAGCTAGGAGAGTATGCAAACCCCCAAGGATCAGAAGAACTTCCTCTCCAACAGGATTGACGTTGAGCTCTAGGAAGGTGACAGAAGAGAGTGAGGCCACCCACCCTGGACTTCTAGGAAAATAGTAGTCTGTTCTCATCTGGAAATTATGGAGGAGATACGGAGGAGGGGACCAAGAATCCAACAAGAAATCTAGAGAGCAACTATTGTCATCATCACATCCGATATGTAGACACTGAAGCTTGAATCTGCAGAGTCTACAGATGGAAGAAAAAAAATCATCCTTGTAACTTTTCTGATCCCTGTATGTATCACTAATGCACCAATCTATCCCAAGATATCTTAGTTCAGTCAGACTGCCCAACTCAACCAAAGAAGTTGACGGGGTGTTGTTGTTGACATATATACGAGAAAGTTCCTGCAAAGCTTTCATATTTCCAATTCCTTTTGGCAAACTTATGCAATCAGCACGTAAGGTCGCCAACTTCTTCAGCCGAACAATACTCTTGGGTAACTCACTTATCCTTGTCAGTCTTAGCTCGACTGTCTCAAGTTGTTGTAGTTCCCCTATTTGCTCTGGAAGCTTGCTGATGCTTACCTGAATGAGCCCTAGGTATTTCAGCTGGAACAATCTCCCGATATCATTCAAGTAATGATTTTCCAACTTATTGTTATTTTTAATGTTAATCACTCGTAGTGCTTGAAAGTCTGAAAGAAGTGGCATATGTTTAGTAGACCCATAAATAGTGAGTGATCGAGCACTAGAAACAACCATAGTTGATGGTAGCATGATATCTTCTTGATCCCGACAGTCAAGGGAGAGTCGACGAACTGTATGTTGTGGTCCCAATACATAATTCTGGTAACCAATTAACGTGACAAAATTTTCTTCGATCGACTTGGATACTATAAGATCAAGAATCATATCATGCACCTGGCAAGCATCAGCTTGACCATCATATTGCACCCACACTGGTTGGATCATGCTCCTGTTATTAGCTCATTAAAATAGTTCTCTCCTACTTCAAAGTTTTGTCCACATTCTGTAGTGATGAATCCTTCCGCTATCCATCTCCTTACCAAATGTTCCTTCCGTATTATATGATCTTCTGGAAATATACTGAGATATAGTAAGCATGTCTTCAGATAGTGGGGAAGGTCATTATAACTTAGAGATAGAATCTTTTGCATCTCATTTACACCAGGAGCTTTTTCAAGTCCTCGCCCAATAGAATTTTGATACCTCTCCCATTGCTCTTTTATGCGTGGTTTATTAGCCAGCAAACTAGCAATACTAATGATTGCCAATGGTAAACCACCACATTTTTTCAAGATAGCATTGGATAGCTCTTTTAGTTGAGGAGGACATTCATCTTCAGATCCAAATACTCTTTTGACAAATAATTTTTCAGCTTCAACATCACTGAGTGGTTTCATTTCACAAACATTATTGTGGTCTGGCGAGCAACATGAATATGCTACTGAAGCGATTCGTGTTGTCGTCAATATTATACTGCAGAGATTATTTTCAAGCAAAGCACATCTGATTGTCCTCCATACTAATGTGTTCCAGACATCATCAATGACGATGAAAAACCTATTTTGTATATTATAAAAAGGTATGTATTAGTGAAGCTATAAAATACATGTTCACTATAAAATATATGTATAAGAGTTTTATGTATTATTCAAGGATTTATGGTGGACATGAGAATGTATCCATGCAACAAAATAGTCCATACAGATAGTGCATATCTAAAGTAGCATATAGTAATAGATCTAAAAAAAATAGTACGTTTATGTGATTATGTCTTTGTGGTAATCAGAGAAGGGATATGCTAACAGAAATTATCTTAAACAAGATTATCATGGAAAAGTACGCAGTACCTTTTATCTATGAGGAATTCCCTCAGTTTGTCGATGAGCCGCCGCTCATCCCATTCTTTGATACGTGGGTAGTACTCTATCCCTGTGACATCAACAAGTATATTTCTGAATATTTTCTTCATATTAGGTGTTTGAGATACTGATACAAATGCCCGACAATCAAACTGTCCTCCAATTTTGTTATAAACTTAGCGAACAAGGGTGGTTTTGCCTAGCCCTCCAAGCCCAACAACAGACACTACCTTCAGTTTTTGTCCCGAGTTTCCCTCCCTTTCAGTTAATCGCTTGATGAGCTCTTCTCTTGGTCCATCAATTCCCACTAGGCTTTCTGCATCAGCATAGAGTGCTGGTAACCGATGATCAATGGATACCACACCACTGGAACTTGAGACGACCCCATCAAAGTTGTACCTCCTGCGTCGCTTGTTTGCATCGTCAACACGGGCCTTCAGCTTCCCTATCTGGTTGGCAATCTTGTTACGTGCTCCAAGTGTCCTCACCTTTTGGAAGAAGCCCTTGATGCTGTCAGAACTGTTGGGGTCACGATCAATGCGGTGTGTGAAGTCATCAATGCAATCCTCGATGTCATAGGACAGCTCTCGGATTTGGTTCTTCCACTCCTTCACCTGGATATCAAGGTCATCCATGTCCGCCACTTTTACGAGGAGGGCGTTCATGCTGCTCAGCTCGTCCTTCAAGGAGACGATCTCGTTGCGCACACCGTTCAGCCTGCCATACTTCTTCTCCAACAGGGTGGAGAGCTTGCCGAGGACGGGGTTCAGCACCCCGGTGGCAGCACTCACCATGGCGTGCTCCATGGTTGGAGACGTATTTACTGGATGATTAACCTCACTTCTCGCAGATGCTCACACAAAAATGGCAAGGATGAGATGGAGGAAGAACACTGTTTATGTATGGATGAGCGGAGGAGTAATTTCTCCACTCCTGTCTTGTGTTTTTGCTGTCTAATCTGGACTACAGCTAAATACTGTGGCCTGGTGTGTACTGTTAAAATGTGTAGTAGGTCATGCATTTCCAGCTAAAGAATGCAGAGCATATATTCGATAGAAAAGTAAAGCTTTTCGATGAGCACGTGTACCACGTGTCCCCTTTATCTGGGAAAGACCAATGTAGCAACGACTCCTTTGGCTGGAAGGTGCATTGGTCGGTCATTACTAGCAATTTGTTCACACACTGTAAAAATAAAAGCAGGGACTCGATTATTTGTGTTTATCAGGTTATCGACCAATGGGTGAAGATCCATCTTTCCTTCATAAAAGGTAAGAAAGAACTATAAAGTACAAGTTCGGTGCAAACTTGCTTCCGCCATAGTTGTGTGTGGCCCAGGATTACAAGGAACGGGTAATTTTATGTAAGTATGACGTGTCAGTTCATTTTTTTCAATCCAACGAATCATATCAGTTAGGATTTTTTTATTACACCATGCCTCTAAAACAAAAGTCTAGAGGTAGTGTTTTAGACTCTTGACTTAGTTAGCCAGTTGTACGGCTTAGAATTTTAGCATTTAGGTCTTTAAAGTTTTCGTCTCTTTGATCTTGAGGAGGTTTCATTCCTAGTCTATTATAACTTGTTTGGGGTAAAAGATTTTGTTGTTGTTGTTGTACCATATCCCAAGTACATTGTAGCAGGGAGTATAATTTTCCCAGGGACAAAAAGAACGTAACTTGCACGCAATTCTTTGGAGGGCAAAGTGTTAAGCAGCGGCATGAATGAAGTTGGCGACAACCCCATATTTGCTTCGTTTTCTAGATAGGAAGAAGGCCTCGTTGCATGGTTTTGCATATACCATGTTCGTGTTGTCTGGTAGTATTGCCGCTCAAAAATGTTGTCCACTCGTGTCGTGCTCGGCTTGTCGCTAGCTTCATCCATCTCCAATAGCATACGTCGCTGTTTCTCTTGTAATTACGAAGACTCGCAAGTCATCGATGTCTTGCAAGTCAGGCGGTTACGTTTAGAAATTTTTCTGCTGTCTTCTGCAATTTCTATTTAGATAACCTGGTTACAGGTTTGCTCGACGACTAGTAAGTCGTCATGTTAGTCCAAAGACAATAGCATCGATGAAGACATCAAATTCTAGAGTGGTTGCGTGAAGACTTTTAACTTGTTTAGGACAAAAGGTTTTGTTGTTGTTTGATGGTTGCGTGAAGACTCCTAGAAAAGAAAACTGCCACCTTTCAATTGCTATTGTTGATACACATTGCTTGTGATGATTTTTTTTCATATTGTATGCTGTCAGTGAACCTTATGTGAATCTTCTAAAAATGTGTATTCAACTTAATTAATATCTGATGTTGCTAGATTGAAACATAATGGAACTTTTCATTAAACTCGATGAAACTGTCTTAAGTTTGTATGTCGCTATTGAAAAGTTGACTAGATAAACTAGGATGAAACCCCTCCGAATCACTAACAACATAGTTGTACTGATGTGAAAACTTTAATGAAGCTTGTCTAAAATTAGAATTGCAATAATACTACCTGTCTAAAATGAAACTAATATGAATTTGTGTGAAACTTAATGAACCTTGGCCTAAAACATGAATGGACCTTATTGGAACTTTGGTAAAACTTAATGAAACCTGATGAAAACTTAATGAAACTAAAAAAAAGAGACACTGGGTAATTTTTATGAACTTAATGAACCTTGTCTGAAACTTGAATGATACTTGCATGAAACTTGATGAAACTTAATGATACTTTCGTGAAACTTGATGAAACTTGCATGAAACTTGATGATACTAGCATGAAACTTGATGATACTAGCATGAAACTTGATAAAAAAATGATAATGAAATTTCATGAAACCAGAGAGTACTATATTGAACTTAATGAAACTCAAAAAGGACGGTGGAGTTTTTTTTTATGAATTTTAATAAAAACTTGTCTAAAACTTGAATGACACTAATAATACTTATGTGAAACTTGATGAAATTGATATGAATTTGCTTGAAATTTTTTAATGAAACTTAATGAAAACTTGTCTTAAACTTGAATGGCACTAATGAAAGGCCTCCGAATTAGCATGAAACTTAAATGAAAACAAATGAAACTTAGGCTCTTAGGCTCAAGTCCACTGAATTGAAGAGAATCAAATCTAGGTCACAAGGACACCGAAAACCCTAAACCCTAAATTACTACTTGCTCTGAGGATCTAAGTTGTGAGGACTTCCAGATCTATTCTCACATGTCCTAACAAAGCAAGTCAAGTAAGGATCGAGCTAGAACAACCACAAACAACAAATCACATATCAACCTCAAGAACAACCAAAGCAAGACAAGAACACAAATAAAGATATGATTGAGACAATGCTCTGACTAATTTAGTAGAGAAAGATGCTTAAGGGGTGCAAATGGGTTGGGTTAATCCTAACCGATCCGGTGTTGAATCCGGTACCGATTCGGTGTTGATGCTTATAGGGAATTTGGTATCCAGTCGGATTCGAATTCGGTATCGGATAGTTCATGTCAGATTTGGTAACGAAATCGGGAGAACTGCTATCCGACCGAATAGTGTTGGTATCCGGATATCGGATAATTATCCGGTTGGATATTCAGATAACAGTTATTTTGCATGGAGGCACTCATGTCAAATATTATTTAGTGTAACAGTTATTTTGCATAGGTTTTCTTTTCTACAATGTACTTGTTGAAGGTTGATGGTATTGTAGTTTCTCATATTCTATTTACTGATATTGGTAAATGCTTTTTTAATAATATTATCGCATTTACTACAAGTTCACAGTGAGGAAGCTGTATACTAACTTCAATGCCTTATTGGAGGAAATTTGGGAACAGTGAGAAATTTGTTACAAGGGAAAATTCCTAATGCACCCTTGCAATCACCCTATTTTTTTCAACAATGCATCATCTAATAATTTGGTCCATTAATTGTTATGTTGAATTTGTGTCGTGTTAGACTGTTGGTTAATGAATTATATATTAATTTACCATTTATGTTGAACTTGTATTGTGCCGAGAACTTATGTTGAATGTATCGTTTTGTATGAGCGTGCTATCCGTTTATATTATCTGTTATCTGATTCGAATCTGTCAAGTATCCGCTCCGATGTTACCGTTTCTGAAAATTCGCATATTCCGAATTCGTATTTGTATCCGAGTTGACCACCGTATTCGATACTGAATCCGGGAAAAAAATATAGATTAGGATATGATATAAGCAATATCCATCTGAATCTAACCCGATTGCACCCCTAGATGCTTACAAGCTCATAGATGTTTACAAGGTGCAGCCACATTACCACCCTTTCCCTCTCAAACTCTCTTGCGACCATAGAAAGAGACAAAGGTGAAGGATGAAATCCTTGCCCTACCACCTCCTTTCCTACCACTAAATAACTAGCACACACATCCCTAATGAGTCCAACCCATTAAGGAAACCGGGGAACTTGTTAACCCCAACTAACACAGATTTTATACACTCGCGTATGCTTTTCAATGCACACACAAGACAACCTGTAAACACACCTACAAATACTTTAGGAATTGATCTACTTGCAATTTTAGCTCTACTTGACATAATCCATTTCTCCTTTGCACCTCCCTGCGCCACGGTTTTGATGAAGTCACCAATTCTAGTATTTGGCCAGCTGCCAAAATACCCCGACAAAGCTTCCAATGCACATTCCCTTGGTGCATTTGCCCATAGTGCCCAATAACTAGCCATCATGTCTTCACGTAATTGGTCTCCCCCAAATCGCCTCTACATGCATCAGCCTCATCACTTGCTGCAACACATGCACCAACTCACCTCACCACGATTTTTTTCTTCTCTGTGCTCCCGCTTGAGCCACATAATCTTAGCCGAACTTACATGACCACTCTGAACCTCAGCTCCCCACCCTAGTCTCGGTCCAATGCCACTAACTGCTACATCCTCCAAACCATCTGCATATCTAGAACCCAAGCAACCATACCGAGCTCAAGTTCCATGCACTTGGTTTACATCAATCAAACCAATGTATCATACAATGCAATTCAACCCTGACCATATACCAAAGATCAACCCAAGACCAATCTCCCAAAAATGCCCAAAATCCAAAAATTTAATTCTTAGCCGGTCTGATCGCCACCACCATGCTAGTCAGACCGCCCCCAACAAATGGCTAAGTTCTCAAACAAGACCGCTGTGGACTTTTCGGTAAAACTCTATCTAGTTTTGTGTCGCACTCCATTTTTAGTGCAAACGCATCCCAAATGATTCCTCACAAAGTGTTTTGTCTAAGAAATCCAAATTTTCACAAAAATGCATTTGGGCTGGTCTGACCATGCACCCCATGCCGATCAGACCGGAATGCCCCATTTTTTACCAAGTTCATACCGACCAATCTGACCAGCCCTGTAGGGCAATTAGACCAGCCATACACTGCGGTCTGACCCCCTATAAACCGATCAGACTGTCCCCAACTTCCAGAACTAAAAATGGAGGAGCTTTTTGTAAAACCAAAATTCAACTCAATGAATGTGCTAATTGTTCATCATAAAATAACCAGTGCCATATCACGTGGTCTCTTAGGGAGGAAAGGGACTTCACTATTGAGGGGATTCTATGCGGAAAGCATCTGTAAGCTACCTTTTGAACCTGCGTTGATAGCAAACATCAATATTTTCTAAGGAGAAGGAATAGTTCCAAAAGGCAGTTTTGAAAATTTTGTTGATTCCGTATTGTACCTTCTTAATGCCCTTGGGCTGCTTACGCTTCTTTCCGCATATACCCGGTGCAGGCTTGGAGGCAGGTCTATGCTTTGGGATTGCCGATTTATGCTTCAGCACTGTATGACTTATACGCGACTATGTATGAGCACTTGAGTCTTTGTCTTTCAAGGGCAAACACCTCTTCTTTTTTGGTGGAATAGATACAAAATCAGAGTCAAAAGAAGGAGAGTCTATGTCTACAAACACAATGCAAAATGATCATAGTAAGTTTTAGATAGTTTGACAAAGTATGGAAGCAAAAATTTCAGCAGTTTCGTGAAGTTTCAGAGAGTATTGAGCCAAGTATCATAGAGTTTCAACGCAAAAATTTGGAGGTTCTAAAGCCACAGGTATCATAGAGTTTTGCCAACAAATATGCATAAAAGCAAAAAGGAAATAGTGATCTACAGCACTAGTAAGAACAACAGTTGCAGCCTTCACGTAAGCAAGGCTACCATAAAATCAGCATTCCACAAGCATGGACACTCGTGGCCCATGGAACCTCCATTGCTGCATGTACTGTTGTCATACCAGTATGACTTTTCCGCTAAACCAAATACACGTACTCCATGTTGGATTTTCAAATCACCTGAGCAGCAAAATCTGATTGGAGGCAAAAGCAAATTGATTCTCAAATTTTGACCATATGAAACCTAGGGAAAGCAAATCAAGCAAAGCAATAAAAAAATTGGGCGAGAAATCCAATCTGACCAACCTCTGTATACGAATGGGAACGCAGGTGTCGGGGCAATGTTGGCTGGATTTGGCCACGGAGGAGCGCGTCAAGGAGGAGGAGAAGCACGCCAATGAGGATAGGGATAAGCAGGAGGAGTGCGCCGATGAGGATGGGTAGGAGGAGGAGGAGAGCACCGATGAGCACGGGGAGGGTGAGGAGGAGAACGCTGATGAGGACGTGGAGGAGGAGGAGGAGGGCGCTAACGAGGACAGGGAGGAGGAGGGCACCACCACGCACAGCCCCCGGTGCCAGCCCATGTAAGCTAACATTGTGGACAAGGTTGCCCGCAGCCGTCGAAGCGGCATAGGTGCCATGACCATTGGCATCTCGGGGCGACAAGATCTCGCCACTGAGTTGGGTCTTGTCGACAGCGTACCACCGCGCGCCGAACCGTAACCCTTGGGCCCAAATGAGTCGCCGGTCTGGCAGATACCCTTCCACTTTGGAGGTGGGGGTCCATACCCATCATCCTCAAAGCTTGGTGATTCCAGCCAAATGCCTACAAGGTGAAACTGTCCATTTTCACATTGCACATCCTGGTAGACCACTGAAACTAGATTTTACCAAGGTAGAGGAGAAAAGGTTAAAAGAAGGAATATCTATAGCAAATGGTGTGCTTTTCAAAAATTGAAGTGAGCCAACCGATTTATTGCATGAACACAGAATATATTAGTTTGAATGACGCATATGTGCATGTACAATGATGACATGAAAGTAGCTGTCATATAATCAAGCTATAAAGAATAGTTTATATGAGCCTCAGTTAATAGCAATGGTAACCAAACTGGAATTTGGCATACAGAATTGAAGCCAACAAATGGCGGACAATTATCCCCAAACAGCAAGTTCGATCCTCAAAATAAGGAAATTACAGAATGGAGTAGTAGGCTAGTAGCACTAGCAGTGATGCAGTTAGTCTCTGTTCCAATCAGTTTTAGTCTCTGATGGAAATTACAGAATGGAGTAGTCCCGCAAAATTACTAATTTAATACTTCACATCTAATTTGTCAGGTCGCTACGCCACTACAATCTAAAACTATATATCAATAATCTGGACAAAACTAAAGCGTTGTTATGCGGATCGAGAAAGGCAAGTTTTGCTATTTAAGTAGCGCTCAGTTTAGCGATGATTTATAGCTTTTTTTACTGTTGCTAGCTTATTTTTTACTGTAGCTGAGTTGACTTATTTGGTATAATTAAATTTTAAAAAATATAAAAATAGAAAAAAAACATGTTAACCTATCACAGACAGTGTAAAAGAATACGAGAAAAAAAAGCCAAAAAGCAAAAAATCTAAAAAAACAGAAAAAATGAAATACTGAATAGTGAAAAAAAAGCAAAAACCAGAAGTAGAAGCTAGCTTAAAAGCTAAAATAAGCACATTCGTGAAAATAACTCACGAAAATGTGTGAGGTTGCTCAGAATGCAGTAGCAAAAGAGAGGCAGGCATCTTGCTGTGCAGAACAGGGCGGTCCCGAGTGCCGAGTGGCTAAAAAGTTTTTTTTGCTACAAAGACCATGGCATGGCACACTTTGCCAAAAAAAAAAGTATATCAAAGTGAGGCTTCCAACCAAGCATATGTTTTGCAATTTTTATAAATTTTTATACTATTTTTTTCTTATTTTTCGACTCACAAAAACTAACAGTCATTACAATACTTTTATAGTTATAATACACAAAACACAATACACAAAAAAAAACATAAGCCTCGTTTTATAAGCCCTTTGGAGCAGGAACTAGACCGAACCAGGCTGGTCCTGGATTTTTCTCGTTGGGCCTCCAGTTATTAAAAAAAACTATTATTCAGAGTTCTGGAAACACTCATGTAACTTATTTTGCATCATTTACAGCCAATGCAAATTATCTCAGTTTGAACAATCCAGATATTTATTTTCTTCACTAATTACAATGGAGAACATAAAAAAGAATCTTAAGAATAGTTGTTGACCGCATGTTAATAAATGCATTTCAAATAAAATTTCATATATCCCTATCTTCTTTCTGTTACTTTCATCACTTCCATATGCAACATCAAGCGTAGTTAAGCGGCATAGATATACATATACCCATATGATTATTAAAAACTAGTCCTGTCGATGCTCTAGTATCGATCTTATATAATATTTATTGGATTCAGGGGAAAACTCTCAAGGCGGTGAAAGTGAACACACAGAGTAAGGACACACGAATTTTTATACAGGTTCGGACTTTCTCCTGAGAGAATAACAACCATATGTCTTGTGTGATTACTGCTATGAAAATTGGCTCAAGTACAGTGCAAGGAGATTATAAACTAGATTACACCCCCACTGGGTCCTATCACTCACACTACCCTCCCTCCTCTCTACAAAACATATCCCTTGTATAGCTGGCGAACAGGTGGCAGTTGCTCCTTGTCCAAGAGGTGTCTTGTTACTTCGGGAGTTAACCGCTGGACGACGGTTGATGTCAACGAGATGTAGGAGTGGTTCGCCGTAGGACAGTTGTTTGGCAGAAAGACGGAGATGAGATCATGTGCGGTTATGGTATATAGGTGCATGCTTAACTGCCTTGTCAAACCGTCCCACTACGGGAGTGGGTCAGTTGCTAACTTGGACAGTTGGACTTTACCAAATGATCGTAGGAGAAGCTTACAACTAGATAGTCATAGAAGGACTTACAACTAGAAAGTCGTAGCAAAGCTTTACGACTAGGTAGTCGTAGAAGGACTTACAACTAGAAAGTCGTAGCAAGACTCACGTCGTAGTAAGGCCTACGACTAGGTAGTCGTAGAAAGGCCTACAGAGTGATCACAGTGGGTTTTGTGACTATCTGATGAATTTTCTTCCTTATCGCCAAGGGGTATATCCGAGGAATATGATGATGTAATAAACTAGAGGATTATTTTCTCCTCATCATCTAGCCCCCGAACCTCAAGTGAAAATGACTTACATGTGTAAGAAGTAGTCAAAGTTGACTGAAATCATGGCCTTTTGACTAGAAGTACACTTGGATAGGAAGGTAATTTCACTTGAGTTGATAAACAGAACTCGGATGGACTCTTAAATAGACCTCATAAATATGTCCACCATTCGTTTCCCAAGAAAACAGCTTCAACTTTCGAGGTAGATAGCGAAGCTATCGATAAAAGCGGTGCTTGGATGGCCCTTTGGCTTTCACCTTCGTCTTCATTCCGTTTGAGCTTCTGCCGAACAAGTTGCTTTCCACTTTCAAATATCCTCCGAATTCAAATTTCTTAGTGAAGAAAAGATGGCGATGCAAGCTGCGAATTGGGCGTCGGAGATGGACAGCTCCAAGCTGAAGGAACTAGAGAGAGTTGAGTACATTCTGCCGGGCAACAGTGGCCATCGGGAGAGATCGGTCAAATCCCGGTTTTTCAAGCCTTTTGTGAGTGCGGCTTGAGACTCCCTGCTCATCCTTTCCTCACTGCCGTTCTGGAGTACTTCAAAATCGGGCTGGTGAACTTGGTTCCCAACTTGATTACCATGTTGAGCGTCTTGACATATATGTGCGAAGCGTATCACAGGTATTCCAGTAGTTTGGAGCTTTTCCGCTACTACCATGAATTGAGCTGTCAAACTGGGATCACCGGTAACTGCGAATTCAAGCTCCACATCGGCAAGTTTGATGCCTACATCCCAATGTTCATGAAGTTGTCGTAGGCATTGTGTAAGAAGAAGTGGTTTTACTGGGAAACCACGAGTAAAGACAACCTCTCCTTTGTGGGTAAGGGCCGAGAAGAATACTTCCTAGAACTCTGTCCCAAAAGACATCATGAGGATAGCTCCCTATATCTCAGCGATCAAGGAGCTGAGGGACAAAGGTCTGATGGGTTGGCATGTAGTCAAGGACTACATCACACGCCGTATTAGCCCTTTGAAGAGGTGAGAACATCCCATGTGGATGTACTCTGGTGCTTCCGATGCAACCAGAGACTATGAACACGGTAAGTGTGATTGTTATTACAAAGTTAAATTCTTCTCTTTCTGAGAGTAACTCTGGATTTTACATTCTAATTTTGGTTTGAATGGAAAATACCTTGACTTGGGCGAGATCAACGTGCGGGTCAAAAATATGTCTTGAAGGCTTCGTCCATAGGCGTGGAGGCTCCTCGCATCTTGGTGGATGCGTCCAGTGAGGAGAGGGAGGAACGCCTAAAGGTAATCGAAACACCGATGCTACCTTTTAATGTGTAGTCGTAGAAGTGTTTACATCTAGGTAGCTGTAGAAGAGCTTATGACTAGATAGCTATAGAAGGTTTTATGATTAAGTAGTCATAGAAGATCTTACGACTTGGTAGTCATAGAAAAATTTACAACTGGTTAGTTGGAGGACTTACGACTTAGTTAGTCGTAGAAGAGCTTACAACTAAAGAATTGTAGGAGAACTTGCGACTAGTTGTCATATTCTTTCTCTTTTTCCTAGAGTGTTGGCGTGAGTAACCGTCAGGACGACCAAGGAGTCGAACTAATGGTTCTCGAGAAGGCAGTAGAGGAGAAACAGGCTCCTACTACAAAAAGGTGTCGGCTGACTAAGGCCGCCGACAAGAAAAAGGGTAGCTCGAGTGCTGCTACTTCTTCTGCCCCTGCTACCAAAGTTGATCCTGTGAAGCAGTTCGCCGTGGACCTAAGTACTGCGTCTGAGATCAGCGCAGCAACACTGAAGCAACGGGCCCCTATGCTAAAGGTAGCCTTCTACTATAGCACTGAATCCCATTCAGTGTGTATTTCTCAAGGTTTTGTTAAGAAACTCACAAGAAATACTGGAGGGATTTCTTATCTTTTGTGAAGGAAATTGCTGCTGTGGCAACGCCTATACCCAAAGAGGGGTCCGAACTAGTGGTAGTCGAGGTGACTCTCGACTACCAGAGGAGTCAAGAAGAGCTAGAAGCTGAAGGCCTTGCTCAAAGCTCTCAGCCAGAAGTGGTCGAGGGTGTCCCTACTCGATCGAGCGGTTGAGGTGGCTCCACGCGACCAAACGGTCGAGGAGCAGAGGCCACGAAACTCATCTCTTAACTCATCTCGGAAGGGTTTCTTCAACATTTAAGATCAAAGTAAAAGGAACTACGTGCGTATATACATGCACTCTACTCACTTTCCTTTGCTTTGAAAGAAAGTTCTCTTACCTTCTTGGTTGTGCGGCCAGCGTCTCCATCAAAGAGAGATGTCACTACGAGTGCGACTTTGCCCGTAGTCGGCAAGGAGATGGCGGTGGTTGAAGAACCAACTGTCCCGGCCGATGGAGGCGGAGGCTTATCTTGGCGCCCACGACTACGGAGTAGTCGGGAAACGACAACGCCTACAACCGGGAGGAGGTCATAGCGATTGCTGCATCCACGACCGTAGAAGAGGTCGTGGGGATGCCGTGCTTGCGACCAGAAGAGGTCGCGAAGACCCTCGCGCCACGACCATAGAGGTGGTGTGGGGACCGAGGAGGAAGAACCCTTCTGAGGAAGTCGCCAAAGGCGTTCCTCGAGAAGGTAACGTATGGGATGTGGGTAAACCTCCCATATTCTTCTCTTCTCTATTTAATCCTTTCTTTGTAGTGAGAAACTTATTCGACCATCCCGATGCCCCACACCCAAAAGACTTGCCTCACCGAGGCGATTTTCGGCGATAGTCGACTTGAAGAAGTGTGGTGGAGGAGAGTCGGCGATATCAACCACTCGTGACTCCTTGTGCTTTCTTGAGACCTTCGCACATAGGAAGATGAGCGTAAGTGTCGAGCACTTAAACATTCAACCTAGGCTTTTACGGCGTCTAATTAGACTTCTTGTATGCAGAGATCCTTGGAGAATATGTCTACCATGGTGAGTACCACAGCACTAACTCTCTTGCATGAAGAGAATGCAAGACTCACCAAGGAAGCGAGAATCATGGTAAGTTTTGAAATCAAAGTCTATTTTGATTGTTCGACTAACCTTCTTACACCGACCACCGGTATTTCTTAGGAGCGACGAAATTCTGGCGGTGTGCTCGAGAAGGAGAAACTCAAGACGCATAAGCTTAAGAAAGAATTCGCCAACCTCAAGACTAGCCTAGTGTTGGCCAATTCCAAGAGCAAATCTCTAGATGAGAAATTGAATACTAAGTTGTGGACTTACAACTACTTTCCCTTCTTTTTTTTTCCATTTTCGCTCTCGACTTCTTTTTACTGAAGAGAAGCCCAAGAGAAGAGTCTCCGCATCAAAGTCGATGAAAAGACTAAGGTGATCGGTGTCTTGACTCAGAGGGGGATGGAGATGAAGAAGGACCTTGAAAGTCTTAATGTACAACTTTCAGGTAAGACTTACTTTATTGAATTTGGGTTGTCGTATCAAAACTTACGACCATGTTGTATAGTTATCTAACTATTGGTTGTCTGTTTTCAGCTTCATTAGCTGAAATGAAATGGCTTCTCGAGGTCTCGACTCGCAGCGAGGAGGAGATGAAGTCGGCGAAGATAGCTCTTCACGACAACATTGTTCTCTTAAATAGTCTACTCGGCAAGTTTGGAGTGCGAGAAGGTGATCTTTTAGAGGACACCCTCACCGCTTGCGAGTACACTCGATCGCAAGTCAAGGCCCTAGAGAAGCATCTGGCTAACTTGAAGGGTGAGCAGATCGACTCAATTCGGGAGGCCGTCAAGAGTGCAGTGAACTACGCCTTGGCAAAGCTCAAAGCGAATGACCCAAGTCAATCCCTCATAGCGATCGAGAAAGACTTTGACCGCTCGGCGTCTAGGCGGCTCAATGGATGGAAGAAGTTGAGCCTTATGGGCATAGAGTGTCGGAAGAAATGCGGCTTGAGTCGCCCTAGGAAGTCTAGCATATGTAAAAATATTGTACAAAACTTACCTCTTAATGAATGAAAATGTCCTTCTCTTGATGAGCGAAGCTTTTTCCTACAATGCATGTCTCTTTTGTACTTGGTAAACAAGCGTGCAAGAAAAAGTTAGAGCTAAGACATGAAGTTATACAAGTAACCTTATCCTAGCCCGACTATTCACATAGTTTGTGTGAACAAATTAAGCGAATAGTAACAAATAAAGCAGATCGTCCAACTACCCTTCATGAAGTTGATTGTCATGTTCTAGAAGCAAAGTTGTGGAACGAGTTGATGCTAGGGAGTTCCTTCTAGTGGGCAGGACCACGTGCAGAAAAGAAAGTCTCCGACTAGGTAGTCGTTTCCATACTTCGACCAGGCTAATCGAATTGAAGACAAGAACGGTAGCGAGATGATTACTCGAGTTACTTTTTCATGTCGATCAACATGCCCGTAGATGACTCAATTGTTTCGTGCTAGCAGCAAGAGATGAGGTGCAGCGTATCACTAGGAAGCTCCTTCTAGTGGGCAGAACCATATGCAGAGAGGAGAACTTTGACTAGTGTTTGTGCCCTTCTCCGACTAGGTAAAACTAATTGAAGTGACTAGGAGCAGTTGAATAGACACAAAAAGCATTCGTACTAGACAATGATAAAAGATTGAGAATAATAAACTTTATTGCCAAGAAATAAAAGTCTTAGACATAGAATTTATGTAATTGGTCAATGTTATAAGAATTGAAAGAATCGATTGTCCTCCATGGCAAGTCGTCTGAGAACACAGGTGTGTGACTTCAACTATCGTGTAAGGACCTTCCCACTTGGGAGAAAGTTTGTTTCGATTAGACTAGGATTTGATTTTCTCAATACCAAGTCACCTATAGCAAGGCTGCGAGGTTGGACCTTATGGTTGTAGTATTTGCACATGGCTTGCGATAGACCGTCGATCGATTAAGGCTTAGTTCCTCCATTTTTGAGTAGATTAATGTCATCTGCTCAAGTTGTTCTTAGTTCAAGCCGCTATACTTTTCAACTCGTGCTAACCTTATTTTTAGTTCGGAGGAAGCATGGCCGACTCAAGACTAAGAAGAAGGAGGTTTCTTCGATGAGCTCACTGGGAATTGTGCGAATAGCCCATAACACGAAGGAGCTCTTGTACCCAAGCCCACGGCGTTTGACCAATTGATCAAAGACTCGAGTTTTATTCCTTGCATTATTTGCCCATTCGCACGCTCGACCGCATCATTGCTTTGAGGATGAGCCATTGAGGCATAGCAAAGCACATGCACCGAGCTCCTCGAAAAACTCTTGAAATTTGGTACTAAAAATTATTTACCATTATCTGTAATTATTCAACTTGGGACTCCAAATCGAGTAATTACACTTCTTATCATGAACCTTTTTCGCCTTTCATTGTTATCGCACCACTTGTTTGGCCTCAATCCATTTTGTGAGCGTATCAATAGCTACAAAGAGGAATTGAAGCCCCGGTGCTCATGGAAAAGGTTCGAGGATGTCTAATCCTAGGTCGCAAATGGCCACGAGAGAGAATAGTTTGAAGTGCTTGAGCTAGTTGGTGTATTTGCCGACTATGGGCGGCATTGTACACACTTCTTAACCAACTCCTTGGCATCATTAAGGGTCATTAGCCAATAGAAACCTTGTCAAGAGGTCTTACCAACCAACGTTACGTAGGGCGCATGTGCTCCACAGATGCCCCGTGTATATTATTGAGGAGTTGCAACCTCTCTCTCTGCGATATACAGCGCATGAGGGCGCCTTGAGTACTCTATTTGTAGAGTACATCTTGGCTTTCGGGACAAGCGATCTACTTGAGATCGTCTTGGATAAGAAACCCTTACGAAATATTCTAGTTTAAGTGACAAATTTCGTGTTCTTAGAGGAACATTTGCAAATTTAGTTTCCCAAATTTTTATCTAACTTATGGGTCCTAATTAAACATAAGACAAACTAAAACTAGAGGAACACTTGTCTGACTACTTTACCTCCCGAGAAGCTGAAGCCGACATCTTTGTGGTGTGAGGGTGACAAGATCAACATCCTCATGTTGCCTCTCCCAATTAGACGATGTATAAGCGTAATGAACTCATACATTCCTCGGCTAACATCTAAGCACATGACATGAGAACTTAGCGATGCATAAACTATGTAAGATCCTTGAATTAGGACCCATGTTCATGATCTGAATGTAATATGGGAAAAGTGCTATGAATTCTTACCTTTTCGCTTCCTCGATTAGCTTGGACAAAGCGGCGAGACCATGCAAAGTGAAAAGTGCAGCAAAGAATTGGAGTACTCTAAAAGAAACCCATGTTTTAATGCATTTACATTTGCTCTTCTTTGTGGTAAGTTTGATTGCACTGCAGCGAACCCCTTTTATATGTACTGATCATCATGTGGTAACAACTAGTAATCAGTTGTACAATTTTGAACAAATCCTCTGATATCATTTCCATGCGGCTAGAGAATGGCAATGCCAAAATTTCTAGGTCAGTCGTAGAACTTAGCAATATCTGTTATACCCACATGACATAGACTTGTTTCGTCTAGTGAATTTTTTTGAACGAGGGCATGAGAGGTGCCCTGATTTAATTAAACAGAAGAAGCAAGGTTAGGATACAGAGAGAGCCCTGATCAAAGATAGGGTGGTTTGGATACAAAGAGAGCCTTGCTCAAAGACAGGTGGGGTGCCACATAGCGACCTCGAGAAAAGAATTTACAATATTACAAGACTAAGCGGTAACTTTGCCAGATTCTTAGCTCCCGTGAGGACCTAAGTGTCGGCTTCTCTTTCGTGCGGGCAATGAGGGATATTGGGGTGGACGTGGTGGATCAAAAAATTCGTGAATTTTGTTCCTTCCAAATTTCCCATGTCATTAGCAATAAGAGTGTCGCCATAGCTTTCCGTGGGACTCCAGGCGTATGAATAATTGACTCCCACCATTCTCAAACCAAGGATGGGGTATGCCAATTTGCTAGGTTCAAAGAACATAGTCATCCATCGCGCAATGGCCGTCCACATTCTTGTGGAGTAATGTCATTTAGCTAGGAGGTGGATAGCAGTCTACGGCGCATGTCTACAAAGTGGACATGTTTGTTGGTTCGCCATCCTACTTTGGAAAGACGGTTCGCTGTCCAAATTCTATGTTGTATCACTAACGAACAAAGATTTTGCATTTGTAGGGTCCCCAAGTCTTCCGAATAGGGCGTTCATGGTGGTTTGTGTCGCGCCTAGGAATTGTGCTTTGTATGGCAAGCGGTGTTGTAAAGTCCATTAGTGAGCTTCCATATGACATGTCCTCATGGCCGTCTGAAGGGTCGTCGTGGAGGTAAGGCCCCAAATGGTGATAAGCTCTTGTATGTGTTGTGCGATTATACCATTGGAGAAGTCAAGGTCTTTAAGCCATTTGTTGTCCGTCAATCCGTGTGCGAGTGTGATTCTTTCTTACGAAGGCATTGTAGGTAACCGATGCAATGTCCCATCCAATTTCCATGTGACCAGTGAGTTCGGAAGGCGACCTCTTTCCATCGCCGATCACTATGCTAGTCGTCATGGCAAAGAGCACCCAATCTTGCTCATCTCAGGTGTCTCCATTTCTTGCCATGGTTTATTTTCGGTTACACATTCATGCCATGCCACCTAGGTCTGAGAGCCTGGGTGAACCACTCTAGGTCCAAGAGACCAATGCCACCTAAGTTGATGGGTCTGTAGACTTTATCCCAGTTGACCTTACATTTACCGCTTGACAGATGTTTTGATCTGCCCATAAGAACCTTCGTGCCCGCCCGTTGAGGGATTTGAGCACACATTTTGGTGCCTTAATGACCGTAAGGAAATAGGTGGACTAGGACGTTAACACAGATTTGGCCAAAGTTTTCCTGCCGGTGAGAGTTAGCAGTTTGCCACCCCATCCAGTGGAGTCTTTTTAGTGCAAGCAATAGGCCTAGGTATTGCAAGGGGAAGGATGCATGCATCACTGGAAGGTCCTATAGTATAGATTGTAGGTTGATCTGGTCACATCTTATCAGTGCAACTCGACTGTTTTGTAGGTTAGTTTGCAGCCCCGTTGTGTTACCAAAATACTGTAGGATCCGAATCAAGTTGCAGACATCCTCCTGTTGTGGTGCTAGAAAGATGGATACATCGTCTAAATACAAGGATGTTTTGAGAGTGGCCACACGGCCATCTAGAGGTATGAGAGGCCATGATCCGTTGCAATATTGAGGATCCTTTGCGGGGTCAATTGCAATGATGAAGAGGAAAGAAGATTTTAAGCCTCTGCGATGCTGAATTTGAGGAGGAGTCTTGTGGAGGTGACGGTGGAGAGTAGACATGACACTCGGTCTCTCTATTTGGGTGGGAATCCTCGTTTTCAAGCAGTCAAGTAGGTAGTTCCATAGGATCGAGTCAAATGCTTTTGCAATGTCGAGTTTGAGGAGGAGAGACGATGTTTTGTTTCGATGGTATCTTTTACCAGGTTTTGGATGTATAAGAAGTTGTTTTGGATGCATCTACCTTTTATATAAGTGCTTTGGCTTGGGGAGACCAACTGGTTCATGAAAGGTACGAGCCTCATGGACAAGATCTTTGCAATAATTTTGGAGAAGGCTGTGTATGAGGTTGATCGGTCTATAGTCTGCTGTGGCACGAGCCCCCTCCTTTTCAGCACAACACCATATTTGTCATATTTGAGCATGGGAGGTTGTTTGTTCTCAGGTCAAAAAGCTTTGTAGTCTGTCACGAGATCGCTTTGTATGATATCCCAGCATGCACGGTAGAAATTACCATTAAATCCATCAAGTCCAAGCGCTTTATTAGCTTGTAGCTCTAGGACAATGGTGTGGACCTCTTCCTTAGTGAGAGGACCAACTAGGGTGTGGAGGTCTAGCTGTGGCAGTTGTAGGGTGTCCCAATTAAAGGTGATGATTCTGGGCGAGGTGTGCCCGAGGACACGATGGAAGTACTAGAATAGCGCGTTCGCTTTGTTATCATGTGTGACATCCCAACCTTGGTCCCTTGAAAGTTGCTGGATAAAGTTCTTTTGCTTGCGCGAGTTTATTTGTATGTGGAAAAATTTTGTGTTTGCATTTCCCTTTCTAAGCCAGTTGATACGCAACACCTGTTTCTTTCTTGATTTTTCAACAACCACAAGGCCCAGGATCCTTCTCTTTAGGCGTGTTCGGATCTCAATCTCTCCCACTGAGAGCATGTGGCTTTCTTGTGCTATCTCAAAATGTAGAATTATCTCTTGGGCCATAAGGAGCTGTAGCTTGGCATGTGGGGAAAGAGTTTTGCCCTATGCCCTCAACCTTTTGGCGGAGGTTTCCATTTTTTTGTTGAGGTGAAGGATTGGGTCATGGCCATAAGTTGGTTCCATCCAAGCATGTTGGACTACCTCAGTGAACCATGGAAGCCTTGTCCAAAAGTTTTTGAAGCAGAAACATTTTGATGTTCGCGAGCCGCTGGTATTGGAGAGTAGGGGGCAGTGGTCCGAGATAGATGTGGCCAAAGCATGTAAGGTATGGCTGCTGAAGGTGGTGTCCTAAGTATTGTTGAAGAAGAGCCTATCCAAGCGTACTAGCATTGGATTATCTTTTTGGTTACTTTAGGTGAATTTTTGATTTTGTAGGTGGATCTCTTTCAACTCACATTCATCGAGTGCGTTTCGGAATTGGCTCATAAGATGTTGGTTGAGGTTGCGATTATTTTTGTCGCTCGCCTTGTAGACAAGATTGAAATCTCCCAAGAGCAGCCACCTTGTGCCGTTCAGTGGCTGTATACGGTGTAGCTCTGCTAAGAACCTCCCTTTGTCTCTGTCTGTTAATGGGTCAAACACCGTCGTCATTGTGAACTTTGTGGCGTAGTCCTTGATTTTTACATCGACCGTTAGGTAGTAGTCGTGGCGGTGGCAGTTGGGAAACATTGAGCATGTTGCCATTCCAGAGAACTAGGATGCCTCCACGCGTGTTGTTTGCCATTAGGAAGGTGAAGTCGTGCAGCCTATTGCCGCCCAGGGAGCTGGCATGTGCCTGGTCTATCAAACAAAGTTTTGTCTCTTAAGAGGCAAGCAATGTGGCATAAATTGGCGTTAATAATTTTGTAGACCCCTGACATTGTTCAATTAAGGTTTGTGTTTGCTTGCACACGGTGGCTTCGTATGAGTTACCTTTTCCTCGAATGCCCTATGCATACTTCTGTTCTTTATTTGGTAACGTAACCTGATTGGATACATTTTTTCCCCTTCTTTCTGTTAAAAGCGTGTGTGAGTCTGTGGTGAATTTACATATGAATATTCCAAACATAAAAGCGTTGAACAGGCAGCGGGCGTTGAACAGGCAAATGGAGGGAAGATCCAAAGTAGTAACAAGAAGGAATTAACTTAAGCAGATTGAATCGACAATTTCAACTAGTGTACTAGCAGGAAAGAACTTAAGTACACTTAATCAACTAAACTCTACCTACAGCATTTCGTCATAAATTACTCACATATCGTATGCTCATAAGCTCAGGAGCCAATATCCTCAATATGTGCCTATCTTACACAAAAAAAATCATGTTTTCACAATGGACAGGCACTTCTCTCGGAGGCAACGCAATCCCTTCATCGGAGAATTCTCCGGCAGACTATGCGAAAATTGTTCAGTCTAAGTAGACCAAGCAAGCACGCGTGTGCGGAGCAAACCACCAGCTGCTGAGATCCCTGGCAAACACTCAAGAAGAGGTCATCCTCAGTTTCCTCACCATTCCAAACGAGCAGCTCGAACACAACTTCCTAACAGATTTCCATCATGTATGACAATAACAACATGTATAACCGAAAAACATCGACTAAATGAAAGCAACACAGAGATTTCACAGTAAAATGTAGAGGAGATACTGATACGTTCCTAACAGATCTACCAAAGAGAGATTTCACAGCACGTATGAATGGGGAGTGACCGAACTACCACAGACGACAGATCTACCAACATCTATCACAGAGCAATGCTCGTGAATATCAATGTTCATGACTTCACGTGCAACAGCCAGATCTACCAGCATCTATTACAGATCCAACTACGCAATCTAGTTACCTGAGCGATTTGGGTTCCATTTCCATACCTTCACTTTGGGGCGAAGACCAAAGAATGGAAGAAGCCGGGAGGAAGTGAGATCGATAGCGGAGCGGCGAGGATCCCGGAAGGCGCCCGTGCGGACTCGCGATAGCCATCGCGCGTCGGCGGTCCGTCGGCCACTCGGCCTCCGGTCGCTTCTCGGTTCGAGATTACCGCCGCGGCGAGAGATGGAAGTACCGATTGTTGAGTTGTGGCGTGTCTCCGTGACTCCGTGTTGGATTGTTGGAAGCAATGGGCACGGCCCGTAGTGGCGTCGGCGGGAGGACATGTTTCAAATAGGGATGGTAATGGGTACCGAAACCCGATATCCGGTGGGTTTTACTCTATTAGGGCATGGGTGCAGGTCAATTTCCTAACCCATGGGTCTCTTGATGGGCCAAAAGTCTAACCCATCAGTGCAGCCGGGTTGGGTACATTCCTATAGTACCGAACCCGTAAACCCATAGGCAATATAAACCGAGCAAACCAGCCCATACCGACCCACAACAGTGGCTGGCCCAACTAATGCATATAAAAGATGTAAACCCTAGCTCACTCTACTCACTCGGTCAATCCTCCCCAGTCCCCACCCCGAAATCCTGAATCCTCCCCACAGTGACGGCGCATCGCACATCTGGCTCCTGCACTGCTCCCACCAGCCACCACTCTCGCAGACTCGCCCGGTCACCCCGAATCATCGCTCGGTGACCTCGGTCTCCAGTCTCCATGGCATCCACGCTCGCCCACGACGCCTAGTTGCCCTCCTGTCCCGCTCCCGCAGCTCCGCTCCTACTCCCACAGTCCCACCACTCTCAAGTCTCGCCGCACGCTCGCCCTCCTGCACGCCCTCACCGTCGCCTTCCATTGTAGAGTGTGTAACATGAACAACATCAGAACATTCTTGCTGTATAATGCTTGTTTTGGTGCAAACTCACAATGGTCTGTGAACAGATCACCGAGTACTGCACTCTAGAGTGTAAGGAATTGAAAACGCCTGGCTTCGGGCCAAGAGCAGTGCCAGTGAACTATGAACTCAGTGGGCATGGGTCTGGGCATAGGCGACCCGTGGGTACCCGTTACCCCAATGGGCATGGATTTCAGCAAAAATCTGCACCCGTAACGGGCATGGGTTTTTTAGCGGGCACGTCCAACTTTCGCGGGCACGGGTTTGGGACGGCAAAACCCAACGGGTTTATTCCCGTTGCCAACCCTAGTTTCAAATGACCAAAAAGGATCTGGCGCCTGGGCTAGTGGGTTGATTGGGTATGAAATCGATTAATTTAGCCTAATTACTAATATATATATATATATATATATATATATATATTATATACTATTTTTTCTAAAAAATTTAGGTATTCAGCTAAATACTTTTGAATCATTGTAGGTTCGTCCTGGCCCTGGCCCCTTGCCATGGGAACATTGTAACTATGATGTACATCAGTACCTTTATGCGATTGGAAGTCGGCCAGGGCAGTTGCCAAACATGTTCCGCTATCTTAGTAGATGACATATTCCACTACCTCATTATTAAGAGTCTAAAAAAACCATTTTATTGGACATGTTTGATAGGTATGAACATCTCACTCAATTTTCCCTAAGAAAAAATGCAGTCTTTCTACTCCGTTCTTTTTATCTTTTCAGCGGCTATAACACCCCAGCATAATCCTTGAGCCCAGAATGCTACCACGACTCTAAAACTGTACCATTCATAACCATTGCTGCTAGAATCCGGTAGCAACTCCTCTGTTCCACTCAACGACACGATAAGCATCTATACTTACTGGTGAGCGTTGAGGCAACAATTTCCGATTACCAATTACCAAAAGAGGCATAAACCACACTATACGAGACATTTCCAACAAGACACAATTTTAATGCTAACTACCTAAGCATATTATTAAAGTTAGATCATAACAACTAGAGGTGATTTGTGAATTACTATTGCACGTGGGAATATACATGTATTACTCCCGCCCATGTATGCCGCCTTCACCATGCACATAAAAATAACAACAAAGTAAGAGTGAGTCCAAGACTCAGCAAGTACACAACAAAATAATGGCAACAATATAGCAATTCAACAAACTCCCATATTTGGGAGCTGTAAGATACAGTCCCTGTAATCGTCAGTAAGCCATATATTTGTAAAGCGTAACATAGACTCTGCATGACTTCACTTGTCTCCTGTTTCTTTTATGTGGTGCAATACAATGCAATACCATGCATCTCCAAATGTATTTTATACAGGTATAGTGGAGTTATTTCACTCACTAGTAAAACCCCTATTCCTCTATTCCTAGAGGTGCCTACCGAACTAGGTATTGATCTTCCCATCGTCGTGGGGATGCCTACCGTCATAGGTCCTTTAGATGAGTATAATGCATGATGCATTTCCAGATGTATCTTATACTGGTATAGTGGAGTTGTTTCACCCATTGGTTAAATCCCTCTACCTCCATCCCTAGAAGTGCCTTACTGAAGGGAGCTTCTCGTAAAAGCTATAGTTCACCTTTTATGTAGGACTTTCTGTATACACATGCTTCTTGCCTACCTCTGTAGGACTTTCATGATGGTGCAATGCGAATGCAATATTCTTCAAATATTGATATTCAATCATAAGTATTATTTCATAATATACGATAAAAACATGGTATGAGAGAATAAGCACTGATCCTACACTCTCAAACCACCATTCCATCATGCACTTGCCTGGTTATTCCTGTGGACGATGCGTGAAGGACGCCAAACCAAAACCTTCACCTATAAGCATCATTTGAACTCTCAACTCAGCATGGCAATTCACACAAGCATGCAAATGGCATCAGCTCTATACGTATAGACAACAGACAATGTTCCTACACGCAAACTCGATACCAACAACCTCTCTCTCAACGGACACCTTTCCGATGCCTTGGTGCTCAAATGACCATTTAAGGATCACACAATCGATATTCGTGAATAAATCTTGTTCGTACATGCCTACCCGTTTCTCTTCTTTCTTTCTTTGTCCTCTTTCCTTTTCTCTTCCTCTCTTCTTTTCTTTTCCTTTTCTTTTTCCTCCTTTCTTTTTTCGGTCGGCTCCTCTCTCTCTCCCCTCTCTCTGCGCCATCCACCCTAGGCTCTAGCTTCCTAGCACATTTGGCCACCTCTGGCCTCCGGTCGCCTACGCTACCCCTTGCCTCCGTCGATTTACTCACCTCTAAGCTCGGTCCCAGGCCGCCATTAGCTTCTAACCTCCCTACCGCCTCGGCGAGATCCATGGTGGCCCACCTTCTCTTCCAATCGCCGGTCACTCGAGTCTGGGAATCGTGCCGCCTAGCGCCTCCACCCGCATCCCTCTGGTCCCCTCCACGTCGTTGCCCTACTTAGCCGCCGCTCCGCTAGCCCCACCGGCTCCTCCTTACGCCGAGTCCTTCGCCCAACTCTAGCTCCTCACGCCATTGGGCCTCGGTATGATGTGTCGCATCGATTGCTCGCCTCCTGTGGCTGCCCCTTACGGAACCCTCATAGCGCTCCTCTTCGTCTTGGTTTCATCTACAGCTCCTATCGATGCCGCCACTAATTCTCGTCTACATCTTCTACCGACACCGCCACCGATTCTCGTCTTTGGTACACCTCCCTCCCTTGTTCTGTGATGGCTTGTGATGGTGCCCCAGTACCTTGCTATGTTGCATGTGTGGTTTTGAATGAAGAAATCATGGGGGAAATGGATGGCATGGCCTACCTCGGTCGGCTGGCTGTTGGATGGTTTTGGGGAATGGTTGAGGAGTGGTCGAGGTGCTGCCTTCTCGTCGGCCTAGTAGGTGGGGAAACTTCGTGGTGGCCTCCTCCCCTTCGGCTTGGTTTCCCATCTGGTGCTGGTGCTTTTTTTCCTTGCTTCGCTCCTCTTGCCATGGCCTAAGAAGGTAGCTTGGGGTGGGGTTGGTCTAGAATAGGAAATGGAATATGGGAGGGGTGAACTGGTGACTTCTCTTGGTACTAGTTGGTGTTGATGTTCAAATGGGATTTTGCCTCATGCGTGTTGGCTTCAGCCTTAACTCCCTTTTGTGCTGGCTGTGCCGTCTGGTGCTTCCGAGTGTGCTGTGCCGTCTGGTGTCTTCCTGGTGTGGCATGGTTGTACTGTGCCTCATGGTTGAGATGAGATATTTTTGTGACCAAAGAGGACTTTGCTTCTTTCTCTTCCTTTTTTATGAGTATTACATTCTACCCCCCTTTAACAGAATTCAGGGTCCATACAAAGAATACCACCACACAAGCTGAATAGAAAACAACTCTATCTAATGCCCGTAAAGAATAATTTTGGGCACTCCTCACGCATGCGAGGCTCCAACTTCCTAGTTGCCTTGTATTCGGTCTAATTCGACCAACTCACGATGGCAACCCTTAGCATCTCATGCCCCAGCATAAGAGAATCCCCAATTCTCAAGGAAATCATCCTTATTGCTCGCACAAAAGAGACAATGCTACTTTTGTTTACAACAAAGAGAGCTCCTCTTTTTTTATAAGAGAAGTATCACATAATATTCATAAAATCGACTCGCTTCTACAAAGTAAAGTCTTTCATAAGGGTAATTCCAATCATGAGATCAACCCACACATCCACAAGCAACAACTCTGTTCCCAAAACAGTTGGGGACTCTTTTCCCCACAAAACATCACTTCACAACAACAAATCTGCTCAGAGAAAGAAAACCGGATAGGAAATCAATCCTCGTCCTAATAAACAACTCAGCCAAATCAGCCCTTATTTTCACAAAAAGGAAGCACAATCTCTCAGGCAAACAGATAATGCCTTAACGAAAAACGACATATGGAATGTGAAAACCTCGCAACTTCCTACTTAAATCCACTTTCCCACAAAGTGGACCAAAACAAATTCCCAAATCAAGGGATCCTTAAATAACACAGTAAACATCCGCCAATCATTTCAGTTAATAACACGAAGGGCATTTTACTTCGTGTCCCTTAAGAATCCACATCAATCACACATCCATGTGACTATGCTTGCAAATAAAGTGTTGTAGATTCCCATGTTTCGACATACCAAAACATTCTAAATCCTCATTAGATTGCCATTACGACAATACATTCTTCCAACACCACTCTATGAGCTACAAAGCCAATTCAATCCTGGGGCAATGTCCATATGAATCTGAGGTAGATTTAGTATATGACTCAAAGCACCCAAGCAAAAGCCCCTTCACTATTGATACATTGTTGATAGGTAACCCCACATGCCCCATAAAATTCGTGTTGGTTTCCATCACCTCCATTCCTTTAGCACCCTATCTCTAGGGTTTTAGTTTATACTTTTTGGCCTTGCGATTAACTCCATCAATGGTCGACTTTAACTCATGAAATGGATTATCCCAATCTTTTAGCCTCTTGTAACTATCAACTAATCGAGGCTCATATATCAAAGTTCCCAATACTCCTTGAATGCATTGACATCCTCGATCTATGTTATGGGAACCAAGCAACCTAAAACATCGAAGCCTAGTGTTGATACCCACCACAAGACACATAATTCAGGGAAACTCTTTCATCAAAATCTCACGATCTCAACACTATCCATAATTCACTAGCTTAATTGTGACATCAGTCACCACCATTCCCCATAGACACTACTGGTTGCCACAACACAACCAATTTTGCCCCTAAGGCTGATTTTATTCTCAATTAATTTTCCATAATGATTATGGCATAATAGCAACTCGTACTCTATTAGCCACATAAATCTTTTCGATCACCTCTTTAATAATCATATCAACCATCCTCTCTTTACATTTAAGCCCTACAAAACTTCACGTTACTAAATTAATATTCATTTTAAGAACAAGGGAGGCCAACCCTTCAGCAACCCTCAACAGCCAAGAGGTTTATAAAATTCAATCATCTAGGAACAGAATGAAATTCCAACAGCTCTCTTTTTTTTCCAACAAAGCAAGACTTTGGAATAATTTCAGTACTCATTCCTACAAAACAAAATTCACTTTTTCTATGATGTAACGCCTTAACAAGGGAAACATTCCCTCCGGTCATAGCATCACATCAGAGCACATACATTAGAAAATTAATACCAAAAAATAGGAAGGTGCAACAAAATCTAAATCTTAAATTACCCTAGGTGACACGCCCGGGCATACTCTAGACTCCAACTCAAGATAACCCAAATTACATGTTTGGGAAACGCTCAGGACTTATTCCTGAGTATGCCCAAGACTTCATTCCTAGATACGCTCGAAACTTACGCATTCGGGAGCGCTACGGACCACTCATCAGGGAAATCTCATATGTTGAAGTGAGGGAAGTCATGTAACACTCATGACACATGCACAAAAATCATCTATAAGTCATGCGGATCTCCTACCGTAATCCCCAAGCATTCATCTATAAGTCATGAACTCTAAATGATAATACACGCCAAAATACAAAGCATTTCTTCCAAATGGTAATCATGAAAATTAATCAAAATTCTTTACCCTATAAAGCGATAAACGGTACCCTAGAACTATTCACACAACATAGCAAATATCAATTTGCTAATACATAAGTCATTGACTTTTAGTATCCCATCTTGAACCTTCCCATGGCTCATTTGGATATTTTATTCCTCCATGTTTACCTTATAATTCATCGAATTCCACCACCTTACTACACCCAACAACATAGTCATAACGACTATCACGTGCGCATACCACAAGGTGCGGTTTAAGGCTCTTTGATCAAAAGATCCATTATCAATAAATAACCTCGCGAGCACCTCATTCCGGGCACTAACTAAATTTCACCGACTTAGCTCTAAGGATGATCAATCACCCAGATTTCAGCACGCATCATCTGTACTCTCATGAACTGCATTTACTATTATCTTAAGGATGGGATCCACTTACTCTACCTTCGTAAGCGTGCACATAATTTTTCTATAGATGCAGTAGCAACTTCACCAACTCATGCTTAGAGATGATACCTAATCTCACTAGAACTTTATTAACTTCATCTATCAGAATTTAAGTCTCACACGACTTTATAACCATTCTCCATTCAACTAGCTGAGAGACTATTCAACATGAAGATCCCCATTGTAGCTCTCCTAACTAATTCCAATTGAGCTCTAAAATTGCATCTATTGGAACTCTCCAAAAAATCGGTCTGGATTGTAATCAATCAATCGCGGTGCGAGATTGGTGGTTTTAGCTTTATGGCCATTCACCTATACCCGTGGAAAGGATAACTCCATGAGAGATTTTCACCAAAATAATAGATTAACATGCTTCTTAGCATGTCTAAATCGCATGGCTAAGCTCATCGATTGGGACCATAATAAAACACATCATTCATTAGGGCTCAACAACCTAAACAATCTTGACCTATTGGTTTGTCAATATTCTAGGTCCCATTGTTACACGGAAAGGGGTATACCTTACGTCGCTACTTCTTATGTAAATAATGGACCCCATTGAATTCAACTCAATGTCGATCCCATGGGCATAATTAAAGTCAATTACTCTCCTCATATCCATAACACAGGGTTCCATGCTCTACCACTCAATTACTTTAACCACAATCTTTCACATGAGCCTAACCCAACATTATTGTAACTATTGGGTATTGTCTTCTCGGAGATGAAGCATTGGCCTCAACATGCAAGTAACCTAAACATTTGCAGGATCAACTCCACCAAATATTGGACTTGGTAAGAACATTCCCCTCTATAGGGTATTTATCAAACAGCTCAAGGAGTTATTAACCAAAGGGAACCCATTTCCTGAAACTAAAGCAAAACATCTTATGAGCAGCACATCCCTACCCATCATCAACTATATTTCAACAACTCAAAGTGTCATTAACCCAAGTGTACTCGCTACCCAAAATTTAGGCGAAACAACTCATGAACTACACATTAGTACCTCTATGCCTCAAATGGCAGCATGACCTGGCCACTCCAGCGGCCACAGTCTTTGCCCCTTTTGCATTGCTAAGAATACAACCATAGCAGTGCCCACTTGGACCCACAAGTGGCAAATTCAACAATTTGCCATCAACACACAAGCATTTATCTCAAAACATTGCAAATCAACAACATGACTTGCGAAAATGTAAATGCAATGCTTTGCCCCAATTCCATCCTATTGTGCACCAATCTAAGCCTTAATTCATTACCCAATCCCAGGTCACATTCCTAATTAATTAAGACAACTCAAGTCACCAATTTATCACCCACGGACCTAACGCCCGCTCTGATACCAACTGTAACACCCCAGCCCAACCCTTGAGCCCAGAATGCTACCATGACCCTAAAACTGTACTATTTACAATCATCGCTGCTAGAATCCGGTATTAACTCCTCTGTTTCATTGAACGACACGATAAGCACCCATGCTTACCGATGAGTGTTGAGGCAACAATTCATGATTACCAACTACCAAAAGAGGCATAATCTAAACTCTACGAGATATTTCCAACAAGACACAATTTTAATGCTAACTACCTGAGTATACTATTAAAGTTGGATCATGACAACTAGAGGTGATTTATGAATTACTGTTACACGTGAGAATATACATGTATTACTCCCGCCCATGCCTGTCGCCTTCACCATACACCTAAAAACAACAACAAAGCAAGGGTGAATCCAAAGACTCAGCAAGTACACAATAGAATATCTGTAAAACACCCATATTTGGGAGCTGTAAGACACAGTCCCTGTAACCATCAGTAAGCACATATATGTAAAACTATAACATAAACACTACAACTGCTCCACTGTCTCCTGTTTCTTTCATGCAGTGCAATACAATATAATGCCATGTATCTCCAAATGTATATTATACTGGTATAGTGGAGTTGTTTTACCGACTGGTGAAACCCCTCTGCCTCCATCCCTGGAGGTGCCTACCAAGTAGGTCTTGATCTTTCCACCATTGTGGGTGTCTACCGTCGTAGGTCCTTCAGATGAGTACAATGCATGATGTGTTTCCAGATATATCTTATACCAGTATAGTGGAGTTGTTTCACCCATCGGTGAAACCTCTCTATCTCCATTCCTAAAGGTGCCTTACCGAAGGGAGCTTCTCGTAGAAGCTATGGTTCATTCTTTAGGTAGAACTTTCTGTATGCACATGCTTCTTGCCTACCTTTGTAGGACTTTCATGATGCTCATAGTGCAATGCAAATGCAACATTCTTCAAATGTTGTTATTCAATCATAAACATCATTTCGTAATATACGATAAAACATGGTATAAGAAAATAAGCACCGATCCTACATTCTGAAACCACCATTCCATCATGCACTTACCTGGTTATTCCTGTGGACGATGCGTGAAGGGCGCCAAACAAAAACCTCCACCTATAAGCATCATCCGAACTCGTAACTCAGCATGGCAATTCACACAAGCATGCAAACAGCATCAGCTCTATGCGTATAGACAACTGACAACGTTACTACATGCAAACTCGATAACAACAACCTCTCTCTCATCGGACACCTTTCCGATGCTCCCGATGCTCAAATGACCATTTAAGGATCACGCCATCTATATTCGCAGATAAATCTTATTCATACATGCCTACCCGTTTCTCTTCTTTCTTTCTTTTTCTCCTCTTTTCTTTTCTCTTCCTCTCCTCTTCTTTTCTTTTTCCTTCTTTCTTTTTCGGCCAACTCCTCTCTCTCTCCCCCCTCTCTCCTGCGCCATCCACCCCCTGGCTCTATCTTCCTGGCGTCTTCGACCACCTCTGGCCTCTGGTCGCCTACACTGCCCCTTGCCACTTTGATTTCCTTGCCTCTGAGCTCGGTCCCAGGCCGCCGTCGGCCTTCGACCTCCATACCACCTCCCTTTGCTCAGATCCGGTCAGATCCATGGCTGGCCCGGTCTTCTCTTCCAACTGCCGGTCACTCGGGTCCGGGTACCGTCTTGCCCAGCGCCTCCGGTGCATGCCTCTGGTCCTCCACATCGTTGCCCTACTTAGCTGCCGCTCCGCTAGCCCCACCGGCTCCTTACGCCGACTCCTCCGACTCAACTCTAGCTCCTCGCGCCGCCGGGCATCGACGCCAAGCGCAGGCTTGGTTGCTCACCTCGCGTGGCTCCCCCTTACTGGAAATCTCCATGGTGTCCCTCTTCATCTCGGTTTTGTCTATGTCTCCTATCGGTGCCGCTGATGATTCTCGTCGACAGCTCTTACCAATGTCGCCGCGATTCTCGCTCTATGGTACACCTCCTCCCTTGATCTATGATGGCTTGTGATGGTGCTCTAGTACTTTGCTATGTTGCATGTGTGGTTTTGAATAAAGAAATCATGGGGGAAATGGATGGCATGGCCTCCCTCGGTCGGCTGGCTGTCGAGTGGTTTTGGGGAATGGTTGAGGAGTGGTCGAGGTGCCGCCTTCCTCCTCGTCGGCCTTGCAGGTGGAGAAACTTCGTGGTGGCCTCCTCCTTCGGCTTGGTTTCCCATCCGTGCCGATGCTTGTTTCCTTGCTTGGCTCCTCTTGTCATGGCCGAAGAAGGTAGCTTGGGGTAGGTTGGTCTAGAATGGGAAATGGAATGTGGGAGGGTGAATTGGCGACTTCTCTCATCGATTGGTGTTGATGTTCAAATGGGATTTTGCCTCTGTGCCTTGTTGGCTTCACTTTAACTCCCTTCTGTCTTTGGTTGTGCCGTCGGTGCTTTCGGGTGTGTTGTGCGGTCTGTGTCTTCTGGTGTGGCGTGGTTGCACTGTGCCTCGTGGTTGTGATGAGATATTTTGGTGACCAAAGGGACTTTGCTTCTTTCTCTTCCTTTTTTTGTGGGTATTACAACAGCTTTTGACTTTTAACTTCTTCCTGTAATTATTGTTCATTAGATTAATAAGCTGCAATAAAAAATCGCAGCTTAAAAGAGCAGACCCTAGTACTTCACGGATTTTGTTTTGCCTGTTGATATTCTGTGTAAAATTTTGAAATGATTTTCACATGCTTTGCATAACCTTTGGATCTGGAGGTGCTTTTGTGCTACATACAAACATAACAGATATAGCTGGAGTTAAACCACCTTACATGACAGAAGTCTCTTTTTAACCAATCGCAAACATACTTGTTATCAAAGAAAGGACATGTTCTTACCAGACAACAGGAAGGAATAAGTGTAAACAGGTCCAAATGAAAGCTGTAAATGGAGATTAAAAGAGACAAAGAAGTTAAAGCATCACTGATCGAAATATTACAACAGAAACACTATAAGAGATCATACAGGTGCACAACACAGTCAATCTCGAGCAATGACTCTTCGTTATCAATATTTTCGTCAGCATGAGGCTTGCACAATACGAAGAGTATATGAGATCCATCCACACATGCCAGAAAACAACTTTATTTGGATGTTGAACCTTCTTCTGGAAACAAGATTTATTGTAAATTTTCTGAATCTTCCAAGAGAGTGCTACTATTGCTCACCCAAGCAGCATATGGGTGTAGTTGATGTACATCCTGCAATCTTCATGACAGGAAACTTGGATCAAGCAACCCTCTTCTGAAACATTTTCTCCGCACCAATATGCAATGGCTGCTGCAGATTGATGTTCCTTCCCTAGGAAACTGCATATCCCGGAACCCAACGTTTCAACTCAGAACAGAAGATTGCTTGGTCTCCTACTATAATCTGCCCTAAAATGGGATTCAAAATCAGCATAGAATGATTAAAAAGTATTGAGTTTATTATTCTATCAATAATGAACTATATTCCACACAATACGTACCACAAACATAACCTTGAAGTTACACATCGTAGTGATGAATTTGTATTGCACCAATTCTTGAGCACAAGTAGGAGTTCCCTGTTAACAGAGCATGCGGGATCATGGTTTTTTAATTCCAAGAAAATTACTCCTCGCTTGATAATTAGATCATCAGGGATGGCAGAGATGAAGATCTTCTGAGGCCACCATTTTGGAATTCGAGAAGATAAGTTTCTGCGGTGGCAGAAAATTGCAGTCAACCGGATCCTCAACGTCCCACTATTCATTGCCTTCCATGCTCCCCTCATCCTCGTCTTCTACCATATGTTCTGTCCGGTATCTGCGGATTTCAACTTTGACATGGTTGGGAAGGAGATTGGCTGCATTCCTGACGCCAGCCTCTACTGCTTCCACTATTTGAGTCTTCTCACCCGTACAGTCGATCTGAACAAGGAGATGCTTGAGGGAAGGGATGTGCTGGAGGCCTAGAAAAAGATCACCGCATAGAGCTCCTGTTTCTCGTGCTAATAAGTTTAACCTAAACGTTTCAAGCTTTGGCATAGCCCCAACATCAAAAACTAGTTGCCCCATTGCATTATTCCAGGAGTAGAACCTAAACTCTTTCAGACATTGGAATCCACTGCTACAGATGATGAGACTTTCCTTGGGGACTACTGATTTTGTGCGCAGCGACAGAGCTAGGAGAGAAGGCAAGCCCCCAAGGATCCGTAGAACTTCCTCTCCCACAGGATTGACATTGATGTCCAGGAATGTGACATCTAAGAGCGAGGCCACCCACTCTGGAACTCTTGGAAAATAATAGGTTGTGGTCATCTCAAATTTTTGAAGAAGACACGGATCAGAGGACCAAGAACCCAACAAGAAATCTAAAGAGCAACCATTTTCATCATCACAACTTAGAACCAGATGGCGAAGTTTGAGTCTACACAGCCTACTGATGGATGAAACAAAGCTATCCGTGTAACTTTTCCGATCACTGTATGTATCACTAACACACCAACTAATCTCAAGAGATCTCAGTTCAGTCAAACTGCCTAGCTCCAGCGTGCCCTCGCAGCTGAGAAAAAAATTTGATCGGAAATATTCCAAATAATTATCTAATTAAAATATTCCAAATATCTCAGGCAGCGTGCCCTCGCACGCGAAATGCAATGCGGTCATTTCCAACTGTCCCAAAATATCCTGTGCGTGGTGGTGGTCCATATCAGATTCAGCAGGGCATGCACGTCAAGGTTGCGGGGCCACGTACTTCTTGGCCCTTTTACATGTCACTAATGAGTGTTCGTCAGTCACTAGCCACACTTGAAGGTGGTCAGAATGATAAGAGCTTATAATTTTTTTACTAAAATTGACTGATTGTTTACTATAACTGAGTTGGTTTATTTGAGATAATTAAATTTAAAAAATTTAAAAATAAAAAAAACATGTTAATCATAAAAAAAATACGAAAAAAAGTAAACACAAAACACAAAAGTACAAAAAATAGAAAAAAACAAAAATGTGAATAGTAAAATAAAAGCTAATGTTGGCCGTCGAACACCGGCTTCTTTTGAAGCTGAGCGGGGCCTTGGAAGTGTTGTTTGAAGCGGCTACTTTTTTTTTTGTTTCTGTATCATTTCAAGAGTAAGGTAGTATGTTATAGGCATATTACATATTTTACTCCTCTTACTTTCGTTTCGTGCATATGTCTCTCTATTTTTCTCCTCGCTTATTTTATTTTTTAAAAACCACTTCTTTTAGATATTACTATTTATTTTTAGCTAAAAACTATCGGTTAAGATAAATACGAACGTCCTAAAGTTAGGATAAAATTATTCTCTTTTGCTAGCGTACAAAAGCCTCTTTCCTCTCAAATCTTGGCTCATTTTCTAATGGCCCAATCATTAAATCAAAATCATAAAAAAATACCTCATTTTTCCGGCCCATATTCATGAATCGAAAGCCATCTTGGCTTTTCAATGCTTGCAAGGGACAATATGGACCCACAATCAATAGCGGATTTGATGATTTTCATTCTGCTTCGATGGCTGTAGCTTCTGACTTTTGGTTGTTAATTTTTAGCTAAAATTATAATATAGCAGCGATTAATTTTTGCTGAGTCGTTCAATTAAAAAATAAAAGAAATAAAAACAACATTATATCTCTATGAATAGTGCAAAAGTTCAGAGAAAAAACAAAAAAGAGATAGCAAAAGACAAATGAAAATTAAATTAAAAAGCTGCCGTATTCTAAATGACTTATGCCTTGTGGAAGAAGTCAAATGCAATTAAAGCGCCCTTTATGTCCTTAGCGCATGGTGTCCCAGTCATCTAAGGTAGGCAGGTTTGGTTGCCAACTCATTTATACTGGTGGTGAGACCCCTCGAGTTGACAAGTGGGCCTGTAGAGGACACGTATCTTACTTCTTTTTGTCTTGCATCATGCTTGATATATATATATATATATATATATATATATATATATATATATATATATATATATATATATATATATATATATATATATAGAGAGAGAGAGAGAGATATACACACAGCGCGTATATTCAATAAAGAGAGAGAGAGCGCGCACAAAAGAGACAATGCTACTTTTGTTTACAACAAAGAGAGCTCCTCTTTTTATAAGAGAAGTATCACATAATATTCATAAAATCGACTCGCTTCTACAAAGTAAAGTCTTTCATAAGGGTAATTCCAATCATGAGATCAACCCACACATCCACAAGCAACAACTCTGTTCCCAAAACAGTTGGGGACTCTTTTCCCACAAAACATCACTTCACAACAACAAATGCTGCTCAGAGAAAGAAAACCTGATAGGAAATCAATCCTCGTCCTAATAAACAACTCACCAAATCACCCTTATTTTCACAAAAGGAAGCACAATCTCTCAGCAAACAGATAATGCCTTAACGAAAAACGACATATGGAATGTGAAAACCTCGTAACTTCCTACTTAAATCCACTTTCCCACAAAGTGGACCAAAACAAATTCCCAAATCAAGGGATCCTTAAATAACACAGTAAACATCCGCCAATCATTTCAGTTAATAACACGAAGGGCATTTTACTTCGTGTCCCTTAAGAATCCACATCAATCACACATCCATGTGACTATGCTTGCAAATAAAGTGTTGTAGATTCCCATGTTTCACATACCAAAACATTCTAAATCCTCATTAGATTGCCATTACGACAATACATTCTTCCAACACCACTCTATGAGCTACAAAGCCAATTCAATCTCGGGCAATGTCCATATGAATCGAGGTAGATTTAGTATATGACTCAAAGCACCCAAGCAAAAGCCCTTCACTATTGATACATTGTTGATAGGTAACCCCACATGCCCCATAAAATTCGTGTTGGTTTCCATCACCTCCATTCCTTTAGCACCCCTATCTCTAGGGTTTTAGTTTATACTTTTGGCCTTGCGATTAACTCCATCAATGGTCGACTTTAACTCATGAAATGGATTATCCCAATCTTTTAGCCTCTTGTAACTATCAACTAATCAGAGGCTCATATATCAAAGTTCCCAATACTCCTTCGAATGCATTGACATCCTCGATCTATGTTATGGGAACCAAGCAACCTAAAACATCGAAGCCTAGTGTTGATACCCACCACAAGACACATAATTCAGGGAAACTCTTTCATCAAAATCTCACGATCTCAACACTATCCATAATTCACTAGCTTAATTGTGACATCACCACCACCATTCCCCATAGACACTACTGGTTGCCACAACACAACCAATTTTGCCCCTAAGGCTGATTTTATTCTCAATTAATTTTCCATAATGATTATGGCATAATAGCAACTCGTACTCTATTAGCCACATAAATCTTTTCGATCACCTCTTTAATAATCATATCAACCATCCTCTCTTTACATTTAAGCCCTACAAAACTTCACGTTACTAAATTAATATTCATTTTAAGAACAAGGAGGCCAACCTTCAAAGAACCCTCAACGACCAAGAGGTTTATAAAATTCAATCATCTAGGAACAGAATGAAATTCCAACACTCTCTTTTTTTCCAACAAAGCAAGACTTTGGAATAATTTCAGACTCATTCCTACAAAACAAAATTCACTTTTTCTATGATGTAACGCCTTAACAAGGGAAACATTCCCTCCGGTCATAGCATCACATCAGAGCACATACATTAGAAAATTAATACCAAAAAATAGGAAGGTGCAACAAAATCTAAATCTTAAATTACCCTAGGTGACACGCCCGGGCATACTCTAGACTCCAACTCAAGATAACCCAAATTACATGTTTGGGAAACGCTCAGGACTTATTCCTGAGTATGCCCAAGACTTCATTCCTAGATACGCTCGAAACTTACGCATTCGGGAGCGCTACGGACCACTCATCAGGGAAATCTCATATGTTGAAGTGAGGGAAGTCATGTAACACTCATGACACATGCACAAAAATCATCTATAAGTCATGCGGATCTCCTACCGTAATCCCCAAGCATTCATCTATAAGTCATGAACTCTAAATGATAATACACGCCAAAATACAAAGCATTTCTTCCAAATGGTAATCATGAAAATTAATCAAAATTCTTTACCCTATAAAACGATAAACCAGTACCCCTAGAACTATTCACACAACATAGCAAATATCAATTTGCTAATACATAAGTCATTGACTTTTAGTATCCCATCTTGAACCTTCCCATGGCTCACTGGATATTTTATTCCTCCATGTTTACCTTATAATTCATCGAATTCCACCACCTTACTACACCCAACAACATAGTCATAACGACTATCACGTGCGCATACCACAAGGTGCGGTTTAAGGCTCTTTGATCAAAAGATCCATTATCAATAAATAACCTCGCGAGCACCTCATTCCAGGGCACTAACTAAATTTCACCAGCTTAGCTCTAAGGATGATCAATCACCCAGATTTCAGCACGCATCATCTGTACTCTCATGAACTGCATTTACTATTATCTTAAGGATGGGATCCACTTACTCTACCTTCGTAAGCGTGCACATAATTTTTCTATAGATGCAGTAGCAACTTCACCAACTCATGCTTAGAGATGATACCTAATCTCACTAGAACTTTATTAACTTCATCTATCAGAATTTAAGTCTCACACGACTTTATAACCATTCTCCATTCAACTAGCTGAGAGACTATTCAACATGAAGATCCCCATTGTAGCTCTCCTAACTAATTCCAATTGAGCTCTAAAATTGCATCTATTGGAACTCTCCAAAAAATCGGTCTGGATTGTAATCAATCAATCGCGGTGCGAGATTGGTGGTTTTAGCTTTATGGCCATTCACCTATACCCGTGGAAAGGATAACTCCATGAGAGATTTTCACCAAAATAATAGATTAACATGCTTCTTAGCATGTCTAAATCGCATGGCTAAGCTCATCGATTGGGACCATAATAAAACACATCATTCATTAGGGCTCAACAACCTAAACAATCTTGACCTATTGGTTTGTCAATATTCTAGGTCCCATTGTTACACGGAAAGGGGTATACCTTACGTCGCTACTTCTTATGTAAATAATGGACCCCCATTGAATTCAACTCAATGTCGATCCCATGGGCATAATTAAAGTCAATTACTCTCCTCATATCCCGCAACCTGGGGTTCCATGCTCTACCACTCAATTACTTTAACCACAATCTTTCACATGAGCCTAACCCAACATTATTGTAACTATTGGGTATTGTCTTCTCAGGACAGAAGCATTGGCCTCAACATGCAAGTAACCCTAAACATTTGCAGGATCAACTCCCACCAAATATTGGACTTGGTAAGAACATTCCCCTCTATAGGGTATTTATCAAACAGCTCAAGGAGTTATTAACCAAAGGGAACCCATTTCCTGAAACTAAAGCAAAACATCTTATGAGCAGCACATCCCTACCCATCATCAACTATATTTCAACAACTCAAAGTGTCATTAACCCAAGTGTACTCGCTACCCAAAATTTAGGCGAAACAACTCATGAACTACACATTAGTACCTCTATGCCTCAAATGGCAGCATGACCTGGCCACTCCAGCGGCCACAGTCTTTGCCCCTTTTGCATTGCTAAGAATACAACCATAGCAGTGCCCACTTGGACCCACAAGTGGCAAATTCAACAATTTGCCATCAACACACAAGCATTTATCTCAAAACATTGCAAATCAACAACATGACTTGCGAAAATGTAAATGCAATGCTTTGCCCCAATTCCATCCTATTGTGCACCAATCTAAGCCTTAATTCATTACCCAATCCCAGTCACATTCCTAATTAATTAAGACAACTCAAGTCACCAATTTATCACCCACGGACCTAACGCCCGCTCTGATACCAACTGTAACACCCCAGCCCAACCCTTGAGCCCGAATGCTACCATGACCCTAAAATCGCATTATTTACAATCATCGCCGCTAGAATCCGTATAACTCCTCTGTTTCATTGAACGACACGATAAGCACCCATGCTTACCGATGAGTGTTGAGGCAACAATTCATGATTACCAACTACCAAAAGAGGCATAATCTAAACTCTACGAGATATTTCCAACAAGACACAATTTTAATGCTAACTACCTGAGTATACTATTAAAGTTGGATCATGACAACTAGAGGTGATTTATGAATTATCGTTACACGTGAGAATATACATGTATTACTCCCGCCCATGCTCGCGCCTTCACCATACACCTAAAAACAACAACAAAGCAAGGGTGAATCCAAAGACTCAGCAAGTACACAATAGAATATCTCAGAAACACCCATATTTGGGAGTCTGTAAGACACAGTCCTGTAACCATCAGTAGCACATATATGTAAAACTATAACATAAACACTACAACCGCTCCACTTGTCTCTGCTTTTTCATGCAAGGCAATACAATATAATGCCATGTATCTCCAAATGTATATTATACTGGTATAGTGGAGTTGTTTTACTGATCGGTGAAACCCCTCTCGCTCCATCCTCGGAGGTGCCTACCAAGTAGGTCTTGATCTTTCCACCATTGTGGGTGTCTACCGTCGAGGTCCTTCGGATGAGTACAATGCATGATGTGTTTCAGATATATCTTATACCAAAGATAGTGGAGTTGTTTCACCCATCGGTGAAACCTCTCTATCTCCATTCCTAAAGGTGCCTTATCAAGGAGCTTCTCGTAGAAGCTATGGTTCATTCTTTAGGTAGAACTTTCTGTATGCACATGCTTCTTGCCTACCTTTGTAGGACTTTCATGATGCTCATAGTGCAATGCAAATGCAACATTCTTCAAATGTTGTTATTCAATCATAAACATCATTTCGTAATATACGATAAAACATGGTATAAGAAAATAAGCACCGATCCTACATTCAAACCACCATTCCATCATGCACTTACTGTTATTCCTGTGGACGATGCGTGAAGGGCGCCAAACAAAACCTCCACCTATAAGCATCATCCGAACTCAGTAACTCAAGATGGCAATTCACACAAGCATGCAAACAAAGATCGCTCTATGCGTATAGACAACTGACAACGTTACTACATGCAAACTCGATAACAACAACCTCTCTCTCATCGGACACCTTTCCGATGCTCCCGATGCTCAAATGACCATTTAAGGATCACGCCATCTATATTCGCAGATAAATCTTATTCATACATGCCTACCTGCTTTCTCTTCTTTCTTTCTTTTCTCCTCTTTTCTTTTCTCTTCCTCTCCTCTTCTTTTCTTTTTCCTTCTTTCTTTTTCGGCCAACTCCTCTCTCTCTCCCCCCTCTCTCCTGCGCCATCCACCCCCTGGCTCTATCTTCCTGGCGTCTTCGACCACCTCGCCTCTGGTCGCCTACACCGCCTCTTGCCACTTTGATTTCTTGCCTCGAGCTCGGTCCCAGCCGCCGCCGCCTTCGACCTCCATACCACCTCCTTTGCTCGATCCGGCCGATCCATGGTCGGCCGGTCTTCTCTTCCAACCGCCGGTCACTGGGTCCGGCACCGTGTTGCCCAGCGCCTCCACCGCATGCCTCGGTCCTCCACATCGCTGTTCTACTTAGCCGCCGCTCCGCTAGCCCCACCGGCTCCTTACGCCGACTCCTCCGACTCAACTCTAGCTCCTCGCGCCGGGCATCGACGCCAAGCGCAGCTTGGTTGCTCACCTCGCGTGGCTCCCCCTCACCGAAATCTCCATGGTGTCCCTCTTCATCTCGGTTTTGTCTATGTCTCCTATCGGTGCACGATGATTCTCGCCGACAGCTCCTACCAATGTCGCCGCCGATTCTCGCCTATGGTACACCTCCTCCCTTGATCTATGATGGCTTGTGATGGTGCTCTAGTACTTTGCTATGTTGCATGTGTGGTTTTGAATAAAGAAATCATGGGGAAATGGATGGCATGGCCTCCTCGGTCACCGGTCACAGAGTGGTTTTGGGAATGGTTGAGGAGTGGTCGAGGTGCCGCCTTCCTCCTCGTCGGCCTTGCGGTGGAGAAACTTCGTGGTGGCCTCCTCCTTCGGCTTGGTTTCCCATCCGTGTGCGATGCTTGTTTCTTGCTTGGCTCCTCTTGTCATGGCCGAAGAAGGTAGCTTGGGGTAGGGTTGGTCTAGAATGGGAAATGGAATGTGGGAGGGGTGAATTGGCGACTTCTCTCAGACTGATTGGTGTTGATGTTCAAATGGGATTTTGCCTCAGTGCCTTGTCGGCTTCACCCTTAACTCCTTCTCGTCTTTGTTGTGCCGTCTGGTGCTTTCGGGTGTGTTGTGCGGTCTGGTGTCTTCTGGTGTGGCGTGGTTGCACTGTGCCTCGTGGTTGTGATGAGATATTTTGGTGACCAAAGGGGACTTTGCTTCTTTCTCTTCCTTTTTTTGTGGGTATTACAACAGCTTTTGACTTTTAACTTCTTCCTGTAATTATTGTTCATTAGATTAATAAGCTGCAATAAAAAATCGCAGCTTAAAAGAGCAGACCCTAGTACTTCACGGATTTTGTTTTGCCTGTTGATATTCTGTGTAAAATTTTGAAATGATTTTCACATGCTTTGCATAACCTTTGGATCTGGAGGTGCTTTTGTGCTACATACAAACATAACAGATATAGCTGGAGTTAAACCACCTTACATGACAGAAGTCTCTTTTTAACCAATCGCAAACATACTTGTTATCAAAGAAAGGACATGTTCTTACCAGACAACAGGAAGGAATAAGTGTAAACAGGTCCAAATGAAAGCTGTAAATGGAGATTAAAAGAGACAAAGAAGTTAAAGCATCACTGATCGAAATATTACAACAGAAACACTATAAGAGATCATACAGGTGCACAACACAGTCAATCTCGAGCAATGACTCTTCGTTATCAATATTTTCGTCAGCATGAGGCTTGCACAATACGAAGAGTATATGAGATCCATCCACACATGCCAGAAAACAACTTTATTTGGATGTTGAACCTTCTTCTGGAAACAAGATTTATTGTAAATTTTCTGAATCTTCCAAGAGAGTGCTACTATTGCTCACCCAAGCAGCATATGGGTGTAGTTGATGTACATCCTGCAATCTTCATGACAGGAAACTTGGATCAAGCAACCCTCTTCTGAAACATTTTCTCCGCACCAATATGCAATGGCTGCTGCAGATTGATGTTCCTTCCTAGGAAACTGCATATCCGGAACCCAACGTTTCAACTCAGAACAGAAGATTGCTTGGTCTCCTACTATAATCTGCCCTAAAATGGGATTCAAAATCAGCATAGAATGATTAAAAAGTATTGAGTTTATTATTCTATCAATAATGAACTATATTCCACACAATACGTACCACAAACATAACCTTGAAGTTACACATCGTAGTGATGAATTTGTATTGCACCAATTCTTGAGCACAAGTAGGAGTTCCCTGTTAACAGAGCATGCGGGATCATGGTTTTTTAATTCCAAGAAAATTACTCCTCGCTTGATAATTAGATCATCAGGGATGGCAGAGATGAAGATCTTCTGAGGCCACCATTTTGGAATTCGAGAAGATAAGTTTCTGCGGTGGCAGAAAATTGCAGTCAACCGGATCCTCAACGTCCCACTATTCATTGCCTTCCATGCTCCCCTCATCCTCGTCTTCTACCATATGTTCTGTCCGGTATCTGCGGATTTCAACTTTGACATGGTTGGGAAGGAGATTGGCTGCATTCCTGACGCCAGCCTCTACTGCTTCCACCATTTGAGTCTTCTCACCCGTACAGTCGATCTCAACAAGGAGATGCTTGAGGGAAGAGATGTGCTGGAGGCCTAGAAAAAGATCACCGCATAGAGCTCCTGTTTCACGTGCTATTAAGCATAAACTAAACTTTTCAAGCTTTGGCATAGCCCCAACATCAAAAACTAGTGGCCCCATTGCATTATTCCAGGAGTAGAACCTAAACTCTTTCAGACATTGGAATCCACTGCTGCAGATGATGAGACTTTCCTTCGGGGCTACTGATTTTGTCCACAGCGACAGAGCTAGGAGAGAAGGCAAGCCCCCAAGGATCCGTAGAACTTCCTCTCCCACAGGATTGACATTGATGTCCAGGAAGGTGACATTTGAGAGCGAGGCCACCCACCCTGGAACTTCTGGAAAATAATACCTTGTTTCCATCTCAAACTTTTGAAGATGATACGGAATAGAGGACCAAGAATCCAATAAGAAATCTAGAGAGCAACCATTTTCATCATCACATCTAAGATCCAGATGGCGAAGCTTGAGTCTGCACAGCCTACTGATGGATGAAACAAAGCTATCCGTGTAACTTTTCCGATCACTGTATGTATCACTAACACACCATTGAATCCCAAGACGTCTTAGTTCACTCAAACTGCCTAGCTCTCGCAAAGAAGTTGACTGGATGCTGTTGTCAACTTTCATACAGTAAAGATCCTGCAAAGCTCTCATACTTCCAATCCCTTCTGGCAGACTTACTCTTGGGAAAGCATGTATGAACATCAACTTTTTCAGCCGAACAATACTCATAGGTAATTCTTTTATCTCAGTCTGTATTAGCTCCAGTGTCTCAAGTTGTTGTATTTCCCCTATTTGCTCTGGAAGCTTGCTGATGCTTGTATCAAAGAGCCCTAGGTATTTCAACCGGAACAATCTCCCTATATCATCCAGATAATGATTTTCCAACATATCATTATATTGTATGTAAATCACCCGTAGTGCTTGAAAGCCTGAGAGAGGTGGCATGTGTTTTGCAGACCCATAAATATCGAGTGATCGAACTTTGGAAACAACCATTGTTGATGGCATCATATTATCTTCTTGACCACGAAAATCAAGGGACAGTCGACGAACCTTTTCTTGTCGTCCCCAGACGGGAATATTTTTACCAAATAATGTCATAAAATTTTCTTCAATTGACTTAGATACAATGAGATCAAGAATCATATCATGAACTCGGCATGCTTCGTATTGACCATGATATAGAACGCCCTGTGGCATGATCATGCTCCTGTTGATTAGCTCATTAAAATAGCACTCTCCAGCTTCCACTAAATTTTCCCCGACTGCTACAGTGATGAACCCTTCGGCCATCCATCTCCTTACCAAATTATACTTCCCTAATTTAAAATCTTCTGGATATGCACAGAGATATAGTAAGCATGTCTTCAAATAGTCGGGAAGGTCGTCATAACTAAGAGAGAGAATTCTTTGCATGTTGCTTACACTGGGAACGTTTTCAAGTGCTGAGCCAACAGAATTCCGATACCTCTCCCAGTGCTGTTTCGTGCATGGTTTATCAGTCAACAAGCTTGCAATACTAATGATTGCCAATGGTAGACCATCACATTTTCTTAGAATTTCACTAGATACCTCTTTTAATTCATGAGGACAGTGATCTTCAGAACCAAATATTCTTTTGAAAAATAACTTTTCGGCATTAGCGTCACTTAGTGCTTTCATTTCACAAAATTATGGTAGTCAGGAGAGCAACATGACCTTGCTACAGAAATGATACGTGTTGTTGTCAATATTCTGCTGCAGAGGCTATTTTCACGCAGAGCACATCTGATTGTTTGCCATACTAATGGGCACCAGATATCATCAATAACGACAAAATACCTATTTTATATTTCACAAAATAAGTTTGTTAGAAAATATACAAAAATTCATGGTTCGTAGATATATACATTATTCAAGGATCGAATTGATGGACACAAGCATGCATTAAGGACACAAAATACTTGATGCAGATAGTGCATATGAGACATGTCTAAAGTTGTAAATGTTAATAGATCTGTAAACAGTAAGTAGGACTGTGGTAACCAAAATAAGCACATGCAACATAAATTATCTGTGGTAGCCAAAATAAGCACATGACAACATAAATTATCTTGAACAAGATTATCATGGAAAGGTTTGTACTACCTTTTATCACTGAGGAATTCCCTAAGTTTTTTGATGAGCTGATTTTCGTCATATGCTTCTATGCCTGGATAGTACTTTCTCCCTGTTACATCAGTGAGCATATCTCTTAATATTTTCCTCATGTCAGGCTTCTGGGACACTGGAACAAATGCTCTACAATCAAATTGTTCTCCAATTTTATCATAAACTTGACGGGCTAGAGTAGTCTTGCCTAACCCTCCAATCCCAACAATAGATACCACCTTCAGTTTTTGCATCATAATCCCGTCCCCTTCGGTTAACCATCTGATAAGCTCTTCTCTTGGTTCATCAATACCGACTAGGCTTTCTGCCTCTGCATAGAGAGCCGGTAAACGAGGGTCGATGGACACCACACCACTAGAAGTTGAAGCAGCCCCATCGAAGTTGTACCTCTTGCGTCGCTCACTCGCATCATCAACACGAGCCTTTAGTTTTCGAATCTGGTTGGCAATCTCATTGCGAGCACCAAGTGTTTTTAGCTTGTGAATGCTATCCTGAAAGAAACCCTTCATGTCGTGAGGCCTACCGGGGCCACGATCGATGCGGTGTGTGAAGTCGTCAATGCAATCCTCGATGTCGTAAGACAGCTCGCGAATTTGGTTCCTCCACTCCTTCACCTGGACATCGAGGTCATCCATGTCTGCCAGCCTCAGTAGCAGAGCATTCATGCTGCTGAGCTCATCCTTCAAGGAGATGATCTCGTCGTGCACTCCCTTCAAACTCTTGTACTTCTTTTCCAGCAGCGTGGATAGCTTCCCGAGGACAGGGCTCAGCACCCCTGTTGCAACGCTCGCCATGTCGTGTTAGGCGATCACGACGCCTAACAGGAGCCTTGTCCACTAGTCGACTAGGTCGTCGCCTGGGTGCACACAGCAGAGGGCAGCAGAACAGAGAGCATCAGCAGAGGGCACACAGCAAAGATGCACGACGCATCCATGGCCAAACAAAACAAGGAACACACAAAATCCACAAGAACAACAGCGAAAATCACAGATCTAGCACGACATGCAGAGCATGTAAGTGGTAGAGAATATAGGACGGGGAATGGATACAAGGGAGTATAAAATCGGAAAAGACAGCGATTACACCCAAAAATACGAACCAATCCGTAGAAAAACACGAATGAAACACAAGAAATCCATCAAGAAAAAAGAAATGGGTGTGTATAGACATCACCTGTATATTTTTTTCAAACAATTATATAAATTTATGATCGTTAGATTAAAGATTTAATGGCCAATGACCCTTTTTCAGCGGGATTTGTTTTTAGATGGGGAGAGAATTCGCATGCGTTGAACCCACAAATCTAAATGATAATTTTAAAAAAAATAACCAAAGGATATATTTATCAATACCGAAAAGAAATAGGGACGAAGAGGACAGAGATGCGAGAAGGAGAAGAAAGAGTTCGAGGTGTGTGCTAGATCAACCAGCTCCGGCCTCGAAGTTGCATACTCAAGACCCGAAGTCACACCAACTCGGGCAGACCGAGTTGCAACGCTCGATTTCTAGCTCAGGCCAGGTGGGAGTTCGGCCGACTAAACACGTCAAAGCTGCACCTGACAGCCCTACACTTCTACACACTACACACTACACTTATACGTTAGAGAAGAGAGCATCAGCAGCAGAAGACACAGCAGAGGGCAGTAGAGCAGCCGAGCAAAGAGGAACAGAGCAGAGCACATCAGATCATGGAGAAAGGGGCACATCAGAGCACATCAGAGCAGATCGGGCAGCAGTCCAGCAGAGGACGAGGAACAAAGAAAAAAAGCTGGGGCAGAGGAACAAAAAAAAAGCAGAGGCAGAGGAACAAGAAGAACCTGCAGCTGCAGATCTGGAGACCAGCCGTCGAAGGATCTTTGTCTTGCGGCAGCGCCGGCGGCCGGTGCAACGAGGGGCGGCAGCGGCTAGGGTTCCATCGCCTCTCTGAGCTCTGTCACTCGGTCTGTGTGTGTGTCTGATGTGTCATGTGTATAGCCACAAATTGGAGCACTACCTTAAGCCGCAAGCCACAGCTGTGGGATCTTTAACAGAACTAGCAGGTGGCCAGCGCATTTATAAGGGTATTATCCTTCAAACATGTTTAAATGACTTGTAATAAGTATGTAATTTTGCTTTTTAAAAAACATATTATTATAGAACTCCATATATGATGTTTTAATATTATATATTATAAAAGAGAAAATACTAACTTTGTTCCTCAGTAGTTGTCACAAATGATCAAATTTTCCTTTCTTTAGATGCTTTTTGATAGAAATACTTGCATAGAAAACAATAAATATAGCATTGCATAATATTTCTCATTTATATCATCATCATTTTTTCATTATGGCAATGCTTGTCTATACTACATGCCCATAACACACATTATATAACTTACATCAGCATAGTCGAGTAAACACCCGTTAATAATCTCACTCCTCCCAATCGCTCCATCCCATGGAGGTCCACCGAACAAATGGTGACAATGTTTTTATTTTTGTGAAAATTTTTAGCAATTATTTTTTCTTAGCGATTGTAGACTACCTGTCATCGATTTTTATCATACATGGATTTCGATTCCTTATATATATATATATATATATATATATATATATATATATATATATATATATATATATATCAAATTTGTTATCTTGTTTTATTTTTTCTCAAATAAAAATAATTTTTGTAATTGTAATTCAGAATAAAACCAAATTTTCTATTTTTCACTTAGTGTGGAACTAAAAAACAAATGCTATGTTTTTTACTTTTATTCTAAACTTGCATATTTTTGGATTGCACTTCTGCTACACGTTCTTTTTTAGTTTTGCATTGGACTTCATTTATAAATCCATCTGTTAATTTTTATTTCGAATTTAGGTTATTTCTTATAGCATTTGATATGTACTTTTCTTTAATCTCAAATTTATTTTTATTTAATTTGCAATTTTAGTTTTAGGTTAGATACAAATCCAAGTGCTAATTTTCATCTAATTTCTATTCTAAATTTTAGCTACATTTTGTTTTTAATTTGGAGTTCATATTAAAATCAAATTATTACTTTTGTTTTATTTTTCATTCCAAAATTATGTTATTTTTTGTTGTCATTTTTTATTTAATTTCAATTTCCAGTTTTAGATTACAATTCGAATACAAATCCAACGACTAATTTTCATCTAATTTTTACTCTGAATTTCAACTATGTATGAATTTTAATTTGGAGTCCATATGAAAAATCACATTACTAATTTCCTTTTATTTTTAATTCTAAATTTCTGTTAATTTTTGTTGCTATTTTATCTCTGTTTTATATTAGAATTCTGTAGGACCGGATGGCAACAGAGGAGGACAATAGTGCCGCCTTGAAATCTTCTCTCAATTATTTTAGATTCTATTCTCCAATAACTAGGAAGTTATAGAGAATACAACCCTCACCAAATACTCAAATCAAATCTCTCGAAAAAAACAAATCTTGTCCAAAGCTTACTACTGGCGGTCTGACCTCGATTTAGATGGAGGTCTGACCAGTGTAGTATTTGCGGTCTAACCGTCATGTTAAAACCTGTCTGACTGAAAAATTAGTAAATGAACAGTGTTTTCAGCACTTCAAATTCAAAAATCAATGGAACTTTTGATTCGTAGATACAAATAATTTGAAATTTTGCAGGGATCTTCTCTATGTTATCAAAAACATATTCCAACAAACGATAATAAAAATTATGGCCAAAATTGAAATATTTTTTGGTTTGAAAGAAAGGTGTACCGAAACCAAGGAAAAAAACCAAAAATGGTAAATACAATTTGCTCGTGAGTAGATGATAACCAAGTTGGCTCTAAATATATTTCCACATGTCACAGCAAGTTAGAATACCGAAGAACACAATCTAAAAACCCTTGAAATAAGAAATCACTTCGTAAGACTAAAAACAACTAAAACTGGGCTTCTTGATGAACTTGCTATCAAAGTGTTTAGATGATAGGAGAATGATTTCTGTAGGACCGAAATGGCGACAGAGGGGGGTGAATGTCGCTCTAAAAACGCCCCTGAAAATTTGTACACTTAATTTTTCAAAAAGATGCAGAATAAAGCAACTCACAGAAAATTAATTTTGGACTGCGTGCAACAGAGTAAAAGATTGGGACGCATGCAGTACTAAAAAATTCAGCATAAATCAGAGACTAACCAGTAAAAATTTCAGCTGAAAATAATATCATTTTGACTGCATGCAAAAATGATGAAAAACAGGAAAAGAAAACACAAGTGCATGTATAAGGAACCTAACCCCACACCTGGACGGCTCAAAAAAAAACTGAAGGTTCAAATCAGAAGGAAGGACTGAAACGGAGCAAAGCAAATAACCAGGCTGGCCAAAACTTCCAACAGCAGAAAAATCTGCACACAGGACAGCAGCACCCTGTCCAAGCCTTGTCTGCCAGCAGAGAGAGTACCTAGACTCCTTTCCAGAACCGAAACTTTCAAGAGGAGGAGCACCTGCCTACTACCGAACAGAAGAAAACAAGCTGCAGATTACAGCAAGAGATAAACTGGGAAATTAAATCGGCAAGAGGGACAAGGCAAGATGCTGCTAGCTGGAACCGAACAATCACAGGAACAAACTTGCAGACTGCAAAGCAAGGCTATTAGCTGGCCGAGAACAGAAGTGCAAAATGCTGATTAAACTTAAAAGAAACCCAAAAACAGCGATGAGACAGAGACTTGGACTGCTGGAATTAAAACTAGAAATACTACTAAAGAATAGACAAGGAAACTAGCAGGTCTGCACAAGGGAATCAAGACATCACACATGCTCTTGGGATGAACTGATCACTTGATCTTGAAGCCAACTCCCATCACCGAGCAGCAAGAAAAATCAAGATAAAATTTACTAGAACTTAACTCAAGGATTGCTTTCGGGATGAACTAGCCAACGCGCTTTGAGATGAATCACCGTTCAAAGCAAATATATATATATATATATATATATATATATATATATATATATATATATATAATAGAACTAGAACAAGAACATTAATTAAAAGGAAAGTAAGTAAATAACACAAGATATAAAACAAGCATGTTCATATTGAGACGAAGAGCGATGAATGTTTATATCAACTCTTCCATGTCTCACTCAAGAACACCCACAAGGAGAGAATAAAATACTAAAACTTGCATACAAATTTTCTCTCCCAAGAGCACAAGCATTAGGAAACCCTAATACTCATACCCATTTCTATTTCTCTCTATCTCAAGTGCACTTCTCCACCTAGAGGGCACCTCTATTTATAGCCTCCACTAATGGGTTCACAAGCCTACTTTACCCATTAGATCACACCAACTCTCCACTAATGGGTTTACACACAATTTTACCCATTAGGTCACACCACCTCTCTACTAATGGATCATTTCCAAATAAAATCCGCTTCCGTTTGTGCAGCCTTGTGCATTTACCAAAATGCCCCTCCGGCACCTTCCTGGAAGCTTCCTCGTTTCTTGCCACGCACGCCTCGCAGCCACTTCGAGTCCTCGCCGTCTTTGACACATCCCGACCGCTCTGACCTCAGCACCGCCTGTGCCTAGTTCGGTCACCCGTGTCTCGCCACGACTCCGTCTCAAAGTCCTGCAGTCATCACAGACAAGAAAACACATTACATAGCACCGCACAAAATGATATAATTAAATATCCGTATCAGTAATTAGCACAAAAATGCCCGGAACAAACTCAGACTTTATAGGATACGCGTCAATTACTCATCACAAAGCTGGGGTTATCTCCACATGGTCTCTCAATTTCAAGATGTTATTTCCATCTCATTCACGTCCCTGGCACGACAAGATCAAGAAGAGGGAAGAGGAGAGATCAAAACCAACCGAATCAAGAGCAAATCAATCAAAATATAAATGATCCAGGGAGATGATCAAAGATTGATGTATTGCTTACTTGAGAAGGTATGCTCAAGTAACAATCTGTTTGCGTTTTCGTCCTCACTTCACGCAAATTTTACTTGATCAAGATTGATGTATCAAAATATAAATGTATCAATTTTGATCATCTCCCTGGATAAGCTACAGACACGTAACAATATTCTTGCGTTTTCGTCCTCGCTTCGCGCAAAATGGTTAATCGGAGGTTATTACCAATGATGTCTATGAGTTTATATGTTGGTGTTTCTCATGCTAAACTAGCAATATGGGACTAATCTATATCCTCATGTACACACAAACGTATGGGCCATCATGGACCTAATTTCACATAGAGAGGTGTCACATACACCCCCCCTTAAAGAACCCAACATTCTCATCGGTCCAACAACCCACACTATGGCAAATGAGCAAGACCTCTCCCACTTGGCACACGTCCGTGCATTCAGTGCTGGTACATATACCATCTCGTGTGTCCACTTTGGGCCCACACGTGCCATGCATCATATGCCCACGCCCCTGACCCGTACGCGCCCGTGTAATCATGAGGGTCGGCTCTAATACCATTTGTAATGCTTAGGACTAACCCCATTATGGATAAACCACGCATACGTAACAACCTACTTGCGTTTTCGTCATCGCTTCACGCAAAACGGTTAACACAAATCTCCATCACAACCCCTTTATATAGGTGGGCTAACTAATAAAATACCCTTTTTAACCAGATCTTCATCTTTCATTGTAAGCAATCATTATACTTGTCATGTGTAGGTTCACCATTGGCTTGCCACATGTCGACAAGTCTCACTTGCTCCAATTCCAATGGACCACGGCTCACTTGGATCGACTAAGCCACATGTGCAAATCAGCCGTTCGAGCTCGCTTTCAACATTTTCCGCCATTCTCGTGTCATACTTGAGCTCACTATCTCACCCGACATCCTTGATCGTTCTGGGCCTCAACTTCTCCCTAAGTGTAGCCCTGATCCTCGCTGTCGACCATGATGACTTCAAGCATCCCTGCATATCTAAAAACAAAGAAATCATTTTTAGGTATAAGTTCTTCATAACTTGATCTACGTTAGCAATAACATTTCTCATACAATTTTAATGCAATGACGCAGGTCACCCCAACTTAATCCCTAACTCAATACCCAAAATCCTCGATTTCCGCCCAAAACGGTACTATGCTTCTATCAAGCCGGTACTACCGCACTATGGTACTATCACTCCCCTCGACCAGTATTACTGCACCTTACACCTTAAAATTGGACCTCTTTGGAAATAACATACCACCAACTAGAAATCAGAGTTACCGACTTGCGGTGTGACCGAAACCCAAAACCGGTACTATCACCCTGTGGTATGACTACGCCAAAACCTATGGAACTACTGATTTTTCTGACAAGCTCAGAAAACAGTTCAGATAAAATGTTATCTTTGCGACTACACTGCAAAACTTGTAATGGTTCATCACAACATTATCTTGGACCTTCTCACATGATCCTTTAAATTCATATACAAATTCAACTGCTAATTTTTATTTAATTTTTATTCTAAAATTTAGCAATGTACGGGTTTTAATTCGTAGTTCTATAAAAATAAGATGGCTAATTTCCTTTTGTTTTGCATTCCAAATTTCTATTATTTTTGCAAGTCATATAGGAATGTTGGTTCGTCCAAACAACCATTGTGTAGTCCAATTCACACGTTGCTTATTCTGGTCCACCCGAGAAAAACAATGAAGAGTGTAGTAAAATACTCGAGGAGATTTACATACTCCACCTGGCGGGGAGATGCGCCATAGCGAGGTGGGTGGTCCCACGCAAAGTTATTGAACCCGGACCGGAGATCGAACCGGTGGAGTCACCGGTTCACCGGTTCACTGGTCTAACCGTTAGTTCAACCGGTGAACCCCCGGTTCAATATGAGCAGTAGAATTGTCGCGTGCGAGAAGTGTAGAACTATCGAGACAAGAAGCGATGAGAATATGACAAGAAGGGATAATATACTAGGGATAATCAAACTATCAAAGGGCTGCAGTTCAGATCAGAACTTCAGACTTCACTCACTTACACTTCAAAGAAAAGAAAAATAAAAGACTTCAGCATTCAAAGCTATTGCTACAAAGGTCTTTTGTAGCATTCAGATCAGAACTCCAGCATTCTTTCAGATTCTGCAGTAGTAGGTTGCTACAAACTACGAAGGACTAAGAACTGTCGCTATTGCAAAAATTTAAAATGGTTGTATCCAGTCTATCTCAAAAGATCTTTTCTTTGTGTGTGATTTGGGTTCTACCTTAAATCCTACGCACAGGCATATAATGAATTAGACTGCAATGTATGGATTATTGGATTATGGAATCAGACTGAGCATAATACTGCAATGTACAAATAAATTTATATTTATCAGCAATGTATGGATTATTTGTACTGCAATGTTATTGAAAGAAATAAATTACCGGTGAATGCCTGAATCACTGAATGGTGAAGCGGGAGATGGCGAGCTACGAGCAAAGTCAAGAACCGAAGAACGGCGATTTCCTACCCGGCGGCGGCGATTTATACTTGCCGGTGAAGGAGCATGGTGAAGAACGGCGATTTCCTACACGGTGAGGCGGCGAGCTGGGTGACCGGCGCGGCAAGACGGGGAGCAACCGAGCAAGGCGACCGGCGCGACTGCTCACTTGCTTAGGCCTGCCAATGGCAACTCGGTGAGACGACAAGCAACGGAGCAAGGAGCTGAGGAGAAAGTAGAAAGTGGAGAGGCGACAGATGCGGGGAGTTGGAGGCCCGCTGCTCACCATCAGTGATCTCCTCAGCGACCCCGCCGTCGACGGTGGCGGGCACGACTACCTTGCCGGAGGCGGCGGCGGAGACGCGTCTGCACCCTCGGCGCAGCATGTGGAGGAAGCCGACCTGTCTGACCTCCATCGGCTCTTCGGGGCGAGACTAGAAACTCCAGATCCAGATGATTCCAGAGAGTGAGACGCTGAGATGCCATCACGGCGGAGGCCGGGAGGGGTATTTTCACTTTTTTCCAATTTTGCCCCTAAACCCTAGCCATAACCATGGGTAGTTTGGTCCTTCGCAGAAACCGCTCGGTTCTGACAAAACCGTCTGGTCCGCCGGTTCTTTTAAAAACCGGTTGGTTCGCCCGGTTTTTTCGGTCCGACTACGCGGACGATCTTCTAGCCAAACCGACCCGGTGCACTGTCTGGTTTCGGTTTTTTCCGGTTCAACTGGCGGTCCAGTCCGATTTTCTTAACTATGGTCCCACGCGTGGGGCTAGGCTTGGGTGTGGTCCCCCTCCGCATACTTTTCAATAGGTTTGGGCAATGCGGTTTTTTCTGAACTCTGCACGGTTTAAAAGATGAATTATATCCCTTTTAAATTAAGAAGAAAATATATCTTTAAGTAATAATATCTTACGGCTGCTATTATTTTATTTAATTAGGATCTACTTGATTAAACGCTGAATATTTTGTTTTTTTTATGAGAATTTTAAGATTTTTCTCTTTTTCTTAGTGACTCTAAAATATTGTCACTGATTTTTAGTAATAAATAGATTCCACGTGACATAAATCCACATGGTGTGTACGGTGAACACAAAAGGCTTCATTAAAAAAAGACCAACATACACCCCGTAGGAGATGAAGGAAAGGAGTCAGTTCTCTCCAAATTACTTGTCCATCAACAATTTTGTCGATAGCAGTCGCAGTTTTCTCCGGATTCCTGGCCAACTTAGCCCCCATCTCTTACTCTGCATTCTAGGAGGCCTGCAAAAACAGCTCCATGAAGATATTGAGTCTTTTTCAGATAACAAGTTTATCGCGAGCTTTTTTCCCAATTAAATAGCAGCAGTTTGGACTTTTTTGTCACATGTATGCTGCACACAAATTGGAACAAATATTCACACGCTTGAACTAATCTAGTCGAGCACATAATAGTAGTCGCACGAAACCTCCTAGGTATTCAAAAAGAATTCACAAGAACAGCACGATATGACACCTCACAATGAAAATGCCAATATATGACTTTAGCAGTACCTAACTTAATAAAATCATCACATAAGAGGATATAATCAGGATACATGACAATTTATAGCTAGAGGAAACGACCATGAGAAAAAATTTGATCGGAAATATTCCAAATAATTATCTAATTAAAATATTCCAAATTATTTTCTCAGGCAGCGTGCCCTCGCACGCGAAATGCAATGCGGTCATTTCCTACTGTCCCAAAATATCCTGTGCGTGGTGGTGGTCCATATCAGATTCAGCAGGGCATGCATGTCAAGGTTGCGGGGCCACGTGCTTCTTGGGCCTTTTACATGTCAAGAGTAAGCTAGTATGTTACGGACGTATTACATACTTTACTTTTTTTTACTTTTATTTTCTCCATATATCTATATACATTTCTCATCGCTTATTTCATTTTTAAAAAATCACTTCTTTTATATATTACTATTTATTTTTAGTTTAAAAACTATCGGTCAAGATCAATACAAACGCCCTAAAGTTAAGATAAAATTATTCACTTTTGCTAGTGTACAAAAGCCTATTTCCTCTCGAATCTTGACTCATTTCCTAATGTCCCAATCATTAAATCAAAAGCGTAGAAAAATACCTCATTTTTCCGGCCCACATTCATGAATCGAAAGCCATCTTGGATTTTCAATGCATGCAAGGGACAATATGGACCTATGAATAGCGGATTTGATGATTTTTATTCTGCTCCAATGACTGTAGCTCTTGACTTTTGGTTGTTAACTTTTAACTAAAATTATAATATGAATGATCCATGGAGATGATCAAAAATTGATGTATTTTTTACTTGAGGAGGTAAGTTTTATAGCTACTCCATCTTGGATGATAGAGAGTACACAACACATTCAACTCTCAAAGCGCATAAGCTCGAATTCTTAATAGATACTATCCACTTAGCATAATAGGAGAAATCTGATAACTCTACACACATGGGTTTTACTCATATATATATTCACTTATACATAATTTTCAAAGCGCATAAGCCCGAATTCACTAAGTCCTTTACTCTTGATCCATCTTGATCAAACTAGCTTCTTCTTGATTTAAACTGCTCTCCAAGTGTCACTCATGTTCCGCGGTTTTGATCCAAGGAAGATTCTGATATTTTGGTCAAACTAATAAAATACCCTTTTTTTAACCAAGTCTTCATCTTCCATTGCAAGAAATCGTTATACTTGCAATGTGTAGGTTCACCATTGATTTGCCATATGTCGACAAGTCTCTCTTGCTCCAATTCCAATGGACCACACCTCACTTAGACCGACTAAGCCACATGTGCAAATCCGCCGTTCGAACTTGCTTTTAACATTTTCCGCCTTTCTTGTGCCACACTTGAGTTCACCATCTCATCCGGCATCTTTGATCGTTCTGGGCCTCAGCTTCTCCCTAAGCGTAGCCCCGAACCTCGCTGTCGACCATGATGACTTCAAGCATCCCTGTATATCCAAAAATAAAGAAAGCATTTTTAGGCATAAGTTTTTCATAACTTGATCTACATTAGCAATGACATGTCTCATATAACTTTAATACAATGACCCAGGTCACCCCAACTCAATCCATAACTCAATACCCAAAATCCTCGATTTCTGCCCAAAACGGTACTATGCTTTTATCAAGCCGGTACTACCGTACTACGGTACTACCACTCCCCTCGACCCGGTATTACTGCACCTTGCACCTTAAAATTAGACCTATCTGAAAATAACATACCATCAACTAGAAATCAGAGTTACCGACTTGCGATATGACCGAAACCCAAAACCGGTACTACCACCCTATGGTATGACCGCGCCAAAACCTACGGAACTACCGATTTTCCGAACAAGCTCAGAAAACAGTTCAGATAAGATGCTATCTTTGCAACCACACTGCAAAATTTATAATGGTTCATCACAACATTATCCTGGACTATCTCACATGGTCCTTCAAATTCGTATACAAATTCAACTGCTAATTTTTATTCTAAAATTTATCTTTGTATGGGTTTTAATTCGTAGTTCTATAAAAATAAGATGGCTAATTTCCTTTTGTTTTGCATTCCAAACTATTATTTTTGCGAGTCATAGGAATGTTGGTTCGTCTAAACAACCTTTGTGTAGTCCAATTCACACCGTTGCTCCACCAGGCAGGTAGATGCGCGATAGCGATGTGGGTGGTCCCACGCGTGGGGCTAGGCCGGGGTGTGGTCTCCCTCCGCATACTTTCCAATAGGTTTGGGCAATGCGGTTATTTCTGAACTCTGCACGGTTTAAAAGATGAATTATATCCTTTTTAAATTAAGAAGAAAATATATCTTTAAGTAATAATATCTGATGGCTGCTATTATTTTATTTAATTAGGATCTACTTGATTAAATGCTGAATATTTTGATTTATTTGTGAGAATTTTAAGATTTTCTCTTTTTCTTAGTGACTCTAAAATATCTGTCACCGATTTTTAGTAATAAATAAATTCCACGTGACATAAATCCACATGGTGTGTACGGTGAACACAAAAGGCTTCATTAAAAAAAAGACTAAGGGGTGATCGGAATAACGATGGTTTTTGGTTTTTGCTAAAAAACATCGTAGCTGACTGAAAAAACACTGTAACTGAGTTGGTTTATTGAGTATAATTAAATGTAAAAAAATATATAAAAAAACCGAAAACAAGAAACAAAAAAGTATAAGTAAATTTAAAAAAAATAAAATAAATAAATTTTACTGTAGCAGGTACTGTAGCTACAGTACATACTACAGTTAAAATCGCCACAGCAGCATGGAAGAAGCTGAGTTGAGCGTCCCCTAACATACACCCCGTAAGAGATGAAGGAAAGGAGTCAGTTCTCTCCAAATTACTTGTCCATCAACAATTTTATCGATAGCAGTCGCAGTTCTCTCCGACTCTCCGGATTCCTGACCAACTTAGCCCCCATTTCTTACTCTGCATTCTAGGAGGCCTGCAAAAACAGCTTCATGAAGATATTGAATTTTTTTCAGATAACAAGTTTTATTGCGAGTTTTTTCCGAATTAAATAGCAGCAGTTGGACTTTTTTTTGTCACATGTATGCTGCACATAAATTGGAACAAATATTCACACGCTTGAACTAATCTAGTCGAGCACATAATAGTAGTCGCACGAAACCTCCTAGGTATTCAAAAAGAATTCACAAGAACAGCACGATATGACACCTCACAATGAAAATGCCAATATATGACTTTAGCAGTACCTAACTTAATAAAATCATCACATAAGAGGATATAATCAGGATACATGACAATTTATAGCTAGAGGAAACGACCATGAGAAAAAATTTGATCGGAAATATTCCAAATAATTATCTAATTAAAATATTCCAAATTATTTTCTCAGGCAGCGTGCCCTCGCACGCGAAATGCAATGCGGTCATTTCCTACTGTCCCAAAATATCCTGTGCGTGGTGGTGGTCCATATCAGATTCAGCAGGGCATGCATGTCAAGGTTGCGGGGCCACGTGCTTCTTGGGCCTTTTACATGTCAAGAGTAAGCTAGTATGTTACGGACGTATTACATATTTTACTTTTTTTACTTTTGTTTTGTCCATATATCTATCTACATTTCTCATCGCTTATTTCATTTTTAAAAAATCACTTCTTTTTATATATTACTATTTATTTTTAGTTTAAAAACTATCGGTCAAGATCAATACAAACGCCCTAAAGTTAAGATAAAATTATTCACTTTTACTAGTGTACAAAAGCCTCTTTCCTATCGAATCTTGGCTCATTTCCTAATGTCCCAATCATTAAATCAAAAGCGTAGAAAAATACCTCATTTTTCCGGCCCACATTCATGAATCGAAAGCCATCTTGGATTTTCAATGCATGCAAGGGACAATATGGACCCACAAGCAATAGTGGATTTGATGATTTTCATTCTGCTCCGATAGGTGTAGCTTCTGACTTTTGGTTGTTAACTTTTAACTAAAATTATAATATAGCAGCGATTAGTTTTTGCTGAGTCGTTCAATTAAAAAATAAAATAAATAAAAACAACATTATATCTCTATAAACAGAAAAAAAACAAAAAAAAAGATAGCAAAAGGCAAATGAAAATCTAATTAAAAACCTGTCACATTCTAAATGACTTATGCCTTGTGGAAGAAGTCAAATGCAGTTAAAGCGCCCTTTATGTCCTTAGCGCATGGTGTCTCGGTCATCTAAGGTGGTGTTCAGAATGGCGATGGCTTGTTGTTTTTTACTATAGTTGACTGTTTTTTTACTGTAACTGAGTTGGCTTATTTGGCATTATTAAATTTAAAAGTAGAAAAAAACATGTTAGTCTATTACGAACAATACAAAGAAATACGGGGAAAAAAAGAAAAACAAAAAAGAAACATTGAAAAAAAAGCCCGTTGCGGCACCCGAACGCAGTCGCGACACGCTTCTGAGTGCGGCCTAAAGTAGGCAGGCCTGGTTGCCAACTCGTCATGCTAGTGGTGAGGCCCTTGAGTTGACAAGTGGGCCTGTAGAGGACGTGTTTCTTACTTCTTCCTTGTCTTGCATCATGTTTGAAACACACACACACATATAAATATGTGGAGTATATTCAGTACAAATGAGCCATTTAGTGATAATATGCAAACGTGAAACAGGACCGTTGGATCTACCTTCTACATTCCTTTTGCGAAATCACCTCACGTCTTTTTTTCTCTCGGTGCTTCTAGGGTTTGCCATCTACCACCTCACCCACTTCAGCACGGGGCCGTTGCCTAGCTCCAACCCCCACTTGTCTCGCTGTCCACTGCCCCTCCACCACCCTCAGGGGTGGAGATAGGCCTCGGGCCGAAAAAATATCAGTGTAAAATTTTATCTAATATATCCTAAAAAAAATATTGTATAGTAATTGGGCCCGAGGCTTATTAATCGGCCCGATACTATTCATTACGAGAGCAGCCAGCCCAGCCCATCTTCTCTCGTGCGGTCGTGCCGGCCGGCTCCCTCCTCTTCTCCCGTGCCCAGCCCATTTCTCCCTTGCCGCCTACCCTAACCACGACTCGCAAGAGCGCCTCTAGCCGCATCTCCCGACGCACCGCCCCCAACCCCCCACCGCCGCCTGTGAGCCCGTGACGCCGCCCCCCGCCTTGGCGCCTCTTCTCCGCCTCGGCCCACGGCGGCGCGGCACCGCCCCCAGCCTCAGCGCCTCGCCGCCTCCTCTCTGTTCTCTGCCTCGGCGCCTCCTCTCCGCCTTAGCGCCTGCCGCCTCAGCCCGCGGCGGCGCGGCACGGCCCCCCGCCTGGCGCCTCCTCTCTGCCGATCTCCACCGTAGCACCACCCCCCGGCCCCCCGCCTCCTCTCCGCTGAGCCCGCCGGTCGCCGCGACGCCCCCTCGCCTCAGTGCCTCCTCTCAACCTCTCCGCGACTCTGCTGGCGCCTTTCGCGACTCATGGCGCCTTTCACGACTCGCCTCCGCCCGCCCGCAGCACCGCCACCCCCCACCCCCCGCCTCAGTGCCTCCTCTCCACTGGCTCTCCCGGTGAGCTTCTGTGAAACAGTGAAAGTGTGAAGTGTGAATTTGTGATCGACTGATTGTTCATTGTTGATTTGTTGTCATTGTGAATTTGTTTATTGTTGAAGAATTAGAAATACTAGATTGTGAGCTTCTATTAACTTGCTATTTAAATTTTTGCGATACTAGAATTAGAAATACATGATGAAGAGGACCAAGACATTAACATCTTATTTTCCATCGCAATCCAATTCCAATCAAACTCCAGAAGCAATAGGTATGTTACATTCTTCTTTTTGATATGTTTTATCTATTTTGTTGTATCGTTCAACATGGAATTCAAATTTTATTTTGATTATGTATTTATATTGTACTTTTGTTACACCTCAGTACAAATAGTATTTGATATTAGTTATAGACTCATATCCTCCTTAGTTTTAGACCCGAGACTCCGATAAATTTTGGCGCCGCCACTGACCATCCTCCACCATGCCCCCTCCCACGCCACCCCTCTATCATTCCTCCGGCACCACCTGGGCTCCTCGCCCCCTGGCTCTGCCGGCTCCCTCCCGGGCCTCCCGTGGCTCCCTCCTGGGCCTGTTGTGCCCCTCCCCTTGGCCCTCGACGACGCCGCCGGCTCCCTCGCTGCACATCAGAATTTGTATATTTTGTACATCAGTTTAGTCAAAAATAGGTGTGGTTCCGCTGTTGATTGAGCTAGATGAGGAACAAGGCCAGCATGAGTTCTTGTCATCTCTAGTTTCCAGATTGTTTACATGCTGCTGCAACTATGCAAATAACATTTGCCTTTTGTGCAAATTTAAAGATTCGGCTCCCATGGTGAACGCATTGAACATTTTTCCCAGATTGTTGTGAGCTTATGATGTATGTGGTTGCTTAATTGGGGAACTTCCGGTTAACTATGATGGTGTATATATATGAGATAACTGTGTGTTGTCTCTTTGAGTTATGTTCTTATGCTGAAAATTATACAGGGAACTTGTTTAACCTAACAGTGTGATTTTGAATGATTACGAAACCAAAAGCAAAATGCTTGTGAGCAAGCACATAAGAAACATGAGATGCTTTTTAGACATTACTTGGTTGCTGCTCAACACAGACGAAGCTGGGCAGCACAATTTAACACACATGAACTTATTGATGATCAGATAATATTTAGTAAAAGTATTCACATCTGTGCATCTTGATTAAAACCGTTTCTGCAAAAGCATGTTGTAGGCTATGTGAAGGAAAGGTAGAAGACATTGAGGTATTCCAGTAATTGATTTTCTTAATTAATAAGTAACTGTTTGAGGCCATATGATGTAGTGCCAAGATAGACTTTTCTGGTAAATATACTGCGCAAATGTGTCCCTGTATGAATGAGTTCATGTTAGATCATGTGGTCAGATCTAAGTTGGATGATGAATAATTGACAACGTTGGTTAAGATATTACTTATGATGTGTTGCGTGTACGGATTGTCGTATGTTGCATGATACGCTTGTGTGAGGTATTGTGCGGATTGACTTGAGTCAAGTCGTGGACTTGTGCTCGTACGTGGTTGTGTGTTTATTCATGTGCAGGTGTTGCTTGAGGCGGAACGTCATCGATGACGGGAGTGAAACTAAGTTCGGGTGGAACTGAGGTTTCGGGACTAAGTTCAGGGAGGAACTGAGGTCCTATCGGTCAAGATTGTCATGCATGATGTTCGGGCTAGAGAACAATACGTGTGGAGAAGATACAGGAGGTGCGGTCCTGGAGGCTTTGACATGTGGAATGCTAGAAAAACCGAAAGCGTAAAAAGAATTAAAAAAATTTATGTTATGAAGGGTTTTAGGTCTCTTGAAAAGTAGTGGGCCAAAAAGTCTGGTTGAAGTAAAAAGATTCAGAATGAGTTGTATTAGGGTTTATGAGTAGATTAAATAGAGGAAGACGTAACGTATTCGGCGGCGGCGCGACTGCATAGGAATCAGAAAAGGAGTAGGAGACTCGCGTGTAGAAATAAAAAGGGGCAGCGGCTGTGTGTTTTTGTAGCGGTGCTTTTGAAGAAACGTGAGAAAAAAATCAATGTGTGGCGGCGGCTGTTGATTGGCCGAGCTTTTTGCATAAAAAGAAAGGTTGGTCCACTGTTTTTTTTTATGTGTGCGCGGTTGTGATTCTCGACGAGAAAAACTGGCGGCGTGAGGATTGATCGGGTCTTCATGGGTGATCCGCCGCTGGTACAAGGGAGCGCGAGCACCGGCTTATTCGTCGTGCGCCTGGAACTTCCTCCCGTCTGCGCACAACTCATCGGCCGGCGGCGCTGTGACCGATCGGAAAAAGAAAGGCAGCGACGACTGCTTGTTTTGAGGAGCAGCAGCAGAGCCTTCTGGACGCAAAAAGAATCAGGGGGCGGCTGCTGTTTAACGCAAGACAGAAGATAAACGTACGGCGCGGCGAGTCATCGGCACAGAGAAAACAGGCGACGCTGAGTTGATTCACTGCACGAAAAGAAAAAGATACAGCAGCGCGTGCGGTGATCAAGAACACAAAAAAAGGGGGACGTCAGGCAAGTTATTTCCGTTCTATATTTACGTAGGATACTGTAAAGAAAAATTCATGCATGGCTCGCTCTTCACGTTTTGATGCTTTGTGACTAGATGGAAGCATTTTGCTTTTGACGTATTAACTCTTTTTTTTAAAAAAAAAACCAAACAGCAAGCATTAATTAAGTTGCATAGCCATACGATTTACCATTTAGCTAGTAGCAGCACACGTGGAGGTTTCTAGAAAAAGGTGCATGCATGTATTAGCAAAAGGTAATTGGTGCTTAATTAATTCTAGTCACTTTTTGCTCAGTGATCTTATTTATTTTATATCTCGAGTTCTAGACCTTCGTTTGATGTGATTTCAGTTGGGTTAGTTCAATATTTTTACCTAGTTTATTCTGACAAAGTTTGAGGTAATTCGGAGTTACGATTTTTGATCGAGATCAATTTTAGTGAGGGTTCAGTATTATGTTTAGATTTTTTAAATAAGGTTTTAAATAGGTTTTGTGTTTAAGAGGGAGTCTTAAAATTTATTTTTAGCTTCCATATTCATTCACCCTTTCTGATTGTCATTGACGATCCTACAGTTCATAACAATAGCAAAATCATCAATTGATCATTGAAAGTCCATTTAATACCAGTCGATGCGTATTCTCCTGATATCCCATTTCATACCACTCAATTGATCATTAAGTCCATTTCATACCAGTCAACTTTCAAGCACAAAATTTTCCAGATATCTTGCAATCATGGTAGTGGAGTCATGTCTTAGTAAGCTGATATCCACGTCAAAATCACATAATGACAGAAAGCAAAGAAAGTCCTAACCGGCGATGTGACTAGATTTAGACCATGCGACTAATTTAAAATTTTGGTGATGATAAATAATTGATAACATTGTTTAATGTAGGTTATGATGGTGTGTCACGTGTGCGTGGACTGATGTCGGTTAAGTTGGAAAGAACTTGTGCTGAAAAAATATTCTTTGGTCTTTGCATGTGTAGGATAAGCGTGGAGACGATCGTGATCGATGATGAGATGGACCGGAACTAGGATGGGGAGATCCGAGGTCTAGGTGGTTGAAGATGTCATGAGATAGTCGGACTCATGCTTGGGCATATGGAGATCAAAGGTGAATGGTACGTGGAGAAGCTATGGGACATGTGGTCCTGGAGGCTTCGACACGTGACAAGTTGAAAAAGTTAGAATTTTAGAAAACCTGTGTTAGGAAGGGTTTCGGGTCCCTTGATTTAGTAATGGCCCGAAAGCTTGGTTAAGGTAAAAAGACTCAGGTTTAGTTGGACGAGTTGTATTAGGTTTAATGAGGTGTCTGAGTAGGTTAAGTAATTTAGGGGCAGCTGCTATATATGAGATGATGGTGCGGCGGCTGGCCTCACGTGAAAAAAAAAAGATGCTTGGCCGTGAGCTCTAGCGTGCCATGATCGAGTAGATTAGTGGATAGCCGAGAGTTCTAGGCGACTGAAAAAAAAGGAAAAACAGATCTGTGCTTTTTGATGGTGTGGTGATGGTTTTGGCTGTTGTGTTTAGCTTTTGAGGGAAGCAAAAGGTACTTGATTAGTGCATGTTTGTGACGTCTGGTTGATCTAGTGCGTGGGTAGGTAATCTGCTCGGTATGCAGCAGCTTTACTTTTGATCATGAGTTGGCCACCAGGTAAGGCTTTACTCGGACGGACACCATGTAAGGCTGACAGGAGGTAGGTGATTAGATTAGTATTCGGCTAACGCATAGGGTTACATGCATGGCTTGAAGCTTTTGAGGTTTCTGATTGGATGCATGCTGTCCATGTATTGGCTAATAGATCATCACGTGGAGATTAGAACCTAATAGATAGTGAGGTTTTTTATTAGCTCGTGGCTGCATGTATTGGCATGTTTTTTTTTCTTTTTGCTTGGGCTGCTGATTTTCATCGCATAGTGTGTCAGTGCGTTCGCTCCCAGTGCACCGGGTGTGCATGTTTTTCGTTCCCGCTTGTCATCCCTGCTCGTGAATTGATTTCGGCTGCGCTTCTTACTGTAAACTGCTCCGATCGACACATTACCTTTTTGGCAGCTATTCTCTTTTTTGTTTTTATTTTTCTGTTATTTTAGATAGGGTGGAAGACACTACAAAAAATTTCGCTGCAATTATTCATCCCCTTTGATTGTCATCGATGATCCTACAGGACTAAACCTCCACTGCATTTTCACATATGCGCTAAAACAGTGTCACTGGTCACAAAGCAAGAGTATCACACTACCACTCTGTCATGAACAAACTTGGCCTCAGGGGAAAAAGAAGTAGGCCATCCACAGTAATGTGCGCGAAGTGGGCTATGCGCATTTGCTTCAGAAAGACATGTTCACTAAGATGTGCACAACAGCCACATGAAGGCAAGAAGAAGACTATATAGTGCCTACTCCATTCCATAAAAAACAGTTGAAAAGGATAGAACAAAACTCAAAAGATACATGTCTGATGCCTCAACTCACAAGAATGACAAAATAAGCACGAGCCCAAGTATCAGGATTTCCCACAATACAGACATACATAAAGCTATGAATAGTATCAGGATTGTGGATACATTGTGAACAATGTATTCTCGGTCTTGCTATATGAGCAACTAAACTGCTGCTAGCATGATATACCAGATCCATTGCATCGTCACCGAATCAACATGCTTAAAAAAAAGGGTCTGCAAATGTTCCGACAGCAAACGTATTAGATGAATCTTGAAATTTGGACAAGAAATCAACTCGTCAGTTGTCAAAGATAACAAGTGGATTCAGTCAAAACTGAAGCATCAATATTCAGTTAAAACATTCAGTACAACCTGAAACACTTGGTGCATTAAGAGAAAATACATCTATAAAAAATGACACCCGTAGAGTAAGAAGAATTGAATATTCATCTACAAACGTTATCCAGTATATCTTGACAAACAAGGTAAATTAAGAGAAACTACATCTACAAAAATGACACCCATAAAGTCAGAAGAATACCCTCGTATTCTTGATCTGCATTTACATGTATTCGACTGTTTAAATAAACTAAACTTCACCCCAGTATTCAATGCAAAATTAATTGCATTTACATGTAGAAGCGGACTGTAAAAAGACCCAACCTGCCACAATTGTACCAATGCACTTATTTTATTTTGTGTGTCTGATATATAAAACTCATATGCCACAACATATATCTTTTCCCAAAATTGAATATTCAGTAGAAATCTGAATATTGATTAACTCTAAAAAACTCCACTAGTAGCTAGTGTTGAGGAGAAAATTAACATGAATGATTGATTGATTCTAAAGAACTCCACTAGTAGCTAGTGTTTAGGACAAAATTAACATGCATCGCTCAGGAATAGAGGGATAAATCCATAAACTGAAGCCCATCCAGAAAAGAAATGTAAATGTATCAAATTATAAAGTAGTAAAACCCACCGAAGCTAGCATTCTCCAATTATCATGATGAAACAATATGCAATCATATAAGAAAGACCACAAGTTCAAGAATTCATAAATCAAATAACATAGAACAAAAGAGGAGCACTTGATTACTTGCTTGGCATTGGGCGCCGGGTCGGATGTGGGCGGCGGTGCAGTAGGGAATGTGGAGCCTAGGTTGGAGGGAGGGACCGACAATGCAGGGGTGGCGCTAAGGGAGATGGGAGGGTGCGGCAAGGAGCCTAGGTGACGCCAGGGGGATGGTGGAGGGTGGAGGAGGTGAAGGATGGTGAGGTGAGTGGGGGAGGCACAGGGGTTGGCGCTAGGCAGAGGCCCTGTGCTGGAGTGGGTTAGGCGGTGGATGGCAAACCCTAGAAGCGCTGGGAGACTAAGGCATCCAGGAGACAAAAGATGGGGGTGATTTCGCAAAGGGGAGAAGGCGCACAGGGGGTTTTGTGAGAAAACATATAAGTGAATTAGAGGCTTTTACCCGCATGAATCTGAGTCGTATAAGGTAGATCCAATGGCTCTGATTCATATTTGCATGTTACCTAGCTCGTTTGTACTGGATATGCTCCCACACACACACACACGGAAACCTCTTTTCTATTCCTAGGTGTAATTACTCTTTATGTCGTATCTCACAACGTAGAGAGTATCTCATGTAACAGGAGGTATGTATGTGTAGTATACAAGTATTTAAGACCATCTATAGGTGATATGTATATATTTTTAGATATACTCCTTTTTATGTGTGTATATGAAGGTATTTATAAAATACGTTAAAAACTATGAACTCCCTTGTAATTTTTTCATATGGTTCACATTGGAGTATCTACGAGTATACCTAAAGTGATAAAGGAGTATTTCAAATTTATTTAGGTGGTATATTAGAGGTGAGAGTAATTATACCCGAGAGTAAAAGGTATTTTTCGTGTATATATACATATCGCCCGATAAAATCATTGCAATAGTAATATTTATGTTGGCATAGAATGTTTCTAAACACAATTACCTCTAGTTTTCTTAGGCATTTTATGATATGGAAACGTTAATTTGTCACTAAGGGGTATTCATAAGCCAATAGAAACACTTGACTTTTCAAAACGGCTTCTCTACTTGTTTTGTTTGTCTCGCTTTGAAGATAAGGTAAGGGGTTACAAGCAGATCACGCACCTTATTTCTCTCACTTTCGTCTTGTGCACCCATTTCTCCCTCATTTTTTCCACACTCATTTCTTTCTTCTAAAAGCCATTTCTTTCAGTCACTATTATTTATTTTCAGCAAAAACAATCAATTATAGCTAAAAGTCATCAACCACGACCAACAGGAACACTTGTTGGGATGAAATTATTCACTTTTGCCAGCATACAGAAGCCTCCTTCCTCTCAAATCTTGGCTCATTTCCTACTATCCCAATCAAGTGCACGGAAAAATACCTCCTATTTCCAGCCCACATTCATGAATTGAAAGCCATCTTGGCTTTTATTTGCATGCAAGGGACAATATGGGACCCACAAGCACAAGCACTCGTGGATTTGATGGTTTTTATGGAGATAATTTGTTCCTTGCAATTACAAAGAATAGCGTGCCAAAAAATACCATCGCAAATAAGGTGGACTAAGAAATACCATCACAAACATGAAAACTCTGAAAAATGCTATTGCTGTCACATTTTCCATCCCAAACAGTCATTAGAGCCCTTTTTGGAGTGAGAAAATTTAATAAATACAAATATTACCCCTGTGTTCTTCCTCCATGGTTTGCCCACTATGCTGACAATAGGACCCACTTGCAGGAGAAATAGAAGGAGAGAGAGGGAGGGCACAATTCTTCTACCAACCTACCAGCCCACGCCATCATCCCTCTTCCCAAATCAAGCCCCCACCTCATCTTCTCCACTGTCTTGCGATCCCAGTGAGCCATTATTTCCTCGTTCGGGAGCTTTGTCGACAGCTGTCGCACTACCCTGCCTCACCGCCGAGCATGCCAGCACATGCTGACCCGCTGTGTTATGCTGTCCCACACCTTGTCGTCCATGCCACCACATCCACCCCCACCTCTTAAAGCCTTTTGTGCCAGCGCCCATGCCGAAACACTGTCGCAGCCCCCTCATTATCGAGATCCACCACCGCGCCATGGCCAAGTCTTAGCCATGCCATCGCCCATGCCGACCCCCTATTCCATGTAGTCCCGTGCCCCGCCAAGCACATCACCACAATTGCCTTCATCCCCTGAAGCCCTCTACATTGCTGCCCAAGCTAGACCACTGCCCAAGCTCGCTGTCCGTCACTATCGCTAGCTATCCTTATAGCACCCCAAGCCAATACACTACCACCAGAAACTTCCCCACACCCTCATGGTGCTCTTGCACATGCTATCCAAGCTGGAGGACCGCTGCACCCTCACGGTGCTCTTGCTCACACTATCCAAGTCGGAGGACCACCGGTTCCACTCTCGATCCTACAATCCAGTGAGCTAACTCAAAATCTGTTCGTGTCACTACCTGTTCCATCTCATACTCCAAAATATCCTGAAATTAATTTTAGTTTCATCCTCTAAATTGCTTGGAATTGAATTTCTTCTTCTCCATCTCTGGTCATTTTCACCATCTTCATTTGTTGCCTAAAGCGAGTCTCCGACCAATTCTTTAGACACGAGCCTCTACACCTCTTACTCTTCATTTTGCCGTGCTTGGTTTGAGATGTCACCGACCATGGCGCCGCCGCCATGCTTGCCTGCCAAAACCTGGCACCGCCTAGCCCCACTGGCACAACTCCGGCCACCCTTGCCCCAAATCGTAACCATCACTAGCCTTTCCTCGTCCTCCAATATGTAACTTTAACTATTAATTTTTATGTTAATGTTGCCAAAAAATTATAAAACTCATGAGTAAAGTTATGTTAATATCGCCAAAACATTATGAAACTCATGAGTTAGTTACACTTTTGCCCGATGTATTTCTAGCTGAGTTAAAACAAAACTCAGGTTTGCTAAATAAATTTTATGTAACCTCAAGTTTCCCTATAATCTATAGAGAGATATATCTATTGAAAACCATCATTTAGGTGAAAACTAAAACATATTTTTGGTTTTGAGAGGTCTCTCTGTGGAATGGTGGCGAGGTGAGGTCGCTGCCCGACAGGGACGACAACAATGTCTCTCTGTCTCTGCAAGCACAGCATAGCGCCATCATCGAAGCACATGACAGCATAGTTGCTTAGCCACGTATGGCTTGGTCAGTCTGAAATATTCTAGTTTAAGCTCACAAATTTCGTGTTCTCAGAGGAACATTTGCAAATTTAGTTTCCCAAATTTTTATCTAACTTATGGGCCCTAATTAAACAGCAGGACTAAAACCACAAGTGGAGAGGAACACTAGTGCTGACTATACCTCCCGAAGAACTGAAGCCAACATGCTATGGTGTGAGGCGGTGACAAGATCAGCATCCTCATGTTGCCTCTCCCCCAGGTAGACGATGTATAACTGCAATGAACTCGTACATTCCTCAGTTAACATCTAAGCACATGATATGAGAACTTAAGCAGTGCATAAACTATGTAGGATCCTTGAATTAGGACCCATGTTCATGATCTGAATGTAATGTGACAAAAATTGCTATGAATTCTTACCTTTTTCGCTTCCACCTGTGCTTCAGACGAAGTAAAACCAAGACCACACAAAGTGAAAAGCGCAGCAAAGAGAATGCATACAATTGGAGTACTCTGAAAGAAACCCTTGTTTTAATCTGCTTACGTTGCTACTGCTGTGGCAATTTTGATTGCACCTGTAGGCAGGACCCCTTGTATATGTACCTGATCATCATGTGGTAACGACTAGTAATCAATTGTACAATTCTGAACAAATCCCGAAGTATCATTTCCATGCACGGCTAGAGAATGGCAACGCCAAAATTTCCAGGTCAGCTGTTGAACTTAGCAATCTCTGTTACACCCACATGACATAGACTTGTTTCGTCCAGTGACTTGTTCGCCCAGGTTTAGGTTTGCTTCCACACGGTGGCTTTGTATGAGCCATTTTGGAATTCAAGAAGACAAGTTTCTGCGGTGGCAGAAAATTGCAGTCCTCTAAAAATTACTCATGTTTACTTATATGCGGCGTACTGTACATTTATCTTTCAGTAGTTGTGAATCTCATCTTCCACCTCTTCCTGATATTTCATATTACCTAGGATGCCCCGATACGCGATATGGGTACGGCGATACGGATACGGTGATACGATATTTTTCAAAAACAAGGATACGTCGATACGGTGTGTGTGTGTGTATATACATATATATATATATATATATATATATATATATGTATATATATAGTTTAAAATACAAAATTGAAAAGAGGCTATGAGAGGGAAAAACTGATATTACCTTGATGAATTAAATGCTACAGACTAGTTTTCTTCTTTAGCCTCTTCAACTTCACTCTGGAGCTGCTGAAGGATAGCTATTGTCACCTTTGGGCACATTCTGATCCTGGCATTAGATTTTTTAAGCAAGTGTGCTTTAACTCTATAGTAACTTCCACAGTATTCCCAAGCACAATACTTGCATCTGAATCGTACATTTCCTCCACCACCTGTAAATCTCTCCAGAATATCAACATGCTTCCACAACGGCTTGTTGTTTACATCAATTGGATCCATCTCCTAAAATAGCAAGAGGTACAGTTTCAAAATAGCAAATAATAATCACCATGGTAGTATATAGTAAACAAGTAAACGCGTATAAGTTCGAGTCTCCTGACAGCACTAATTTGATTTTAATAATCATATATATTTACTAATTTAGTTTTGCAAGTTAATACAACTAACAGATATTAGCTTGATATTTAAATAGGCAACAAGATGATTTTAATTGGAAAATTATCAATTTAATTGATACATGTGAAATCAATCATTTACGGACTACACGTAATATAAATTTTCTCCTGTGCGCCCTAAATCCCTTTTCCCCTTTCCTATTTCTTCTTCCTCTTTTCCTTTTTCCCTTTTTCTTTTCTTCCTTTTTTCCTTATCCCTTCGGCCGACTTCCCCTTGGCCTTATTTCTCCCTTATCCTCGGGAGCGCCTGCGGGTGGGGGCGGCGGGGAAGAACCGGGAGCGCGAGGGGAGAAGCGGGGAGCGGCGGGGAGTACCTCCATGCGGTGGATCTCCAGCAGGCGGACCTCTAGGTCACGGATCTCCGGCAGGCTGGGAGGCGGCGTCGCGTGGAGAGCCGGGGGGGGGGCGCGCCGGCGTGGAGAGCGGCGGGGAGGCGGCCTCGCCTGTGGAGGCGCGTGGAGGGGGCGACGCTCGGCTCCAGATCTGAACCGCGCGTGGAGGGGTCGCTCGAGTAGGTGGGTGTAGGGCGGTCGCGCGTGGAGATCGGTGTTGGGCCGTATTTTTCATTGGGCCGCCGTATCGCTACGGCATCACCGTATCAGAGCTGTATCGAGATTTTTTTAATTTTTTTTAACTGAAATTTGCCGATATTCCGCTGATACTATATCACCGTGTATCAGAACGTATCGCCGTATCAGATACATATCGAACACAGATACAACAGTTCAACGGAGTATCGGTGCTTCTTAGCATATTACTCTCCGCCTGCCCACCGGATCCTCAATGTCCCACTATTTATTGCCTTCCATGCTCCCCTTGTCCTCGTCTTTTACCATATGTTCTGCCCAATATCTGAGGATTTCGACTCTGAGATGGTTGGGAAGGAGATTGGTTGCATTCCTGACGCCAGCCTCTACTGCTTCCACCATTTGAGTCTTCTCATCCCAACAGTTGATCTCAACAAGGAGATGCTTGAGGGAAGGGATGTGCTGGAGGCCTAGGAAAAGATCACCGCACAGAGCTCCAGTTTCTCGTGCTATTAAGTCTAACCAAAACTTTTCAAGCTTTGGCATAGCCCCAACATCAAAAATTAATGGCCCCATTGCATTATTCCAGGAGACGAACCTAAACTCTTTCAAACATTGGAATCCACTGCTGCAGATGATGAGACTTTCCTTGGGGGCTACTGTTTTTGTCCACAGCCAGAGAGTTAGGAGAGAAGGCAAGCCCCCAAGGATCCGTAGAACTTCCTCTCCCACAGGATTAACATTGATGTCCAGGAAGGTGACATTTGAGAGCGAGGGCACCCACTCTGGAACTCTTGGAAAATAATAGGTTGTGGTCATCTCAAATTTTTGAAGAAGACACGGATCAGAGGACCAAGAACGCAACAAGAAATCTAGAGAGCAACCATTTTCATCATCACAACTAAGACTCAGATAGCGAAGTTTGAGTCTACACAGCCTACTGATGGATGAAACAAAGCTATCCGTGTAACTTTTCCGATCACTGTATGTATCACTAACACACCAACTAATCTCAAGAGATCTCAGTTCAGTCAAACTGCCTAGCTCTCGCAAAGAAGTTGACCGGATGCTGTTGTCAACTTTCATATCGTAAAGATCCTGCAAAGCTCTTATACTTCCCATTCCTTCTGGCAGACTTACTCTTGGGCGAGCACGTAAGAACATCAACTTTGTCAGCTGAACAATACTCCTGGGTAATTCTTGTATCGCAGTCCGTACTAGATGTAGCGTCTCAAGTTGTTGTAGTTCCCCTATTTGCTCTGGAAGCTTGCTGATGCTTACATCAATGAGCCCTAGGTATTTCAACTGGAACAATCTCCCTATATCATCAAGATAATGATTTTCCAACTTATCATTATATTGTATGTAAATCACCCGTAGTGCTTGAAAGCTTGAGAGAGGTGGCATGTGTTTTGCAGACCCATAAATATCGAGTGATCGAGCTTTGGAAACAACCATTGTTGATGGCATCATATTATCTTCTTGACAACGAAAATCAAGGGACAGTCGACGAACCTTATCTTGTCGTCCCAATACGGGAATATTTTTACCAAATAATGTCATAAAATTTTCTTCGATTGACTTAGATACAATGAGATCAAGAATCATATCATGAACTCGGCAAGCTTCGTATTGACCATGATATAGAACGCCCTGTGGCATGATCATGCTCCTGTTGATTAGCTCATTAAAATAGCACTCTCCAGCTTCCACTAAATTTTCCCCGACTGCTACAGTGATGAACCCTTCGGCCATCCATCTCCTTACCAAATTATACTTCCCTAATTTAAAATCTTCTGGATATGCACAGAGATATAGTAAGCATGTCTTCAAATAGTCGGGAAGGTCGTCATAACTAAGAGAGAGAATTCTTTGCATGTTGCTTACACTGGGAACGTTTTCAAGTGCTGAGCCAACAGAATTCCGATACCTCTCCCAGTGCTGTTTCGTGCATGGTTTATCAGCCAACAAGCTTGCAATACTAATGATTGCCAATGGTAGACCATCACATTTTCTTAGAATTTCACTAGATACCTCTTTTAATTCATGAGGACAGTGATCTTCAGAACCAAATATTCTTTTGAAAAATAACTTTTCGGCATTAGCGTCACTTAGTGCTTTCATTTCACAAACATTATGGTAGTCAGGAGAGCAACATGACCTTGCTACAGAAATGATACGTGTTGTTGTCAATATTCTGCTGCAGAGGCTATTTTCACGCAGAGCACATCTGATTGTTTGCCATACTAATGGGCACCAGATATCATCAATAACGACAAAATACCTATTTTATATTTCACAAAATAAGTTTGTTAGAAAATATACAAAAATTCATGGTTCGTAGATATATACATTATTCAAGGATCGAATTGATGGACACAAGCATGCATTAAGGACACAAAATACTTGATGCAGATAGTGCATATGAGACATGTCTAAAGTTGTAAATGTTAATAGATCTGTAAACAGTAAGTAGGACTGTGGTAACCAAAATAAGCACATGCAACATAAATTATCTGTGGTAGCCAAAATAAAAACATGACAACATAAATTATCTTGAACAAGATTATCATGGAAAGGTTTGTACTACCTTTTATCACTGAGGAATTCCCTAAGTTTTTTGATGAGCTGATTTTCGTCATATGCTTCTATGCCTGGATAGTACTTTCTCCCTGTTACATCAGTGAGCATATCTCTTAATATATTCCTCATGTCAGGCTTCTGGGACACTGGAACAAATGCTCTACAATCAAATTGTTCTCCAATTTTATCATAAACTTGACGGGCTAGAGTAGTCTTGCCTAACCCTCCAATCCCAACAATAGATACCACCTTCAGTTTTTGCATCATAATCCCGTCCCCTTCGGTTAACCATCTGATAAGCTCTTCTCTTGGTTCATCAATACCGACTAGGCTTTCTGCCTCTGCATAGAGAGCCGGTAAACGAGGGTCGATGGACACCACACCACTAGAAGTTGAAGCAGCCCCATCGAAGTTGTACCTCTTGCGTCGCTCACTCGCATCATCAACACGAGCCTTTAGTTTTCGAATCTGGTTGGCAATCTCATTGCGAGCACCAAGTGTTTTTAGCTTGTGAATGCTATCCTGAAAGAAACCCTTCATGTCGTGAGGCCTACCGGGGCCACGATCGATGCGGTGTGTGAAGTCGTCAATGCAATCCTCGATGTCGTAAGACAGCTCGCGAATTTGGTTCCTCCACTCCTTCACCTGGACATCGAGGTCATCCATGTCTGCCAGCCTCAGTAGCAGAGCATTCATGCTGCTGAGCTCATCGTTCAAGGAGATGATCTCGTCGTGCACTCCCTTCAAACTCTTGTACTTCTTTTCCAGCAGCGTGGATAGCTTCCCGAGGACAGGGCTCAGCACCCCTGTTGCAACGCTCGCCATGTCGTGTTAGGCGATCACGACGCCTAACAGGAGCCTTGTCCACTAGTCGACTAGGTCGTCGCCTGGGTGCACACAGCAGAGGGCAGCAGAGCCCTAGGTATTTCAACTGGAACAATCTCCCTATATCATCAAGATAATGATTTTCCAACTTATCATTATATTGTATGTAAATCACCCGTAGTGCTTGAAAGCTTGAGAGAGGTGGCATGTGTTTTGCAGACCCATAAATATCGAGTGATCGAGCTTTGGAAACAACCATTGTTGATGGCATCATATTATCTTCTTGACAACGAAAATCAAGGGACAGTCGACGAACCTTATCTTGTCGTCCCAATACGGGAATATTTTTACCAAATAATGTCATAAAATTTTCTTCGATTGACTTAGATACAATGAGATCAAGAATCATATCATGAACTCGGCAAGCGTCAGCTTGACCGTGATATAGAATGCCATGTGGCATGATCATGCTCCTGTTGATTAGCTCATTAAAATAGCACTCTCCAACTTTCACTAAATTTTCCCCGACTGCTGCATTGATGAACCCTTCGGCCATCCACCTCCTTACCAAATTATACTTCCCTATTATAAAATCTTCTGGATATACACTGAGATATAGTAAACATGTCTTCAAATAGTGGGGAAGGTCGTTATAACTAAGAGAGAGAATCATTTTCATGTTGCTTACACTGGGAACGTTTTCAAGTGCTGAGCCAAGAGACTTCCGACACCTCTCCCAGTGCTCTTTCGTCCATGGTTTATCAGCCAACAAGCTTGCAATACTGATGATTGCCAATGGTAGGCCACCACATTTTCTTAGGATTTCACTGGATACCTCTTTTAATTCAGAAGGACAGTGATCTTCAGAACCAAATATTCTTTTGAAAAATAACTTTTCGGCGTTAGCATCACTTAGTGCTTTCATTTCGCAAACATTACGGTAGTCAGGAGAGCAACATGACCTCGCTACAGAAATGATACGTGTTGTTATCAATATTCTGCTGCAGAGGTTATTTTCTAGCAGAGCACATCTGATTGTTTGCCATACTAATGGGCTCCAGATATCATCAATAACGACAAAATACCTGTTTTATATTTTACAAAAGAAGTATGTTAGGGAATATACAAAAATTCATGGTTAGTAGATATATACATTATTCAAGGACCGAATTGATGGATATGAACATGCATTAAGGAAACAAAATACTTGATGCAGTTAGTGCATATGAGACATGTCCAAAGTTGTAAATGTTTATACATCTGTAATCAATAATTAGGACTGTGGTAACCAAAATAGGCATATAGCAACATAAATTATCTTGAACAAAATTATCTTGGAAAGCTTTTACTACCTTTTATCGTTGAGGAATTCCCTAAGTTTGTTGATGAGCTGCTCCTCGTTACATGCTTCTATACCTGGATAGTCCTGTCTCCCTGTGACACCAGTAAGTATATCTCTTAATATTTCCCTCATATCAGGCTTTTGGGACACCGAAACAAATGCTTGACAATTAAATTGTCCTTCAATTTTATTAAGAACTTGTCTGGCCAGAGTAGTCTTGCCTAACCCTCCAAGCCCAACAATAGACACCACCTTCAGTTTTTGCACCATAATTCCCTCCCCTTCGGTTAACCATTTGATAAGCTCTTCTCTTGGTTCATCAATACCGACTAGGCTTTCCGCCTCTGCATAGAGGGCTGGTAAACGAGGGTCGATGGGCACCACACCTCTACAACTTGAGGCAGCCCCATCGAAGTTGTACCTCTTGCGTCGCTTACTCGCATTATCAACACGAGACTTCAGTTCTCGAATCTGGTTGGCAATCTCATCGGGAGCACAAAGTGTCCTTACCTTGTGAATAATATTCTTCAAGAAACCCTTCATGTCGTGAGGCCTACTGGGGCCATGATCGACACGGTGTGTGAAGTCGTCAATGCAATCCTCGATGTCGTAGGACAGCTCGCGGATTTGGTTCCTCCACTCCTTCACCTGGACATCGAGGTCATCCATGCCTGCCAGCTTCAAGAGCAGTGTGTTCATGCTGCTGAGCTCATCCTTCAAAGAGATGATCTCGTTGTGCACTCCCTTCAGACTATTGTACTTCTTTTCCAGCAGCGTGGATAGCTTCCCGAGGACAGAGCTCAGCACCCCTGTTGCAACACTCTCCATGGCGTGTTAGGCGCCAAACAGGAGCCTTGTCTACAGGTCGTCGCCTGGGTGACATATAGCGAACATAAAGGCAAGCATTAAACATCAAATTATAGATATCATCACTAGAGAAGAGAGTAGTAGAGAGCATCAGCACCACGATGCACGACGCATCCCCGGCCAACCAAAATAAGGAACGCACAAAATCCACAAAGAACAATAGCGAAAATCACATATCTAGGTCTAGCACAACATGGAGAGCATGGAAGTGGTAGATAATATTGTTAGTGATATGCCCTAGAGATAATCATAGAGATGATTGCATCACTTTTATGTTTATGATCTTTTAAATAATACTTTTATTTTGTCCTTGAATTAATGTCTTTCATATTGATCAACAAGTATGTGACTTATTTGTGGAACTCTTTATTTATGTTTTGATATTATTCTAAATTATCTCTAATCTTATATCATTATGTGGGACAATTATAATTTACAGATCAGCACGTGTATTGATTGATGATCATGTTTCACGGATCATAGATATGAGATATCAAATCAATAATGTGGACACATGTTAGAGAACATGATGTTAGTTTAACCCATCATGAGACATTGTAGGAATTGTTATATTCTTAAGTTTCATCAGTTGATCTCATACTTAGTGTATGTACGATCATTAGACCTGATATCGTTATTATTTTCTACATGTATAATAGTTTACTTAAGGGTTACCAAATACTACTTCGTGATTGGATAGTCATAAAGGTAACTTTTGGGTTTACTATGAAACATACGGAGAAATATAAACAATCAAGATAGAATTTGCCCCTCCTATATAACAGAAGAGATATCTTTAAGCCCCTCGATGTGGTTGGATTAAGAAAGTGCATGACCGTGCCAAATGTGGTTAAAAAGTCAATCACAACCGAGTAATCCATTACAGGTTCAAATGAAGGATCGAATTATTATAGGATGGCACGCTTTTCAGTTTGAATTTGATCTGGTATCATAAGGCAAAGAGATCGATACAAAAACACTATATAGATTCGTCCGATATGATCTTTATGTATATTTAGGAATTTTTATGTTCTGCTAGGGACGCTACTGACTTATGGACCGGAAAGGAGTTTACGGTCCATGGCCAAATATATATGAACCTACAAGGTTACACACTTAATGAGCTGGAACGATAAGGGTTCGGATGATAGTTTTCGAGTGGGATACGATCTCTACTCGTATCGGATAAAGATCTGATTGGAGGCTATATAAAGATAGGTGTGGAAACTGAGGGAGGTATCCCGAAACACACCCATCAAAACCCTAGCCGCCACATCTCATAACCCCTACCATGCGAGCTGGTGCTAGCGTACCGATGTACGATGTTTCCTCTTTAGACGTGTAGACCTCGGTAGAGGTGCTGCTATGATCGAGACGATCGCAAAGAGGAGACAGATGGTCGGAGTCGGCTGCTTTCACTCTACTTTTGTTGCACTGTGCATCTACTATTAACGATATATGATAACTTACTAGCATGGCTTCCTGATTTACGCGGTAGAAAATTTTAGTTTATACTAGTATAGCCTACTCGTATCCCAACAAATATATTACGGTGAATGGGTACAAGGGGAGTATAAAATCGGAAAAGACAGCGATTGAAGGCTATATAAGGAGAGGTGCAGAGACTGAAGGAGATATCCCGAAACACACCCATCAAAACTCTAGCCACCACATCTCATAACCCCTGCCGTACGGGCTGGTGCTAGTACACCGACGCACGGCGTTCCCTCTCTGAACGTGTGGACATCGGTAGAGACGCTGCTACGACTGTGGCGCTGATCGAGACGATCGCAAAGAGGAGATAAGTGGCCGGAGGACAATCGGCTGCTTTCACTCTACTTTCACTGCACTGTGAGTCTAATATTAACGATTTATGATCTTTTACTAGTATGGCTTCCCGATTTACGTAGTAAAAAATTTTAATTTGTACTAGTGTACTTTATCCGTATCCCAACAAATATATTACGGGGAATGGGTACAAGGGGAGTATAAAATCGGAAAAGGCAGCGATTACACACAAAAATATGAACTAATCCGTAGAAAAACACGAATGAAACACAAGAAATCCATCAAGAAAAAAGAAATAGGGATGAAGAGGGCAGAGGTGCGGGAGGGAGAAGAAAGACCTCGAGGTGTGCTAGATCTAACCAGCTCCGGCTGAAGCTCCGGTAGGAAGGGACCCCGACCAAGCGGAGAGGCGACGGAGCTTGGGTGCGACTCGAGGCCTCGAAGTCGCAGACTCAAGACTCGAAGTCGCACCAACTCAGGCAGACCGAGTTGCAACGCTCGATTTCTAGCTCAGGCCAGGCCCAGGTGGGAGTTCGGCCGACTAAACACGTCAAAGCTGCACCTGAATGGATACAAGGGGAGTATAAAATCGGAAAAGACAGCGATTAAACCCAAAAATATGAACCAATCCGTAGAAAAACACGGATGAAACACAAGAAATCCATCAAGAAAAAAGAAATGGGTGTGTATAGACATCACCTGTATATTTTTTTTAAACAATTATATAAATTTATGATCGTTAGATTAGAGATTTAATGGCTAATGACCCTTTTTTAGCGGGATTTGTTTTTAGATGGGGGAGAGAATTCGCATGCGTTGAACCCACAAATCTAAATGATAGTTTGAAAAAAAAATAACCGAATGATATTTATCAATACCGAAAAGAAATAGGGACGAAGAGGACAGAGATGCGAGAGGTAGAAGAAAGAGCTCGAGGTGTGCTAGATCAACCAGCTCCTGCCTCGAAGTTGCATACTCAAGACCCGAAGTCGCACCAACTCAGGGTTGCAACGCTTGATTTCTAGCTCAGGCCAGGCCCAGGTGGGAGTTCGGCCGACTAAACACGTCAAACTGTACCTGACAGCCCTACACTTCTACACACTACACACCACTTATACGTTAGAGAAGAGAGCATCAGCAGCAGAACACACAGCAGAGGGCAGCAGAGCAAAGAGGAACAGAGCAGAGCACATCAGATCAGGGAGAAAGGGGAAGAGCAGCAGAGCAACAGATCAGAGCAGATCGGGCAGCAGTCCAGCAGAGGAAGAGGAACAAAGAAAACAAGCTGAGGCAGAGGAACAAAAAAAAAAAAGCAGAGGCAGAGGAACAAGAAGAACCTGCAGCTGCAGATCTGGAGACCAGCCGTCGAAGGATCTTTGTCTTGCGGCAGCGCCGGCGGCCGGTGCAACGAGGGGCGGCAGCGGCTAAGGTTCCATCGCCTCTCTGAGCTCTCTCACTAGGTATGTGTCTGACTGATGTGTCATGTGTGTAGCCACAAATTGGAGCACTACCAGGTGGCCAGCGCATTTATAAGGGTATTATCCTTCAAACATGTTTAAATAACTTGATCATATATATATATATATATATATATATATATATATATATATATATATATATATATATTTACTACTTTAAAAAAAGTTGGTGGTTGATGAGTCCTCCTTCATTTTTTTAACCATTCGATATGATTATAAGATAGAATCTCAACCGTTCTCCCCACCCCCACCTCCTCCGCGCCGCCGCCGCCCCGCGCCTCCCACCTCCGCGTCGCCGCTGCCTCCTTCCTCCGCACCCGCTCCGCCGCCTCCTCCTCCGCACCGCGCCGCCGCCCCGCCGCCTCCTCCTCCGCACCGCGCCGCCGCCTCCTCCCCCCCGAGTGCCTCTCCTCCGCACCCCACGCCGCCGCCTCCCCAACCCCAGGCGCCTCCTCCCCGCGCCGCCGCCCCGCCACCTCCTCCTCCTCCCACCCACGCCGCCGACTCCTCCTCCTCTCACACCGCGCGCACCCAAACCCCTAAAACCCTCGCCGCGGCACACCGACCCGCCTCATCCTCTTGGCGAGCGGCCAAACCCTAGAAACTCTGCAGGCCGCGGGGTGAGGAGGAAGCCGCTCCGCCGTGGCCGGAGAGGAGAGGGAGATGGGGATCTTCAAGCCGTTCCGCGCGATCGGGTACATCACGGCGGGCGGCGTGCCCTTCTCCGTCAGCGCCCGAGACCGAGACCCGTCCTTTGTCGTCGGCAAAGCCTTCCACGCCTACAACGTAGGCCACCACCTCGTCTCGTCTCCCCCACGCTACTACCTGTAATCCCCTTGCCTCCCATCGTTGGAAAATTTGAGTCGGAATTCGGTGCTTGCTTCTCGGCAGCGTAAGTTGGAGTAGCTTATGGGGAGCTTGCGGGAGTCCGTTGCTCTGTTATAATTTACAATTTCAGATGCTAGGAGCAATAATTGCGTATTAATTCCTATTTGGAGCTCAGGTGGAGCTCAGGACCTATTTACTGGTTGTTACTATAAGGTTGATGTAATTTTCTCTTGATCTCACGTCAGTCGAGCTGCTTCACTGTCGATATAAGCCTTGCTCTGCCTTTGTTCTCCCTCACTTTACATATGTTTATGATGTAACCAACTTTCATTTTAGGACCGCACTGTAGTACTGTACTTACTTTGTTTTTGTTGTTTGTGTTTTGCAGTGTGCTAAACTAAATTTGGTCCTTGCTCGTAAGCCTGTTATCTGGTATGTGTGGTTCTTTATGTTCAGTATTTTGTCGTGGTTTATGAGCTTTTGTGTGATCAAAGGACCTCAACTGCCCAAGAAGATCCGTGCTCTTGCGTCCTACAAGGAATATACGTTTGCTGCAAATGGAAGTGACATTGCCGTTTTCAAACGAACTGATCAGGTAAAGAAGCTACTGTGCTTGCAATAGCTGAATTTGTGTTATCCGTCATGTTAGTTAGTTACCCATTGAGGCCATAAACGTTGATATTTCATTACTGGAACAGTTTAGGCATTGTTTCGTTTTGAAATGCTCCTATAGCCTCTGAAGTTGAAATTTTTAGGTAGTGATAAATGAAATGGTTATTTCAAACTTCCAAAAGGGAGATCTGGACCTCACCATATTATGCTCATCAACTGAGTCTACTACTGAGACAAACTATTCTTTTTTATGTTCTCACATAATCTCTTTTAATCAGGTGGTTACTTGGAGTAGACATGAAGACAAGATCAACATGTTATACCTGTTTGGAGAATACATTCTAAGTGCAGATTCTAGAGGTAATGTATTTATATGGGCCTTCAGAGGAGTAGAACCAAACAGTGAGCCTGTTGGGAGCATATCATTGCGAGACAAGTTTACTCCAACCTGCATTATGCATCCTGATACTTATCTAAATAAGGTGCCTGGAGCTATCTTAAGTTTTTTTGCTTTGCTTTGGAGATAGCTTACATTCCAAAACTCTTGTGCATTCAATTTCTTCTCTGTTAACAAGTCTAATCTGTTCCTAAATCAGGTCATCATTGGTAGTGAAGAAGGCCCCTTGCAGCTGTGGAATATCAGCACAAAGGATAAACTCTATGAGTTCAAGGGTTGTTTGATGGAGACGTGCTATTTATGGTTCCTTTTCCTCCAGTTATTTCTTAGGTTATTTGTTTTAGCGATTGTTTGTATATGTGCATATCAGTTAGATCATTACGTATGGATGATTGCGTGCTGTTATACATATTTTTCCCATTGCTGCTTGTACGTTCAATGATAGATTGCCGTCGTGTATTATGGCTGCATACTAACTTTATTGTTTTCCTCTTTTTATTTGTTGTTGACATCACCTTAGCAATATAGTTCAGTAAATCAGGACATCATCTTGCCACTGGGGACAGAAGGGGCTGAATTGTTTTGTTTGAAAGGACAGATGCCAGATATGTATGTATACATAACTGGTTGTCCCATTTTCAATTCTTTTTTGAAACTATGAACCTGCTTCTCAGATTTCTGTGCTGTGCTCTGATGGCTAAATATATTTCCTTCTATTTTCCTTCACATGTCTCAGAGAAAAGAGGTGAGAAAGTGGTTATTCACAACAGGGCATCCTCGGATTTTGCTACAAAACTGAATTTCAAAGCCTTGAACCAGAGGTATGCTTCTATGTGAATTGCTAAGTGGCAGTATTTGTTTTCTGAATTACCAGTAATTCGACCAAGTGGTGTTGCTTTCGAAATAATTTGATTATCTTCAAAGCTTGGAAATTGAAGAGAAGATTAACAAGATAAAGTGGTGCCCAGCAGCAAATGGCGCATTGTTTCTTATGTTCACAGATAACAAAGCTATAGAGTTTTGGAAGGTACGCCTCATCAATCAACAGCTATGGAAATTTCCTGTGAACTTATACCGCTAAACTGCTCCATGGCTTATGATCTGCATTGCATTCTACCTCATATAATCGTCCAATTCATTCATCGAGATCGGATGCTACATTATGAGCCATACAAATATAATACATACTGCTTGTGTGTCTATGATTTTACTGATAGCAGGCTAGCAGCTGTTAGATTCAAATATCATTATGCTGCAAACAGAGCTCTGTGCCAATATTCTCTTCGAATTTCAGTCTCGCAGAGAGCCACATGGACCGCTTCGAGCATCTTTGTAGGCATAGCGTGTCTTGGCGTTAATGGTTTAGGTACCTTTGGTCAGCATGTAGAAACCAAAGGTGCAAATGTAGTGACTCTAGACTAACTTTGGCGGACTAAGGAGACGTTTGTATTGGTTTTTGCTTTGATAGTATGCATCACTTTTATTTGGTTTTTCGTTGCAACGCACGGGCACTTTACTAGTATATATATATATATATATGTAATTTTGCTTTTTAAAAAATAAATTATTACAGAACACCATATGTGATATTTTAATATTATTTATTATAAAAAAGAAAATACTAACTTTATTCCTTAATACTTGTCGTATGTGATCAAAACTTTCTTTTTCAGATACTTTTTGATAGAAATACTTGCAGAAAACAGTACATATAGCATTACATAATATTTCCTATTTATATCATCATCATTTTTTTCATTGTTGCAATGATTGTCTATACTATATGCTCATAACACACATTATATAGCTTACATCGGCATAGCCGAGTGAACACCTGTTAATAATCTCACTCTCAATCTCTCCATCCTGTGGAGGTCCACCAAACAAATGGTGACAATGTTTTTATTTTTATGAAAATTTTTAACAATTATTTTCTTCTATATATATATATAAATCAAATTCATTATCTTGTTTTATTTTTTTCTCAAAATATAATATTTTTGTAATTTTAATTCAGAATAAAACCAATTTTTGTATTTTTCACTTACTCTAGAATTAAAAAAACAAATGCTAATTTTTTTGACTTTTATTCTAAACATGCATATTTTTGGATTGCACTTCTGCTACACATTCTTTTTTAGTTTTACATTGGACTTCGTTTATAAATCCATCTGCTAATTTTTATTTCGAATTTAGGTTATTTCTTATAGCATTTGATATGTACATTTTCTTTAATCTCAAATTTATTTTTATTTAATTTGGAATTTTAGTTTTAGGTTAGATACAAATCCAACTGTTAATTTTCATCTAATTTCTATTCTAAATTTTAGCTACATTTTGTTTTTAATTTGGAGTTCATATTAAAATCAAATTATTACTTTTGTTTTATTTTTCATTCCAAAATTATGTTATTTTTTGTTGTCATTTTTTATTTAATTTCAATTTTTAGTTTGAGATTAGAATTCGAATACAAATCCAAATACTAATTTTCTTCTAATTTTTACTTCGAATTTCAACTATGTATGAATTTTAATTTGGAGTTCATATGAAAAATCACATTGCTAATTTCCTTTTATTTTTAATTCTAAATTTCTGTTAATTTTTGTTGCTATTTTTATCTCAGTTTTAGGTTAGAATTTTGTAGGACTGGATGGCAACAGAGGGGGACAATAGTGCCTTCTTGAAATTTTCTCTCAAGTATTTTATATTATATTCTCCAATAACTAGGAAGTTATAGAGAATACAACCCGCACCAAATACTCAAATCAAATCTCTCGAGAAAACAAATCTTGCCCAAAGCTTACTACTGGCGGTTTGATCTCAATTTAGATGGCGGTCTGACCGGTGTAGTATTTGCGGTCTAACCGCCATGTTAAAACTGGTCTAACAAAAAAATCAATAAATTAACAGTGTTTTTAGCACTTCAAATCTAAAAATCAATAGAATTTTTGATTCGTAGATACAAATAATAAGAAATTTTGCAAAGATCTTTTCTAGGTTGGCTCTAAATATATTTCCACATAAAACGGTCATTTTTGCAAAGAAATTTTGCAAATGACAAAAACGGTGAATACAACTTGCTTGTGGGTAGATGATAGCCAAGTTAGCTCTAAATATATTTCCACATATCACAGTAAGTTAGAACACCGAAAAACACAACCCAAAACCTTTGAAATAAGAAATCACTTTGTGAGACCGAAAACAACTAAAACTAGGCTTCTTGATGAACTTGCTCTCAAAGTGACTAGTGATAGGAGATTGATTTCAAGATGTTATCTCCATCTCATTCACGTCTTTGGCATGATAAGATCAAGAAGAGGGAAGATGAGAGATCAAAACCAACCAAATCAAGAGTAAATCAATCAAAACATGAATGATCCATGGAGATAATCAAACATTGATGTATTGCTTACTTGAGGAGGTAAGTTTGATAGCTACTCCACCTTGGATGATGGAGAGTACACAATACACTCAACTCTCAAACCCTAACCCTAGACATAAGAGCAAAAGAGAGATAGATTGGATGGTTAACACAAGTCTCCATCCCAATCTCTTTATATAGGTGGGCTAACCAATCACATCTAACTCTTAGTAGGTACTATCCACTTAACACAATGGGAGAAACCAGATAACTCTATACACATGGGTTTTTTTTCATATTCATATATGCATGCTTTTCAAAGCGCATAAACCCGAATTCGCTAAGTTCTTTACCCTGATCCATCTTGATCAAACTAGCTTCTCCTTGATCTAAACCGCTCTCTAAGCATCACTCATATGTTGTGGTTTTGATCCAAGGCAGATTCTGGTATTTTGGCTAAACTAATAAAATACCTTTTTTTACCGGGTCTTCATCTTCCATTGCAAACAGTCGTTATACTTGCCACGTGTAGGTTCACAATTGGCTTGTCACATGTTGGCAAGTCTCTCTCCAATGGATCACGCCTCACTTGGACCAACTAAGCCACATGTGCAAATCCACCGTTCGAACTAGCCTTCAACATTTCCCGTCTTTCTCGTGTCATGCTTGAGTTCATCATCTCACCTAGCATCCTTGATCATTCTGGGCCTCGACTTCTCCTAGAGCGTAGCCCTGATCCTCGCTGTCGACCATGGTGACTCCAAGCATCCTGCATATTTAAAAACAAAGAAATCGATTTTAGGTATAAGTTCTTCATAACTTGATCCACGTTAGCAATGGCATGTCTTATACATCCTTAATGCAACGACCCAGGTCACTCCAACACAATCCATGATTCAAAACCCAAAATCCTCGATTTCTGCCCAAAACGGTACTACGCTTCTATCAAGCCGATACTACCGCACTACGGTACTACCACTCCCCTGGACCGGTATTACCGCACCTTGCACCTCAAAACTGGATCTCTCTGGAAATAACGTACCAACAACTAGAAATCAGAGTTACCGACCTGTAGTATGACCGGAACCCAAAACCAGTACTACCACCTTGTGGTATGACCGTGCCAAAACCTACAAAACTATTGATTTTCCTAACAAGCTCAGAAAATAGTCTAGATAAGATGCTATCTTTGTGACCACACTGCAAAACTTGTAATGGTTCATCACAATATTATTCTGAACCTTTTCACATGGTCCTTCAAATTCGTATGCAAATTTTGTTGGAAGAATAGAATAGGATCTCATGTATAAAATATGTCATGCGTGTCAAGGAAAGCAGCAGCCACATCTTAGTTTCTATGTATAGGGATGAGGCTTGCTAACAATAGAGTTCTTACTTTAGTATAGATTGATATGCACGACATACTCTGATGTATTTTCTTCTGGTGTTCTTGACTAGATATATAACGAAGATACACGGCCTCGAGAGAGGTAAGAATGCTTCCTGAATCTCACATGGTATCAGAGCCTCTCCTCTACCAAACACATCTACCCTCCAGCCATGGCCACATCGAGTTCGTCTGGTGCCATACCGGCCATCAACTCTCTCAGCCTCTCTATCTCACAAAAACTCAACAAGACCAACTACATGATCTGGAAGGCGCAGGTTCTTCCGGCCGTGTGTAGTGTGCATCTTCATGGCTACCTCGACGGAATGGCTGTGTGTCCAGCGGCTGAAGTTGAATCCAAGGAAGGCGAGAAGGTCATCAAAATCGCAAATCCTACGTATAACTTGTGGTATTCTTAGGATCAGCAGGTCCTTGCATATCTTCTAAGCTCTCTCTCACGAGAGATCCTCACCCAAGTGGCAACCCTGACCACCTCTGCTCAGGTCTGGCACGTAATCGAGACGATGTTCATGTCGTAGACCTGTGCGCAGGTGGTGAACACACGCATCGCACTCGCCACTACCAAGAAGGGCAACTCGACTATTGCCGAGTATGTAGGCAAGATGAAAGCCCTCGCAGATGAGATGGATGCCTCCAGTTAACTACTGGACGAAGAAGAATTGGTCTCGTATATCCTGATTGGTCTCGACGTGCACTTCAATCCTCTTGTGTCAGCCATTGTTGCAAGAGTTGAACCAATCCCGGTAGCTGAACTTTATGCTCAGCTGTTGGGATTTGAGATGCGCATGGAGCTCCTCAATGGGGAGTCATCTTCTGTCAATGCCGCTACACGTGGTAGAGGCGGACAGAACTTGCATGGGCGCAGTGGCCGTGGCCGTGGTCGGGGCCGGGGCTACATCAACAACAACCCGCGCCATGGTCAAGGCAACAGCAATCCTCACCCGGGCAGCTACAACAACACTGGCAAGCCACGCATCACCTGCCAAGTTTACGAGAAGGACAGTCATAGTGCCACAAATTGTTGGCATAGATATGACTCGGATTACGTTCCAGAACAAAGAAGCGCCTCGGCAGCAATAAATACATATGGTGTGGATACAAATTGGTATACTGATACCGGTGCTACAAACCACATCACAAGTGAACTAGAAAAATTGACTGTGCGCAACAAGTATGGCGGTACCGATCAGATTCACACAGCAAGTTGTGCAGGTATGGACATTGATCATATTGGGCATACTATTGTTCACACCCCTAATCGTAATCTCTATCTAAATAGCGTGCTTCATGTTCCAAAAGCTAAAAAGAATCTTGTTTCCATTCATCGGCTTACCACTGATAATCAAGCATTTATCAAATTTCATCCTGATTATTTTTTGGTCAAGGATCAGGCCACGAAGAAAATCCTCCTACAAGGCAAGTGTAGAGGGGGTCTCTATCCCTTCCCATCAGACCCTTCCGATACATCGAAACAAGTGTATGGTTTCATCAAACTATCTCTGTCCAGATGGCATGATCGTCTAGGTCACCCTTCGTGGTCTATAGTTCAGCATGTCATTAGGAAAAATAAACTCCCTTGTTCAGGATAATTCATTAAAGAATATGTGTGTGATGCTTGTCAACAAGCAAAAAGTCATCAACTACCTTACTACAGATCATCCAGTAGCTCTAGTAATCCCCTTGATCTTGTGTTTTCAGATGTCTGGGGCCTTGCACCTGATTCAGCAGGAAGGAAGAAATATTATGTCAGTTTTGTTGATGACTATAGCAAATTCACTTGGATATATTTGATTAAATATAAATCAGAAGTTTTCCAAAAATTCCATGACTTTCAAAACCTTGTTGAGTGCTAATTCAATCAAAAAATTATTTTCATGCAAACTAATTGGGGTGGAGAATACGAGAAAATTGGTATATCTCATCGGGTATCTTGTCCCCATACTCATCAACAAAATGGTTCTGCTAAAAGAAAACATCATCATATAGTCGAAGTAGGCCTTGCTATCCTTGCTCATGCATCAATGCCATTAAAATTCTGGGATGAAGCTTTCCTTACAGCCACATATTTGATAAATCGCACTCCCAGTAAAATCATTCAGTACTCTACCCCCTTGGAACGTTTGACTGGTGAAACACCAGATTATTCCTTACTCCACATTTTTGGATGTGCATGTTAGCCTAATCTTCGACCTTATAATTCCCGTAAACTCCAATTTCGCTCAAAAAGGTGCGCTTTCCTAGGATATAGCACTCTCCATAAAAGATTCAAATGCCTTGATATACCAACTGGGCGTGTGTATATCTCCCCAGATGTGGTTTTTGATGAGACTATTTTTCCTTTTACTTCTTTGAGACCGGACGCAAGTGCCCAACTTCAGTCAGAATTTATCTCCTACCTTCGTTCCTCCTAAATCCTGATCATGGGGGTGAACATATAGATGATCAAATGATTAATGATCCTAATACATCTAATATCATTGAAGATTTTGCGCTAGATGCCATGCAGGAATCAGCGGAAAATGCCATGCAAGAATCGGCGCCACCCAGTCCAAAAAATGCTATGCAGGAATCGACGCCACCCAGTTCGGCTCCCACACAAACAGGCCACGCATCAGATCACGCGACAGAAGCTTCAGGCCTGCATGATGATGTGCCTTCGCCCGGGTCATCTCGCGATGACGCGTCCTCAGGATCTTCTGTGCCAAGGAATTTGGATTCTGTGGTAGAAGCTCCAGTTTTAGAACGTCCGAAGACAAGACTTCAAAGCGACATCACCAAACTCAGAGTCTGGCCACATGGGATCGTTAGGTACGGATACTTAGCTACCTCTGGAGAACCTCAAAGTCTACAAGAGGCATTGGAGGATAAAAATTGGAAAGCTGCAATGGATGATGAATATTCAGCTCTCATGAAAAATAAAACTTGGCATCTAGTACCACAAAATGAAGGAAGAAATATTATTAACTGCAAGTAGGTCTATAAAATTAAGAGAAAGGCTGATGGGTCTATAGACATATATAAGGCAAGGTTAGTAGCAAAAGGCTTTAAGCAAATATATGGTATTGACTATGAGGATACTTTCAGTCCCGCAGTCAAAGCTGCAACTATTAGGCCCATTCTATCACTCGCAGTATCTAGGAGCCAGAGCCTTCGACAACTAGATGTGAAGAACATGTTTCTCCATGATGTTCTAGAGGAGGAGGGTTTTATGCGCCAACCACCAGGCTATGAGAATAACTCTGTCCCTAACTATATCTATAAATTAGACAAGGCCTTGTATGGATTGAAACAAGCACCTAGAGCATGGTACTCAAAATTGAGCATTAAGCTGCTGGAACATGGGTTCGAACCTTCAAAAGGTGACACTTCATTATTCTTCTACAACAAGGGACATGTTACTATCTATGTGTTGGTATATGTCGATGATATTATTGTTGCAAGCTCCTCATCACATGCAATGGCAGCACTAGTTCGGGATCTTGAGGCAGAATTTGCTATCAAGGATTTAGGGGACCTTCATTATTTCTTGGGAATTGAAGTAAAAATGGTGAAAGATGGCATTGTTTTGACTCAATCAAAATATGCATCAGACCTATTGAAGCGTGTTGGCATGGTGACTTGCAAGATGGTGTCCATGCCATTATCAACTACTGAGAAGCTATCCTCATATGCTGGAGATTTGCTAAGTCTTGAAGATGCAACAAGGTACAGAAGTATTGTTGGTGGACTGTAGTATTTAACATTGACTTGTCCAGATATTGCATTCCCAGTAAACAAAGTATGTCAATTTTTGCACTCACCTACTACAGTTCATTGGACAGCTGTCAAAAGAATATTAAGATATTTGAAGTATACATTGACTGGGCAAGCTGTCCTGATGATCGCAAGTCCACTAGAGGATTCGCTGTGTTTCTTGGATGTAATCTTGTGTCTTGGAGTGCTAGAAAACAACCTACGGTCTCAAGATCTAGTACGGAAACGGAGTATAAAGCGTTGGCTAATGCAACAGCTAAAGCTATGTGGATACAAAGCTTGCTGAAAGAAATTGGAGTTCAATCTCCTTGCGCAGCGAAACTATGGTGTGATAATATTGGAGCAACCTATCTCTTAGCAAATCCTGTGTTTTATGCAAGAACTAAACACGTTGAGATTGATTTTCATTTTGTCAGAGAAAGAGTGGCACAGAAACTTCTTAATGTCCAGTTTATTGCCTCAGGTGATCAGGTAGCTGATGTGTAACATCCCAATTTTTGGCTTTTGTTTTAATCTTCTACTTTTGCTTAAATTCCAATTTAAAGAAGGAAAAATATGGTGTTTTCAAGATTTCAGCATTTGAATCATTGGTTTTTGTTTCCTCCCCTTATCTTAAATATATATATATAAGAAGAAACCACCCGAGCAAGCCCAGCCAGGCCCCACGGCCCAGCTGGCCTGCCCGTCCCGCTCTCCCCTCCATTCTCCTTCGCTCCCTCCTTTTCTCTCTGTCGGCATGAGCCGCCTGCGCCCCTCCGTTCGCGCACACACGAAGCTGACATCACCCCCATCATCCTTTCCCTTGGCCGCCCCTCCTCCTCTCTACACCGATCTAAGGCTCACCCGTGGCGCCGCCTCCACTCCCCCATACTGCCTCGCCAAGTTAGATGCTTCCCCCCTTCCTAGCCTCGCCACCCGGGCACCCTCGCCGAACCCCCATCGCCGTCGCCAGTCAGCTTCCCAGGTCATCGCCATCGCGTCCGTGCCATCGTGCCCGAGGTCGCGCCTCGAGCCTCGCCCGCATTGGCACCGTATGCACCGGCCTCGCCCCTCCCTGCTCGTAGCTCCGCGTCGTGGCACCACTGTCGCCCGACCGTACCAGTGCCCGTTGCCTCAGCGCCACCCCGCCCAGTTGGGCTTTCAAGTCTGTGTGCTCTAGTGCACGCCTCACCTCCGTCCCTCCCACCTAGCTGCCTAGAGGCCATCGAGCGCGCCACCCTCTGTCCTGTCCACCTTAATTGAAGCCAACGCTCCCCACTCACGAACTTGCTACAAAATTGGTGGCAAAGACCCCAATTCAGCTCGCCTAGCACTTAATCGCCCTCCCGACGCCCAAACACACGGTTGCCTGAAGCCCCCTTGGCCGTTTTCGATGCCGGCCACCTCCGGACTCCCGCAAGCCACCCTGACCCCTTCGCTATGGTTCTTGGACCCCTCTACAGCTCCTGTGAAGTCTAATCGGGTTTTCCTTTCTCGGAGCTCACTGGCCCCCTTTCTTCCCCAATTCCGGCCACTTCACCTCGCTGGCGAACCCGGCCACCTTAGGCCAATTGCCTTCGCCGAAAGCTTCACTAGGGACAGGCGAAGCCATCCCTGAAGCCAATTGGGAAGATCATCAACCCCCATCTCCAGCAACGAGCGCCCCTTTTTCACCGCCGGCTGTCGCCATCGCCAGCCCAATCTCGACCACCCCGAGCTCGACTGCCCCTCTTGGTGAGCTGTTGCCAACCCCTAGATGCTCCCCTAACTCTTAATTGAACTCTCATTGCTGCTCTCGTTGTCGCCCCTTCTTCCCTGGTTCCACTGCCGCCAAGGTCTTCGCCGGCGATGGTCCGGGCCACTTAAGGCCATGCCACTTCTCCATGAGATGCGCCAGAACCTGAGGAGCCCATTTTTGAAATGATCCCGAGAGATTGAGCCCGCCCTCACCGCCGGCAAGCCGTGCCACCGTGCCACCAAAGCTACCCCTGTTCCGACATCATTAATAACCAAATCCCCATTAATGGCTAATGATTAGGATTAGTTAAATCTAATGACTCGCTGACAGGTGGGCCCCGTAACGGTTTAACCGTTATGTGCTGCTGACAGTTGGGCCCCCCCTCAATTAACAATCCGTTAAACTCGAATTTAAGAAATTGTCATGCCGACAAGTGGACCCCACTTTACTGTTGAGCCGTACGAGGGCCCACATGTCGGTCTCTGGCGATTTTTGAAATTCTAGATTTTAGTTAAATCAATAGGCCCCACATGTCATTCTCTCAGTACTTTAAAACCTGAGATTTAAGAAAAATTAAATAAAACTGATAGGACCCACATGTCAGAGAGAGAACCCTCTCTCCTCTTTTTATTTTTGGGATTTTTCGTGAAAATAAACTTTGGAGAGCTCGTTCTTCTTTACCGTAACTCCGATTTGAGTGAAATTTGATTATAAAATTTTCTAAATTTAAGACCTTTCTGTTAGTTCAAGTTTTGTTCAATTTGAAGTTCATTTGAATGTTCATTTGGATATTTATTGCTCTCTTGCCTATTGTTTTCTGTTCCGGTTCTCTTGTGTGAATAGAATACGAAGGCGTCCCCGACCCGCAATTCGACGCCTCTCCAGATCCTCAAGATCTCCCTTCTTCCGAACTAGGCGAGTCAACATTTTGATCATCTTGAATCCACAAATATCATTATGCTGCAAACAGAGCTCTGTGCCAATATTCTCTTTGAATTTCAGTCTCGCAGAGAGCCACATGGACCGCTTCGAGCATCTTTGTAGGCATAGCGTGTCTTGGTGCTAATGGTTTAAACCGTCGTGGACACGGGTCGTGTCACTAGATTTAAGCCGCCATGTGGCACAAGAGGGGGTCTGGGTGTAGCAAAATAGCTATCCCGCAGACGAAACCTTAGTGAGTGTAGCCCCTTTACTAGATGTATTGTAAAAGTCATGTGGTAAATCCTTTTGATCTACATGTCTAAGGAAACATATGGAACATAGTAATGGGATTATCTCTTATGGGTAAAGATGTACAATCTCTGCAGAGTATAAACTGTTTAAACAGCCGTGCCCATGGTCATGGGCATACATGGAAACTTTCTCGAGTTAGTTCTATTTACAAAAATCTTTTAAGGGTGGGAGAAAAATAAGTGGAATGATGTACTTCACTTTTGATTTTACCTGGAGGGATGTACTCCAGCGATGTCTAATTAGAGTGGATGTAACCAAATAAAAAAACTAGCATTAGTGGATGGAACCATGTAATTGGTGGATGGAATCATTTTCTGCAACTAAAAGAAACCCGAGCCATCATTTGGACAACCATGCATTTCATATTATTGTATTCTATGTGTTGGTTGCGGATCACAGTTGCAAGTGCTCACCCTCGCTCTCAATTCTTCCTCAGATTTTGAGCAACAAGGTCACTATGAATATTATGAGGAGCCAGACCAAGACGAAGCAGGAAACGATAATAACTAAGCTTAGCTAACATTAGCCCCTCTTGTTACAATGCAGTCGACCATTCTAGCTATCAGGTGAATTCCATATTAGTTAAGGTTAACCAATACTGAATTCACTTGGGCTATCCCTAGTCGCTGCCTGTAAGGGAAGTACGCCTTTCTGCTTTCTATTTTCCGCTGTATTTTTGTATTGAAACTATTTGGCCTAATGGCTTAATGTACGAATCTACTTAACTCCCTTATTGTAATAATAATATCTCGTGTATGAAATACTTAACTCCCGTCTTGATTCAGAAGCTGCCAAGCTAGATGAGGTACGGCCGGGTTGATAAGCTGTTTAATTAGTTTAATATTTTGAATAATAAGTCCAATATTTTACAGGTTTGCGTTAGCGACTTTGAATGGAGTTCAATACTCTACAGAGATAAAGACAAAATGTAGCTGTCATTGCTCGCTGCATGACTTGGTTGTGCTTATCTATAAATGCTACAAAACAAAGCTACCACAACTACACCACTATTCCCACCCAAAAATGAAAGCTACCCGGCAAGGTCATCGATCCATCGGGTAGCTACCAGCGAGCTCATCGCAATTCCTAAACTCGCAATTCCTAAACTGAGGCCTGTTTTTTTTTGTTACGGCTGATGATTTTTAGCTGCGACTGATAGTTTTTTGGCTGTTTGCGATAGATATTGTGGAAAGAGAGATACTCACTTACAATTTTTGATGATACAGATATTAGTTTTTTAACGTGTACTACAATTAACTTGTAGACTCTATCTTAAAAAAATACTCTGTTTAAAAGTTAATTATTGTAGCAAAAATAAAAAATAGCTTCTTTAGAAGCCGCAAAGAACAAGACCTAAATGCATGCATCTCGATTTTGTTTCGATTTTGTTTAGTCACGAGGCTGTGTTTCGCCTCTATACTCGGCCGTTCGGAGTCGCTGCAGCAAAACCTTTAAAATATTGGATTTGATTGTTCAAAGTTGTTGGCACAAATTAACATAGAAATTGCATCTCCACACCTCTAAAATTCAGAAACGTACGTACACACCCAAGCTAGTACTAATGTGATGTTGCATCTATACACCTAAAAATTAACCTATAATCTGGTAGCTTATGACCCTCTATTTTCACACACTTCGGATGCCCTAAGGGTAACCTCAAAATAGGAGTTCCAATATTTGTTTACTATATTGGGTCTGTTTTTTAAGTTCTGATTTATTTTTAACTCTAATTTATTAGTTTAATAAATAGTAATTACTGAGAGAACTAGAATCAACAGTTGAAAAGAAAAAAGAACAGGGTAATGCTGTGGCCTGGACATCCAATCCAGGCGTCTGGCTCCAGACAATCGGCTGTAACATTTTTTTTGTCATATTTGCAATATTTTTCACCTATGCTTGCAACAAAAAAAAGAACGATGTGAGTATTCCCATCCATAACATTTTTTGTCCATGTCTAAAATATTTATCGACCATGTATGTAACAAAACAAAGAAAGAACAATGTGAGTATTCGCATCGTATGTTCCGATGCAACATTTTTAAATAATGTATGCAGCAATTTTAATCACCGTATGTAACAAAAATATGTGATACAAAAGTCGATGTTGCATACATGAAATAAAAAATATTACAAGAAAAATACAGACAAAAAATACTGTAAATATGAATAAAAAAAATATAAATATGGTCAAAAAAATATTATATCCAAACGTTCAAAGTTAATGTCGGATTAAATATCCGGACGCCAGCGTTTCCCAAAAGAATATGGCATTGGGCCTGTCTGATATGGCTACGGTTTATGACTTTTGGCTGAAATTTTTGAATTTTAGCTGTTTGCGACAGAGATTACGGAGAGAGATACTCGCTTACGATTTTGGATGGTACAGATGTTAGGCTTTTAACATGTACTATAATTAACTTGTAGACCCTGTCTTGAAAAAAATACTCCATTTTAAAAGTTATGTATTTGTGAGCACTAACTACTGATCTAGAGAATAGTGCAATAAAATCATATAGGATTCGGATTGGTAAAATTCGGGTTCGACAGGGCTGGTGTCAGAGTATACGACTGTAGGAAACCTTAGATAGAATGGCCGCAACTAGGACAAAATTTTAATTTGGTTTAAAGTATATATATATATATATATATATATATATATTATAAGAATTCCTTACCACTCTTCGTTCTTACTCCTCTATAAATTTCATTAAAAAAAAGTTTCTATCTATATCTAACCCTCTGTTTTAAAATTGTAGATAGCGAGCTTTTCCACCCCTGCTTGGGATTTGCTATCTCACTCTGAGGCAGAGGGAGGTTTCTCGACTTGCTGCGTCAGCTGATGCACTATCTACGGTACGACCGTCAGCCCATTTTCCATGGGCGACGCACGAGTATCCAGGATCGTGATGCTTGGATTGTGGACATCTTCATCTATGCTTGAGACGGAGCAGTGATCTCTATTTTCATCCCTCGACATACCCTCGAGTCACCGCGACCGACCAAGCAGGGCGCCGCGCCTCGCCTCGGCTCGCCGATGCGGGTGCGGGAGGAGCCGATTCGGTCCCGTTTGCTTCTTCCCCATCCTTCGCATGGGGGAGACTGATCCCGAGCCACGGGGAGAGCCGATTGACGACCCACGGCTCTCACACCAGGTGCTACTCACATAGGCTCTGATTGACTCTCACAGTCAGGCACTGCGAGAGATTGGGCAGCTTCGCACTCTTTTGACGTCCAATTATAGGAGCACCGACGCTCTTCGAGCCCAACTGGCCGGAGTGGACGCCGCCCTCACTTTTGTAGAGCGGGAGCAGATCTCCGCTGAGACCGAGCTAGAGCGGCTCCGATCTCGGTTGGATTACACGCCGTCTTCGCTCTCCTACACCCCCTCCTCGCCTTCCAGAATCGCGGCCCCGGCACCACTAGCAGCATCAGCAGCAGCACCTACACCACCAGCAGTAGAATCAGCAGCAGTACCGGTATCAGCACCAGTAGTGGCAGTATCGACGCCATCGCCCATAGCCCTAGTGGCAGCACCTGTACCAGCGGCCGTGGTATCGGCCCCAGCGCCTGACTCAGCAACCTTCAGCAGACTTCTTCCTCTACCTACCCCTACTGCGAGAGGCTCTACACCTTCTAGCTCTCAGGGGCCTCGTGTTAGGCTCACTGCTCGGAAGAGCGTACCCCAGCCCTGGGATTTGCTACTACCGACGCTGCAGGATCTAGTTGAGGGTTACGATGCTCCAGGTCGCTGGCCAGTTCCAGCTCTCACACTGCTAGTCCCTCGCAGAGAGCTAGTCGTAGTCGCTCTCGTTCCTAGGGTTGTTCCTCCTGTGGAGGCTGCCACCCTTAGGTAGGATGGGTGGCATGGTAGGTTAGCAAGCGCTTGCACCCCTTTTGTTCTATTGTAGAAACCTCATTACGTAGATGGTGTGTATGGGCTATGATCCTGGAAGGCTTGTAAAGACCTCTTTGGATCACTTGACCCTCTTTTGTGGTAACCAAATTATGCAAATTATGTTTTTTATTGCATTGCTTGTCTGAGTTTTGTTGGTTTTTCTGTGTTATTACTAGAGGGCTAGTAAACCCTCTTATATTCCCCCTCCCCTTTTCTCTTTTGTAATGTCTACTTTGATTACAGATGGCACCGCCAAGAGCCACCACCCAGAGCCGAGGTCGTAGAGGCCGTGGCAGGGACATGGACGTGGCCAAGGCATACCCACTCCACCTCTTGCCCCTCCCACAATGGTGCAGATTATGGCTCAGCAAACGTACATTCTTCATGCAATGTTAGCCAACTAGCAGGCAGGGTCATCCAACAAGAGTTCAAAGTTAGCAAACTTCCTAAGAACTCGACCACAGACCTTCTCATCAGCTAATGAGCCATTAGAGGCGGATGACTGGTTGTGAGACACTGAGAATAAACTCTGTTTAGCCCGTTGCACGGACGAAGATAAGGTTGACTTTGCCACCCATCAGCTAAAAGGCGTCGCCGTCGCTTGGTGGGAAAATTTCCTTGAAGTTCATGCAAAGAGGAAATCTTTGGAGAGTGAGGCGGAGGAAGAAGATGAGGAAGAAGAGGAAGAGGTGGCGAAAACCCCCGCTACCGATACTCAGCAGTCAGGACAGCAGGAGTAGGATAGTACTGAAGTAGAAGATGAAGGGGAAGCAGAAGGTTTGGGAGGAAAGGGGGTAGCCCTATCCCAGTCCCCCATCTCCTGGGCAGAGTTCAAAGTGGTGTTTAGGCAAAACTTTGTATCCACAGGAATCATGAGAATGAAAAAGAATGAATTCCATACCCTAAAGCAAGGAAACATGTCGGTTAACAAGTAACTTACAAAATTCAACCAACTTGCTCGCTACGCCCCTAAGGATGTGACAGAAGATGTGTCGGGACCCGGAACAACAACTCCAAGTCCCTCTGTGTAAATCGCACTATCCCAGGAAAAGCTAGTGCACACAGGGTCACAGTAATGTATATCATGCAAAATCACCACAGAATATTATTAAATGAAGTTACGACCTTAAGGCCAAGTCTTACAATAACATGGCACAAGGCCAACTGAAAATAAAAGGCAGCGAAAAAACGATAAAGGTAGCAGATCAGCCCATCCAGCCTCCCATAGGCGAATGACTGTAAGATGCATCCTATTCGCTGAAGTAGTCCTCACCGTCGTAGTCGTCGTCGAAGTCTGGCAACAGATTTTAGCAAGGTGAGCACATAAAGTACTCCCAAGGTAAGCACATAAAGTACTTACGCAAGTTACACCGGGAATTTAACAGAGTTCATGCATGCATAGGGATAAGAAAGGAAGACTTATTAAGTTTATTTGTGCGAAAAGTAGTACTGAATTTAAATACAATAGCATAAGTGCAAAAGCTGAATTTTTAATATATCATATGAAACAATATTTTAACCAAAGTATTATCGTTAGTGTAGGCTCCGACCTACACTAACCTAACCACGGGCATCCCACCCGGACCATTGTCAAAACCACTGTTGTTTGTCCGAAAACCAAGTTTTATAAAAATCAAGTCTAATCTGTGAAAACTCTATTCAGCATGTCCATGACCGTGGACACGGCTATCCAGATAGTTTGTTCCTCTGCAGAGGTGTACAACTTTACCCACAAGACATTCCCTCTCACTTGAGCCACGCGATGTACACACTGCCTTAGGTGTGCGGCGGAGAGTTCATGACAAGGCTGTTCCGATGTTCCATAGCCAAAATAATCACGCCGCCACTAAGGTTTCACCACAACTCGAATCCATGAGTTGGAGCCCCCTCTAGTGCCATGTGAGACTTCTCGCGGCCTACGCCACGCTCACATTCAGCCTATAGCGAAACTATATTTGGAACTTCACAAATTACATAGCCAGGTCCGTCCCATATCGGACTTGTGGTAGTACGAAGTGACTTCGTATAATGATTCACAGAAACGATCCTTAAGTTGATTTAGGCTCAACCACATACCCACATGCACGACAATCAACCAGGTGTCACCAAACACGAGGTATGCCGGCACCCACAACATAACCATTAGCCTGAGTCCAAATCATAAGTTTTTATTTTCATTTTTAAACCAATTTATATACTACCCTTGACTCACCGAAGTCCAGAATTCAAAAGGAACTGTCATTTCATATGAAAGATTGATCCCACCAAAATTATACTAAGCTAGGCTAAGCATTTCTATAAAATTTTCTAGTCAATACTATGGTACTAACTAGTTTTCAGCTAGGGTGACAAGGTATACGAATTCGAGATTCAAATTGGCCATATACAAAGGATTATGGGTATATCTAATATTTAAACTGAATTTAAATTTAATTTGAATAGAAGTACGCATGCATATACAGTAAAATAACATAAATAAATTTGAAATATTAGGTTTAACATGGTCAAAGGTGTAACTTGCCTTGATCGAAGTCCTGCTGAGAATCGTCGAACTCGAACTTTCCGGAATCGTCAAAATCTAACGTAAAGAGCCAATTCAAAGAAAATTCAAAAATAAAATTAAAATATATTCAAAATTTCAAAAGTATGCCAGAAATGGATAGATCATGATTTTAGAAAAATTTAAAAATTTGAATGGGTCAATTTGGAGTTAAAATGAAGAAGTTATAGCCTTCCAAAGTTTTAATACAATTAAAAAGAAAATACCCAATTTCTGAAATTATTTTTAAACTGAAAAGCATTTATGACGTCAGCAAGAATTATCTTCCTAAAGGAAATAAAAGATTATGACGTCAGCTGGGTAATTCTTTTTCGGCTGAATTATTTTAAAACTAAAAAATCAGATTTATTGCGTCGGCATGATGTCAGCCCTGATAATTAAATAATCGGAGTGAGGCTGACATGTGGGCCCGGTCTACGGTGGACTGAGTCAACGGACCCGCAGTCGAAGTGAGGTGGCACGAGGGTGACGGGGCGCGGGGTGGCGCTGGCGTGGCTGCCCGACGTCGAGGTGGCTTCCGGGTGGCGGCCACGTCGGCTGCCAGCTCGGCCCGTCGAGCTAACGTGGCAGGGGCGGCCGGCAGTGGCGCACGGGGACCGATGGTCACCGGCGTTCCGGCGGGCGGCGGCGCCAGCCAAGTGCACTAAAAGGTGGAGGGGAGCGCGAGGTGTGGATTGGTACCTAGCGCAGGTCCCGAGGGTGGCCAGAGAGGATGATCGGCGGAGAGGGCTTCACGGCGGCGGAGTGGTCCAGCAGCACAAATGCCCGGAGGAGGGGTGGCCGACATTCACCGAAGCACGAGGAAGGTCGAGGTAGTGTCGGTGAGGCGCGGGGAAGCTGGGGGTAGCGACAATTGCTCGCCGGAGTCGCCGAGGCTGCGGAGGGGGAAACGAGCACAGGGAGGTGCTGCGGGCTCCGGAGTTTGAATTGAGAGGCAAGGGAGAGGCGGTGTGGGTAGAGGGTCCTCAGGGTGTGCTTTATATAGGCGGGGAGGGGTGGTAACGGGCGCGCACGATCTCACCAGAGAGCAACAGTGCGGGGATTCAATGCGACGGCGGAAACGGGTGCAATTAGGGCTAATTATGCCTCAAACGGATGCGGTGGAGGGGGAATTTTAATTTGCAGTTGGCACGGGGGATTAAATGGGATGGAAAACGAAGCTTTAAAAGCTTTGGTTTTCGGTTTCCATGGTGACAGCGGGCGGCGATCGCGCGGGGAAGAAAGGAAAGGGGGCGGGGAAGACGGGTTTGGCAGGTGGGGCCCAAGCGTCAGCGAGAGAAAGAAACGGGAAGGCGCGAGGGGAACGGTTGGATTTGCGACGGGTGGCAAGGAGGGACGATCGGGACCGCCGGTGCTGTGCGAAGGGGTAAGTGAACGGGGACGGCTGGGATCGATTCGAACGGGGACGGTAACTAAGCTTAGCTAACATTAGCCCCTCCTTTTACAATGCAGTCGACCATTCTAGCTATCAAGTGAATTCCATATTAGTTAAGGTTAACTAATACCGAATTCACTAGGGCTATCCCCAGTCGCTGCCTGGAAGGGAAGTGCGTCTTCCTGCTTTCCGTTTTCCACTGCATTTTTGTATTGAAACTATTTAGCATAATGGCTAATGTACGAATCTACTTAACTCATTGTAATAATATTATCTCATGTATGAAATGATCCAGTTATGTATCTGTGAGTACTAGCTACTGATCCAGGGAATAGTGCAATAAAATCACAGAGGATTCGGATTGGCAAAATTCGGATCCAACATGATGGATTCACCAAACCACTGTCGACACAAAAACTGGAAGAGTTTAAACACAATCTTAACTTGTGTAAGTTATGATTGAGGGGGGGGGGGTGTTAGAAGAATAGAATAGGATCTCATGTATAAAATATGTCATGCGTATCAAGGGAAGCAGCAGCCGCATCTTAGTTTCTATGTATAGGGATGAGGCTTGCTAACAATAGAGTTCTTACTTTAGTATAGATTGATATGCACGACAAACTCTGATGTATTTCCTTCTGGTGTTCTTGACCATATATATAACGAAGATACGTGGCCTCGAGAGAGGTGAGAACGCGCTTCCTGAATTTCACAAATTCAACTACTAATTTTCATCTAATTTTTATTCTAAAATTTAGCTATGTACATGTTTTAATTCGTAGTTCTATGAAAATAAGATGGCTAATTTCCTTTTGTTTTGTATTCCAAATTTTTATTATTTTTGCTAGTCATATACGAATGTTGGTTCGTCCAAACAGCCTTTGTGTAGTCCAATTCACACCGTTTCTATCGGCCAAGATCAATACAAACGCCCTAAAGTTAGGACAAAATTATTCACATTTGCTAGCGTACAAAAGCCTCTTTCCTCTCAAATCTTGGCTCATTTCCTAATGTGTCAATCATTAAATCAAAAGCATAGAAAAATACCTCATTTCCATCTTAGCTTTTCAATGCATGCAAGGGACAATATGGACCCACAAGCAATAGCGGATTTGATGATTTTCATTCTGCTCTGATGGCTGTAGCTTCTAACTTTTGGTTGTTAACTTTTAACTAAAATTATAATATAGCAGTGATTAGTTTTTGCTGAGTTGTTCAATTAAAAATAAAATAAATAAAAATAACATTATATCTCTATAAACAATACAAAAGGTAAGAGAAAAAAAATACAAAATAAAAAAAGGAAAAGGAAAATACAAATCAAATTAAAAAGCTGTCGCATTCTAAATGACTTATGCCTTGTAGAATAAGTCAAAGGCAGTTAAAGCGCCCTGTATGTCCTTAGCACATGGTGTCCCGGTCATCTAAGGTAGGCAGGCCAGGTTGCCAACTCGTCATGCTGGTGGTGAGACCCCAGAGTTGACAAGTGGGCTTGTAGAGGACGTGTATCTTACTTCTTCCTTGTCTTGCATCATGTTTTCCATATATATATAGAGAGAGAAAAATATTTTTTACACTCAGATGTAATTACATCTACTTCTAATATATCACCTAAACGAACTTGAAATACTCCTTTATTATATATATATGTATATGTATACATATACGTATACATATGTATATATATACACATGTATACGTATATGTATATATATACATATATACACATATATATACATGTATATGTATATATATACACATATATATACATATACATGTATATATATATACACATATACATATACATATATACACATATATATATACATGTATATGTATACATATATACATATACATATATACACATATATATACATGTATATGTATACATATATACATATATACACACACACACACACATATATATATATACATATATACACACACACATATATATATACATATATATATATATACATATATATATATATATACATACATATATACATATATATACATACATATATATATATATATATATATACATACATATACATATATATATATACATATATATATATACATATACATATATATATATACATATATATATATACATATATATATATATATATATATATATATATATATATATATATATATATACATATTCAGTACAGTTCAGTTTTGGAGGCCTGAACATGTCATTGCCAACTTTCTTTTCCTCACCGTTCCAGAAGATATGTTGCAATCATGGTAGTAGCTAGAGTCATGTCTTGGTAAGCTGATATCCACGTCAAAATCACATAGTGACAGAAAGCAAAGAAAGTCCTAAACGGCTCCTCTAGCTGGACTAGGAAATGAAAAGGACCTATCAACAAGAGCAATCACAACGTTCCCCCTAACTAAATCTCCACTGCATTTTCAGATATGCACTAAAACAGTGTCACTGGTCACAGAGCAAGAGTATCACACTATCACTCTGTCATGAACCAACTGGCCTCAGGGGAAAAAGAAGTAGGCCATCCACAGTAATGTGCGTGAAGTGGGTTATGCGCATTTGCTTCAGAAAGACATGTTCACTAAGATGTGCACAACAGCCACATGAAGGCAAGAAGAAGACTATATAGTGCCTACTCCATTCCATAAAAAACAGTTGAAAAGGATAGAACAAAACTCAAAAGATACATGTCTGACGCCTCAAGTCACAAGAATGACAAAATAAGCACGGACCCAAGTATCAGGATTTCCCACAATATAGACATACATAAAGCTATGAATGGTATCAGGATTGTGAGTAGTATCAGGATTGTGGATACATTGTGAACAATGTATTCTCGGTCATGCTATATGAGCAACTAAACTGCTGCTAGCATGATATACCAGATCCGTTGCATCATCACCGAATCCTCATGCTTCGAAAAAGGGCCTACAAATGTTCCGACAACAAACGTTTTAGAAGAATCTTAAAATTTGGACAAGAAATCAACTCATCAGTTGTCAAAGATAACAAGTGGATTCAGTTAAAACTGAAGCATACAACTGAAGCATCAATATTCAGTTAAAACATTCAGTACAACCTGAAACACTTGGTGCATTAAGAGAAATTACATCTACAAAAATGACACCCATATTGTCAGAAGAACTGAATATTCATCTACAATCGTTATCCAGTATATATTGACAAACAAGGTGCATTAAGAGAAACTACATCTACAAAAATGACACCCATAAAGTCAGAAGAATACGAGGGCATATTAGTCTGTTTAAACAAACTAAACATCACCCCAGTATTCAATGCAAAATTAATTGCATTTACAAGCAGAAGTAGACTGTAAAAAGACCAAACCTGCCACAATTGTACCAATGCACTTATTTTATTTTGTGTCTAATATACTAAAACTCATATGCCACAACATAAATCTTTTCCCAAAATTGACTATTTAGTAGAAATCTGAATATTGATTACTTCTAAAGAACTCCACTAGTAGCTAGTGTTCAGGAGAAAATTAACATGCATCGCTCACGAATCAATGGCCAAATCCATAAACTAATGTCTATCTAGAAAAGAAATGTAAATGGATCAGATTATAGGGTAGGAAAACCCACCAAAGCAAGCATTCTACAATTATCATGATGAAGCAATATGCAATCATATAAAAAGACCACAAGTTCAATTCATAAATCAAATCACATAGAAGGAAAGAGGAGCACTTGATTACTTGCTTGGCATCAGCCATTAGGTCGGAGGTGGGCGCGTCTTTGAAGGGAGAAGCGATGTCACGGGGATGGGAGGGGGCGGCGAGGAGCCTGGGTGGCACCAGGGGGGATGGTGGAGGGTGGTGGAGGAGGTGGCGGATGGCGAGTCTAGCGGGGGAGGCGCAAGGGTCAAAACTTGGCGGTGGCCCTGTGCTGGTGTGGGTGAGGCTGCAGATGGGAAACCCTAGAAGCGTCGGGAGCTAAGGCGGTCGGGAGACAAAATATGGGGGGTGATTTCACAAAGGAGAGAAGGCACACGGGGGGTTTTGTGAAAAAATGCATAAGTGAATTAGGGGCTCTGGTTTGCGTTTTTTCAAGCCCGCATGAATTCAAGCCATAGAAGGTAGATCCAATGGCTCTGGTTTGCGTTTATAGGTTACTACTGAATAGCTCATTTTGCACTGGATATGCTCCCATATATATATATATATATATATCGCCAAATAAAATCATTGTGTTAGTAATATTTATGTTGGCATAGAATGTTTCTAAACACATTTAACTCTAGTTTTCTTAGACATTTTACGATATGGAAATGTCAATTTGTCACTAAGGAGTGTTCGTAAGCCAATAGAAACACTGGCTTTTCGAAACAGCTTCTCTACTTCTCTTGTTTCTGTCTCGCTTGGAAGATAAGGTAGGGCGTTACGGCTGGATTATATATCTCACTTCTCTCGCTTTCATCTTGTGCACCCATCTCTCTTACTTTCTCCGCTACTCGTTTTTTCCTTCTAAAAGCTAGTTCTTTCAATCACTATTATTTATTTTAAGCCAAAAATAATCAACTATAGCTAAAAGTCATTAGCCATGACCAATAGGAACACCTGTTGGAATAAAATTATTCACTTTTGCCAGTGTACGGAAGCATCTTTCCTCTCAAATCTTGGCTCATTTCCTATTATCCCAATCAAGCGCATGGAAAAATACCTCCTTTTTCCCGCCCGCATTCATGAATCGAAAGCCATCTTGGCTTTTCTTTACATGAAAGGGACAATATGGGACCCACAAGCACAAGCACTAGTGGATTTGATGATTTTTATGGAGATAATTTGTTTCATGCACTTACAAAGAATAGCATGCCGAAAAATACCACCGTAAATAAGGTAGACTAAGAAATACCATCGCCAATACGAAAACTCTAAAAAATGCTATTGCTGTCATGTTTTCATCCAAAACAGTCATTAGAGCCCTTTTTGGAGAGAGAAAATTTAATGAGCACGAGACAAAAAGATTAAACAACAGGTGAATTCACTCCTAGTTAAATTTAGTGCTAATTTATATGAGAACTGGTTACTGTCTAATGCTAGTGTTCTAATTGTTCTTAGGTCTGTGCGGGAGGATGGTGTGCCAAGGAGTAATGGAACAAAACGAGCCACGCCTATGACCATGCCTACAACCACCCTTCGACTATGTCTACAGCCACTCCTTCGACCAGGTCTATGACCATGCCTACGACCACTCCTTCGACCAAGTTTACGACCACATCTACGACCGCTTGAAGCCTTGTTGGCCATTCGAACCGTCCGAAGCCCCCGCTGACAATCGGGCTGTTTGAAGACAATCGGACCGTCTAAAGGCTCGGTGGATGTTCGGACCTCCTGAAAAATTCTCAGTGATGTTTGGACTAGTCGAATCAAATTTCCAGGCAAGACAAGCTACAACTCATGTGACAGGATACAATCAACGTGATTACAGGACGGAACCAATAGCAACACAACAGAGTCTTTTGGTACTAATAGGAAAGTATTGTTTTCTTGTCTTCAAAGATTTATCAGAGTCTGTTTTCGAGTTGCGATAGGATAGTTTTATATATCATAAATCGGTTCGGGACTAGTACTATTTAATGGGGCGTAAGTTGTATTCTTCAGAGGAACCACAAATAAACAATTTTGAGAAGTATACACTTGTTTCCTAGGTTAGCCAAAGCACACCTTGAGGGAATTGAGAGTTTCTCTTCACCGTTGTTCTTGTGAATTAGGAGGTTTTGCTGGAGAATCATGTCTACTTTTGTGTGGTCGGGTAGATGGGACCACAAGTGTGTGGTTGGGTGAATTCCTTTGTCGTAGGTTGTTGTTCTAATAGTGGTTGGCACCATCATTCATTAGGTTGTATAGATCTAAGTTATCATTAATGATCCTATGTCATGAAGATCGGACATCGCCTGTATCATCTTGGTATTAGAGCATAGTTGACATGGTAGGATCAATTTACCCATAGTTAGATTTATTTTTCCTGTCCTGCACACAAAAAGCCAAAAAAATTCAAACCCTAGTTTTTGCATCAGTTATTCTCATGAGTTTTGTTAAGTTTTGATCCATTAGAATTTTTGTTTAGGTGCTAATCGTCGTGTTACTTTGTGTTACTTAATCTTTGTCATATTACACCCTTGAAAATCTACTAGTTGATCCTTCAATTAGCTTTAAAAAAAGATATAATTAACCTTTGAGTTCTTGTTCTTGTTGCCACACCAGATTTATCATGCACATTGGAACATCATAGCTGAACACATAGCCTATCTCAAATTCCTTTTGTTGTTACAGCCAAGAGAAACCCTAGCCGTCGCCTAACTTGTGCATTAGCCACAACACTGTTTGGAGGTTGATCGGACCGTCCGAAGCCCTCGTTGGCCGATCAGACCACTCAGAGCCTCGCTAAATGTTTGAACTGTTTGAAGGACTCGGCAGATCAAGCCGTCCAAACACAATCAAATGATTGAACTCAGTGAACGTTCAGACTGTTCGAAGAACTTAGCAGATCAGACTGTCCAAATATGATCAAACCGTTCAAAATCTGCTGGAGACTTTTCTGGTGATTGTGCAACGTCTGTTTAAGATTTTCACTTAAAATCCTTTGAACACTTGAGACTAGCTATTGACATTACATTAAGGGCTACTCATGAAATATTTAGCACATCTAAAACTGTTGGGTTTTGCGTAAACCAAAGGGGGAAGCATCATCTTGTTTCAGCTGTTGAATCAAGAAAGAAAAGGAAGTTGATCTAAAAGAAAGAGTCTCAGCTAAAATCAAAAAAAAAAAAAAAGAGAAGTGACATTGGCCAAAACTTGATACAGGATAACCCTAGTTCTTAAATTTCAGATTGTATAATTAACTTTTTTGAGCAATCTTGTGCCCTTATATTTAAAGTATTGTAATTGGCTAGCGTCTCTCCTAGTATTTAGTGCAAAATAAGCTAATTAATCATTAATTTTGGTTTACTTCCATTTAGCTCATTTTTTGTTTGCTCTAAGTCACATTGATATTTACTTGTGCGTTCATACACTCACTTAAACCTTTTGGATCAGTACTTAGGCAAAGTATTCTTGCTCAGTTATTACTTAATTTTATAATATCTAGAGTTTCAGATTGCATAGGTAAATATTTTTCATCCTAGCTCCACAAATAAGCCATTGTTTCACAGTGCTTGAGCAATTGAATTCGCTTAATCTATCACCTTGTGTCGTCTACCATCACCCAAGTGCATGCAGCTCTTCAATTCCATCAAGGACGCATAAGGACTTTGGTTAGTAAGAAAAGGTGAGGTTGAGTGAATTCCATAAATAAAATTTTTCGCATCCACATACAAAACTCATCTCGTTGTTTGCATTAACCATGACAGGAAAAAAGGAGAACAAGCATATGTTACATAAGATGATCTTAAGAAGTTCACAAATGATTTCAACACTCAGTTGAATGACAACATGAGCGTCTGAGGAGGGAGATACTAGAGGAGCTTCACAAAGAGCGGATCCCAGTTGGTGTACACGAAGGAGACATTGAACTTGACGAGACTGATGAGGAGTGGGTTGCACGACTCGCTAGAGAAGCTCAAGCCAATCGAGCCGCTGCCAATACGGTTCGACCATCCTTGCCCGGGCATGTGGGAGGTGTTTTCGACACTGACCATGTCCAAGGAAGAGGTCGTGGCCATGGTCGTGGGCGCGGTGGTACTGCCCACAATGAGGACTTCGACAACAACTTTTGGCTACACCGTAACGACAATTATCAACGCCATGGCCATCGTCATGATGACCCGCACATAGAGGAGAAATTTGAGAAACTCAATTTCACCATTTCCAAATTTGAAGGTGCTTCCGATCTAGATGCATATCTCACATGGGAGCTCAAGGTAGATAAGATTTTTTCGATGCACAACTATTCGGATGAAAGGAAGCTACACATGGCATCACTTGAGTTTGATGGGTATGCTTTGATTTGGTGGGTGCAAGCATTGAACCAAAGAGAAGATAATGGGGAACCTCCAATTGCATCATAGGATGAAATGAAGTGAGAGCTGAGAGCACGTTTTGTTCCTAACACCTTTAAACGTGATCTTTTTGATAAACTGCAGAATTTGAGACAGAGGGGTCGTTCGGTGGAGGAATACTACAAGGATATCGAACAAGCTATGATTATTGCATGTGTGCATGAAGATGAATAGCAAACACTTGCACGTTTTCTGTTTGGCCTGAATAAAACATTAAACGCATAATGCAATATCAGCTCTACAACACTGTTGTTGACTTGGTATACAAGCGGCAAAGACAGAGAAACAATTGCTAGAAGATGTAAATCCAGTACCAAGGACAACATCTTTCAACCTGAAAGCTCCATCATCATCCTCTAATGCCACCAAAGCATGATTCAATTTGGGATGAGGTACATTTTTAGCTAGTAATAATTCAAAAGCTAATGCTCATTCGTCCTCAATTGCAAAATTAGCACCTACATCAAGTGAGAAAAATGCTACATCAATTACTAGCTTTTATCAACATTTTGTTAAAGATTTTAGCATCATTGCTGCCCCATTAAATAAGTTAACTAAGAAAGGTGTTGTGTTTGAATAGGGTACATCATAAGAAAAAGCTTTTGAAGAACTGAAGAAATGACTAATGTAAGCACTATTGCTTGTTTTGCTTCATTTCACTAAGACTTTTGAAATTGAATGTGATGCTAGTGGAATATGTATTGGTGGTGTTTTAATGCAAGAAAAAAAAACCTGCAGCATATTTTAGTGAGAAACAAGGAGGTGCCTAATTGAACTATCCTGTGTGTGATAAAGAAGCGTATGCTTGAAACTTGGCAACAATATTTTTAGCTTAAAAAATTTGTTATTCACTCTGATCATGAAGCTTTGAAGTATTTAAATAGCCAAGCTAAACTGAACCACAGACATGCTAAGTGGGTAGAATTCATTGAATCCCATATGTTGTTAAGTATAAGAAAGAAAAAGAGAATGTGGTAGCTAATGCTTTATCTAGAAAGAATGTGCTTTTAACCCAATTGAAAGTAAAGGTACCCGAATCAAAGAGTTTGAAAGATCTATATTCTTCCGACCATGAATTGTCAGGACCATATTCTAAATACAAAGATGGGAGAGGATGGGATAAGTTCCATGTTCATGATGGGTTTTTATTTCATGCTAACAAAGTATGTGTTCCAGATTCATATGTGCATTGGTTTTTATTGCAGGAATCTCATGTAGGTGAATTAATGAGACACTTTGGGAGAGAAAAGATCTTCCTAATGTTAAGCGATCACTTTTATTGGCCTAAAATGAGGTGTGATGTTGAAAAGTTTGTACAACGATGTGTGACATGCTACATAGCAAAGCAAAATTTAAACTTAATCCATATGGCTTATATACTCTACTTCTTGTTCCTAATGCACCTTAGGAGGATATAAGTATGGATTTTACTTTAGGATTGCTTAGGATTAAGAGGGGGAGAGATTCAGTTTTTGTATTCGTGGATAGGTTCTGTAAAATAGCATATTTTATTCCCTGTCATAAAAGTGCTGATGCATCATATGTAGCTGACTTATTTTTCAGAAAAATTGTGAGATTACATGAACATGCTAATATGGAGGCGTTGGAACGTGCTGAATATGTGAAGAAGATTCATGTCAAGACTAAAGAAGAAATTAAAAAGAAGGCACATTACTATGATGAGAAGGAGAACTAGCGGAGAAAGGAGATGTTATTCAAATTGAAAGACTTAGTTTGGGTGCATTTTTGCAAAGAACGCTTTCTGGACAAGCGTAAGTCCAAGTTGATGCCTTGTGGAGATGGCTCCTTCAAAGTACTTGACAAGATCAATGACAATGCATATAAAATAGAGCTTCTGGGTGACGATTTTGCTGTGAATTCTACATTCAATGTTGCTAATTGTCACCATTCTTTGGACCGAAAGAATCAGAGTTGAGGATTACTCCTTTCCAATAGGGGGAGGATGATGAGGACATCACGATTGGACCAATTACGCGAGCACGAGCCAAAATGATTAAACAATAAGTGAATTTGCTTCTAGTTAAATTTAGTGCTAATTTACATGAGAACTGGCTACAGTCTAATGCTAGTGTTCTAATTGTTCTTAGGTATGTGCAGGAGGACGGTAAGCCAAGGAGTAAAGGAACAGAACGAGCCACACCTATGACCATACCTATGACCACTCCTTCGACTATGTCTATGACCACTCCTTCGACCATGTCTATGACCATGTCTACGACCACTCCTTCGACCATGTTTACAACCATGTCTATGACTGCTCGAAGCCTCATTGGCCATTTGGACCGTCCGAAGCTCTCGCTGATGATTAGGCCGTTTGAAGACAATCGGACCGTCCGAAGGCTCGATGGATGTTCGGACCGTCCAAAGGGCTCGGTTGACACTCGGCCATTCAAAGATGATCAGACTGCCCAAAGGCTCCGTGAACATTCGGACCGTTCGAAGCATTGTGCCAATCAGACCATCTAAAGCCTTCAAGAGCTGATGATGTTTGGACTGGTCAAATCAGATTTTGAGTCGAGGCAAGCTACAACGCATGTGACGGGATACAATCAATTTGATTACAGGACGGAACTAATGGCAACACAACAAAGTCTTTTGGTATTAAGATAGCTAATAGGAAAGTATTGTTTTCTTGTCTTTAAAGATTTCTCAGAGTTCATTTTTGAATTGCGATAGAATAGTTTTTATATCTCATAAGTCGGTTTGGGACTAGTACTATTTAAAAGGGCATGAATTGTATACTTCGGAGGAACCACGAATAAACAATTTTAAGAATTATACTCTTGTTTCCTAGGTTAGCCAAAGCGCACATTGAGAAAATTGGGAGTTTCTCTTCGCTGTTGTTCTTGTGAATCCAGAGGTTTTGCAGGAGCATCACGTTTACTTTTGCGTGGTCAGGTAGATGGGATCATGAGCTTATGGTTGGGCTAATTCCTTTGTCACAGGTTGTTGTTCTAATAGTGGTTGGCACCATCGATTCGTCAGGTTGCATAGACCTAAGTTATCATCCTCGATCCTGCATCATGAAGATCAGGCATCCCCTGTATCATTCTTCTTCCTCTATGGTTTGCCCACTGTGCTGACAATAGGCCCCACTTGCAAGAGAAACAGAAGGAGAGATAGGGAGGACACTATTATTCATCTAGCCTACTAGCCCACGCCATCATCCTTCTACCCAAATCAAGCCCCACCTCATCTTCTCCACTGTTTTGCGATCCCAATGAGCCATTCTTTCCTCATCCTTATTGTCGGGAGCCTTGTCGATAGCTATTGCTCACCCCACCTCACCGTTGAGCATGCCGGCACATGTCGACCCGCTATGTTATGCAGTCCCACCCCTTGTCGTCCATGTCACCACATGTGCCCCCACCTCCAGAGGCTTTCTGTGCTAGCGCCCATGCCAAAACATCATCATAGCCCCCTTATTGTCAAGATCCACCACCATGCCATGGCCAAGTCTTAGCCACGCCATCACCCATGCTGACCCCCTATTCCATGTTGTCCTGCACCCTACCAAATGCGTCACCAGAATTTCCTCCATCCCATGAAGCCCTCTACATTGATGCCCAAGCCAGACCACTGCCTGAGCTCGCTGTCGTTGAGCCTTCTGCGTTGGTCATGTCCACCACCATCGCTAGCTATCCTCATAGCACCCAAGCCAATACAACGCCACTAGAAACTTCCCCACACCCTCATGGTGCTCTTGCACATGCTATTCAAGCCAGAGGACCGCTGCACCCTCGCGGTGCTCTTGCGCACGCTATCTAGGCCGGAGGACCACCGGTGCTACTCTCGATCTTGCTGTCCAGTGAGCTAACTCAAAATCTATTCATGTCACCTCCTATTCCATCTCATACTCCTACATATCCTAGAATTAATTTTAGTTTTGTCCTCTAAATTGCTTGGAATTGAATTTATTCTTCTCCATCTCCAGTCATTTTCACCTTCTTTGTTCATTGCCTAAAGCGAGTCTCTGACCAATTCCTTCACACACAAGCCTCTTCCCCTCTTACCTCTTCATTTTGACATGCTCAGTTTGAAATGTCACCGACCATGGCACTGCTACCATGCTTGCCCGCCAAAACCTGCCACCGCCTAGCCCCACTGGCGCAACTCCAGCTACCCTTTCGCTAATTCGTCACCATCACTAGCCTTTCCTTGTCCTCCAATATGTAACTTTAACAATTAATTTTTATGTTAATATTGCCAAAAAATTATAAAACCCATGAGTAAATTTATGTTAATATCGCCAAAAAATTATAAAACTCACGAGCAAATTACACTTTTGCCCTAAATATTTCTAGCTGAGTTAAAACAAAACTCACGTTTGCCAAATAAATTTTTTGTAACCTCAAGTTTCCCTAGTCTATAGAGAGATATCTATTGAGAACTATCATTTAGGTGAAAACTGAAAAATATTTTTGTTTTTGAGAGGTTTCTTCACGGAATGGTGGCGAGGTGAGGTCAATGCCTGATAGGGACGACAACAATGTCTCTCTGTCTCTGCAAACACAGCACTATGGCATCGTCGAAGCACATGACAGCATAATTTCTTAGCCACATACGGTTTGGTCTGTCTATAATATTCTAGTTTAATCTCACAAATTTCATGTTCTCAAGGGAACAATTGCAAATTTAGTTTCCCAAATTTTTATCGAACTTATGGGCCCTAATTAAACAGCAAGACTAAAACCAAAACTAGAGAGGAACTCTTGTGCTGAGTACTTAACCGTAGCCCAAAAAAAATAGGTCATTTACCTCTCGATAACTAAAGCCTGCAGCATGCTATGGTTTGAGACGGTGACAAGATCAGCATCCTCATGTTGTCTCTCCTCCAAGTAGACGATGTATAACTGTAATGAACTTGTACATTTCTCAGTTAACATCTAAGCACATGACATGAGAAATTGAGCAGTGCATAAAGTATGTAAAATCCTTGAATTAGGACCCATGTTCATAATCTGAATGTAATGTGAGTAAGGTGCTATGAGTTCTTGCCTTTTTTGCTTCCTTCGGTCCTTCAAACGAAATGAAATTGAGACCATGCAAAGTGAAAAGCATAGCAAAGAGAATGCATACAATTGGAGTACTCTGAAATAAACCCAATGTATTAATCTATTTCTGTTGCTACTGTTGTGGTAAGTTTGATTCCACCAGCAGGCATAACCCCTTTTATATGTACCAGATCATCATGTGGTAACGACTACTAATCAGTTGTACAATTCTGAACAAATCCTAAAGTATCATTTCCATGCATGGCTAGAGAATAGCAACGCCAAAATTTCTAGGTCAACCATTGTTGGACCCTGATTTCGTCGATCCACAATCCTATATGAATACTACCACATTATTTTCTAGATCAGTAGATAGTGCTCACATAATACATCACTGAATTGTTTCATATGGGGCATAAACCATACCATACCATAATATTACAACATCAGAGTTAAATAGAGTACAATAGGTCAAGTTTACAATAAAACTGACTAGACCAAATGATATATTACATAAAATGCGAAAGCATAATAGAAGCAAAGGGGAAGGCACATCCCACCACAGGCAAGTAACTGAAAGAAGTTGTATACGACTGATATTAACCAAAGACCTGGAGAATATTTGTGCATGCAAACACCACCCTAGCTAGATTGAAGGAGACCTCATCTACCTGATACTAAGCTAAGCTCTACCATCTTCAACACCATTAACTTCTTGATCGTCGTAGTATGTGTACTACCCTTGATCCACAGGTTTTGAGGATTTTGTGAGCGAGTGTGAGCACAAGTAGCAGTGCTTCACAAGCCAACACATAGAATGTAATATTTATATATGCAAGGTTTAACAAGGAGGGTTTGGGTTCTTTTATTTGTTAAAGCCAATATTTTAAAGCTACGAATAATTAGAAATTCCTAAGACTTAGCATTTTAACTAGAACATATTTTTGTAAAGTATGTGAAAGATTTCAATATTAATAGTAGTACAAATTACATCCACCGTTACATGACTGCTTGTACCATATGCTAGATTTTTAGTATTACATCTGCTCATTATTATCATTGGGAGCGATGCCCAGGGCAACACCATTCAAGATTTTAATTGCCCAACACTTTTCATTCCACCTACAAAGTTCTTCGAAATAGACACTAACTCGACTAAGTTTTCATGCTCACCCATGATCGTAGGCACGGCTATTTGAATAGTTCACACTCTGTAGAGATTGTACACTTTATCCACAAGAAACTACTAACTTATTATATTCCACATGCTTCCTTAGACATACGGATCAACAAAGTCACCATAAAGGCTTTACAATGCATCTTCCCAGTGAGACTATACCTGCTAAGGTTTGTAGAGCTATGGGGTATAACAGTCCCTCCAGAAGCCTCCTTTTGTGTCGTCATGTCAAAGACCTTCCCTTCTATATGTGTTCACACCTATGACGCACCCCACACTAGGCCGATGCTAATTAGTTGATCAGATCATACCCATTATAGACTTGTGGTTGCAATATTTTACATTAGGAGGTCATCACAAGATTCAGTCCTTAATGTTATCTGAGCGGTTCTACCACACTCCAACACTCTTGTGCATCCACTACACCAGCTCTTCTTACCATCCACCTAGATTTTTAAGCAAGTTGGGAATTTTGAGAGCATAAAATAACAGATTTCAGCATACCAATCACTTCCCACAAGTAACTGCTCAAACCAAGTTTACATGTATGAAATGATGCCAGGGCAAATTAATACCCCCGAGTATCTAAGCCAAACTAAATATGGTGCTTTAAGTAGGGACTTATTACTAGTAGTTTAGCCATTAATCCTAGTGTGACAAGGGGTTAAGTCCAAAGACAAGGAGTGGGTTATTCAATCATACATAAGGAGTTAACTATGATCTAATGCGAATATAAATTGCATAATAAAATTAAAGCATGCATTTTAATAATTTCAATTGAAATACTTTGCATCAAAATGTTGAAGAAAAATGATCACAGTGATGACTTGCCTAGCTCACAAGTAGGGTGATCTTGGAATTCTTGAGCTTGCTCAAACTATGGCTCCTCGGTGTTTTTGTACTCTACTTGGATGACCGCATCAAAACATTGTGCACATGAGATAGCAAAGCAAATAAATAAAAACAAAAATTCAAATGAACTCTAAATTGAACAAAAACAATGCCATTAGATAGACCTTGAATTCAGAAAAATTTAGAAAAAAATTCATTAAATTTGGAGCTAAAATGCTTGAAAATGAATCATTTGAAGTTCAAAGCAAAATTTAATTCTAGAGAAAAAGAGGAGGGAGGTTACTCTCACTGACACGTGGGCCCATGATTTTTATTTAATTTCTGAATTAAATTTTTATTGGAAAAGGATACAGAGACTGGTATGAGGGTCCAACTAGATTTTCATTTAAATTAGAATTATTTTCTAAAAGAAAAGCCGAGAGGCTAGTGGGTAGGACCCCATTGCTGTGCAAACAGTAGAGTAGGCCTACCTGTCATGGTTTGAACTCCACTTAATTGGTTAAAAGGGTTTTTAATTGGTAAGGGACCCACTTGTCATATGGATTGGAGTCTAAATAAGTAGGGACCAGGGAAAAAATTTTCGTCTGAAATTCGCCGAATAACCAAAATTTCGGCTCTTTCGGTGTGTAGTGAATGAGGAAGTTTTCGGTTATCTACTCCAGATTGATACCCTGATAGCAAATGCGGTTGATACCGAGCTTTGATACATTAGTCCTATTCTCTACAAATCTGTGTGATGCATTTGATTGCCTTCACTTCTTTTCATGGTTGCAAATCGGACATGTAAGTAGTGATCATCCTCAGTCTGGCTCACGGCAAAGGGCATAGATAGCACAAGCGGCAGCACGGGAAGTGGAAGGAATGGCTGGCAGGGATGTAGGCGTCCGAAGTGGAATGGGAGATGCCGCAGATGTGGATGAGCCTGCTAACACTCCACCGGCACCGACTAGTACGGAAGGTAGTATTAATCTAAAGTTTTTATTGTGGATTGATCGGTGGTTATCTAAAAGTTTTTATCTTGTTCAATGATGAGTGACTTGGAGGTTGGAGCTGTAAATAAACTGTGATTGAGAATTTGAGATATAGAGATAACTTTCAGTATTCACTTGAGCATGATTGAGTTGACAAAAAACATTTACTTACTGGAGCAACAAGCCAAGAACTAATATATACTAGCAAAATCAAAATGGCTATGGAAGAATAGGTAATATATGCCACAAGAACAAGATCTAGACGTGATATTTAGTTTTGCATTTCCATGAGTAAAGTGAACTTGGCAATTGGCATTACCTTATGGATCCATGATACCTTAAACTGTGGTCTTGAGGAGAAACACTACTACAGAAAGCCTAATACTAGACGCCAAATCACAGACGGTTTGACAAAACCGTCTGTGACCGATATTAACACAGACGGTTTTTATTTGGACACCGTCTGCGTGTTGATGGCGTCGGAGAAAGCGAATATCACGGACCGTTCTTACCAATGAGCGATGCGTGATATTTCCTATTACGAGCGGTTCATTGTTAAGAACCATCTGTGATAATCGGGAATATCACAGACGGTTTTTAAACAAAACCCGTCTGTGATAGTCAATTATCACAGACGGTTTTGTAGTAAAACCGTGCAGTGATATCCTGACGGTTTTACTACAAAATCGTCTGTGATAATTGACTATCACATATGGGTTTTGTTTAAAAACCGTCTGTGATAATGCTGCTATGTATTTATTGCGCCGCTCAGACCGCATCTGTCTTCATTTCGATCCAGATCTAGCCGGTGCTGCAGCTGGAGGCGGTAAGGCTTTCAGGCCATTTTTTGGTGGAAGGATACTTATTTGGCAGGAGATTCATTGAGTTCGTGTGGATGCTCTAGATATGGTTAGTAATGAAATTTGTTTTTGGTTGCATATCAAAATAAGTTTGATCTAGCTAGCTAATTAATTTTCGGTGAACTGTTATATGTATACTTTGAAGATCTAGCTAATTTAGATGTAGCTAGCCTCAATGCATGTGGTATATATGTAGTAATAATTAATTAAATTAATTTTAATACTAAGTTGTTATATATATATGTGCATAATATAGGACCGAAGCTGGATGTATACCGCAAACCGTGTGAGTGAAGAGTACATTAATGGCGTGTTTGATTTTACAAGAGCTGCCGAGGAGAATATGTTGAATAAGGGGGGTGGAATATATGTATTGTCCATGCACTGACTGCAAAAATTTAAAGATGTTTACTAATCGAGAGCAGATTGAAGCGCACTTGATTCGGAGGGGTTTCAAAAGGGGGGTATACGTGTTGGACCAGTCATGGCGAAGTCAATGATATACCGCCGGATGGCATCGCCGGTGAAGTCAATGATATGCCGCCGGATGACATCGCCGGTGAAGTCAATGATATGCTGTCGGATGATGATTGTGGTAATTCAGATTCGGATAGGTTGCACGATGACAATCTGGATCAGATGCTTCATGATGTAGAAGAGAACTATGATGAGAGATAGTATATTAAATTCCGAGGCTTGATGGAGGACTCAGAGAAATCTTTGTTCACGTGCTGCAGGTCAAAGTACACGAAGTTGTCAGCTGTGCTTGAACTGTTGAAATTGAAGGCAAACAACGATTGGTCCGACAAGAGCTTCATGGCGCTGCTAGGTCTTTTAGCAGATATGCTTCTGGAGGGAAATGAGTTGCCTAAAACCACGTATAAAGCCAAGAAGGTTCTTTGTCCATTGGGAATGGAAGTAGAAAGAATACATGCATGTCCGAACGACTGTATCCTCTACCGTAAAGAGTATGCAAACATGCATGTCTGTCCGGTGTGCAACGCAGCCCGATACAAACGTAACAATCAATCAGATGATGATGGCAAGGGAACGGAGGTGAAGAAAGGACCTCTGGAAAGGTGGCATGGTATCTTCCTATAATTCCCGTTTGAAGCGGTTATTTGCGAATCAAAGGAGGCAAAGCTGCTGCGATGGCACTCGGAGGAGCGCAAGAAGGATGGAATCTTTGAGACACCTTGCTTGATTCCACCCGGTGGAGAAACATCGATAGGTGCTTTGCGAGATTCGGTGCGAACCGAGGAATATAAGGTTTGGATTGAGTCTGAGATGGAATGAATCCTTTCGATGCATGAGCGGCCGACATAGTACTTGGCACAGTGATTCTTTGCATCTATAACCTTCCTCCTTGGTTGTGTATGAAGCGAAAGTATATTTTCTTGTCGATACTTATCCAAGGGCCAAAGCAACACAGGAATGATATTGATGTATACCTAGCGCCGTTGGTTGAAGATCTAAAAATCTTGTGGGACGAAGGTGCAGGTATGGGATGCATACAAGCGAGAGAACTTCACTTTGCGCTCCTTATTGTTCTGCACCATAAATGATTATCCTGCCCTTACTAACTGTCGGGCAGTACAAAAGGTGCCAAAGCTTGTACTCACTGCTTACATGGTACCGAGTGTGTGGTTTGAAACACTCCGCAAAACCGTGTACATGCGTCACGCGATTCCTTGGAGGGCTCACCCATACCGCAAGATGAAGAAACAATTTGACGGAGAGAAGGAGGACGGTTCAGCTCCAAGGCATTTAAGCGGAAAAGAGGCTTATAATATGGTTAAGGATTTAGATGTTGTCCTCGGAAAGGGGCGTAAATTGAGGGTCGTGAGAAGAACATCCGGAAGAAGAGATATATATTTTGGGAGTTACCTTATTGGGAGTACCTAGATGTTCGACACTTTGCATCGGCGTCATGCACGTAGAAAAGAATGTGTGTGACAGTTTGATTGGTCTCTTCTTGAACATTCGTGATAAAACAAAGGGCGGCGTCAACGCACGGCTTGACTTGGTGATATGGACATCAGCGTGAGTTAGCACCGAGAACAACAGATAATGGACGACGTACCTTCCCCTCGTGTTACACTCTGTCCAAGGCCGAGAAAATCGAGCGTGCGTGCTTGCATGGTGTCAAAGTTCCGTCAGTTACTCGGCAATGTGAAGAAACTTGTTTGATGCAAGATTTGAAGTTAAATGGAATGAAGTCTCATGATTGTCATGTCTTGATGACACAGATGCTCCCTATTGCAATTCGAATATTTTGCGATCAAAGTCAGAGACAATCATGAGGCTATGTTATTTCTTTAACACAATTGCTTAGAAGGTCATCGATCCGAAGGACTAGATGCTCTGCAGACGAGGTGTTGATGACTCTATGTCATCATGAGATGTATTTTCCTCCTTCATTTTTGATATCATGGTCCATCTCATTGTTCACGTTGTGTGGAGATAAAAATGTGTGGGCCGTATTCCTATGTAGCATGTACCCGTTTGAGAGGTTCATGGGAATTCTCAAATCCTATGTACGGAATCGATCTCGGCGGAGGGCGTATCGTCGAAGGTTATGCAAGCGAAGAGGTCATTGAGTTTTGTGTCGATTATATGGCTCAGATTCAGCGATAGGTGTTCCTCAATCTCGTCATGAGGAGGCTCAAGGGTATCGGAACTATAGGAAGAAAAGCAATCACTCGGATATAGAGCAGCGTATGTGCAAGCCCATTTCACGGTCTTGCAACACATGGTAAGTGGCCCTTATGTCGACCAGCACAAGGATGTGCTTGACAATGAATCCGGAGCGGCGGATGTTTGGATCATGAGACAACACAATAGTCAGTTCAACCAATGGTTGAAGGAGAAATCGCTAGGAGCTCGTCAAGTGAGATCTTGATATGGTTGGCAAAGGGCCAACATTTACTGATTGTGACGTGGCAAGGATATGACATAAATGGGTACACATTCTACACACGGGCTCGGGATGTACAGAGCACTAACCAAAACAGCGGTGTCGCATAGATGCATTCGATGCGATGGGGTGAGAAACTTCGTACTATGGGTTCATAGAAGAGATTTGGGAGCTCGACTCGTGGTTTCAAGATCCCCTTATTTATTTGTCGTTGGGTGCATCTCCCACGGTGAAGGTTGACAAGTGCGGTGTTACTACCGTGGACCTCTAACGTGTCGGGTACAAAGACGAACCATTCGTACTCGCCAACCAAGTTGTTCAAGTTTTCTATGTAACCGACCCGGTAAATAAGAAGCGCCATGTAGTTCTTCATGGAAAAAGAAGAATTGTCGGAGTAGAGAATGTAGTGGACGAGGAAGAATACAATCAATTTGACGAGTTACCTCCTTTTGGAAATGGCATAAGGGTCGACGACGAACAACGTGACGAAACTAGTTACGTACGAATTGATCATCATGAAGGGTTAATTTTTAAAGGAAATAAGCAAGTGGACTGAGAATGGCGACATATATGTGGGCATTTGCATTAATGTATATAACAATGCACGTATGGGATGTATATGTGAATTGGCAATTTAACAATGCACGTATGGGATGTATATGTGAATTGGCAATTATGTATATAACAATGCATGCATGTGTGTGATATATTAGTGAATTTGCATTTATGTATAAGTGAAAATGTGTGATATATGCATTTATGTATATGTGAATTTTGAGAATGAGTCATACAAATACAAATGTATCTCTATGTTCATTGGGCATTTGTAAAGAAATATCTTGGGTTGTTGTAAAGAAATAACTACAGTGAGTAAAGGCTACTTGAATCTTTGGTTAGTGCGATTATTAACTACAGTAGGGCAAAGGCTTATACAGAGGCGGTTGTAAGTTTAAGACGTGCGCGATTACTATCTGAGCGGTTCTAAACTTCAGGGCAAATGCGTGATACTAAATAACACAGATGGTTCTAAACTCGTAACCGTGCGTGATATCTATTATATCACGAGCGGTTTCGAGATAAGCAAATGCAGTGATAACATAGATATCACGAGCGGTTCTTATCTCGAACCGCTCTGTGATATTTATTATCCGAGCGGTTCTAATATTAGAACCGTCTGTAATAAGCCTACATATAAAACCCCGCTAGGGTTTTGCGCGTACTGCGCCGATTATTATCACGAACATAGTCGCGAGATCTCCGATCCCCGAGCCGTCGCCGCCGCCGTCCCCGAGCCGTCGCCGGCGCCTCCGTCCCAGAGCGTCGCGGCGCCTCGGTCCCGAGCCCGTCACGTCCACAGGCGGTCGCCCTCCTCCTCGCCGGGCCGTCGCCGGCCGCCTCCGTCCCCGAGCCGTCGCCGGCCGCCTCCGTCCCCCCGAGCCCGTCGCGGCCGCCTCCGGTCCCCGAGCCCGTCACCGTCCCCAGAGCCGGTCGCCCTCCTCCTCCTTCGGGCCCGTCGCCGGCCGCCTCCGTCGAGCCCCCGAGCCCGTCGCCGTCCCCGGAGCCGGTCGCCCTCCTCCTCCTTCTATTAGTTTCTTTTCTTTTAGTTTCTTTTATTGTGCATTTGCATATGTATATGTATATATATGTTGCTTGTTGAATCTTACTTCTATATGCATATGTGTGTATATATATATATGTTGCTTGTTAAATCTTACTTGTATATGCATATGCTTAAGATCTTATTGTTGTTAAATCTTACTGTTATGCATATGTATATATATATATATATATGTTGCTTGTTAAATCTTACTTGTATATGTATATGCTTAAGATCTTATTGTTGTTAAATCTTACTGTTATGCATATGTATATGTATATATATGTTGCTAATGAACTTATTGTTGTTAAATCTTACTGTTATGCATATGCATATGTATATATATATGTTGCTTGTTAAATCTTACTTGTATATGCATATGCTTAAGATCTTATTGTTGTTAAATCTTACTGTTATGCATATGTATATATATATGTGTTGCTTGTTAAATTTTACTTGTATATGCATCTGCTTAAGATCTTATTGTTGTTAAATCTTACCGTTATGCATATGCATATGTGTGTGTGTGTGTATATATATATGTTGCTTGTTAAATCTTACTTGTATATGCATATGCTTAAGATCTTATTGTTGTTAAATCTTACTGTTATGCATATGTATATGTATATATATATATCTGTGTGTGTGTGTGTGTTGCTTGTTAAATCTTACTTGTATGTGCATATGCTTAAGATCTTATTGTTGTTAAATCTTACTGTTATGCATATGTATATATATGTTGCTTGTTAAATCTTACATATATTGGAATTAAATTGAAGTATGTGCTTATACCGCACTATTTATGTATATATGAGAAGGCCAACGTGTCATCCGCGCATTCTTCAACATCATCGCGGAGCGTCCGCTCCAAAATCAACACGTAAAGTAAGAGGACTATCGAAAAAGCCGAGGGCGATTTACCATCACAGTCGATAGATCTGGGACCCTCTCCTTCCTAACAAGCGGCAAGGGCATTTGAAGCACGATCGGAATAGTTGCGAGCAATTGAGATCACAATCGATTCGTGGAAGGCGTGAGTGAGACTTCGAAGCGTGAGTCTTGCTGCGAGATTTTAGCATCATTTGAGATCGAGAAGAACACCACGACTCCGTTACAGCGACATGCGTTGGCGGCGTGCAAAGCATGGAAGAACTTCAGAGCGTGCTTGTCAAGGACTATGTGCGAAGGATCTAACGCCCTTTCACGGTATCCATTCACGGAACCACAATGGGGCGAGTTTAAAGCGATGAAGGCGACCGAAGCTTCGAAGTGCAAGCGCGGCGCACAAGGCCCTCCGGGCAAAAAACACACATCCCCACGGACTCGGCACGATTGGGTATGTGGGTAAAATCTGTAGTGGAGGCGAAGGGCGAGCAGGCAATCCTACGAACACCGCCCGCCATTTACCACGATCCGGATGAGCACGCTCGAAATTGGATTAGGCGAGGTCATCTACCATGTCAACGGGGACATCTCCTTCCGGAACCTGCGGACCGGAAGTGTCCCAGCGCTGGTAAGATATCGAACTCGTAGCTTGTAATTACTCCACTACTTCCTTGAAAACTAAATGACATGTCGGTCTCTTGCGGGATGCCTTGAGTGTCGAATCGCCGGGGATCATTCCGGTCAATTAGGGAGAAAGATATACTCTCGCGACATCGGGAAACAAGGAGCACCGGGTGTGCGAGAGGCCTTGGGTTTTATGTTCCTTGGAATCAAGGTTTCTCGAGATAACCTCAAATTGTATCGGAGTAGGAAGAGAAACAAAGCGGCGTGGCCTTGCGTCACGAGAGGAGATCAAGGCATCTCTTAGAGAGGAGCTTGCTGATTACGTCGAGAGATGAGGTGCGAAGACAAGCGAAGAAAATCGCGAGCCACCGCGCTCTGTGCTAGCCAGCCCCAACCGTCGGAGTAGCTGCGCGTCCAATCCTCTGACGGAATGCGAGAAAGCAATTTCACATGGGCGACATCTTGCAAGCTACAAAGTGCAAGCTCAAGTGAGATATGCCTCCGTTGCCTTGTGCGCGTTGCTTGAGTCCGCATATCCGTCCGGTGAAGGGCCTTGGTGCCGTGCACCTTTAGCTCGAGCCGGAAAAGTATGCGTGATGGTGTGCATGCCAATTTCGATGTCGTCCGCTACGAAGCCCCCAGCAGCGAGATCATGACTCTAGGGCAAGCCATTGGAACCTTCATCCGATGGCCCAAAGTGACATCTGCTGGAGGCTTCTTCACGGTGGCAAGTTCCCAAGGGCAAGATGAACGGAGCGACTTGCACTAGTGCTATCTCCACAAGGTCTACCTCCACCACCGCTACTGTGCACGGTGATGAGTCCACAGGAGCTATTCGGTGCAACAACTTCCACCGGTGCTACCTTCTGATCGACCTACGGCCGGTAGCAAATGCAGTAGAGGCAGCAAGGGCAAAGCAAAAAAGACCGATGATGATATCTCGTACTGCCATTGGCCTGCAAATTCATGCTTGGCGGCGATGATCGACACAGTGAAGCGCCTCCCATTCCTATCGGTGAGTTGCAAGATATTACACGATTGGTATATGAAACAATCAATAAGCGGAGAAAGAAGCGGTGCCACGGTCTCATTTGTCAAATTCAGGAATCATCATTTCGGCATGAATTTCAAGATGGTGTATTCGTGGTGACCTTCGATGATTTATTTGATCTTTTCACGCTCAACGCTCTCGGCGCCTCACTCGTTCGATCTTTGGGCCATTTGTAAGTGTGTACAATCACGATCTCTGTTCATGTCATACCGATAAATATCATCTATAATTTTTGCTTTACGTGTGTATATATATAGACATATGGTGGTGAAGTTAGAAAATCCAAATCATCGGTTGGTTTCTTGGACCCACACTTGAGTGGCGGTTATACCATCAACGAGAATCTTTGAGGTCGTCGAGAGGTACATTCTGACATCATTCTTTGGCTTACATGAGAAGGAATATGTCTTGATGCCCTACAATCGGGAGTTTCATTGGATTTTAATAGTAATTGTACCAAAATAGAACAAGGTAATATACCTTGATTCCTAAGTAAGAATAAAACCGACTACGGTTGTCGGCCAACTCATCGATAGGTAAGTACATTTTCTCCATACATACTTATATTTGTACTCTTTCTTTCCTTACGAATGACTAAGGTCAACTTTTCCGAGTCACGTGGGGCGTTATAGCGTGCGTTAAAATGGCACAACTCCTCACGCAACGGGCCAAACCCCTGACACATCATCGAAACTTTAAGGTATTCGCTACTACATATTAATTAATCCTATGCAACAGTTGGTAGTATTAATGCCTCTTGAATTAACACATTCTATTTTTTGCAGTGCCACCAGCAGCAGCCGGGCAACACGTGTGGATTCTACGTTTGCCACCATATGAGACTACTCCTCGATTCCTCGAGGATCACCAATCCCAATACTAAGGTTTGTCAATATTCCCATAATTACTTCATACTTATCAAGTTATATTATATACGCACATTGATATTCCTATCGACAGGCTACGTCCATCCCGAAAACTGCATTGCAACAGCTCGACTTTGAAGGAATTCTAGGACAGTGCGCGTACTTTTTGGTGGCTAAAGTCCTACAACCAACTGGAGAGTTCCACAACCCACAATGATTTTTTTATTGCTCTTATCACTCCGGAATCGAGGTCTCACAAAAGAAATAGATCCATAATCAACGACTTATCAGGCTGCACAAGCAATACTTGGATGGCAATCATGCACCATCCAAGTAATGCTATGCGACTGACAAATTCGTTGATTATGAATCTGTTTCTTCGCGAGTCCTCGATTCGAAATATTGAAATAATAAAAATGCAATGTTACCATCTAAGTGCAAATGCAATGTAGATCTTTTGCAATTGTGTAATGTTAATGGATATTTTACTTCATTTCAATTAATTGATTTGCGAAATGGATGTTTTATGTATGTGAAATGAATTGAGATATGAATTGGATGTTATATGTATGTGAAATGAATTGAGATATGAATTGGATGTTATATGTTTCTGAAATGAATTGAGATATGAATTGGATGTTATATGTTTCTGAAATGAATTGAGATGTGAATTATCTGTATGTGTACATGTTGATCTGCTTGTTTCAGATGGCATGGCTAGCATTTCCTAAGGCTAGCCAATAAATAGAAATAGATCTAGGGGTAGGAAAGAATATCACAGACGGTTTGTAACTACAAACCATCATGATAGTAACATCCTGAGCGGTTTGTAAGAAACAACCGTGCTCGTGATATTGATATATCACATACGGTTTGTAACTACAAACCGTGCAGCGATCTTGATATATCACAGAGCGGTTTGTGGTTACAAACCGTGCGTGATATTTATAAATCCGCAGAGCGGTTGTTTCTTACAAACCGTGCAGCGATGCTAAATATCCGAGCGGTTTGTAGTTACAAACGCGTGCGTGATCTCTCTCACGAGCGGTTTGAAAACCGTCGTGATAACCTTCGATTATCAGCGACCCATAAAGTCGGGCGGTTGAAAAACAAATGCGTGATGACGTTTTTGAACAAATGCGTGATAATGGTTTCGTAGTAGTGAAAGTTGCTTAATGTACTTGACAATATGTTGAGTATTGTCAAATGTACCGTCATATGCTAATTCAATTTTATTGTCTTGGAAATGCAGGACGTGTGAACATCGGAGATATTAACAATGTGTGGAATCATGGTAGCAGAGTTGGCACCCAAGGCTTCACATGTAAGTACTGCACATGGACGAAGCGTGGTGGAGGTGCAACTTGGCTAAGGGAGCATCTGGCTAGGGTAATAGGTGAAGTGCGAGCTTGTGAACGTGTGCCACGAGAAGTGCGTGATGCAATGAGGAAGACCCGGATTAGTGGAAAGCAAAAGAGAACAGAAGGAAAAGAGCGTAGCCTTAGATTGGAACGTGAGCTTATGGAGAACATGGAGCAAAATGATGTAATTAACGTGCCTAGCGAGGAAGAGGGCGAAATACAATTGGCATTGTCGAGATCATTGAGAGATCTTCAGTTTCGGCATGCAGTGGAGAGGAGGGGTGGTACATTCGAACATGGCGCTGGTAGTGGTAGTGGCAGTGGTATTAGTAGTAGACCTAGTGGAAAGATTACCGCCATGTTTAGCAAGGCTAGGGTTAGTCGTAGTGGTAGTGGTGGTAGGTCATTTGATTCAGACTTGGCAAGTGGCAGAGGACCCAACCAGATAGTTTATGAAGATGGTTCTGTTCAAAAGATGACAGAAATCACAGATGATCATAAAGCAATTTACAAGTATGTAGTTCATCCTCCTATTGTTATATTCTACCGGATGCAATTACTATTCATGTATCTAAAAGTTTCTACTGAATCTCTGCACCAGAACGGTTTGGGAGATCAAGAAAACTCTAGTTGACATGGCTGTTGATCGCGGATGCTACATTGATCAGAGCCAGAGCCTTACTGTCCACATGGAAGCCTGGAGCTCGGTCCCAAGACAAGCTGGTATGTACATACACATATGAAGTTCTGTTACTTCGGTAGATCAGTGTACTACAGTATGCATTGCTGCATACGTGTGAGCTCGATGTGCATGCAGGGCTGCAGAGGTGTGGCAAGAGCTGCAGGCTGAGGTGGATCAACTACCTGAGGCCGGACCTGAAGAGGGGAAGCTTCTCGCAGCAGGAGGCCCTCATCGTTGAGCTCCACAGGGTGCTAGGGAACTGGTAATCCTTGGCCGGCCGGGCTGCCCTACATGCAAATCAGCTATACATGCATGGGCGCCCTATATTAACTTGCTTGAGACAAGGAAAGGAATTACACAAAGGGAAAATTGAGATACCTAAATGGGTGTCGTTGTGCTTTACTACGCTACAGGTGGGCCCAGATCGCCAAGCAACTGCCTGGTAGAACAGACAATGAGGTGAAGAACTTTTGGAACTCCACCATCAAGAAGAAGCTCATACCTCAGGCTGTGGGCAGCCTCCACCCCGGTAACATGCCTTCCCCTGCAGGTAAAACCTGTGCTACATTTTGCACTTCTCTCTGTGAATATGCCACTTCTGAGTTCTGATACCATCTCTTTCCTTTTTGTATATGGCACAAAATTGGAGCCCCCAATAATTTTCCCTTTGGAAAGAACAAATTAATCTGGCACCAAACATGTACTAGTGCTAAGTATTAACTCGAATTCTGTTGTATTGCTCCAGACTTGTACTGCATCATTCTGGATGGGGCTGGAGTACATCGGTTTTTTCACACCTCTGCAGCCCTGCATGCAATCGGTTTTTAGCTCTGTTCGGTATTTTCGGTTTTTAGCCGGTTTTTTTCCAAAACACCGAACACAGAAAAACCCTAAAATCTAATAACCGAACCGAATACCGAAAACAGGTCAAACCGAGTTGATCGGTTCGGTTTGGTTTTTTCGGTCCAGTTTTTTTAGTTCGGCTGAAAAATGCACAATCCTAGGCTAGACAAGGCATCGCAGCTACGGGGTGCACTGATGGAACAACCAAGGTACGGTATAGATTTGATGACACAAGTTGCTTCATACGGAAAATTTCAATGTTGTTGCTTGTTATTTGGACAAAATTTCAGTCATTTGTACCCAGATTTCAGTCATATTTCGTCTATATTTCGCTCCGAATTCGTGTGGATTTCGTCCTGCTTTCGTTCCGTTTCAAGTGTAGAATACAAACAGCATTTAAAATTTTTAGACGAAATATTGGACGAAATTCTGAAATTTCATTCAATTCGTTCCTTTCGCCCCCCCTCCGAAATTTTTTCCCACCTGAAAGAATTTTCCCTGGCAGGGACAGCCCATGGGTTAGTGAGTGTTCTACAGACGCTGATGAAGGTCATTAATTTGAAGTAATCTTATGCATTAATTAAATGATGTTGCTATAGTACTTCTTCCCTACCAAAGAGAGGCGAAGCTTCTCGCTGGTGGTGGGGACCTTGGTGGTCTATAGCATGCTCGGAAATGAACTCTACAGTGTGATGCGAAACTTCGAGCGAAGTGGCGTTGGCTAATTGGAACCCTTGGGCCACTAGCGACATGCTCAAATGGCGATGGAAGGCCGAGAATGGCACAATAGCGCCACGGTGCACTAAAGCCTAATTAAACGCTACTGGAGCTTCTAAGGGTGGTGAGGAACGCACCAAGAGGGGTGGCGGAGCTTGGGGATGACGAGGTTGAGCTGGCGAGGTGAAGCCAAATAATGGGGAGGTGGCTGTCATGGAGAGCTCGCTGGAGGGGAAGAAGGAGAGTGGCGTGGTCAGGAACATCCTCAGGGGATCCTTGTGAAGCTCTAGGCGCATGGAATTGGACGGAGTCATTGCGGACCTCAAGATTCGTTGACGGCGATGCTTCAACCGGAGGTGAATAAGAAGAGTGATGCAAGGGCTCTCGGGTCGATTGAAAGCTTGGGGAGGTGAAGGGAACCTAGGGTTTTATTGTTGCGGGGAGGGTCGTTTAGCCGTTGGTGCCATGATGGCAGTGAAGCGGCTGGGCAGTGAGTCAGCGGGGAACCAAGCAGGGGAGCGATGGGGGTTGGCAACTTGGCATATAGAAAAGTAAGATAACAGCTTGGCACATAGCTCAATGGGGGCTAGCAGGCACGCATGCATGCAATGGGATGGATCGGCTTGGCCGAGACGGCGCAGCGGGGAAGAAGTGATAAAGGGGTGGCCGACATTGGCGTAGGGAGGCGGCGGAGCAAGGAGGGTGTGGTGCAGCTTTGGAGTAGTGCCGAGAATCTTAGTACAGGTGGGGCATGGGAGTGGCGCAGTGATGGGGGAGGCCGAGGTGGAATAAAGCGAGGGCGCGCACAGCGTGACGCGGGCACGACCGGTGCAACGCAATGGCACAGCATGTTCCAAGCCAAGCTAGGGCCAAATTGGGCTAGGCCAAGAGAGAAAAAGGTAGAGAGGGGATGGGCCAAGCCCAAGGTATACTAGGAGTTTGAACTTCTCTTTGAAAATTCAAAATTTGGCTGAATTTTGCTTGAATAAATTGAAATTTGGTTTGAAAATTTCTCTTTAAACTAATTACACTTTCCCAAAAATGGTATGTTACAGCCGTTGAACTTAGCAATCTCTATTATACCCACATGACATAGACTTGTTTCGTCCGGTGACTTGTTCAGCTAAGGATTGGGTTTAGGGATGGCAATTCCCCCCGCGGAGACGGGGCCCTACGGGAAATATCCCCATGGGGGCGGGGGCTAATATCCCCAGCGGAAAGCGAGCGAGCCCGCCATGCTAACAGGCGGAGGCGGGGTCATCCTTGCCTTGAAGTTACGGGGACCCGACAAAAATAAAATAAATATATTTAATAATAGATTATAGCTTTTTAATATAAGAGATTGTATTCTTTTCTTGTATATTTATATTAAAATTTGAATTAATATGTTAGGATATATATTTTGAAACTATATATTTTTAAATATGCTTAACTAATTATAAATTAATAAATTAAATTAAATTATTATTTTTTAAAAATAAATTTAATCTTTTTTTATCCCCCATGGGGACCTCATGGGGGTTGGGTCCCCGCGGGGACTGGGGACGGGGGGCCTTTTGCCCCTGCGAAGCTTAACGGGGCAGGGCGGGGCCGTGGAGGCTTCCCCCGCGACCCCCCGCCCCATCGCCATCCCTAATTGGGTTTGCTTCCACACGGTGGCTTCGTATGAGTTACCTTTACCTTGAATACCCTATGCATACTTCTGTTCTTTATTTGGTAACGTAACCTGATTGGATACATTTTTTTCCTTCTTTCTGTTAAAAGCGTGTATGCATGTGTGGTGTAGTAGCCACGATTTGTCTGAATGGTTAATTTGGTCCCTACATTCGATGAGTAGAGGTTGATTGAGACAAGGCATCCTTAATCTGTTTAGCACATGGGAAAATCAGTGCCAGAAATCTCAAGATTCTACAACATTTTTCGTGTCGATTTCCTCACAGGGAACACAGTACTTATCATTGATTTAGCTTCTCAGAAATCTCTGTTTCTCAAGAATCTCATAACAAATTCAGAACCAATTTAACTGTCCTCTACTTTTAGCACCTCCAGTCCAACAACATAAATGTCGTCTGTGTTTTCTGGTCAAATTTTTCTGAAACGAAAATAGAAAGTTTTTGCGCAGTGGTATTGAAGAGATGGATCGATGTAGGGGAAATCTTTTTCTTTTCTGAACCGGTGATCTGAGGATTCCATTAAACCGAGGACGCGGCCACAATTGTTGGAACGGCGTTTGACAAGAGCGTAACTACACCTGGCTCCGGCTCTGCACCATGGCTAGCCATCTCATGGGTTCCTACTTCCAAGCAGCAAGAAAGCAGTACAAATTTATGTTGTACATCAGAACATCCTTATGCGATTGGAAATCGGCCAGGGCAGTTGCAGAACATGTTTCGCTACATTAGTAGAAGATGACATATTCCACTACCTCATGATTAGGAGTCTAAAGAAAACCATTTTATTGAACATGTTTGATAAGTATGAACACAAGAATGAACATCTCACTCAATTTTCCCTGAGAAATAATGCAGTCTTACTAGTACTTCACGGATTTTTGTTTTGCCTGCTGGTATTCTGTGTAAAATTTTGAAACGATTTTCACATGCTTTGCATAACCTTAGTATCTGAAGGTGCTTTTGCACTACATACAAACATAACTGATAAAGCTGTAGTTAAACAACTTTGCATGACAGAAGTCTGTTTTTAACCAATCGCAAACCTACTTTTTATCATAGAAAGGAGTCTCTTTTTAACCAATCGCAAACCCACTTGTTATCATAGAAAGGACATGTTCTTACAAGACAACAGGAAGGAATCAGTGTAAACAGGGCCCAAGGGAAAGCTGTAAATGGTGAACAGAACAGCCCCTGCAAATGAAGCTTAAAATAGACAAAGAGGTGAAAGCATCACTGATCGAAATATTACAACAGAAACACTATATCATACAGGTGCACAACAGAGTCAATCTCGAGCAATGACTCTTAATTATCAATATTTTCTTCAGCATGAGGCTCGCACAATACGAAGAGTATATGACATCCATCCACACCAATATACTAGAAAACTACTTTATTTGGATGTTGAACCATCCTTTGGAAACAAGTTTTATCGTGAATTTTCTAAATCGTCCAAGAGAGTGCTGCTATTTCTCACCCAAGCAGCATGTGTGTGGTTGATGTACATCATGCAATCTTCATTACAGGAAACTTCGATCAAACAACCTCTTACAGGAAACAATCTTCATTACATGCAATCTTCTGAAACATTTTCTCCGCACCAATATACAATGGCTGCTGCAGATTGATGTTCCTTTCCTAGGAAACTGCATATCCCAGAACCCAACTTTTCAACTCAGAACAGAAGATTGTCTGGTCTCCTATTATAATCTGAGCCAGTGGTTTGCCCTAATATGGGATTCAAAATCAGCATAGAACGATAAAGAAAAGTACGAGTTTAGTTTTCTATCAATAATGAACTATATTCCACACAATACGTACCAAAAACATTACCTTGAAGTTACACATCGTAGTGATGAATTTGTATTGCACCAATTCTTGAATACAAGGAGTTCCCTGTTAACAGAGCATGCGGGATCATGGTTTTTGAATTCCAAGAAAATAACTCATCGCTTGACAATTAGATCATCAGGGATGGCAGAGATGAAGATCTTCTGAGGCCACCATTTTGGAATTCGAGAAGATAAGTTTCTCCGGTGGCAGAAAATTGCAGTCCACCGGATCCTCAACATCCCACTATTCATCCTCGTCTTCTACCATATGTTCTGTCCAATATCTGCGGATTTCAACTTTGATATGGTTGGGAAGGAGATTGGTTGCATTCCTGACGCCAGCCTCTACTGCTTCCACCATTTGAGTCTCCTCATCCCAACAGTTGATCTCAACAAGGAGATGCTTGAGGGAAGGGATGTGCTGGAGGCCTAGAAAAAGATCAGCGCATAGAGCTCCTGTTTCTCGTGGTATTAAGTCTAACCTAAACTTTTCAAGCTTTGGCATAGCCCCAACTTCAAAAAGTAATGGCCCCATTGCATTATTCCAGGAGAGGAACCTAAACTCTTTCAGACATTGGAATCCACTGCTGCAGATGATGAGACTTTCTTCGGAGGCTACTGTTTCTGTCCACAGCCAGAGAGTTAGGAGAAGGCAAGCCCCAAGGATCAGTAGAACTTCCTCTCCCACAGGATTGACACTGATGTTCAGGAAGGTCACATTTGAGAGCGAGGCCACCCACTCTGGAACTCTTGGAAAATAATAGTTTGTTGTTCTGAACATCTCAAACTTTTGAAGGAGATACGGACGAGAGGACCAAGAATCCAACAAGAAATCTAGAGTGCAACCATTTTCATCATCACATCCAAGATCCAGATGGCGAAGCTTGAGTCTGCACAGCCTACGGATGGATGAAACAAAGCTATCCGTGTAACTTTTGTGATCACTGTATGTATCACTAACACACCAATGAATCCCAAGAAATCTTAGTTCAGTCAAACAGCCTAGCTCTCGCAAAGAAGTTGACCGGATGCTGTAGTCAACTTTCACATCGTAAAGATCCTGCAAAGCTCTCATATTTCCAATTCCTTCTGGCAGGCTTACTCTTGGGTCAGCACGTAAGAACATCAACTTTTTCAGCCGAACAATATTCCTGGGTAATTTTTGTATCTCAGTCCGTACTAGCTCTATTGTCTCAAGTTGTTGTAGTTCCCCTATTTGCTCTGGAAGCTTGCTGATGCTTGTATCAAAGAGCCCTAGGTATTTCAACCGGAACAATCTCCCTATATCATCAAGATAATGATTTTCCAGCTTATCATTATATTGTATGTAAAGCACCCGTAGTGCTTGAAAGCCTGAGAGAGGTGGCATGTGTTTTGCAGACCCATAAATATCGAGTGATCGAACTTTGGAAACAACCATTGTTGATGGAATCATCATATCTTCTTGACCACGAAAATCAAGGGACAGTCGACGAGCCTTACCATGCTGATTATGGTTACCAAATAATGTGATAAAATTTTCATCAATTGACTTAGATACAATGAGATCAAGAATCACATCATGAACTTGGCAAGCTTCAGCTTCACCATGATAAAGAATGTCTTCTGGCATGATCATGCTCCTGTTGATTAGCTCATTAAAATAGCACTCTCCAACTTCCACTAAATTTTCCCCAACTTTTGCAGTGATGAACCCTTCGGCCATCCATCTCCTTACCAAGTTATACTTCCCTACTGAAAAATCTTCTGGATATACACAGAGATATAGTAAGCATGTCTTCAAATAGTGGGGAAGGTCGTTATAACTAGCAGAGAGAATCATTTTCATGTTGCTTACACTGGGAACGTTTTCAAGTGCTGAGCCAAGAGAATTCCGACACCTCTTCCAGTGCTCTTTCGTGCGCGGTTTATCAGCCAACAAGCTTGCAATACTGATGATTGCCAATGGTAGGCCACCACATTTTCTTAGGATTTCACTGGATACCTCTTTTAATTCAGAAGGACAGTGATCTTCAGAACCAAATATTCTTTTGAAAAATAATTTTTCGGCATTAGCATCACTTAGTGCTTTCATTTCGCAAACATTATGGTAGTCAGGAGAGCAACATGACCTCGCTACAGAAATGATACGTGTTGTTATCAATATTCTGCTGCAGAGGTTATTTTCAAGCAGAGCGTATCTGATTGTTTGCCACACTAATGTGTTCCAGATATCATCAATAACGACAAAATACCTGTTTATATTTTACAAAAGAAGTATGTTAGGGAATATACAAAAATTCATCGTTAGTAGATATATACATTATTCAAGGATCTAATTGACGGACATGAACATGCATTAAGAAAACAAAATAGTTGATGCAGATAGTGCACGAGACATTTCTAAAGTTGTAAATGTTAATACATCTCTAAACAGTAAGTAGACTATCTGGTAACCAAAATAGGGATGTGACAGCAGAAAGGTTTGTACAAGATTATCTTGAACAAGATTATCATGGAAAGGTTTGTACTACCTTTTATTGTTGAGGGATTCCCTCAATTTGTTGATGAGCTGCACCTCGTCATATGTTTCTATGCCTGGATAGTAATTTCCCCCTGTTACATCAGTGAGTATTTTTCTGAATATTTTCCTCATGTCAGGCTTTTGGGACACTGGAACAAATGCTCTACAATCAAACTGTTCTCCAATTTTATCATAAACTTGATGGGCTAGAGTAGTCTTGCCTAACCCTCCAAGCCCAACAACAGATACCACCTTCAGTTTTTGCATCATAATCCCCTCCCCTTCGGTCAACCATTTGATAAGCTCTTCTCTTGGTTCATCAATTCCGACTAGGCTTTCTGCCTCTGCATAGAGAGCCGGTAAACGAGGGTCGATGGGCACCACACCTCTAGAACTTGAGGCAGCCCCATCGAAGTTGCACCACTTGCGTCGCTTACTCGCATGATCAACACGAGACTTCAGTTCTCGAATCTGGTTGGCAATCTCATCGCGAGCACAAAGTATCCTTATCTTGTACAAAGTATTCTGCAAGAAACCCTTCATGTCGTGAGGCCTACTGGGGCCACGATCGACGCGGTGTATGAAGTCGTCAATGCAATCCTCGATGTCGTAGGACAGCTCGCGGATTTGGTTCCTCCACTCCTTCACTTGGACATCGAGGTCATCCATGTCTGCCAGCTTCAGGAGCAGAGCGTTCATGCTGCTGAGCTCATCCTTCAAGGAGATGATCTCGTCGTGTACTCCCTTCAGACTATCGTACTTCTTTTCCAGCAGCGTGGATAGCTTCCCAAGGACAGGGCTCAGCACCCCTGTTGCAACGCTCTCCATGGCGTGTTAGTCGATCACGGCGCCTAACAGGAAGCCGAACGTAAAGGCATGCATTAAACATCAACGTAAATTATAGAGGTCGGCACTAGAGAAGAGAGCATCAGCAGCAGAACACACAGCAGAGGGCAGCAGAGCAGCCGAGCAAAGAGCATGAGCCGCAGAGCAGAGCAGTTCAGCAGAGGAACAGGAACAAAGAAAAAAAAGAAGAAGAGGCAGAGGAAGAAGAAGAACCTGCAGCTGCAGATCTGGAGACCAGCAGTCGAAGGAGACAGGGAGGGAGTGGAGGGAGGCTCGCCGGAGGATCTTGGCTTGCGGTGGCGGCTAGGGTTCCATGGCCTCTCTGAGCTCTCTCACGCTCAGTCTGTGTGTCTTTGATGTGTGTGTGCTGCGCACAAATTGGAACAAATAGTCACAGTATTGTTAGGTGTCCAATCTCTACCACGTAGGATCCTTTAAACACTATACAATCATACGAACTGAGGGTGTCAATCACTATCGATACAATAACTTGCGTCGAATGTATTCTCAAAATCACACGTTTGAACCAATCTACTCGAGTACGCAAGAGTAGTCGTACAAACTCTCCCACCAATTAAAAAGAATTCGCAACAACAACGTCGAATGACCTTACTTGATTAAAAATGACACTTTGGCTTTAGTTTGAATTGCTAGGGCATAAGCTTTGAAAATACTTATGGTATAATACTTGTCGAGCTGGTCCACTTGTGTGTGCACGCACGTGCGCGCGCGCGTGTGTATATAGAAAAAATACTAATTACTTCTAGGTGTAGTTGCACCTATTGTATCTACCGTCCATCTACATCAAGATACACCCGCTGTATTGGGTTATTGGGTCGGATGATACCACCCGATGTTCAAATGAAACCCATGCACAACTAGTGGCGTCATATCTGTTGGCCAAAAAGATATTTGCCCTAGGCATCTGCTAGATTCTCGGATGGAACCCTACTAATGGTGAGGCATGGTGATAGCAAGTTGATTCTACAGTGAAATCAACTTTTTATGAGAAACAGATTGTGATGGTCAAGATAATACTAATGGTGATGTCTAATGAGGGAGATTGTCATGGTCAAGACAATATTAATGGTGATGTCTACTGAAGGCACGGTGATAGCAAGTTGATTCTACGGTGAAATCAACTGCTTGTCACTTGGCTACTTGATTCTACAGCGAAAGCAACAAGGAGGAACAACAAAATTCAATTTGGCATCAAAATCAACCTGCCAAGCAACCACAAATTAGCAGGCAATTAAATTAATCAGGATTAGCACTAATTAAGCATTATATTACATGATTAGAACTAATAAAGCATAATTAAGATTAATTACTCATTGTGCAAGCGACCAGTGTCCTGACATACCTACCGAGGTCCCCTAGCTCAGTAAATACTTACCGAGCTCGAGGAGGGTCCAAATTTGAAAGAAAGTGGCTACAGTGCCACATGTTTTAACAGTTCTAATTTCTATCGATGTACAAATCATGACAAGAGCAACAGGATGCATGCAGGTTGTGTTGAGAACCTTTTGGCTGTATTTGGAACGTAAGCATTGTTAAAATGTTATCAGCATTCTCATCGTGTCCGTGTAGGATACTGCACCAAATGTGCCATGAAGTGGCGCATGCGCCACACTGTATTAGATGTGGCAACAGCTGACGTATCAGACTCTTATTTGGTTTTCTTCTCCATTTGATACTCATCTCACTTGCTCTATATATGTACCCCTATAAACCACAAGAAGAGCAAGAGCCTCCTTCTAATATCTTCTTATATAGTGAATTCTGCCTTCGTGTGTTCGTGGTTTTTTCTATAAGGATTTTTCATATTAAATCTATATCTCCCATTCTTTTGATCACATACTTTTGCTGTGCATTTGATAATAAGCATTTTTCTCAATTCGTTTGGGAAGTATATGAATTATTTTGTGTGAAATTCCTACATTATAAACGAGGCCTTTGCTATCTAGCCTAGAGCAATCATTTTATTTTTTACGATATAAGCAGATTGTGATGGTCAAGACAATATTAATGGTGATATCTAATGAGGGATTGTGACAATATTAATGGTGATATCTAATGAGGGATTGTGATAGTCAAGATAATACTAATGGTTATGTCTACTGAGGAAGATTGTGATGGTCAACATAATACTAATGGTGATGTCTACTAAGGGCACGGTGATAGCAAGTTCATTCTGTGGCGAAATCAACTGCTTGTCACTTGGCAACTTGATTCTACGGAGGAAGCTGCAAGGAGGAACAACAAAATTCAATCTGGCATCGAAATCGACTTGCCAAGCAACCACAAATCAGCAGATGATTAAATTAATCATGATTAGTACTAATTAATCATTATATTGCATTATTCACACTAATTAAGTATACTTAACATTAATTAATCATTGTGCAAGTGGTCGGTGTCCTACCGTACCTACGGAGCTCTCTTAGCTCGGCAGATACCTACCGAGCTCAAGGAGGGATCAAATTTGATTAAAAAAAAAGTTGCTACAGTGCCAGATGTGCCAACAGTTCTAATTTCTAGCTGTGTACAGATCATCACAAGAGCTACAAGATGCGTGCTGGTATTATCAGTGGTCAGACCGCCATTCCAGACCAATCTGACTGGTGCTTATAAACAGCATAGGTGATACTGCAAAAACCACAAAAATCAAACTCAAATAACAAAAACAGAGCATAAGTAATGTTAAATACTTATCACTCTCATGGGACTCCCACCACCTGGTCTTACATAGAGGTTGATTGAGACAAGGTGTCATTAATCTGTTTAGCACATGGCAAAATCAGTGCCGAAAATCTCAAGATTGTACTACATTTTTCATGTCGGTTTCCTCACGGGGAACACAATACATATCGTTGATGTTGCTTCTCAGAAATAACTGTTTCTCAAGAATCTCAAAATAAACTCAGAACCAATTTAACTGTGCTCTACTTTTAGCACCTCCAGTCAAACATAAATGTCGTCTGTGTTTTCTGGTCAATTTTTTTGAAACGAAAAAAAGAAAGGTTTGGTGCAGTGGTATTGAAGAGATGGATCGATGTAGGGGAAATCTTTTTCTTTTCTGAACCGATGATCTGAGGATTCCATTAAACCGAGGACGTGGCACAATTGTTGGCCACCAAAGGGTTGGAGAAGCTCGAACCGTGTTTGGCCTAAGCGTAACTCCACCTGGCTCCAGCTTTGCACCATGGCTAGCCATCTCATGGGACACGTTGTAAGTTGTAACTATGAGAGTGGCTAAAAAAATTTTGCTACAAAGACCATGGCACGCCACACTTTGCCAAAAAAAAAAAAAATAAATAAAACGTTTAGCAAAGTGAGCTTCCAAGAATCATGCCCTTAGTTCCCAATAGCCAACAAACAAGCGTAAGCCCAGTTGGTTTTTGGCCCTTGGCACTGGACCGAACCAAGCTCTGGTCCTGGATTTTTCTCGTTAGACCTCCAGTTATAAAAACTATTATTCAGAGTTTAGGAAACACATATGTAACTTATTTTGCGTCATTTACAGCTGATGCAAATTATCTCAGTTTGTAAAATCCATATATTTATTTTCTTCACTAATTATAATGGGGAACATAAAATATAATGGGGAACATAAAAAAAAGAATCTTAAGAATAGTTGTTGACCGCATGTAAATAAATTCATTTCAAATAAAATTCCATATATCCCTATCTTCTATCTCTTAGTTTCATCACTTCCATATGCAACCTCAAGCGTAGTATAGCGGCATAGACATACATATAACCATATGATTATTAAAAACATGTCCCTCTATTCAAAAATATTTATTTTGGATATTGACATGTTGTCCAATATAGACATACATATAACCATATGATTATTAATTTTTATGTTAATATCACCAAAAAATTATAAAAACTCATGTGTAAATTACACTTTTACCCTAAGTATTTCTAGCTGAGTTAAAACAAAACACAGGTTTGCCAACTAAATTTTGTGTAACCTCAAGTTTCCCTATAGTCTATAGACGGCTCGTTCATATTGTTTTTTAGTTTTGGCTTTGGCTTATGAATAGTAACTGCTTGTAGAGAAAAATATTCACATGCAATTTTGGCCGATATAAATGAAGTCACTATAATGTATACTGCAATCGATTAGTAGATCCCATCTTAAAAAGATATTCTGTTTTCAAGTTAGATACTGTAGAAAAATCATTTACTATAGAAAAACAGTTTTAGAAGTCAATACGAACATGGCCATATCTATTGAAAACCATCGTTTAGGTGAAAACTAAAAAATATTTTTGGTTTTGATAACGAAATCAAAATAAAAAATCCAAAAAGAATAACGTAATTATTAATTAAGAAAACCATCCATTTAAAATTCAGGTCCAGTCCAATGTGTTGGGGAAAAGAGAAACTATAAATTTAAAGAAAATGGAAAAAGAAAAATACAAGTTATTATTCACAGAAAAAGGCCCAAAAAATGTGAAGTAATTCAGCTGAATCAATGATGTCGATGATGCTGCCATCACCCATTTTAGCAGTTACCAACAATCCATTTGGTTGGTTGGAGTGCAGTCCCATGAAGTCCCAGCTGTGAGTAGTATGCATACTATGCATTTGGTTCATCCTCACACTCACAACACTAGGTAGCCCTATGTCATCATCTTTTAGCTTGTGATTTGGTTTTTGTGCAACTATGGCCATAAAACCTGTGCTTTTTTGAAATTAACCAACAATTTGCTCCTCTTGCTCTACACTTCGGCGCAAATTCCTCCTTCCACTAGCAATGGCTCATGTGCAGGACTGGGAAATGGTTGTGAAGCAAGATAGGCATCGAGGTATCTTTGTGGCATGGTGGCAAGCTGAGGTCACTGCCCGACAGGGACGACGACAATGTGTTAGACCATGTCGCTAGGTCTAGAATATTGTGATGATGAATAATTGACAATATTACTTATTGATGTTATCTGAGGCGTGTGGAGTGTGTGGACTTATGTCAGTCAAGTTGGAAAGAATGTGTTCCAAGAAAAGATATTATTTTGGTCTTTGCATGTGCAAGGTAACTCAAAGTGGATCGTGGTCTACGACAAGGACTAGGAGATGGTTTGGTGCAAAGTTATAGTCCAGAGGATCAAGGATGCTGGAGGAAATGATCGTGCTCGAGTTGGAACACATGGAGATCAAAGATTGATGATGCATGTTGGAGCTATGGAGGTGCGGTCTGGTGGCTACGACACATGATAAAAGTGGAAAAAATCATGTCACGTAAGGGTTTTAGGTCCATTATTTGTTAAAATTGGATAATAACTTGTTTGGGCTCTAGACTATAAATTGAGATGAGGTTAGAGGCTAACCCTAAGGCTGGAGAAAACAATTTTCATACTATGGTTTGAGGGGTGCTTGGAGGGTACTTTGTAGCCACAAACATGTGACCCATGAAATTAATCTAGGGTTTGAGAGCAGGGTTCTCATTGTCTATTTCAATCTCTACACAAAGATTTTTCTTCGGCCGACGTGCCCCTTTTTCATTGTCTCATGAGTAGCTTCACGTTCTCGATTCACATACACGGGAAAATGTAGCGAGGCACATCTCGAGTGGTATAGCACGCCTCCACCAATGTAGGCATCATTTTGTCCTTGGTTCATGTGAGACGAGCCTTCTTTGGTTGGCTTGCTTTTCACGACGCACGACCACAGCAGCAATGCCAACCGTCAAGAAGAAATTAGCCAGCTATAGCACCAATTGATCAAAAGCAATGCCTTTGATTCTTTTTTGTTGCTATAGTATATGTACTGTAGCAACAGTAACACGAACAGTAGTTATAGTACCGTAACATTGTAGCTACAGTACTGAAAAATATTTTTCCATTCTCTTTTGTTGTATTTTGTTTTTGTGTTCTTGTTGTGTTGGCAAGTTGGATAATTAGAAGATAGTAGATTCGAGAAAAAAGTTTTCACTGTGGATTACATTCATCCACCCATCTCTGATTGCCATCGACGATCCTATAAGTGGTATCAGAGTTAGTTGCAATAGCATCAAATCGAGATTATTTTTCATGTAAGCTATCATTTTTTTAATGGATCAGATTATATCTATTGGAAAATATGCATGGAGGTTTTTCTATAAATACATGGTAATGCTATTTGGCAAAAAAGTTGAAAATACATATGTCGTGTCTCCTATTGTTACTACTAAAAATACTGCAGATATTGAAGCTAATGCTAAGGGTAGAAATATTTTGTTGTGAGGGCAAAGTAGAAACGAGTTTATCAGAATTGCTCATATTAAATATGCTAATAAAATTTAGACTACTCTACCTGATTATTATGAAGGTTCTAAGTCTATTAAATGTGTTTGTCAGATCAATTTAAAAAGAAGTACTCTAAATTTGAGATGAAACCTAGGAAATCATTTTTTGATCACTTCAATAAAATTGTTAGTGATTTGCAATCTATTAATGTTATATACTTTGATTTTGATAATGCTTGTCAAATCTTAAATGCTTTGAATATGTCTATTTAGAATGTATTAATCACTATTATTAATCATTCTGTTAACATGGAAACACTTACATTGAATTATGTTTCTTCCAAGATGAAAACACATGAGTTTGATATTTTGGCCAGAATAAACAAGTCTAATTCTTTGGGTTTAGTTACTAACCAAGCTGACAGTTCTTCTATTATGTCTTTGTCTGCACTGTGTTCTGTTTTACATGAACAGTCAGAGGAGATTCCAGAAAAGTAGCTTGTACTCTTCTCTAACAGGATGACCAAGACAATTAACAACATCAGATCAAGGTGAAAAGAATGTCCAATCAGATGTTATGAAGGTGGTGAGTGAAACCACATAACGATGAATTGCCCCAAACTAAGGAGAAAGGAGATCAAGGATGACAAGTCACCAAATCGTTGCTCTCAGTTCAAGATTGACCCAAGCTAGAAGCATAATTATCGCAGGGTGGTTAACAAAATACTTTCAGCACTTGATGAGATTGATTTAAGTGATGATGATTCTGGAAGTGACGGTAAGAACAATGGCAAAAAGGCAGAAAAGGTAGACTTTACATGGACATGTTTTATGACAAATAGTGAGGAGATCAACAATGATGATCTCTACAATGATCCTAATGGGGTAAAATTTTCTTATACAGATTTACCTTGTACTATGTATAGATTAACAGAGAAGCTCAAAAATTATAAAAAGAAAATTAAAAATCATAATTTTATTGTTGAGAGCTTAAATTCTGAAATTAATAACTTAGATCTTCTATTTCTGATGATAAATCTTGTAAATCTTGTAAGGTTTTACATTTTGAATTAGAGTCTGTTGGAACAATTAATACATCAAATTGGTTCAACTTAGTGATGTAACAGCTAAACTTGATGAATTAAGATTGACACATGACTTTTGGAATAAAAAGTTAAAATTTGCAAATGATGAAATTGAAAAGTTAAGTTTAGTTCTTCTACATATTTAGAGTTAAATATTTCAAATGTTTAATCTAAAACTTATTCTAATTGTGAATTGCTAGAAGATAAACTTAACTCATCTATAAATCAGTTCAACAGATGTTTTATCATGATATATCTTCTTGCTCTAAATGTTCTAAACTTAGTACAGAAATAGAAACATTGACTAGACAACTTAATAATTTTGTTGAAAAAGAAATATTGGTTCAATCTAGTGCTTCTAAGAATTTTGTGAATGAACCTGTTAAATGCACAAATTGTCTCTCTTTAGCTGAAGAAAATGAGTACATTAATGACACTTTAGAGAGATTTTCTTTTGGGTAGAAAATTTTGAATATGATTCTAGACAACTCAAAACTGAGTGTCAAAAACACTGGTCTAGAGTTTAAAGCTCCTAAGAGAGAGTTCTTTTTGTATATCATTGTAAAGGCTTGTTTTATTTTTATTTTTGAGAACTTGAATTATTATTTAAGCCAATAATCACAAAACAAGTCATGATGTCTATTTCAAGCTTTCTTGATCATGATTTTGCATGTGTTGCTTAGCAAGGCCATAATTAGCTATTTATTAAATTTTATCAACTTGAACATACAACATGGCAAGGCTAAATTCTTTGGCTAAGTTTTGATTTAGTGATTACTTTTTGAGATATGTCATGAGCCATTCTAATTCCTTCTTGAATCACTTTTTAGCTTTTCTAGAAATACATGTGGCAAGAATGTGATGAAATTGCTAATTTTGTATACATTTCAACAATTCTTTCCCACGAGAGGGCTTGTCATTGCGCTAAGTATGAACTTGGGGGGAAGTTTTGTATGGCCGAGATCATGAAATCTTAAGCCTTTTGGCTTGGCATAATCGAAAAGTATGGATTGTGATGCTACAATTAATGAAATGTGCTTCAAGTTGGCTCAAAAAATTTATTATAAATGTGATAAAATTAATTTGGACTGAAACTTATGAGGCCATTGTAGATGGCTCTCAGTTTAGAACATGTTTTACTAAGATAAGCTATAATCAAGTGTCAATAATAAAAGTGCTATGTATTGAGTTATGTAAATCTATGTTAAGATTTGTGCTCAATTTGGCACTTGTGGCTTACTAAGTTCTTGATTCTAGCATATAGATTTAAATCTATATTTTTAGATGTCTATCATCTATAGTGAGATATTTAGCTTAACTAGTCATTTTTGTGAAGGTCTGCTATGTACAGTAATTTGTTTAATCATATTATAAACTTATTTTGGCCTACTTTGTTATATATGCATGCTTATGATCGACTAAGCTTTATGATAGCATGACTTTGTACACATAAATTCAATTGGTTTAAATAATCTTTTAAGTTTTTATGATGTGTTTTCTTATAAAAAAATTGGATTAATGATATTTGGATTTGAGTTCTCTCTTTGTTGTTTCTTCCTTTTGTGCCTTGATTCTTACATTACCAAAGGGGGGAGAGATTTGTGGCTCAAAATACTGCTTTTCGGTATGCTTTGTGAGAGATTTGAGAGAGTTGTGGCTTGTGGCTTAAAATATTTTCTCACCTTCAGTTCTTCACTTAGAACTGTTTGAAGTCATGATATCTTGAGGTGTTGTCAATACATTCATTAAGGGGGAGATTGTTAGACAATGTGGCTAGATCTAGATATTTGTGATGATGAATAATTGATAATGTTGTTTATTGATGTTATTTAAGGCATGTGTGGATTTATATTGGTCAAATTGGAAAGAACTTGTGCTGGACAAAGATGTTGTTTTGGTCTTTACTTGTGTAGGTTAACTCAGAAGCGATCGTGGTCTACGACGAGGACCGGGAGATTGCTTACTGCAAAGTTATGATCTAGAGGGTCAAGGAAACTAGAGGAGATGATCGTGCTCGAGTTAGGGCATGTGGAGATCACAGATGGATGATGCATGTTGGAGCTACAGAGGTACGGTCCGAAAGTTACGACATGTGATAAAAGTTAAAAAAACATGTGTTATATAAGGGTTTCGAGTCCCTCTGGTGCTTCCGACGAAGTGAAACTGAAACCATGCAAAGTGAAAAGCGCAGCCAAGAGGATGCATACAATTGGAGTACCCTAAAAGAAACCCATGTTTTAATCTGTTTTTTTTTTGCTACTGCTGTGGAAAGTTCCATTGCACCTACTGGCAGAACCCCCTTTTCTATGTACCTGATCATCATGTGGTAACAACTAGTAATCAGTTGTACAATTTTGAACAAATTCTGAAGAATTATTTCCATGCATGGCTAGAGAATGGCAACGCCAAATTTTCCAGGTCAGCCATTGAACTTAGCAATATCTGTTTATGTTTGCTTCCACGTGGTTATACCCACATGACGTAGAGGTCGTTTGGTTAGGCTTTTCAAGCCAGCTGTGGCTGAATCTATACTATAACTGATTTATTTTGCATTATAACTAATTGTGGTTTATTTAGCATAAGTAAATTTAAAAAAAATAAAAAAAGAACAAATAGGTTAGCCCACTACGGGCACTGCAAACAAATACAGAAAAAAGAATTGACAACAAAGCTAAAAAAACTAAAAAGTTAGAAATAATAAAATTTAAAAATAATAAAAAATAAGTTGAAACCAAGAAGCTAAACCGAAATGAGCGGACTTGTTTCGTTCAGTGACTTGTTCAGCTAAGGTTTGTGTTTGCTTCCACACGGTGGCTTCGTATAAGTTACCTTTACCTTGAATGCCCTATGCATTCTTCTGTTCTTTATTTGATGACATAACCTGATTGGATACCTTTTTTCCTTCTTTCTGTTAAAAGCGTGTGTGAATGTGTCATGTGTGGTGAACTAATGTTCCAAACATAAAACCGTTGAATAGGCAATGGGTGCAGTAGCCACGATTTGTCTGAATGGTACCACCTTAATTTGGGGGCTCTTTTACGGTACTTAAAATGAATATAGAGTATCCATTCTTTTTTGATCCAATTAATCAAATTAGTTATGATTTATTTATACTATCATCCATACTACTAGTAGTATTATCCCGATAAGGGTAAAATCATCAAGAAAACATATGGCGCAACAGTAAATATCGCAACTCTGATAGGCTAAATTGGTTCATTCGGATTGGGTCACATAGAGAGACAGTGGCCCATTAGTTAGCTTGGGCCAACATTATAAAATATCACGCCAATAGCCTGTACGTGTCGATTAAAAACAAGTGCACTAGCTGGTACATCTGAAACCGATAACCATCAACAACATTTCCCTAAATGTGTGCAAACGATTTAGGGAAGGACTCAATAATCCAACCAATCTTCTGGCGAACATTTACATACAAGAAAACTTCAAAAATGTAGGTACATTGAACTGAACAACCTTAATTAAACCCCCTGTAACTGAACTCAACACCACCTCACCAAGTGTGACAAGTCTAGCCCCTTCAAATGCAGAAGAAACTTTCCAGACTACCCAACTTTCAGAACGAAAAACTGAGCCTACCACATCCTCCTAAATCCTAATATAAATAGGAAAGAGAGGATCCACATACGCTGTAGGCTCTGATCGTTTCGGCTTTTTTCGGCTTCAGCTTCTAGCTTCAGCTTTTTTTTCACTATTCACTACACTATCCACTAACTCAGCTACAGTGTTTTTTCAGCCAGCTGCAGTGTTTTTTCAGCCAAAAGCTATTGCTATTCCGATCACCCCCGTAGTCTAGAAAAGCAACACAAGCAAATAAGTACTACAGTCAGCAGCACTAGGAACCATCATTCTCTACATAAGTAGCCACACACAGACTAAACTATTTCATTAGCTGTTAATTTACCTCCACAAACTATCATTTGGTTGTTAACACCACTGATGATAGGGAACGTTAAGGACTAAAAAGAAACTAGGACACATAATATAAGTTTCTCCATGAAAATTTTAGAATGTCCAACACAATCAAGAGAGTAGGATATTACATTCAGATAATCATTGGTAAGTGAAGCAAGCCGATGGTTGTACATGCCAAGGGCTTTTCTTTCACACTACAAAGTCTCCAGCGAAAACCTCCTTTCCTATCAAAATTGCCTACATATACATCACCCAAAACTTAAAATGACACACTTTAGCTTGTACTGCTGTAGTTGTTATGATGGTGGTGATGATTCATGTTGGTTAGTCTAGAACTCTGGACAACATGGCCTTTTAGAATGAACCATTTGGACATTGGAACATTGGAATGTACATGCTTCACAGCTAGTAAGTCTAGGTAAATAGCTGGGGGCTTAGTCCAAATAATCCAGTAAATCTCTGATGGTCACACGTCCATGGTTGACAACCTCCTGTTGAGATGAAATGCCACTTTTATCTGATTACTTCACCAATAACGTCGATATAGTACTTTGCCTTGCTGGACTTTTGGCCAACTGAGCAAGCAAAGACCTCTGAAACTGCAGGAAATGCAGAACTGGAGGCCATGCTATTGATGCTTTCAAACATGTCCTCATCAAATGGATCATTACCAATGGACATTAGAAAATCTGGTGCCTTTCCATTGTTGACCAATGTGTGAATTAGTTTGTTTACAGCAAGCCCCTTGCTAATTTCCTACGTAAGTAATGTAATTTTCAGTTAGTACGAGCCTTAACATGAGTGAAATAAAAGACAAAAGGTAGTAGGATAACCAAATTGCATATACCTGTGGTTTGACTTCTACAATAAAATGACCACATTTCACAACAACAGGTTCATTTGATAGCACCCTCTCCAGATGATCCAGTAATTCCTTGGCTTGGCATGAACCAAAGTCGTGGTCTGCATCCAGATAGTGCCATCCTAGAGTAGTTTCCTTTGGCTCTACAAAGGATCCATCAGTTGTCTCAGTGTATACTTGCATGACAGGTTCAACAATGTGCTTCCATGCATGATCTGGGCTTGAATAGCTTCATTCCCATTCAGCTACTTTGTTCCATCTAAGAACATATAAATTGTTCATCATACATGCATCCTGAATACTATGGAAGTATATAAATATACAATGTTGTATGGAACCTAAAAAAATTTTTTTGATTGAAAATATCTGATAAAATAGCCATGTTCTACGTCTTCCGATTCATCTCCTCTCCTCTACTCTGAGCTAGATCTCAATCTCGGTTCTTGGATGCTTCGTTGTGATCTAGATCTTGCTGAATGTAGTAGCTGGGAGATCTGGTGGTAGTAGATGGGAGATAAATTGAAATTGATGAGGACTGTGAGGTAAGGGAGGAGTGGGATGGAAAGCAAAGTGGCAACCGTACGTGCCGACGGAGGAAGGGAGGGAGGAGTGGTGGTGCCAGTGGCAGCGGTGAACACGGCGTAGAGAATGGACAGGCAGTGGTGGCACACGACCTGCGTGGTGGCGGCAGCGGCGCATGACCTCCAACCTGGCGGCGGTGGAGGAAATGGAGACGTGGGGGCGACATAGGGAATGTCATGGCGGCGACGCACATGCTCTGTCATAGCTCCGTCATCGCGGTCGCGGCGCAGAGCCCCTCCTAGTGCCGGCGGTGGCAGCGAATGCACAACCCATGGTTGCGTGTACACCACATCAAAAGACCATAATACCCCAACAAACAAAATTAGGTTTTTAGCATAAAAGTCCATTATAGTATTATACCCTCATAAAATTGATGGTCAAATTTATTTTGTGCTACCACCTTTGCACTATCAGTAAAATGTATTATAAAATTTTCCTAATTAGGTCCCTTTATATATTCAATGAGTAGAGGTTGATTGAGACAAGGCGTCCTTAATCTGCTTAGCACATGGAAAAATCAGTGTCGAAAATCTCAAGATTCTACTACATTTTTCATGTCTATTTCCTCACGGGGAACACAATACTTATTGTTGATTTCGGTTTCTTAGATATCTCTATTTCTCAAAAATCTCATAACAAATTTAGAACCAATTTAACTGTAGTTTTAGCACCTCCAGTCCAACATAAATGTCGTCTGTGTTTTCTGGTCAGACTCTGCTTGCAATGTAGGGCGCCGCCACTGATATTGATCTTTAAATAGTAGTAATAAAAAAACTCGTCACTGTCCTCTCCATTCTGCTCACTTGCCAAACGAGACATGGACGAACTCTTGGGCATGCCCCTAAGCCCCTGGTATAGGATTGCTGCCAGCATTCATGCCATCCCACTTCGTCCATGGGAACGTTGTAACTATGATCTACAGCTCCTCCGGTTGGCCCTAGACGTACATAAGAACATCCTTAGACTTTTTGGCAGTTTTTGGGGTCATATTTACAGAAATAGCCCCCATCAAGCAAAAAAGGAAAAAAAAAATAGCGTGCAGTGGAGCGCAGGAGACCAACACGCCAGGTTGATCACACGGCTGTCGTGCGGCTAGGGCCTACCGCACAACCTCTGTGTGGTAGAGAGCTTGCCACATGGCGGCCGTGCGGTGGAGGTGGGTGCCGCACAACCACTATTTGGTGCCCAATTAATGCCTTAATTAATTGCCATCTATTTTTAATTAGGGAATTTATTTTCACATATTGCTTATAGGAATTTGTAGGTATAGCAAATAAGCTTAAAAACTTACGGAATGTTTTGTGGAGCCTTCATTGTGTAATTTATTCATAATTTTATGTATTCTGAATTTTGCTTGAAAATTCACTTTAGTAAATTGTTTGTAGGAATTTTTTTAAATAGGAAATGAGCACCAAAACTTATGAAATATTTTTAAATGATTCTTATGCAGTGCACTTAGTTGTGTAATTTTTACAGAATTTTATATTTTCTAAAATTGTACAGATACAAAAGTACAATATCGCATAACACGGGATACGATATGGCTCATTTGTCTGAGCCACTACTCTCTCCTCATTGCGTACGTGTCCACAGGTGTGGCCTTATCTTGCGTCAAGCATGTCCCATAGGATACGTCAGCCAATTTGGAGAGCGCGTGTCGGATCAGAGGAGGTACGAAGATTGTTTAGTCTGTTGAGTGGCCAGAAATGCAGCAGTAGGCTGAGTCGGAGCAGGTTGAGTCTGGTAAGTATCGATGTCGTCCTGCTGAGACATGCTGAACTAGGGGCCACCAGCGATGAAGTCCTGAATGAGGGACTATAGAAATCCACCACCCCCAAGATACGATGTGTGCAACTCCAATCATGCAAAAGAGCTCTAGCCTTCACCGCACAGTGTGCCTGCAAACCTGAAAGAGCTTTGCCCTGCATACTCTCCAAACCCTACATATAGTCTAAACACTGAGCTCTGCCCTGCGTACGCTCCAAACCCTAGGTACAGTTAGAACGCTGAGCTCTGCCCTGCATATGCTCCAAACCCTAGCGTGTGTACTGCTCCATGGAAGCAGCTGGGTGGCTCATACCCTCATTGGTGGACTGACCGTCATCCCCACGATGAATTAGAAGCTGTAGGATGGAATGATGTTAGTCAAAATAAATATTCTGGATGTAGACTACGAATCTCATACCTCCTGGATGTGCAGTGAAGATGACCGATGATGAGCGCTAGTCTGTTAAGGGGTGCGGAGGGTAGAAGTGGTGCATCCCGACGACTAACCTACAGTGGGAAAATGTCATGATATTAGCAGAACATAAGGCATGACAAGAAAATAAAACATAGATTTGTATGTAACTTACCTCCTCGCCGATTCGGCTCACAGATGACCGATAGGTAGTACTATGACACCGATCGACTCGCTAGGTCACGATGACCTAGAGGGTGAGCATGATCCCCACCGGATGGCCGACGATAGGGTATGGTCCATCGAATGACCGCAGCTCAAGTTCTTTATTATTTTCTTGGATGCGCTAAGATGTACTACAAAGTTTTTCGTAGCCACGTGCTCTATCCGCTACGGATGGTGGTCTCGGATGCGCTTATGATGCGTTGTGCTCGCTCCAATTAAAATGACATATAAAACATGTTCAATAATGAATAGTACAAATATCATCAATGAAATGATAAGAGGTTGCAAGTGGCTTATGGTGTTGACATGCCGCAAAGCATTGTGACAATCAAACAAGTGGTGGAGGTTGTCCATTGCGTCACTTCCTCCGGGCACTCTAGTGGAGGTAGGGTGAGTCTACCATGCGATTGTAGTACATACCACTCTAGGTATTCACCGACGTCCAAATGTCGTGACGACACTGCTCTCTGTATGACCTCAAAGTGCGCCTATCCATCCATGCCATCATCCACTCGTGCTACACTACTTGCCACTCCATAGCATGCTGACCCACCATTGTTTGCCTGCATTTTTGGAAGGATTGATGTTACAGAAGAAGTCATAAGAACTGTAAACATTACTTAGATGAAGTTTGACTCATAGGTGCACGGCTCGCAGCAGGACTGTGCCGTCTGGAGGAGGCATGACCTGGTACAAAGCAACCTATCGCATACGCGCTAGGCGCATAAGGCTCCACCATGTGTGAGCGTCTACCATAACTCGGCGTCTTGGGTGCATTGCACGAACAACCCATGAGGCACAACCGTCTTCACGAATTCTAGAGTCCATAGAGCCCACATGATGTTATCGTGCAACGACTTAAACTCATTGTGGAACGAGTAGAACCTTGGTTTATCTTTGGCCCAGTGTAGACTGGAAGTAGTCCATCGGAAGCCCATAGTGGGCCTGTCTATCGGGTCATCCGACTCGATGTACGGGTGCATTAGTCTCTCAAAGGACAGGCATCTAATAGGGAAGTGCTTCGAACTCCACAACTGTAGGAGCATGTAGCAGACAATCAGGTTTGGGTTAGCACTGGTGCCACGTCATGAAGCATCACACAACCTACAATATGTGGTGCATAGGATGGTTGGTCCCCAGCTGTATTAAAGTATCGCCCTAGCCTCTGCATCAGCCAAAGTCTCAGTGATGCAGATGAAGTCGTGATAGCACCAATCACCCTATGTGGATGGAAACATGACCAAACCAAAGAGTTTAAGAAGGTAAGAGATAAACAAGGTAAGTGACGAGGTGCATCCTAACGACCTCGTCAGGTGCATCCTGCAGGCATTGATGAAAATGCCTCAGCCATGTCCATGGGAATCCATGAGTATGCTCCGGGACAGGCAACCTAAACTGATATGCTAGCCTAGCCTTCCAGTCCTCTAGCGGAGGGCCTGGAATAAGTGCATCACCTCGGAGAGAGAGACCGTCAAGAACGAGACATCCTACAGAGTGACCGTCATCTCACCCTACCAAAAGTGGAAGGCGTGCGTCTCGGACCTTTGCCTGTTGACAAGTGCCAACAGCAGACTGTTGTCTAGAGTGAACTGGCATCCAATGGAGACTAGCCTCGCAAGGGGAAATAAGCTTGTAGCCTAGAGGATTAGGACGTAGCGATCGTCCAACTCCCTAGTGATCCCTCCCTGACCCAAGCAGCCAGGCCGGAGGGCCATCCATGTCACCCGCGATCCATAGCTTGCACCGGTAGTTCTCATCGTAGAAGTCTTTCAGAAGCTTCGGTAGAGACATACCTTATAACAAATGAAATAGACGAAATATTATTGGGAAGGTTGATAATGACAACAAAATACTGCAAATTAAAAATTATGATGAAATAAACACTATAAAGTAATGTATTATGACCAAAATGAACACTACAATACTAAATATTACGAGTAATTCATTGCCATCATCCTTAACACTATTAAACCACAGCTTCATTGCCACTTAATTGCTTAGCAGTAACTAATTATTTTAGCCTAACTAATTGCAACTAAACTTATTATGGTTGATTAATTAACACTGCAATTAATTACAAGTACTACATTTCCACTAACTAGTTCATACCGAAAATAATGAGGATTAATTCCCACAAAGTAACAAGGATTAATTCATTACTACCTACTTTACCGCAACTAACTAAATAACAAAAAAAAATTAGTAAGTCCTACAAGATTAGGACTAAATTAATTATGCCTAAATAACTATAGCTAATTTACTACACGTTTAACATAGACAATTCGTACAACAAAAAAATCACCTATTAATATGACTACTAATGAGGGCACAAAATAAATATGGCCTAAACGATTAGGACTAAATTAATCAGAATATATGCTTGCATGTGAGCAGAAGACTAAAACCAGTTTTTTTAATCCAATTCATGCATGTATTACTACAGTAAACATGCATTAACAAATACAAATGTTCAGTTAATCATCAATTAACTCTTCAAGATTTCTAAATTGCAATGGACCGAATAGCTAATGATGGCACTAAATAACTACAGCTAATTAACTACACATTTAACATAGACAATTCGTATGACAAAAAATCACCTGTTAATCTGACTGCTAATGATGACATAAAATAAATAAGGCCTAAGTGATTAAAATTAATCAGAATATGTGCTTGCATGTGAGTAAAAGACTAAAGGCAATTTTTTAATCCGATTCATGCATGCATTACTACAGTAAACATGCATTAACATATGCAAGTATTCAGTTAATTACCAATGAACTCTTCAAATTTTCTAAATTGCAATGGACTGAATGGCTAATGACAACACCAAATAACTACAGCTAATTAACTACACGTTTAACGCAGACAATTCGTACGACAAAAAAATCACCTGTTAATATGACTGCTAATGATTATACAAAATAAATAAGGCCTAAATAATTAGGACTAAATTAATCAGAATATGTGCTTGCATGTGAGCAGAAAACTAAAACCAATGTTTTAATCCAATTTATGCATGCATTAGTACAGTAAACATGTATTAACAAATATAAGCATTTAGTTAATTATCAATAACTCTTCCAAGTTTTCTAAATTGCAATGGTCGGAAGGGCTAATAATAGCACTATATGATTACAACTAATTAACTACACGTTTAACACAGACAATTCATACGACAAAAAAATCAACTGTTAATATGACTACTAATGACATCACAAAATAAATAAGGTCTAAACGCTTAGGACTAAACTAATCAGAATATGTGCTTGCATGCGAGCTTAAGACTAAAATCAATTTTTTTAATCTGATTCATGCATGCATAGGTACAGTAAACATGCATTAATAAATACAAGTATACACTTAATTAGCAATTAACTCTTCAAGTTTTCTAAATTGCACTAGGCCGAATGGCTAATGACGGCACTAACTAACTACAACTAATTACTAACATATTTAACAAAGACAATTCATATGACAGAAAATTACATGTTAATATGACTGCTAATGATGGCACTAAATAGTACTTAATCATCTGCAAAGAAAGCGAGCAAAGAGCGCAAGCGTGTGAGCGAGGAGTGCAAGCAGAGAGACTGCAAGCGAGAGTGCGACTAAAGAGTGTATGCAACTCGAAATTTATAATGACACACCGGTAATGACGGAAGGGAACTATGCGCGGGGAGGGGGGCAAACGCAACGGCACCCCTCTTTTGATGGTTTGCCCCCTTGTCGCACTTAGCACGCGAGTTGGCTTTTGCATGCGGGAGCAAACCAAAATGGCATAGAGTTTACTTTTTGCATGTGGAGTAGAGCAAACAAAACACGTTGGGCCCACTTCACATGCGGCATCTACCTCCACCGGACAGCCACCATGCAGCATCCACTTAATTAGGGACTAATTATGCATGTTAAACCTCCATCGCACGGCGGCCATGCAGACAGTTTCTTCACCACACAGCGGCCATGCGGTAAGCCCTGACCGCACCATGGCCGTGCAGTGTCTCCTGTGCTCCACTATTTTTGCTTTTATCCGCACAAGGGGGGCTATTCCAGCAAATATGTTCCGCTACACTCAGAGATTGGATTTGGAAGTCGGCCAGGGCAGTTGCACAACATGTTCCGCTACCTTAGTAGAAGATGAAATATTCTGCCACCTCACGATCATGAGTCTTAAAAAACATTTTATTATGAACACAAGAATGAACATCTCACTCAATTTTCCCTGAGAAATAATGCAGTCTTACTAGTACTTCACGGATTTTGTTTTGCCTGCTGATTTGTGTGAAAAATTTTGAAATGATTTTTCCGTGCTTTGCATAACCTTTGGATATGGAGGTGCTTTTGCGCTACATGCAAACATAACAGATATAGCTGGAGTTGAACAACTTTACATGACAGAAGTCTCTTTTTAACTAATCGCAAACCTACTTGTTATCACCGAAAGGACATGTTCTTACAAGACAACAGGAAGGAATCAGTGTAAACAGGGTCCAAGGGAAAGCTGTAAATGGTGAACAGAACAGCCCCTGCAAATGAATCTTAAAATAGACAGAGGTGAAAGCATCACTGATCGAACTATTGCAACAGAAACATTGCACAGAATCAATAATGAACTATATTCCACACAATACGTACCAAAAACATAACCTTGAAGTTACACATCGTAGGGAGTGATGAATTTGTGCACAAATTCTTGTGCACAAGTAGGGAGTTTCCTGCTAACAGAGCATGCGGGATCATGGTTTTTGAATTCCAAGAAAATTACTCCATCGTCCGGGATGGCAGAGATGAAGTTTTTGCGGTGGCAGAAAATTGCAGTCATCTCAAAATTGTTTAGTTATATGCATCGTACCGTACATTTATCTCATCTGCACCTCTTCCTGATATTTCTTATTTCTCTCCGCCTGCCCATCGGTCTACTTCTTCCATGTCCTCGTCTTTTACCATATGTCTGCGGATCTCAACATTGAGATGGTTGGGAAGGAGATTGGTTGCATTCCTGACGCCAGCCTCTACTGCTTCCACCATTTGAGTCTTCTCATCCCAACAGTTGATCTCAACAAGGAGATGCTTGAGGGAAGCGACGTGCTGGAGGCCTAGAAAAAGATCACCGCATAGAGCTCCCGTTTCTCGTGCTATTAAGTCTAACCTAAACTTCTCAAGCTTTGGCATAGCCCCAACATCAAAAATTAATGGCCCCATTGCATTATTCCAGGACTCAAACATAAACTCTTTCAGACATTGGAATCCACTGCTGCAGATGATGAGACTTTCCTTGGGGTCTATTGTGCACAGAATGAGAGTTAGGAGAGAAGGCAAGCCCCCAAGGATCCGTAGAACTTCCTCTCCCACAGGATTAACATTGATGTTCAGGAAGGTGACATCTGAGAACGAGGCCACCCACTCTGGAACTCTTGGAAAATGATAGGATGTGGTCATCTCAAATGTTTGAAGAAGACACGGATCAGAGGACCAAGAACCCAACAAGAAATCTAGAGAGCAACCATTTTCATCATCACAAAATAGATGCAGATGGCGAAGTTTGAGTCTACACAGCCTACTGATGGATGAAACATAGCTATCCGTGTAACTTTTCCGATCACTGTATGTATCACTAACAGACCAACTAATCTCAAGACATCTTAGTTCAGTCAAACTGCCTAGCTCTCGCAAAGAAGTTGACCGGATGCTGTTGTCAACTTTCATATCGTAAAGATCCTGCAAAGCTCTCATACTTCCAATTCCTTCTGGCAGACTTACTGTTGGGCGAGCACGTAAGAACATCAACTTTTTCAGCCGAACAATACTCATAGGTAATTCTTGTATCGCAGTCTGTACTAGATCTATTGTCTCGAGTTGTTGTAGTTCCCCTATTTTCAACCGGAACAATCTCCCTATATCATCAAGATAATGATTTTCCAACTTATCATTATATTGTATGTAAATCACCCGTAGTGCTTGAAAGCTTGAGAGCGGTGGCATGTGCTTTGGAAACAACCAATGTTGATGGAATCATCATATCTTCTTTACCATGAAAATCAAGGGACAGTCGACGAACCTTATCTTGTCGTCTCCATACGGGAATATTTTTACCAAATAATGTCATAAAATTTTCTTCAATTGACTTAGATACAATGAGATCAAGAATCATATCATGAACTCGGCAAGCTTCAGCTTGACCATGATATAGAATGCCCTGTGGCATGATCATGCTCCTGTTCATTAGCTCATTAAAATAGCACTCTCCAACTTCCACTAAATTTTCTCCAACTGCTGCAGTGATGAACCCTTCGGCCATCCATCTCCTTACCAAAGTATACTTCGCTAATTGAAAATCTTCTGGACATGCACAGAGATATAGTAAGCATGTCTTCAAATAGTGGGGAAGGTCGTTATAACTAAGAGAGAGAATTCTTTGCATGTTGCTTACACTGGGAACATTTTCAAGTGTTGAGCCAAGAGAATTCCGACACCTCTCCCAGTGCTCTTTCGTCCGTGGTTTATCAGCCAACAAGCTTGCAATACTAATGATTGCCAATGGTAGACCATCACATTTTCTTAGGATTTCACTGGATGCCTCTTTCAATTCATAAGGACAGTGATCTTCAGAACCAAATATTCTTTTGTAAAATAACTTTTCGGCATTAGCGTCACTTAGTGCTTTCATTTCGCAAACATTACGGTAGTCAGGAGAGCAACATGACTTTGCTACAGAAATGATACGTGTTGTTATCAATATTCTGCTGCAGAGGTTATTTTCAAGCAGAGCACATTTGATTGTTAGCCATACTAATGGGCTCCAGATATCATCAATAACGACAAAATACCTGTTTTATATTTTACAAAAGAAGTATGTTAGGAAATATACAAAAATTCATGGTTAGTAGATATATACATTATTCAAGGATCGAATTGATGGATATGAACATGCATTAAGGAAACAAAATACTTGATGCAGATAGTGCATATGAGACATGTCTAAGTAGTAAATGTGAATAGATCTCTAAACAGTAAGGACTATGTGGTAACCAAAAGAAGCACAGGGCAACATAAATTATCTTGAACAAGATTATCTTGGAAAGTTTTTACTACCTTTTATCACTGAGGAATTCCCTAAGTTTGTTGATGAGCTGCTCCTCGTTACATGCTTCTATACCTGGATAGCCCTCTCTCCCTGTGACACCAGTAAGTATATCTCTTAATATTTTCCTCGTATCAGGCTTTTGGGACACCGAAACAAATGCTTGACAATATTTTCCTCCCTGCCTTTCAGTTTTGGAGGCCTGAACATGTCATTGCCAACTTTCTTTACCTCACCGTTCCAGAAGATATCTTGCAATCATGGTAGTAGCTAGAGTCATGTCTTGGTAAGCTGATATCCACGTCAAAATCACATAATGACAGAAAGCAAAGAAAGTCCTAAACGGCTCCTCTAGCTGGACTAGGAAATGAAAAGGACCTATCAAGAGCAATCACAATGTTCCCCCTAACTTGAACAAATTAGGAGGACTAAATCTCCACTGCATTTTCACATATGCACTAAAACAGTGTCACTGGTCACAGCTGCAAGAGTATCACACTATCACTCTGTCATGAACCAACTTGGCCTCAGGGGAAAAAGAAGTAGGCCATCCACAGTAATGTGCGTGAAGTGGGCTATGCGCATTTGCTTCAGAAAGACGCAGTCTTACTAGTACTTCACGGGTTTTGTTTTGCCTGCTGATTTGTGTGAAAAATTTTGAAATGATTTTTCCGTGCTTTGCATAACCTTAGGATATGGAGGTGCTTTTGCGCTACATGCAAACATAACAGATATAGCTGGAGTTGAACAACTTTACATGACAGAAGTCTCTTTTTAACTAATCGCAAACCTACTTGTTATCACCGAAAGGACAACAGGAAGTTATCAGTGTAAACAGGGTCCAAGGGAAAGCTGTAAATGGTGAACAGAACAGCCCCTGCAAATGAATCTTAAAATAGACAAAGAGGTGAAAGCATCACTGATCGAAATATTGCAACAGAAACATTGTAAGAGATCATACAGGTGCACAGAGTCAATCTCGAGCAAAGACTCTTACAGCATGAGGCCTGCACAATACGAAGAGTATATGACATCCATTCACACATGGCAGAAAACAACTTTATTTGGATGTAGAACCTTCTTCTGGAAACAAGATTTATCGTGAATTTTCTAAATATTCCAAGAGAGTGCTGGTATTGCTCACCCAAGCAGCATTGGGTGTAGTTGATGTACATCTTGCAATCTTCATAACAGGAAACTTCGATCAAGCAACCCTCTTCTGAAACATTTTCTCGGCACCAATATACAATGGCTGCTGCAGATTGATGTTCCTTTCCTAGGAAACTGCATATCCCAGAACCCAACGTTTCAACTCAAAACAGAAGATTGCTTGGTCTCCTACTATAATCTGAGCCAGTGGTTTGCCCTAACATGGGATTCAAAATCAGCATAGAACGAATAAAAAGTACGAGTTTATTTTTCTATCAATAATGATCTATATTCCACACAATACGTACCAAAAACATAACCTTGGAGTTACACATCGTAGGGAGTGATGAATTTGTGCAAAAATTCTTGTGCACAAGTAGGGAGTTTCCTGCTAACAGAGCATGCGGGATGATGGTTTTTGAATTCCAAGAAAATTACTCCATCGTCCGGGATGGCAGAGACGAAGATCTTCTGAGGCCGCCATTTGGGAATTCGAGAACACAAGTTTCTGCGGTGGCAGAAAACTGCAGTCCTCCCAAAATTGTTTAGTTATATGCATCGTACCGTACATTTATCTCATCTTGCACCTCTTCCTGATATTTCATATTTCTCTCCGCCTGCCCACCGGATCCTCAGTGTCCCACTATTCATTGCCTTCCATCCTCAGTGTCCCCTTGTCCTCGTCCCACTATTTATGTCTGTGGATTTCAACATTGAGATGGTTGGGAAGGAGATTGGTTGCATTCCTGACGCCAGCCTCTACTGCTTCCACCATTTGAGTCTTCTCATCCCAACAGTTGATCTCAACAAGGAGATGCTTGAGGGAAGCGATGTGCTGGAGGCCTAGAAAAAGATCACCGCATAGAGCTTGTTGGAACTGGCAAAGAATCAGTGAACGCTCAAGCTTTCACGAAGTTGAGGCAGCAGAAGAACATACGAAGACACAATGTATTTCGCTGTGCTGCTCTGATCAATATGAGAACCGAGCCTGCCTTTATATAACAGGCGTACAAGCTAAAAAAAGGAAGGACATCTCATATTAAGGAAACAAACCAAACTATCCTAACAATACTTATTTAGAAACGGAAACTATCCTGATGGTTATCTCGTCACAGAATTGTCCTCTGAGCCTTCCATGAATAAAAGAACGAAAAAAAGGAAACAGATAGAGAGAAAGGAAACAACCTGACAAGCAAAAAAGGCAGCAGATTATCTAACAAAACTCCCCCTAATTCTGCTGCTTCCTCCTGATATCGATTAAAGCTAACAATCTCCCCCTAATCTTAACTTGCTTAGAGTAGCGCTGGGTTTTCGTCGGCATCTGCCTCGATGAGATATGCCTGCGCTTTCTCCCTCTTGTTGGGCTTCTGGCATTCTGAAGCAAAATGTCCATAATCGTTACAATTAAAACACCTTACTTTTGCCTTGTCAATCCGTCGATATCGATGTCCACTGCCGCCACCAAAACCACCTGAGGAGCCTTCATACTTCGTCGATCGGGCCTCCCACTCTGCGCGCGTCAAGAGCAAATGCTCTTCGTCTCTGTCGTTGTTGCCGTAGCGACGTTCTCCCTCTTCCTGCGTCTTCAAGCGCCCGATTAGCTCTTCGATCGACATATTCTTTATGTCTCCGAATTGCTCAATTGTGGTGACGACGAGAGAGAACTTCTTAGGCACTGCACGAAGAAACTTCCGTACGATGTAGGCCTCTTCTATCTTTTCGCCTAGACCTCGTATCTTGCTGACGATTGTCGTCAACCTCATCGCGAAGTCATCAATGCATTGGTGTCCCTCATGCGCAAGTTTTCAAACTCGCTTATGAGGTTTTGTACACGCGCCTCCTTGACGCGATCGGCACCGAGATGCATCACCTTCAGAGTATTCCAGGCCTCCTTTGCGGTCTCCTTCTCAGCTAGGACCAATAGCATGTCTTCCGGCACCGCGAGGAAGATTGCCGCGAGCGCCATTTGATCTTGCCGCTCATTCACTTCTTCATCTATGATTGCGTTCCACACGCCCTGAGCGCGCATGAACACCTTCATCTTCACGGCCCACATCGTATAGTTGCTCCTCGTGAGCATGGGATACGGGAGGGAGATGCTGCCCTCGCGCACCGACGCCTTCGGCACGCTCCCATCGCCGATCTTCAGAATGCCCTCATCGGTGGTGACGTTTTTCGACGAACTCGAAGACGACATAGATGAAGGTGTACACGAACCTTGCTCTGATACCAATTGTTGGAACTGGCAAAGAATCAGTGAACGCTCAAGCTTTCACGAAGTTGAGGCAGCAGAAGAACATACGAAGACACAATGTATTTCGCTGTGCTGCTCTGATCAATATGAGAACCGAGCCTGCCTTTATATAACAGGCGTACAAGCTAAAAAAGGAAGGACATCTCATATTAAGGAAACAAACCAAACTATCCTAACAATACTTATTTAGAAACGGAAACTATCCTGATGGTTATCTCGTCACAGAATTGTCCTCTGAGCCTTCTATGAATAAAAGAACGAAAAAAAGGAAACAGATAGAGAGAAAGGAAACAACCTGACAAGCAAAAAAGGCAGCAGATTATCTAACAGAGCTCCTGTTTCTCCTGCTATTAAGTCTAACCTAAACTTTTCAAGCTTTGGCATAGCCCCAACATCAAAAATTAGTGGTCCCATTGCATTATTCCAGTAGCCGAACCTAAACTCTTTCAGACATTGGAATCCACTGCTGCAAATGATGAGACTTTCCTTGGGGGCTACTGTTTTTGTGCACAGCCAGAGAGTTAGGAGAGAAGGCAAGCCCCCAAGGATCCGTAGAACTCCCTCACCGACAGGATTGACATTGATGTCCAGGAAGGTGACATTTGAGAGCGATGCCACCCACTCTGGAACTCTTGGAAAAAAATAGCCTGTGGTCATCTCAAATTTTTGAAGAAGACACGGATCAGAGGACCAAGAACCCAACAAGAAATCTAGAGAGCAACCATTTTCATCATCACATGTAAGATGCAGATGGCGAAGCTTGAGGCTGCACAACCTACTGATGGATAAAACAAAGCTATCCGTGTAACTTTTCTGATCACTGTATGTATCACTAACACACCAATCAATCCCAAGACTTCTAAGTTCAGTCAAACCGCCTAGCTCTCGCAAAGAAGTTGGCGGGATGCTGTTGCCAACTTTCACACCGAAAAGGTCCCGCAAAGCTCTCATACTTCCAATCCCTTCTGGCAGGCTTACTCTCGGGCCAGCATGTATGAACATCAACTTTTTCAGCCGAACAATACTCCTTGGTAATTCTTGTATCGCAGTGTCTATTAGCTCTAGTGTCTCAAGTTGTTGTAGTTCCCCTATTTGCTCTGGAAGCTTGCTGATGCTTGTATCAAAGAGCCCTAGGTATTTCAACCGGAACAATCTCCCTATATCATCCAGATAATGATTTTCCAGCTTATCATTACATTGTATGTAAAGCACCCGTAGTGCTTGAAAGCCCGAGAGAGGTGGCATGTGTTTTGCAGACCCATAAATATCGAGTGATCGAACTTTGGAAACAACCATTGTTGATGGAATCATCATATCTTCTTGACCACGAAAATCAAGGGACAGTCGACGAGCCTTACCATGCTGATTATGGTTACCAAATAATGTGATAAAATTTTCATCAATTGACTTAGATACAATGAGATCAAGAATCATATCATGAACTCGGCAAGCTTCAGCTTGACCATCATATAGAATGTCTTCTGGCATGATCATGCTCTTGTTGATTAGCTCATTAAAATAGCACTCTCCAACTTCCACTAAATTTTCCCCAACTTTTGCAGTGACGAACCCTTCGGCCATCCATCTCCTTACCAAATTATACTTCCCTACTGTAAAATCTTCTGGATATACACAGAGATATAGTAAGCATGTCTTCAAATAGTGGGGAAGGTCGTCATAACTAAGAGAGAGAATCATTTTCATGTTGCTTACACTGGGAACGTTTTCAAGTGCTGAGCCAAGAGAATTCCGACACCTCTCCCAGTGCTCTTTCGTGCATGGTTTATCAGCCAACAAGCTTGCAATACTAATGATTCCCAATGGTAGACCATCACATTTTCTTAGGATTTCACTGGATACCTCTTTTAATTCGGAAGGACAGTGATCTTCAGAACCAAATATTCTTTTGAAAAATAACTTTTCGGCGTTAGCGTCACTTAGTGCTTTCATTTCGTAAACATTATGGTAGTCAGGAGAGCAACATGACCTCGCTACAGAAATGATACGAGTTGTTGTCAATATTCTGCTGCAGAGGTTATTTTCAGGCAGAGCACATCTGATTGTTTGCCATACTAATGGGCTCCAGATATCATCAATAATGACAAAATACCTGTTTTATATTTTACGAAAGCAGTATGTTAGGGAATATACAAAAATTCATCGTTAGTAGATACATACATTATTCAAGGATCGAATTGATGGACACGAACGTGCATTAAGGACACAAAATACTTGATGCAGGTAGTGCATATGAGACATGTCTAAAGTTGTAAATGTTAACAGATCTCTAAACAGTAAGTAGACTATCTGGTAACCAAAATAGGGATGTGACAGCAGAAAGGTTTGTACAAGATTATCATGGAAAGGTTTGTACTACCTTTTATCGTTGAGGAATTCCCTCAATTTGTTGATGAGCTGCTCTTCGTCATATGCTTCTATGCCTGGATAGGAATTTCCCCCTGTTACATCAGTGAGTATTTTTCTGAATATTTTCCTCATGTCAGGCTTTTGGGACACTGGAACAAATGCTCTACAATCAAACTGTTCTCCAATTTTATCATAAACTTGACGGGCTAGAGTAGTCTTGCCTAACCCTCCAAGCCCAACAACAGACACCACCTTCAGTTTTTGCACCATAATTCCCTCCCCTTCGGTTAACCATTTGATAAGCTCTTCTCTTGGTTTATCAATTCCGACTAGGCTTTTTGCCTCTGCATAGAGAGCCGGTAAACGAGGGTCGATGGGCACCACACCTCTAGAACTTGAGGCAACCCCATCGAAGTTGTACCTCTTGCGTCGCTTACTCGCATGATCAACACGAGCCTTCAGTTCTCGAATCTGGTCGGCAATCTCATCGCGAGCACAAAGTGTCCTTACCTTGTGAATGATATCCTGTAAGAAACCCTTGTCGTGGGGCCTACTAGGGCCATGATCGACGCGGTGTGTGAAGTCGTCAATGCAATCCTCGATGTCGTAGGACAGCTCGCGGATTTGGTTCCTCCACTCCTTCACCTGGACATCGAGGTCATCCATGTCTGCCAGCTTCAGGAGCAGAGCGTTGATGCTGCTGAGCTCATCCTTCAAGGAGATGATCTCATCGTGCACTCCCTTCAGACTATTGTGCTTTTTTTCCAGCAGCGTGGATAGCTTCCCAAGGACAGAGCTCAGCACCCCTGTCGCAACACTCTCCATGGCGTGTTAGGCGCCAAACAGGAGTCGTGTCCACAGGTCATCGCCTAATTGTTGCCTGGGTGACATAAGGCGAACGTAAAGGCAAGCATTAAACATCAAATTATAGAGATGAGCACTAAAGAAGAGAGTAGTAGAGCACACAGCCGAGAACATCAGCACGACGCATCCCCGGCCAACCAAAACAAGGAATGCACAAAATCCACAAGAACAACAGCGAAAATCACAGATCTAGGTCTAGCACGGCATGCAGAGCATGGAAGTGATAGAGAATATTGTTAGTGATATGCCCTAGAGACAATTTTAGAGATGATTGTATCACTTCTATGTTTATGATCTTTTGAATAATATTTTATTTTGTTCTTGAATTAATGTCTTTCATATTGATCAACAAGTATGTAACTTATTTGCGGAACTCTTTATTTATGTTTTGATGTTATTTTAAATTATTTCTGATCATATATCATAATATAGGACAATTATAATTTACAGATCAACACATATATTGATTAATGATCATATTTCACAGATCATGAATATGAGATATCAAATTAATAATATGGACATATATTAAAGAACATGATTTTGATTTTACCCACCATGAGACATCGCGGGAATTGTTATATTCTTAAGTGTCATCAGTTGGTCTCATACTTAGTATATGTAGGTTCATTAGATTTGAGGTCATCATTGTTTTCTACATATGTAATAGTTTACTTAGGAGTTCCAAATACTACTCTGTGATTGGGTGGTCATAAAGGAAGCTTTTGGGTTTACTATGAAACATGTGGAGAAATATAATAGAATTTGACTCTCATATATAATAGAATAGATATCTCTAGACCCTTCGATGTGGTTGAATTAAGAAAGTGCATAGCCATACCGAATAAGGTTAAAAAGTTAATTACAGCTGAATAATCCACTACAAGTTTGAATGAAGGATTGAGTTATCATAGAATAACACACTTTTCGACTTGAGTTCGATCTGTTATTATGAGGTAAAGGGATCGATACAAAAGTACTATATAGGTTCGTCCGATATAATCTTTATGTATGTTTGGGAGTCGTTATGTCTTGCTAGGGATACTACCGCCTTATAGACCAGAAATGAGTTTTTGGCCCATGGTCAAATATACATGAACCTACAGAGTCACACATTTAATGGGTTAAAACGATAAGGGTTCGGATGATAGTGTCCGAGTAAGATACAATCTCTACTAAACCCTAGCCGTCACATCTCATAACCCCTGCCATGTGAGCTGGTGCTAACACACTGATGCACGGTGTTCCCTCCCTGGACGTATAGACCTCGATAGAGGCGCTGCTACAACTGCAGCGCTGATCGAGACGATTGCAAAGAGGAGACGGGTGGCCGGAGGACAATCGGCTGGTTCCACTTTACTTTTGCTGCATTGTGCATCTAGTATTAATGATCTATAATCTCTTACTAGCATGGCTTCCTGATTTACATGATAAAATTTTTTAATTTATTGTAGCCTACCTGTATCTCAACAAATATAGTATGGGAAATGGGTATAAGGGGAGTATAAAATCGGAAAAGACAGCGATTACACACAAAAATATCAACCAATCCGTAGAAACACACGAGTGAAACACAAGAAATCCATCAAGAAAAAAGAAATACGGATGAAGAGGACAGAGGTGCGGGAGCGAGAAGAAAGACGTCGAGGTGTGCTTGATCTAACCAGCTCCGACTGAAGCTCCGGTAGGAAGGGACCCCGACCAAGCGGAGAGGCGACGGAGCTTGGGTGCGATTCGAGGCCTCGAAGTCGCAGACTCAGGACCCGAAGTCGCACCAACTCAGGCGGACCGAGTTGCAACTCTCGATTTCTAGCTCAGGCCAGGCCCAGGTGGGAGTTCGGCCAACCAAACACGTCAAAGCTGCACCTGACAGCCCTACACTTCTACACACTACACACTACACTTATACGTTAGAGAAGAGAGCATCAGCAGCAGAACACACAGCAGAGGGCAGCAGAGTAGCCGAGCAAAAGGGAACAGAGCAGTAGCACATCAGATCAGGGAGAAAGGGGAAGAGCAGCAGAGCAACAGATCAGAGCAGATCGGGCAGCAGTCCAGCAGAGGAAGAGGAACAAAGAAACAAAGCTGAGGCAGACGAACAAAAACAAAAAAAACAAAAAAAGCAGAGGCAGAGGAACAAGGAGAACCTGCAGCTGCAGATCTGGAGACCAGCCGTCGAAGGATCATTGTTTTGTGGCAGCGCCGGCAGCCGGTGCAACGAGGGGCAGCAGCGGCTAGGGTTCCATCGCCTCTCTGAGCTCTCTCACTCGTTCTGTGTGTCTGATGTGTCGTGTGTGTAGCCACAAATTGGAGCACTACCTTAAGCCGCAAGCCACAGCTGTGGTATCTTTAACAGAACTAGCAGGTGGCTAACGTATTTATAAGGGTATTATCCTTTAAACAGTTTAAATGACTTGATAGTACATATATAATTTTATTTTTTAAAAAACAGATTATTACAGAATTTCATATGTGATATTTTAATATTATATATTATAAAAGAGAAAATACTAACTTTATTCCTCAATACTTGTCATATGTGAACAAAACTTTCTTTCTCAAATACTTTTTGATAGAAATACTTCCATAGAAAACAGTAAACATAATATTTCCTATTTATATCATCATTATTTTTTTATTATTGCAATGCTTGCCTATACTACATGCTCATAACACACATTATATAGTTTACATCGGTATAGCCAAGTGAACACCTGTTAATAATCTCACTCTCAATCCCTCCATCCAGTCCACCAAACAAATGGTGACAATGTTTCTATTTTTGTGAGAATTTTTAGCAATTATTTTTTCTTTGCGATTGTAGACTATCATACAATGGATTTCTATTCCTCATGTGTGTATATATATAAATCAAATTCATTTTCTTGGTATTTTTTCTCAAATTAGAATATTTTTTAATTTTAATTTAGAAAAACAAATGCTAATTTTTTTACTTTTATTCCAAATTTGCATATTTTTGGATTTCACTTCTGCTACACTTTCTTTTTTTAGTTTTACGTTGGACTTCATTTATAAATCCATCTGCTAATTTTTATTTTGAATTTAGGTTATTTCATATAGCATTTGATATGTAATTTTTCTTTAATCTCAAATTTATTTTTATTTAATTTGGAATTTTAGTTTTAGGTTAGATACAAATCGAACTGCTAATTTTCATCTAATTTCTCTTCTAAATTTTAGCTACATTTTGTTTTTAATTTGGAGTTCATATTAAAATCAAATTACTACTTTTTTATTTTTATTCTAAAATTATGTTATTTTTTGTTGTTATTTTTATTTAATTTCAATTTTCAATTTTAGATTAGAATTCGAATACAAATCCAACTACTAATATTCATCTAATTTTTACTCCAAATTTCAACTATGTATGAATTTTAATTTGGAGTTCATATGAAAAATCACATTGCTAATTTGCTTTTATTTTTAATTCCAAATTTATGTTAATTTATGTTGCTATTTTTATCTCAGTTTTAGGTTAGAATACTATAGGACCGGATGGCAACAAAAGGGGACAATAGTGCCTTTTTGAAATTTTCTCTCAAGTATTCTAGATTCTATTCTCCAATAACTAGAAAGTTATAGAGAATACAACTCTCACCAAATACTCAAATCAAATCTCTTGAGAAAACAAATCTTGCCCAAAGCTTACTACTGGCGGTCTGACCTCAATTTAGATGGCGGTCTGACCGGTGTGGTATTTGCGGTCTAACTGCCATGTTAAAACTGGTCTGATTGAAAAATCAGTAAATGAACAGTGTTTTTAGCACTTCAAATCCAAAAATCAATGGAACTCTTGATTCATAAATACAAAATTTTGCAGAAATCTTCTCTAGGTTATCAAGAACATTGTTGTGGTTACAGACCAAACAGAGAGAGAGTGTCGTAGTGGGGAGTTAGGTGAACAATGCTCCTACCTCCCCATGGCTGGTATCGCATATATATATGTACATCCTGTAGGGAGTGTTCTTACAGTTATACCCTTTCAAGGGCATTCAGGTCATTATACATGTCCCACTCGGGGTTTACGACCTTCTAACAGGCCTGCTGGGCTTAGGTGGGGGCCTCCCCTACAACAGAAACCTCTCATGGTGAAGGGCTTCACGGGCCGAAGCCATGTTGCCAAGCCATTTGGCCCCCTCCGTCCCCGCGGCCTGTGAGCTTGTGTGATATTTGGGCGGAAATGATTTCGTGCGTGTCCCGTCGTAGTTCCTACGGACTCGAAGCTGGGGGCCGCAGGCAGAGTCGATGGCGAAACCATGCGTCAATGCAGGATAGGCGCGCAGACGCGCAAGATTGGGGCGTCGCGCGCGCATGGGCAACCGTGTCGCTTCCGCTTCTGCTGGTTGCACTTCCCCATGGGGGGAAACGATAATATATATATCGGCAGTGCTGTGGCACCGTCCTTCCCCAATCTTGCCCGCTGGCTTAGTCGCTCGGTGCTCCCACGCGCTGCGTTGGCACGTAGCTGGGTACGACTGAGATGATCTTAGTCTCGGAAATAGGCCTTCCTCAGTTTGTGTACGTGCAGCAAGAGTATCGCCGATTAGAGCGATCGGCAGACGTTGATAAACTGAAGGAGGCCTATTTTTGAGCGCACGATCAGAACTTTGACGACGATCCCCGGCCGGTTGGACTTTAGCCGGTTGAACTCTGTTTCGCGCCGAGGACGCGGCGTCGGGCTGGCCACCGAGGTGGCCTCCGAATTCGAAACCAGCCCTCGTAGCGTCATGGTTACCGGCGGAGTCGCCTTACTGAGCTGAAGGCACTCCGCGGTTCGGAGGTGGCGTCTTAATGGTGGCGCGAATCGCGCCGACCCCTGAAAAGCCAGGGGGGCTGTTGCGGCCGTACGCGCTGTCCCGATAGGGCGGTACACGCGGTGCGACACGATGGCGCGTTGTGGGCTGTGAGCGGTCGCACGACCACGATCACACGCCCCTTCCTGAGAGAGGCGGGACGCGTGGCGGGAAGTTACCGGTGCGTCGTGCGTTGCTCGGCAGCCTGGCAGGCGCGCTGCGTGCTCACTTTGACCACGACGCCTCACCTCCCACTGGTTGCATTTCCGTCGACTGGCGTTATCTGCAAATTGTTAGCCATGGAAAGATGTTAGACATATTTGGATCGGGATGCGAAACTGTCCCTTCTGCCCAAGGGCAAGTCGGAGGTCCGGCGAAATATAAGCCAAAGCAGGTGCTGGGGTCGCCCCGAGCCATCGAAGTGGAGGGTGTCTTCGGGCTTGCGGCGCTAGCGCATGGGTGTGTGGCGAAGTGTCTCTTCTTGAGGGCGGAGCCGGGGTTGCCCTGCGGAGGCGGAGACCCTACCAAAGCTGCTGTTGAGATTGACCGGTTCGTGGTTTGCCGTTACTGCATCGATGGTCTCAAGAATGATGTTGTCGCGCGGCAGAGGATATGGTGCGCGGTATGACCTGCATTGATTCCTGAGGAAGTGGACGCGTGTCGGAGCGCGATTGACGTGGCATGCACTGCCAGGCCATCTACGCGACTGCCGTGTGACTGGGCCCGGCGCACGTGGGCGGTTGTGCCGCTTCGGCCTCCATCGTGGGAAGGCGAGCGGTTTGTCTCCCGCCAGTTACCTTTATTGGTGGTGTGGGAGACGCAGGGGCTTTAAATACCCCTGTGGCACCACATCTGCGCTCTCCTCCTCACGCCTTCCGGTCTCTTTTCGTACGCCCTGCTCTCTTGCCTTCTTTGCCACCTTGCTGCCCCTGTCGTCACCTAGCTTGCGGAGAACGGTGGCCCACGACGAAGAACATGCGTAGCATGCTGGCAGCAGCGTCTTCTCTCGGCGGTCGTCGCCGCTCGAGGTGGAATACACACTCGAGGGGTGCGACTCCGCGCTGGTGGACAAATGGTGGATGGCGACAGAGAAGATAGGAGGTCCGTGCTCCCGTGTCTTGGGCTCAACCCTCGCGACGGAGGAGACGATCCGCGGCCTACTGCGCGAAGGGAAGCTGTCGGACCACCGGGAGGTGCGACTGCCTGCGAGCGACGAGACCGAACCGCACCCCGAGAAGTCGAAGGCGATCATTTTCGTCGCCTATTTTGAAGCTGGGCTGCGCATCCCAGCCGCCATAATTGTCGAGGACATCTTACAGAACCTTTGGGCTTGAGCTGGCACAGATAACTCCGAACGCGATAGCCCGCCTTGCCATGTACAGCTGGGCGTTGCGTACGGAAGCCTGCTGGCCCAGCGTGTCGCTGTTCGCATTTCTCCACGACGCGCTATGTCAGCCAAAGGAGTGGAGAGATGGGACGTTTTCCAACTTCGGCAGCGTCAACTTCGTCCTTCAGTCCTGGTGCGGGAAGATCCTCCCTGCGAACTCGACTCAGGCGAAGTAGGAGCCGAAGTGGATGAGACGGTGGTTTTACCACCGTGTGGCGAGTGGTAGCGACCTCGAGTGTTCCGGGCGGCCGATGGCGTTCAATAGCACACCCGGCACGCCGATAGATGCTGAGGACCGGCAAAGGGCGCGGAGGCTTGTGGGGATCACCGCCCGCTTCAATATGCGCGACCTCGCTGAGGAGTTCATCACGTACGGCGTGGCACCGTTTGCTGCTGATTGGCGTGTCGCGCTTGGGGGGCTTCGTCGCGACAACGTCCGCCCATCTGTGTCTTCGCTGTCGAGACCCTCTGATCCACGTAAGTGTTGGTGGGGCCTTCGTGTTTCACTGCTGTCCATCGGGCCTTTTGTTTTAAATCTTGCCCCTTGCCGCCCACAGGTACTCGCTTGGAGGCCGTGGAGCATGCGGTGGGCACGTTCCTCAGACCGTATACGGCTAGGGAATATACCCTGCGCGTAGCTGCGACCGCGGAGGTAGGTCTAGGGCGGATAAATCATGTGTGCGAGGCCTTGGGCATTAGAGTGCCAGAGCGCGATACTCCGACCCCGAGCCAACCTCGCCGCGGTGCCAAGGGGAAATGATTATCGTCTCGCCGGGGTGCTCAGTCCTTCGCGGCTAGACCTGGTACACTGGCGGCTGCTCGCGCTGGCCTTGCTGCGGTCGACGGTGTGGCAGATGCGGACTCCGACTCGGCAAAGTATGCCGATTCAGAGATAGACGCGGATACCGAGGGCAGAGAGGGGCCCGTGGACAGTGGCGGGGATGAGGAGTGCAGCGTGGACAGGAGGAAGCTTCTTCGCCGCCGGCCGGCATTGAGGCGGAGTCATCTCCCGCGGGGGATGCTGGAGCAGAGTTCTTGCCTGCGGCAGTTACTTGGGCGGAGCTCCCCGAAGGCGAAACGGCCCTGCACGCTATCGTCCCTTTGCTCGGAGAGGGGGTTCGCTGTGGCGAGCAAGGTCGGGGCCCTATGGGACTCCGATTCCGACACTGAGTACCCCTGCCCCGCCATCCCTACGTCCTCCTCTAGGTCTGCGGCTGCCGGGGGCAGGGGCCTGTTGGAACTAGGCTCCGAGACAGAGGCCCCCCGGCTCGGAGGGCCAGTCTCATCGGGGGACGCAGGTATCCCTATGGTTTCTTATGAGGCTGAAGGGGTGCCCCGGCGGAGTCCACTGGCTGCTTCTGAAGGTAAACTCACATGATTGGGTATGATCTCTTGGTGCATTGGTAGGGCTCTAATCGCTACGTCCCTTCGCAGCAGCATGCCTCCCCGAGTGTGGGCAACCTTCAGAGCGCGGGGATGTTCCTCTGGGAGGGACGTCCGACGCTGTCGAAGTTGTCGCTGTGGATGCTGCGTGCCCAAGGCTAAGGGATTTCGTCCCTTGACCGGAGGTGCTGGTAGCGTGACAGGGGTCGCGGATAGTGCGGTCGCGAACCTAGACCGCCAGGCGCTACAGACCTGTGGGTCGGAACTTCTTGGGAAGGTGCTGGAGGTCTCGAAAATGAGGGTAGGTCTCTGACCCTTAGTGGTGCGCGGTCCTTTAGAGGTTTACTAACCACTTCATCGTGTAGACCCTCGCCCTTGGCCGGGCGTTGCAGGCGGCACACGCCCGTGAGCGGGAGGCGTTAAAGGACCGATTGCTCGTCACCGAAGGGGCTCTGGTGCAGCCGCGAAGGCACATTCCTGTAAAGACGACCGCATTCGCTGCCTGGAGCTGGAGCGCGCGGAGGCCGTCTTATACGCCGAGGAGCTCGTGGTAGCGGCGCGGCGCGCAGCGATGGAGGAGCGGGGCGGTGCGCCCGGCAAGTTCTTTGTCTTTGAAGAGAAGAAGAGCTGACTTGCTGCGTCTCTTAGGGAGCGGGACCAGGCTTTGGGCGACGCCTTGGTGGCGGCATGGGATGCTATGCTGGCCTTGGAGGGCGCCCTCGAAGACTTTGTCATCGAAGTGCCGCCTCGCTCACTCGGGCTCGAAGAGTTGTCACGGACGCTTCACCGAATCGGGGATGCTTCTAACCTTGCTCGAAATGCCGCGACGTCCTTCGGTAACCATTGCTCCTACGTGGCCTTGTGCCTGGCATGTGCGCTTCTGCAGCATCGAGGTTGCCAGCATGTCAGCGAACTGGCCGACCCACAACTGGAGATGCCGGCCAGGGTCGGAGTGAAGTCCGGTGCCGTACGCGCTGTGCGCCCCACTGTTCGGGTTTTTCATGAGTGGATTTGGGAGTACATCGGGGAGGCCGCAGCGAAGGTAGAGCTACGGCGGACCATGTACAGCGAGGGGAATCTCGGCCAATGGCTGGATGAAGTTCCCCGGTGCGACGAAGGTGGCGCCGACGGCTCGAGGCAGGTGTGACACCGGAGTTCTTGTGTGTCGGTGTGTGTTGTAACCTGCGCGCCCCGTTCCATGAATGAAGCGAAAGTTGCTCCCCCTGTTCTGACTGGCATGCCCTTATGTTCCAAGCAGCTGCCTGATGTGGACCGGTTGCTAATCTCTGATGCCGTAACCCGGCGCCGTCTGCGACGCTGGTGGCGGGCTGAGAACTCACTGAATTTCTGGGCGAGTCGAACCTCGACAGGCGAGGCTCCGGTGCGGTCGGGCATCCAGGCAGAACCGAACGAATAGCGTTCGTAGGTGGGCAAAGGCGCTTGTGTAATAGATCTTGGAGAATATTGATCGGCAGACGCCTTTGTAAGCGCTTGTATACGAACGCAATAGACCAGCCGAAATGCTTGTCTCCGTCACTTCTTTGGGCACACTTTTTTTTCTCGTGAGGTTTGGCCCCTCTATTCTCATGGTAGTTGAAGCGAACAACTCTTCGAAGTGGTGGTAGCGGAGCTGGCGCCTAGTTGAAGTAGACATGCGAGCACTCCGTCCCCTACCCTTCGAAGCGGTGGCAGCGGAGCTGGCGCCTAGTCGAAGTAGACACGCAAGCGCTCCGTGCCCTACCCTTCGAAGTGGTGGCAGCGGAGCTGGCGCCTAGTCGAAGTAGACACGCGAGCGCTCCGTCTCCTACCCTTCGAAGTGGTGGCAGTGGAGCTAGCGCCTAATTGAAGTAGACGACTTCAACGCGCGAGCTCTCCGTCCCCTACCCTTTGAAGTGGTGGCAGCGGAGCTGACGCCTAGTCGAAGTAGACGCACAAGTGCTCCGTCCCCTAGCCTTTGAAGTGGTGGCAGCGGAGCTGGAGCCTAGTCGAAGTAGACGTGCAAGCGCCCCGTCCCCTACCCTTCGAAGTGGTGGCAGCGGAGCTGGCGCCTAGTCGAAGTAGATGCGGGAGCACTCATCCCCTACCCTTCGAAGTGATGGCAGCGGAGCTGGCGCCTAGTCAAAGTAGACGACTTCGACACGCGAGCTCTCCGTCCCTGACCCTTCTATAAGATAAGGACAAAGTAGGCTTGGCAAATTACGTGAACCTAGCTCCGCAGCCCCTGGCCTTCGTGGTCTATGCGGAGCTTCATGGGTATGACTACCTCCCCTCAACTCTGGATATTGATGGGACATCTGAAGCGGAATTCACAGAGCTTTGCACATGTTGCTTTACGGCTGGGGAGGGGAATCGCTTTCCCCCGTTGCTTCACGGGCCCCCGAGATAGGGGAACACGTGAAGCGTAATTGGCGGGACCCTGTACTTGAGGCGGGATGGTATTGTTGCATTACATGCACCTGGAACGGCCGATGGGACGCTTGAGGCGCAATTGGTGGGGTCTCGCTTCCAGGGCTCTTTAAAAGGGCGAGTGGCCAAGTGAAGCACCACTCGCCTTCCCAAACCTTTGTGCCGTTGTAACTTCCCCTCTTGAAATCGCAGCCTTCACTCTGCCCCAGCTTCTTTCGGTGCTTCTTTACCAGCGCCGATAGCGACGAGGGCTCCTGAGTGCGGCTAATGCCGCCGGGATGACCGTGGGGTCGAACACCTTGTCAACACGAGGTGGACGTGATGCCGCAGTGTGATTTCCCTTCGCCAGCTCACCTAAGCGCACCGGCTAATGAGGGGTGGTGGGCAATTCACTTGTACTTCAACAAGGGGTCTTTCAGCTCCAGAAGCAGACTTCGACTTCCCCGTCCCGGGGTCGTACGCCCTTGGGGGCGCCTTCAATGAGCGCTCTCGTCTCTTCGTCTCTTCTTTAGAAGTGCAGGCCATTGAGCTCCTACGTCGCCCCTTCTCCACGGTGTCACAGTCTAGCTCGTCTTGCAAGGCGTTGCTGCCAAGCAATGGCGCCAGGATTAAGCTTCCCATGCCTCCGAATTGGGGGGGCCCCCATTAGTGGGTGCCACACCCGTGTATCCTGAGAACTTTGTACGTGAGGCACCTCGCCCTTGTAACCGCGGCATACTGTCAATGCGGCGCGGCACGCGATTTACAGAAAGTGCAGGGAGCCTCTAATTCCCGTGCTGCTTGCCTGTATCCGATGCGCCATCCTCCGCTTTATTTATACTCCGCAGAGTGCGTGGGAATGTCAACCACGTCTTATTTATACTTCGGATAGTACACGTAGCGACAACATCAACGCATGTGCGGGACATCCGTATCTTGTTTATACTCAGTAGAGTGTGCAGGGACAACATCCGCGTCTTATTTATACTCCGTAGAGTGCATAGGAACATCGATCACGTCTCATTTATATTCCGGAGAGTACGCGTAGTGATAACACCAACGCGTGTGCGGGACGTTCGCATCTTGTTTATACTCAATAGAGTGCACAGGGAGAACATCCGTGGCTTATTTATATTCCGTAGAGTGCGTGCGGAGGCGGACCTCGACGCTACGTCTTATTTATACTCCGTAGAGTGTGCGCGAAGGCGTCCCCCGCTGCGTCTTATTTATACTCCGTAGAGTGCATGCGGAGGCGGACCTTGACGCTACATCTTATTTATACTCCGTAGAGTGCGTACGGAGACGGACCTCGACGCTACATCTTATTTATACTCCGTAGAGTGCGTACGGAGGTGGACCTCGATGCTACGTCTTATTTATACTCTGTAGAATGCGTGCGGAGGTAGACCTCGACGCTACATCTTATTTATACTCCGTAGAGTGCGTGCGGAGGCGGACCTCGATGCTACGTCTTATTTATACTCCGTAGAGTGTGTGCGTAGGCAGACCTCGACGCTACGTCTTATTTATACTTCGTAGAGTGTATGGGAACATCGACCACGTCTTAGTTATACTCCGGAGAGTACGCGTAGTGATGGCACCAACGCGTGCGCGAGACATCCGCGTCTTATTTATACTCAGTAGAGTGCACAGCGAGAACATCCGCGTCTTATTTATACTCCGTAGAGTGTGCGCGAAGGCAAGCCTTCACATATTTCTGCAGGGAACACGACTAATCTCGCAAACGGTGAATTTTACTAAATTCCCGTTTGCGCGGGTAAGCAATTACGAAAGGCTGGGGATTAACCACTCGACTATCGTCGTCGTGGCGGCAAGGTAGGGATCCTCTGCTGCTTCTGCTGCCGGAGCGATCGGGGGAGCCCGGCGGGGTGCCTCTTGGGGCCGCAGGCACCCTTTTGTTGGCGCGCCTGGCCTATGAGTCTTTCTGGACTTCGTGGTGCGGGCCTCGGGTGCCGAGCTCTATGCGCCGGGCCATGTCTTGGTCGCCGTGGACGGTGATGACACCCCGCGAGCCTGGGAGGTTCACGCATAGGAAGCTGTGGTGCGGGACTACCCCGAATATGGCGTTGTAAGGGTACGGGATATCAACAACGTCGAAGGTGGCATCCTTGCTCCTCACGTTGTCGCCCCGGCCAAAGGAGACCTGCAGGCATATCTGGCCCAGCGCCATCAGCGGCTGACCTCCGAAGCCTTGCAGCGGAGTTTTCGAGGGGCCTAGGCGACTTCGAGGGATCCCCATCTGGTCGAAGGCCCTTGCGAATAAAATGTTCGCAGAATTTCCTCCATCGACTAGGACACGCCTGACGTTGCATCCTGCATTGGCAGCATAGATGACCAGGGGATCTTGGTGTGGGAACTCCATGCCCTCGGTGTCAACGGGCATGAACGTGATCTCGTGCTGCGCCCAGTCCGGCGGTTCCTGTGCCGGGTATGCCGCCACGTGGTGTAGCCTCCGCGCGTAGGCCTTTCGTTGCCTCCTCCGAAGTGAATTCCAGGTAGAAGCCCCCGGAGATGATGTTTATGACCCTGTGCTGGGATCCCTCCGGGGCGTGGATCCGCAGGGGGCTCTCCTGAGGCTACTGCATATGGGTTTGAATCTGTCGGAGGCCCTCCTGAGGTTTCATCCCCTGATCCTGAATTCTTAGGGGGCCGTCTAGGGGCTGCTGGACGTGTGTCATGACGGGCAGCTGCATCTCGAGGTCTCTGTCCCTGGCGATGTTTTGCCGAAGTGCTGCAATGGTGGTGCATGTGCGCGTGTCATAGCTACCTCGCCCATGTACTTCGCATCACTGGACGTGGTGTTGGTCGCCATATTCCGCGCGGGCCCTATCATCGTGGCTCCAGCCTCGGCCTCGCCCCCGACCCCGGCGAGCCCTAGCACCGCGGCTAGCGGGGGCGCTATCTTTGGATCCGCCCTTAATGTCAAAGACATAACGGGCTCTCCGAAACTTCTGTTGGCCGCGCTTGGGCCTATCGCCCGACAAGTCCTTGTGCTGGGAGGCGTCCTTCGATGGCTCCTGCCTGCGCTTGCCCTTTGAGGAGCTTTCCTTCGGCGAGTCTTCGCCCTTCGCCGTGCCCTCCGCCGGATTGGCGTCGACGTCGTTGCCTCGACGCCGTCGTGCGTCTTCTTCTGCTCTGGCGTACTCTTCTATCTTGTTGAAGAGCTTCGCCACCGTCTTGATTGGCTTTCGCGCATTGTACTCGGCCAACGGCCCTAGGCGGAGGCCCTATATCACTGCGTTGATGATGGTTGTCTCGTTGGCATCCTTGACCTGGCAGCGGACCTTCGTGAAGCGCTTAAAGTACTCCCGAAGGTTTTTCAATTGTTTTTGTTAGACTACGAAGAGCTGATCTGCCTCGACGCGCTCGACGTAGTTCCCCTGGAAGTTGTTGTAGAGGCAATCGTGAATCTGCTCCCATGCGTAGATGGAGTTTGGCTCTATGGTGAAGAACCAAGAGAGCGCCACTCCCTACAGCGTGAGGGGGAGTCATTTCGCCTTCGTGGTGTCTCTCTGCCTGCAGCTTCGATGGCGATGTCGTACACGCGCATGAACTACCGGGGGTCTGTGTCGCCCTTATACGACGCGATGGCTCTAGGGAATTTGAAGTCCTCCGGCCATGCCGCCCGTTGCAGGCCCGCAGATAGCGGGGACTCTGGGTACACGCGTCGCAGCGAGGCGCGGCTAGATGTGGGGGCGTCGCGGCTATTCGCCCATTCCGGCGTGGGCTGTGGCGCGACCACCAGCGGGGTCTGCTGACTCTGAGCCTCTTGCATTCTCCACACGGCACGGCCCCGCAGAGATCCGCTAACTCCCGCTGGAGCGTGCCGAGGGCCGCCAGCAGGGTGTTTTCCACTGCCGGCGTAGGTGAGGCGATCGGCGCACCTGGTCGCGCTGCCGGGATAGCCGTGACCACGACTTGTGCCCTTGGGTTACCCGCTGCGTTGGCGTTATGGACTCCGGCGTCGATGACGGGGCCCGTGTCGCCACCGGGACCGCTCGGCGCTCCCGCACCGGGTGTAGGGACAGAGGTCGCGCCTCCACAAGCGCCGATGTTACCGCTCTTGCCACCCGGCCGGTACTGTCGGGGTTGACTGTCACGCCGGCGGCGGGGTCGGGCGTCACGCGCAGGGCGGGGTCGGCCGTTGCATCGACGGTGGGGTCGATCGTTACGTCGGCGGTGGCGGGGTCGACCGCCACGTCGGCGGTGGCAGGGTCGATCATCACGTCGGCGGTGGCGGGGTCGATCGTCATGCGGTGAGCGTCGACGCTCGTGGTTGCCGCGTCCACGTCGTCGTTCGCGCCCGCGACTACCGATGCCGAAGCCCTGGTGTTTACGCGGGACTTCGCCGCGTCCCCTTCCTTCTTCCTCGTCGCCGATGATGAAGCTTTCTTCGGTGCCATTCTTCTCGAGATCTTGAGGCTTGCTCTTGTCGTCCCTACGGACGGCGCCAACTGTTGTGGTTACAGAGCAAACAGAGAGAGAGAGTGTCGTAGTGGGGAGTTAGGTGAACAATGCTCCTACCTCCCCATGGCTGGTATCGCATATATATGTACATCCCGTAGGGAGTGTTTTTACAGTTATACCCTTTGAAGGGCATTTAGGTCATTATACATGTCCCACTCGAGGCGTACGACCTTTTAACAGGCCTGCTGGGCTTAGGTGGGGGCCTCCCCTACAACAAACATATTCCAACAAACGATCATAAAAATCATGACTAAAATTAAAATATTTTTCAGTTTCAAGGAAAGGTGTACTGAAAACCATGCAAAAATCAAAAACGATGAATACAACTTGCTCGTGGGTAGATGATAGCCAAGTTAGAACACCGAAGAACACAACCAAAAAACTCTTAAAATAAGAAATCACTTCGTGAGACCGAAAACAACCAAAACTGGACTTCTTGATGAACTTGCTATCAAAGTGTCTAGATGATAGAAGATTGATTTGAAGAGATTATCTCTATGTCATTCACGTCCTTGATACGACAAGATCAAGAAGAGGGAAGAGAAGAGATCAAAACCAACCAAATTAAGAGCAAATCAATCAAAACATAAATGATCCATGGAGATGATCAAAGATTGATGTATTACTTACTTGAGGATGTAAGTTTTATAGCTACTCCATCTTGGATGATGGAGAGTACACAACGCACTCAACTCTTAAACCCTAACCTTAGACATGAGAGCACAAGAGAGATGGATTAGATGGTTAACACAAGTCTCCATCTCAATCTCTTTATATAGGTGGGCTAACTAACTACATTTAACTCTTAGTAGATACTATCCACTTAGCATAATGTGAGAAACCTGATAACTCTACACATATGGGTTTTACTCATATATGTTCACTTATACATGCTTTTCAAAGCGCATAAACCCGAATTCGCTAAATCCTTTACCCTTGATCCATATTGATCAAACCAGCTTCTTCTTGATCTAAACCACTCTCGAAGTGTCACTCATGTGCCGCGGTTTTGATCCAAGGTAGATTTTGGTATTTTGGCCAAACTAATAAAATACCCTTTTTTGACTGGATCTTTCATCTTCCATTGCAAGCAATTGTTATGCTTGCCATATGTAAGTTCACTATTAGTTTACCACATGTCGGCAAGTCTCTCTTGCTCCGATTCCAATAGACCACACCTCATATGGACCGACTAAGCCACATGTGCAAATCCGCCTTTCGAACTCACCTTCAATATTTTCCGCCTTTCTCGTGCCATGCTTGAGCTCACTATCTCACTTAACATCCTTGATCGTTTTAGGCCTCGGCTTCTCCCTGAGCGTAGCCCCGATCCTCGTTATCGACTATGGTGACTCCAAGTATTCCTGCATATCCAAAGGCAAAGAAATCGTTTTTAGGCATAAGTTCTTCATAACTTGACCCACGTTAGCAATGACATGTCTCATACAATCTTAGTGCAATGACCTAGATCACCCTAACTCAATCCATAACTCAAAACCCAAAATTCTCAATTTCTACCCAAAACGATACTACGCTTCTATCAAGTCGGTACTACCGTACTACGGTACTACCACTCTCTTGGACCGGTATTACTGCACCTTGCACCTCAAAATTGGACCTCTCTGAAAATAACATATCACCAACTAGAAATCAGAGTTACCAACCTGAGATATGATCGGAACCCAAAACCGGTACTACCACCATGTGGTATGACCGCGCCAAAACCTATGGAACTACCGATTTTCCTGACAAGCTCAGAAAACAGTCCAGATAAGATGCTATCTTTGTGACCACACTGCAAAACTTGTAATGGTTCATCACAACATTTCTTGGACCTTTTCACATGATCTTTCAAATTTGTATACAAATTCAACTGCTAATTTTCATCAAATTTTTATTCTAAAATTTAGCTATGTACGGATTTTAATTTGTAGTTCTATAAAAATAAGATGGCTAATTTCCTTTTGTTTTGCATTCCAAATTTCTATTATTTTTGTGAGTCATATAGGAATGTTGGTTCGTCCAAACAGCCTTTGTGTAGTCCAATTCACACTGTTGCTTAATGATTTTGGTCCACACGAGAAAAACAATGAAGAGTGTAGTAAAATACTCGAGGAGATTTACATACTATCCCAAGCAAGCAGGTGGGGAGATGCGCGATAGCGATGTGGGTGGTCCCACGCGTGGGGCCAGGCCTAGGTGTGGGCCCCCCTCGGCATACTTTCCAGTAGGTTTGGGCAATGCGGTCGCTTCTGGACTCTGCACGGTTTGAAAGACAAATTATATATTTTTTTTAAATTAAGAAGAAATATACCTTTAAGTAATATTATCTGACGACTACTATTATTTTATTTAATTAGGATCTACTTGGTTGAATGCTGAATGTTTTGATTTTTTGTGAGAATTTCAAAATTTTTCTCTTTTTCTTAGCAACTCTAAAATATCTATCATTAATTTTTAGTAATAAATAGATTCCTCGTGATATAAATCCACATGGTATTGAATCTTTTTCAGATAACAAGTTTTATTGCCAGTTTTTTTCCCAATTAAATAGCAGCAGTTTGGACTTTTTGTCACATGTATGCTGCACACAAATTGGAACAAATATTCACACGCTTGAACTAATCTACTCGAGCACATAATAGTAGTCGCACGAAACCTCCTAGGTATTCAAAAAGAATTCACAAGAACAACACGATATGACCTCACAATAAAAATGCCAATATCTTCAGCTAACTTAATAAAAAATTTGACTTCATATACCTCCTAGGTATATGACTTTAGCAGTACCTAACTTAATAAAATCATCACATAAGAGGATATAATCAGGATACATGACAATTTATAGCTAGAGGAAACGACCATGAGAAAAAATTTGATCGAAAATATTCCAAATAATTTTCTAATTAAAATATTCCAAATTATTTTCTCAGGCAGCGTGCCCTCGCACGCGAAATGCAATACGGTCATTTCCTACGGTCCCAAAATATCCTGTGCGTGGTGGTGGTCCATATCAGATTCAGCAGGGCATGCGTGTCAAGGTTGCGGGGCCACGTGCTTCTTGGGCCTTTTACGATGTCACTAATGGGTGTTCGTGAGTCACTAACCACACACTTGGAACTTGGAAGTGTTGTTTGAAGCGGGTGCTTTTTTTTGTTTCTGTATCATTTCAAGAGTAAGGTAGTATGTTACAGACGTATTATATACTTATTTTACTTTTATTTTGTATATATGTCTCTCTATTTTTCTCATCGCTTATTTTATTTTTTAAAAAATCACTTCTTTTAGATATTATTATTCATTTTTAGCTAAAAACTATCGGCCAAGATCGATACGAACGCCCTAAAGTTAGGATAAAATTATTCACTTTTTCTAGCGTACAAAAGACTCTTTCCTCTCAAATCTTGGCTTATTTCCTAATATCCCAATCATTAAATCAAAAGTATAGAAAAATACCTCATTTCCATCTTGGCTTTTCAATGCAGGTAAGGGACAATATGGACCCACAAGCAATAGCGGATTTAATGATTTTCATTCTGCTTCGATGGCTGTAGCTTCTGACTTTTGCTTGTTAACTTTTAACTAAAATTATAGTATAGCAGCGATTAGTTTTTGCTGAGTCATTCAATTAAAAAATAAAATAAAATAAAAAATAACATTATATCTCTATAAACAATACAAAAGGTAAGAGAAAAAACAAAAAATAAAAAAAGCAAAAGGCAAAAAAAAATCAAATTAAAATGTTGTCGCATTCTAAATGACTTATGCCTTGTAAAATAAGTCAAAGGCAGTTAAAGCGCCCTTTATGTCCTTAGCGCATGGTGTCCCGGTCATCAAAGGTAGGCAGGTTTGGTTGCCAACTCGTCATGCTGGTGGTGAGACCCTTGAGTTGACAAGTGGTGCCTGTAGAGGACATGTATCTTACATCATGTTTTCCATATATATATATATATATATATATATATATATATATATATATATATATATATATATATATATATATATATATATATATATAGGGAGCATATTTAGTACAAATGAGCTATTCAGTTGTAATATGCAAACGTAAAACAGGACTATTGGATCTACCTTCTATATCCCTTTTGCGAAATCACCTCACGTCTTTTGTCTCTCGGCGCTTCTAGGGTTTGCCATCTGCCGCCTCACCCACTACAGTTCAGTTTTGGAGGCCTTAACATGTCATTGCCAACTTTCTTTAGCTCACCGTTCCAGAAGATATCTTGCAATCATGGTAGTAGCTAGAGTCATGTCTTGGTAAGCTGATATCCACGTCAAAATCACATAATGACAGAAAGCAAAGAAAGTCCTAAACGGCTCCTCTAGCTGGACTGGGAAATGAAAAGGAGCTATCACTAAAATGTGCACAGCAGCCACATGAAGGCAAGAAGAAGACTATATAGTGCCTACTCCATTCCATAAAAAACAGTTGAAAAGGATAGAACAAAACTCAAAAGATACATGTCTGACGCCTCAACTCACAAGAATGACAAAATAACCACGAGCCCAAGTATCAGGATTTCCCGCAATACAGACATACATAAAGCTGTGAATAGTATCAGGATTGTGAGTAGTATCAGGATTGTGGATACATTGTGAATAATGTATTCTCGGTCTTGCTATATGAGCAACTAAACTGCTGCTAGCATGATATACCAGATCCATTGCATCGTCACCGAATTGTAACATCCTGTTTTCAGCTGTTTTTAAAGTTTTTGTAATAAAAATGCATTTAAGGAACTTTTTAGAATTTAATAAAGCTTAAAATAAATTTTTAGAAATTAAAAAGGATTTAATTTGATTAAAATAAACCTTAACATAAGCTAAAAATATTTTATTTGGATTTCTTGTGTCTCAAGGATTTTTCTAAAATTTTTGGTGCATATTTCATATTTATTTGCTATTTTCTAGAGCTCTTTTGAATTTATTTGAATTTCTGAAAAAGAAAAATCGAAGAAAACCCTATGAATAGTGACAGGCCGGCCCATCACTGTTCACCCAGCCCGACACCCCTCAGCCATCCGCTCCCGCACACTGCCACATGTCGCACATCCACGCGCCTGCACCCCTGCTTCGACCGCAGCTGTCTGATTCCTTCCCTGGCCACGTGCCGCACATCCGCCGTGCCACGTGTCACGCCCGTGTTGACTGTCTCCGACCCAAACTCGTCGACATGTCCGCGCTGGTCATCCTCGGTTCGCGTGGATAAAAATCTGCCGCCCCGCCGCCACCTCTCACCCCGGACGGCCGCCGCCCCGAGCTAACCGCTGCCTCCTCTCTGAGAACCGCTGCTGCCCCGAGCTCACCATCGCACATCGCCTCACGACGTCGGAGTCCTTTGTCGCCTTCGCGCCCCACCGCCGCCGTCTCACCGGCCATCGGTAAGCCCCACCGCTGGACCCACCGCCGTCCTTGTGCCCGCCGGACCCGTCGCCGTCCTCGCGCCCCGCCGGACCGCGCCGCCTCTCGGGCCATGTGCTTGCACCCGCGCCCGCGCGCCTCGCGCCGCTCGCTGCGACGCTTCGCGCTGCGTGCCGCCACGCGTCGGCCATCCGACGGACTGACCTCTCCATCGCCACCGTCGATCTACATCTGGATCGACGGCCGAGATCGTGCTACAGGTCCACCCCTCAGCCATCGGATTTCGCTGACATCAGCCCACACTCGTGCACCTTCGACGCTTCGCCTTCTCGGTGCATCCGGTCCACCGTAGACCATGAGACTGACAGAGCGGACCCACCTGTCAGAGGTAATGTGCCATAGACCTGTGGACCCGATCTGTTCGCGTTAGCATCCCAGTTAGTAGCCACGTCAGCCCTAGGTGCCATGTGTCAGTGCCACATCAGCATCACGTTAGTACGAACCGACCCCAGATGCCACGTCAGCCGCCATGTCAACATGCCACGTGTCAGTGCCACGTCAACCCTAAATGTCACATGTCGGTGCCACGTTAGCCCACCTTGCCACATGTCAATGCCATGTCAGCCCTAGCCACCTCGTCAGTACGACCCTGTGTGCACTGTTTCATGAGCCGAGTCCACCGTGAACCCGTCTTCCCATGCACCGAGTCTACAATATAGTAACTTTTTTAATTTTCAGTATTTTCCAACCCATTTAATTTTTCGAGAGCTCGTTCTTCTCCGTCCTAGCTCTGATTGAACCCGTTCTTTTTTCTAAATTCATCTAAAATCGAGATCTACCTTTTGGTTCTAGTTTCAAGGTTTTTGGAGTTTATTTGAATTTTATTTGATTTTATTTTGTTATTTCGGTCGTTTTTTCTCTCGTTAGATCCCGTCTTCGAAGGAGCAGAAGCGCCGCTAGGAGATCCCGAGTTCCTCACTGAGCCAAATCAAGGTAAGTCGTGTCCTTTGATCATGTTGAACCTAGTTTTCAATCTATTATTTTATTTATTTTGATTTAAATTATCATGCATCGCTATTTTATTACAAACACTTGTGCTTAGTAGTTATTATCCCAATTGATTAATCTCCCCTTGATAATTTGAATACCATGATGCCATTGTCACCATAGGTTAGGAAACTATTTAGTGATACCATATATTGGTGTGTCACCACATGTGATTAATTAATTAATTAGACTTAATGAGATATTGAATCATGGTTGGTGCCACAGTTATAAAATTTGTGCCATGACATTGGTGTGTCATTGACGTTGATTATACAAAATTGATTTTCACTTGAGCGAGTGATCGTGTAGTAAAGGGGGAAGTGTGGATTCACTTCGTGGGATGTGAAAGTCTCGCTTGAGTAATATTAAGGACTTAACTTTATGCACTACTAATCTGAGCTTTACCGTGCAAGCCATATGTCTTGTATGGGATAGACCTGGCTGATTAATGTGGGATATTTCAACTTCAATCTTGCCATTGTGGTGAACATGGTTGCTGATTTTCATGAAACGCAAGAGGGGGTGTGATGTGAAACTCTAGCGGGCGGGATTGAGTTGAGGTTGAACATTGTAAAGGCCTTATTGTGATTTTATTAGCGCGAGGCTAATCACATCATGTGGGTATAGTTGTGCAACCTCTGTAGAATGTAAAACTATTCGAATAGCCGTGTCCCCAGTTATGAACAATGCTCGATGTTTTTACACGAGGAGTAGAAATTTCATAAAAACTGGTTGGTTAACGTTGGCAAGTGAACGGTTAGTTCACTGTTGGATTATCTTGTGGATGGGAGGTTCACAAGTGGCATACTCAATTCCGTTGATTATTTATTTAATATTGTTTTACCTTAAAGCTCGCGTTCAATCTATTTATCATATTTACTTCAAAATATCACTTTATTCAAAATATCGCGTGCAGTAAAGGGGGAAGTGTGGATTCACTTCGTGGGATGTGAAAGTCTCACCTGAGTAATATTAAAGACTTAACTTTATGCACTATTGATATGAGCTTTACCGTGCAAGCCACATGTCTAGTATGGGATAGACCTGGTTGATTAATGTGGGATATTTCAACTTCAATCTTGCCATTGTGGTGAACATGGTTGCTGATTTCCATGAAACGCAAGAGGGGGTGTGATGTGAAACCCTAGCGGGCGGGATTGAGTTGAGGTTGAACATTGTAAAGGCCTTATTGTGATTTCCTTAGCGCGAGGCTAATCACATCGTGTGGGTACAGTTGTGCAACCTCTGTAGAGTGTAAAACTATTTGAATAGCCGTGTCCCCGGTTATGGACAATGCTCAATGTTTTTACATGAGGGGTAGAAATTTCATAAAAACTGGTTGGTTAACGTTGGCAAGTGAACGGTTAGTTCACTGCTAGATTATCTTGTGGATGGGAGGTTCACAAGTGGCATACTCAATTCCGTTGATTATTTATTTAATATTGTTTTACCTTAAAGCTCGCGTTCAATCTATTTATCATATTTACTTCAAAATATCGCTTTGTGCAAACTAACCTTCCAGCCATCCATTGGTAAGTCTTGCATATTATACTGCATTTATTTGTTACAAATGACTTGCTGATTACCAATGTATTCACAGCTGTATGCCCACTGTTGCTCAGTTGAGGAGGAGGAGTTATACCAGCAGGAGGTACCAGAGGGAGAATACTTCAGCGACTTCGCTCCGCAGTCGACTGCCTATGGGCATATCGAATGGCTACTACATTTATTTTGATTCTTTCCGCTACTAGTTTTTGAGCCCTTCGGACTAGTGAGATTGTAATTTTGACCTTAAGGTCATACTTTAGATAATTATTAATATTTGAGTTTTCCCTTTATTTTAGCGTGTATATGGTTGGTATTTTATTTATGATTAACTGTGTGCACTAGCGTGATCCTAGACTAGTATGGTATACACAGAGAGTCCGAATTTGTATATTTGGATATCTACACGAATCCACATGCTTTGAAAAAGGGCCTACAAATGTTCTGACAACAAACATTTTAGAAGAATCTTGAAATTTGGACAAGAAATCAACTCGTCAGTTGTCAAAGATAACAAGTGGATTCAGCTAAAACTGAAGCATCAATATTCAGTTAAAACATTCAGCATCAATATTCAGTTAAAACATTTAGTACAACCTGAAACACTTGGTGCATTAAGAGAAACTACATCTACAAAAATGACACCCATATTGTCAAAAGAACTGAATATTCATCTACAAACGTTATCCAGTATATATTGACAAACAAGGTGCATTAAGACAAACTACATCTACAAAAATGACACCCATAAAGTTAGAAGAATACGAGGGCATATTAGTCTGTTTAAACAAACTAAACATCACCCTAGTATTCAATGCAAAATTAATTGAATTTACAAGCAGAAGCAGATTGTAAAAAGACCCAACCTGCCACAATTGTACCAATGCACTTATTTTATTTTGTGTTTGATATACTAAAACTCATATGCCACAACATAAATCTTTTCCCAAAATTGACTATTCAGTAGAAATCTGAACATTGATTAATTCTAAAGAACTCCACAAGTAGCTAGTGTTCAGGAGAAAATTAACATGCATCGCTCACGAATCAATGGCCAAATCCATAAAATAATGCCTATCTAGAAAAGAAATGTAAATGGATCAGATTATAAAGTAGGAAAACCCACCAAAGCAAGCATTCTACAATTATCATGATGAAGCAATATGCAATCATATCAAAAGACCACAAGTTCAAGAATTCATAAATCAAATCACATAGAAGGAAAGAGGAGCACTTGATTACTTGCTTGGAATCGGCCATCGGGTCAGAGGCGGGTGGCGTCTTTGAAGGAGGGGCGAATGTCAGGGGATGGGAGGGGCGGCGAGGAACCCGAGTGGCACGGGGGGGGGGGGGGGGATGGTGGAGGAGGTGGCGGATGGCGAGGCGCAAGGGTCGAAACTTGGCGGTGGCCCTGTGCTGGTGTGGGTGAGGCAGCAGATGGGAGATCCTAGAAGCGTCGGGAGACTAAGGCAGCCAGGAGACAAAAGACGGGGGGTGATTTCACAAAGGGGAGAAGGCGCACAGGGGTTTTGTGAAAAAACGCATAAGTGAATTAGGGGCTTCTACCCGCATGAATTCAAGCCATAAAAGGTAGATCCAATGGCCCTGGTTTGCGTTTGTATGTTACTACTGAATAGCTCATTTTGCACTGGATATGCTCCCATATATATATATATCACCTAATAAAATAATTGTATTAGTAATATTTATGTTGGCATAGAATGTTTCTAAACACATTTAACTCTAGTTTTCTTAGACATTTTACGATATGGAAACGTCAATTTGTCACTAAGGAGTGTTTGTAAGCCAATAGAAACACTTGGTTTTTCAAAACAGCTTCTCTACTACTCTTGTTTCTGTCTCACTTGGAAGATAAGGTAGGGCGTTACGGGTGGATTATGTATCTCACTTCTCTCGCTTTTATCTTGTTAACCCATCTTTCTCTTACTTTCTCCGCCACTCATTTTCTCCTTCTAAAAGCCAGTTCTTTCAATCACTATTATTTATTTTAAGCCAAAAATAATCAACTATAGTTAAAAGTCATCAGCCATGACCAATAGGAACACCCGTTGGGATAAATTATTCACTTTTGCCAGTGTATAGAAGCCTCTTTCCTTCCAAATCTTGGCTCATTTCCTATTATCCCAATCAATCGCATGGAAAAATACCTCCTTTTTCCAGCCCACATTCATGAATCGAAAGCCATCTTGGCTTTTCTTTACATGCAAGGGACAATATGGGTCCCACAAGCACAAGCACTAGTGGATTTGATGATTTTTATGGAGATAATTTGTTTCATGCAATTACAAAGAATAGCGTGCCGAAAAATACCATCGTAAATAAGGTAGACTAAGAAATACCATCGCCAATACGAAACTCTAAAAAATGCTATTGTTGTCATGTTTTCATCCAAAACAGTCATTAAAGCCCTTTTTGGACAGAGAAAATTTAATAAATACCAACATTACCCCTATGTTCTTTGATGAGGACATCTCGATTGGACCGATTATGTGAGCACGAGACAAAAAGATTAAACAACAGGTGAATTCACTCCTAGTTAAATTTAGTGCTAATTTACATGAGAACTGGTTACTGTCTAATGCTAGTGTTCTAATTGTTCTTAGGTCTGTGTGGGAGGATGGTGTGCCAATGAGTAATGGAACAAAACGAGCCACACCTATAACCATGCCTACGACCACCCTTCGACCATGTCGACCATGCCTACGACCACGTTTACGACCACGTCTATGACCACTCGAAGCCTCATTGGCCATTTGGACCGTCTGAAGCCCCCACTGACGATCGGGCTGTTTGAAGACAATCGAACTGTCCGAAGGCTCGGTGGACGTTCGGACTATCCGAAGGGCTCAGCTGATGATCGGACAATCTTGTGAATTAGGAGGTTTTGCTGGAGAATCACGTCTACTTTTGTGTGGTTGGGTAGATGGGATCACAAGTGTGTGGTTAAGTGAATTCCTTTGTCATAGGTTGTTGTTCTAATAGTGGTTGGCACCATCGATTCGTCAGGTTGTATAGATCAAAGTTATCATTAATGATTCTACGTCATGAAGATTGGACATCCCCTATATCATCTCGGTATTAGAGCATAGTTGACAAGGTAGGATCAATTTACCCGTAGTTAGATTTATTTTTCCTGTCCTGCACACAAAAAGCCAAAAAATTCAAACCCTAGTTTTTGCATTTGTTATTCTCATGAGTTTTGTTAAGTTTTGATCTATTAGAATTTTTGTTTAGGTGCTAATTGTCGTGTTACTTTGTGTTAAATTTTGTCACATTACACCCTTGAAAATCTACTAATTGATCCTTCAATTAACTTTAAAAAAGATATAATTAACCTTTGAGTTCTTGTTCTTGTTGCCACACCAGATTTATCACGCACATTGGAACATCATAACTGAACACATAGCCTATCTCAAATTCCTTTTGTTGTTACAGCCAAGAGAAACCCTAGCCGCCGCCTAACTTGTGCATAAGCCACAACACTGTTTGGAGGTCGATCGGACCATCCGAAGCCCTCGTTGGCCGATCAGACCACTCGGAACCTCGCTAAACGTTTGAATTGTCTGAAGAGCTCGGCAGATGAAGCCGTCCAAACACGATCGAATGATTGAACTCAGTGAACGTTCAGACCGTTCGAAGAAGTTAATAGATCAGACCGTCCAAACATGATCAGACTGTTCGAAATCTGCTGGAGACTTTTCTGGGGATTGTGCAACGTCTGTTTAAGATTTTCACTTAAATTCTTTGAATACTTGAGACTAACTATTGACATTACATTAAGGGCTACTCATGAAATATTTAGCACATCTGAAATTGTTGGGTCTTGCGTAAATCAAAGGGGGAAGCATCATCTTGTTTCGGCTGTTGAATCAAGAAAGAAAAGGAAGCTGATCTAAAAGAAAGAGTCTCGGCTAAAATAAAAAAAAGAGAGAAGAGAAAAGAGACATTGGACGAAACTTGATACAGGATAACCCTAGTTCTTAAATTTCAGATTATATAATTAACTTCTTTAAGCAATCTTGTGCCCTTATATTTAAAGTGTTGTAATTGGTTAGCGTCTCTCCTAGTATTTGGTGCAAAATAAGCTAATTAATCATTAATTTAGTTTACTTCCATTTAACTCATTCTTTCGTTTGCTCTAAGTCACATTGATATTTACGTGTGTGTTCATACACTCACTTAAACCTTTTGAATCAGCACTTAGGCAAAGTATTCTTTCTTAGATTAACTTCATTTTATAGTATCCAGAGTTTCAAATTGCATAGGTAAATATTTTTCCATCCAAGCTCCACAAATAAGCCATTGTTTAACAGTGCTTGAGCAATTGAATTCGCTTAATCTATCACCTTGTGTCGTCTACCATCACCCAAGTGCGTGTAGTTCTTCAATTCCATCAAGGACGCATAAGGACTTTGGTTAGTAAGAAAAGGTGAGGTTGAGTGAATTCCATAAATAAAAATTTTCACATCCACATACAAAACTTTTCTTGTTGTTTGCATTAACCATGGCAAGAAAAAAGGAGAACAAGCATATGTTACATAAGATGATCTTAAGAAGTCCACAAATGATTTCAACACTCAGTTGGATAACAACATGAGCATCTTGAGGAGGGAGATACTAGAGGAGCTTCACAAAGAGCGGACCTTGGTTGGTGTACACGAAGGAGACATTGAACTTGATGAGACTGATGAGGAGTGGGTTGCACGACTCCCTAGAGAAGCTCAAGCCAATCGAACCGCTGCCAATGTGGTTCGACCACCCTTGCCCGACCATGTGGGAGGTGTTTTCAACACTGACCATGTCCAAGGAAGAGCCGTGGGCGCGGTGGTGCTGCCCACAATGAGGACTTCGGCAACAACTTTTGGTTACACCACAACGACAATTATCAATGCCATGGCCGTCGTCATGATGACCCGCACATAGAGGAGAAATTTGAGAAACTCAATTTCACCATTTCCAAATTTGAAGGCACTTCGATCCAGATGTATATCTCACATGGGAGCTCAAGGTAGATAAGATTTTTTCGATGTACAACTATTCGAATGAAAAGAATCTACACATGGCATCACTTGAGTTTGATGGGTATGCTTTGATTTGGTAGGAGCAAGTATTGAACCAAAGAGAATATAATGGGGAGCCTCCAATTGCATCATGGGCTGAAATGAAGCGAGAGTTTAGAGCACGTTTTGTTCCTAACACCCATAAACGTGATAAACTACATAATTTGAGACAGAGGGGTCGTTTGGTGGAGGAATACTACAAGGATATCGAACAAGCTATGATTATTGCATGTGTGCTTGAAGATGAAGAGCAAACACTTGCACGTTTTCTGTTTGACCTAAATAAAACATTAAACACATAATGCAATATCAGCCCTACAATACTATTGTTGACTTGGTACATCAAGCGGCAAAGGCAGAGAAACAATTGCTAGAAGATGTAAATCCATCACCAAGGACAACATCTTTCAACATGAAAGCTCCATCATCATCCTCTAATGCCACCAAAGCACGATTCAATTTGGGATGAGGTATATTTTCAGCTAGTAATAATTCAAAAGCTAATGCTCATTCGTCCTCAATTGCAAAATTAGCACCTACATCGAGTGAGAAAAAGGCTACCCCATTCCTTACATCTTCAATTGGTGCCATGCCAAATAGTCGAGAAATTCAATGTTTCAAGTGTTTGAGGGCATGGTCACATTTCTAGGGAGTGTCCCAACAAATTAGTTATGCTTGTGACGGAAGATGGAGAGTATGAATATAAAAGTGAAGATGAGATTGAGCTCAATCATGAGAAGAAGAGATATAAGGATGCATCGGATAACAATGAAGCGGCTAATGTTTTGAGTTATGAAACGAGAGAAGCACTAGTAGTCACAAAAAATGTGAGCATACTTGCACAAGAAGAAGATGCACATCTGCAGAGATTTAACTTGTTTCAAATACAAGCCAAGGTAAACAACAAGGTAATCAAACTTATTATTGATGATGGTAGTTGTCATAACTTGGCTAGTGTTGAATTGTGTGAGAAGCTTGGATAAAAAATGCAGAAACATCCACATCCATATTATGTGCAATGGTTTAGCAAATGTGAGGATGTGAAGGTTCAGTTTGTGGTGCATGTGATGTTCAAGATTGGTGATTATGAGGACACTATTGAGTGTGATGTGGTGCCTATGACAGTGTGCCATTTGCTGTTGGGAAGGCTATATAGCAATATGATAGAAGTGTGCAACATGATGACCATTCCAATAGATATGTTTTTAGGTGGAAAGGAAAGACAAAGGATTTTAATCCTATGACTCCTAGTAAAATACATGTTGAATCTCAGAAAAAAAGATTGCTGAAAATGAGAGGAAAAAGAAAGAAAGAGGAGATTTCCACACATCCGTGAGTGAGAGTCACAAACCAGATAAGAGAGGAAAAAGTAAGAGTGCGGGAGGGATAGTTATGTTAGCCACAAAATCAGACTTGAGAGATGTGAGCAAATACCCATCAAAGAGACATTTTGTGCTTGTTTACAAAGATAGAACTATTTTGCTTTCCACTAACGATATAACCTCTCTTCCTACTGTATTTTCTCTCTTTTGTAGGCATTTGATGATGTGTTTCCAGAAGAGATACCAGCGGAACTTCCACCATTGCGCGAAATAGAGTATCAAATTGAGCTAGTTCCCAGAGCATCACTTCCCAATCATCCACCATACTGCACCAATTCGGAGGAAACCAAAGAATCAACGCCAAGTGCAAGAGCTACTTGAGAAAAGATATGTATGCAAAAGCCTTAGTCCTTACAATGTTCCATCCTTGCGATGTTCATGTAATTCTTGTTCCTAAGAAAGATGGTACAAAGGGAATATGTGTTGATTGTCAAGCCATTAACAATATAACGTTAGATATCATCATCCTATTCCTAGGTTAAATGATATGCTAGATGAACTTGGTGGTGCTGTTATATTCACAAAAATTGATTTGAGAAGTGGTTACCATCAGATTAGAATGAAACTTGGTGATGAGTGAAAGACTGCTTTTAAAACAAAATTTAGACTGTATGAGTGGTTAGTAATGCCTTTTGGTTTAACTAATGCACTGAGTACATTCATATGATTGATGAATCATGTTTTAAGAGCATTCATTAGCCAATTTGTTGTGGTATATTTTGATGATATATTGATTAATAGCAAAATGATGGAATTACACATTGATCATATTAGACAAGTGCTAGAAGTGCTTAGAAATGAGAAATTTTATACTAATCCTGACAAATGTACGTTTTGTACCAATAAAGTTGTGTTCTTAGGCTCTGTCATTTCTGGACAGAGAATTGAAGTAGATGAATCTAAAACTGAAGCAATTAAGAATCGGTCTACACATGTGAATATTAGTCAAATCAGAAGCTTTCATGGTCTTACTAGCTTTTATCAATATTTTGTTAAAGATTTTAGCACCATTGCTGCCCTATTAAATGAGTTAACTAAGAAAGGTGTTGTGTTTGAATGGGGTACATCACAAAAAAACGCTTTTCAAGAACTGAAGAAACGACTAATTTAAGCACCATTGCTTGTTTTGCCTTATTTCACCAAGACTTTTGAAATTGAATGTGATACTAGTGGAATATGTATTGGTAGTGTTTTAATGCAAGAAGGAAAACCTGTAGCATATTTTAGTGAGAAACAAGGAGGTGTCCAATTGAACTATCTTGTGTGTGATAAAGAATTGTATGCTCTGGTGCGTATGCTTGAAACTTGGCAACAATATTTTTGCCCTAAAAAATTTGTTATTCACTCTGATCATGAAGCTTTGAAGTATTTAAAAAGCCAAGCTAAACTAAACCATAGACATGCTAAGTGGGTAGAATTCATTGAATCCCATATGTTATTAAGTATAAGAAAGAAAAAGAGAATATGGTAGCTAATGGTTTATCTAGAAAGAATATGCATTTAACCCAATTGAAAGTAAAAGTACTCAGACCAAAGAGTTTGAAAGATCTATATGCTTCCGACCATGAATTGTCAGGACCATATTCTAAATACAAAGATGGGAGAGGAAGGGATAAGTTCCATGTTCATGATGGGTTCTTATTTCGTGCTAACAAAGTATGTGTTCCAGATTCATCCGTGTATTTATTTTTATTGCAGGAATCTTATGCAGGTGAATTAATGAGATACTTTGGGAGAGAAAAGATATTTTTGATGTTGAGTGATCACTTTTATTAGCCTAAAATGAGGTGTGATGTTGAAAGGTTTGTATAACGATGTGTGACATATTACAAAGCAAAATTTAAACTTAATCCAAATGGCTTATATACTCCACTTCCTGTTCCTAATGCACCTTTGGAGGATATAAGTATGGATTTTATTTTAGGATTGCTTAGGATTAAGAGGGAGAGAGATTCAATTTTTGTAGTTGTGGATAGATTCTCTAAAATAGCACATTTTATTCCCTATCATAAAAGTGCTGATGCATCATATGTAGCTGACTTATTTTTCAGAGAAATTGTGAGATTACATAAACATGCTAATATGGAGGTGTTGGAACGTGCTAAATATGTGAAGAAGATTCATGTCAAGACTAAAGAAGAAATTAAAAGGAAGGCACATTACTATGCTGAGAAGGCGAACCAATGAAGAAAGGAGATGTTATTCGAATAAGAAGACTTAGTTTGGGTGCATTTTCGCAAAGAACACTTTCTGGACAAGCATAAGTCCAAGTTGATGCCTTGTGGAGATGGTTCCTTCAAAGTACTTGACAAGATCAATGACAATGCATATAAAATAGAGCTTCTGGGTGACGATTATGTTGTGAGTGCTACATTCAATGTTGCTAATTGTCACTATTCTTTGGACCGAAAGAATCAGAGTTGAGGACGACTCCTTTCATACAGGGGGAGGATGATGAGGACATCACGATTGGACCAATTACGCGAGCATGAGCCAAAATGATTAAACAACAGGTGAATTTGCTTCTAGTTAAATTTAGTGCTAATTTACATGAGAACTGGTTACAGTCTAATGCTAGTGTTCTAATTGTTCTTAGGTTTGTGCGGGAGGACGGTAAGCCAAGGAGTAATGGAACAGAACGAACCACGCCTATGACCATACCTACGACCACTCCTTGACTATGTCTATGACCACTCCTTCGACCATGTCTATGACCATGCCTACGACCACTCCTTCGACTATGTTTATGACCATGTCTACGACTGCTCAAAGCCTTATTGGCCATTTGGACTGTCTGAAGCACTCGCTGATGATCAGGCTGTTTGAAGACAATCGGACCGTCTGAAGGCTCGATGGACGTTCGGACCGTCCAAATGGCTCGGTTGACGATCGGCCATCCAAAGATGATCAGACTGCCCAAAGGCTCGATGAACGTTCGGACTGTTCGAAGCGTTGTGCCAATCAGACCATCCAAAGCCTTCAAGAGCTAATCAGACCGTCCAAAATTATTGGTGATGTTTGGACTGGTTAAATCAGATTTTGAGTCGAGGCAAGCTACAACGCATGTGACGGGATACAATCAACGTGATTATAGGACGGAACTAATGGCAACACAACAAAGTCTTTTGGTATTAAGATAGCTAATAGGAAAGTATTGTTTTCTTATCTTTAAAGATTTCTCAGAGTCCATTTTTGAATTGCGATAGGATAGTTTTTATATCTCAGAAGTCGGTTTGGGACCAGTACTATTTAAAAGGGCATGAGTTGTATACTTCGGAGGAACCACGAATAAAAAATTCTAAGAATTATACTCTTGTTTCTTAGGTTAGCCAAAGTGCACTTTGAGGAAATTGGGAGTTTCTCTTCGCCGTTGTTCTTGTGAATCTAGAGGTTTTGCTAGAGCATCATGTTTACTTTTGCATGGTCGGGTAGACGGGATCATGAGCTTGTGGTCGGGCTAATTCCTTTGTCACAGGTTGTTGTTCTAATAGTGGTTGGCACCATCGATTCGTCAGGTTGTATAGACCTAAGTTATCATCCTCGATCCTACATCGTGAAGATCAGGCATCCCCTATATCATTCTTCTTCCTCTATGGTTTGCTCACTGTGCTAACAATAGGCCCCACTTGCAAAAGACATAGAAGGAGAGAGAGGGAGGGCACTATTATTCTTCTAACCTACCAACCCACGCCATCATCCTTCTACCCAAATCAAGCCCCACCTCATCTTCTCCACTATCTTGCGATCCCAATGAGCCATTCTTTCCTCATCCTTATCGTCGGGAGCCTTGCCGATAGCTATTGCATCACCCTGCCTCACCGTTGAGCGTGCTAGCACATGCCAACCCGCTATGTTATGCAATCCCACCCCTTGCCGTCCATGTCACCACATGTGCCCCCACCTCCAGAGGCTTTCTGTGCTAGCGCCCATGCCAAAACATCATCATAGCCCCCTCATTGTCAAGATCCACCATCGTGCCATAGCCAAGTCTTAGCCATGCCATCACCCATGCTAACCCCCTATTCCATGTTGTCCTGCACCCTACCAAGCGCATCACCAGAATTTCCTCCATCCCATGAAGCCCTCTACATTGATGCCCAAGCCAGACCACTGCCTGAGCTCGCTGTCGTGGAGCCTTTTGCGTTGGCCATGTCCGCCACCATCGCTAGCTATCCTCATAGCACCCAAGCCAATACAACGCCACTAGAAACTTCCCCACACCCTCATGGTGCTCTTGCGCACGCTATCCAAGCCAGAGGACCACTGTACCCTCACGGTGCTCTTGCGCATGCTATCTAGGCCGGAGGACCACTGGTGCCACTCTCGATCCTGTTGTCCAGTGAGGTAACTCAAAATCTATTCATGTCACTTCCTATTCCATCTCATACTCCAACATATCCTAGAATTAATTTTAGTTTTGTCCTCTAAATTGCTTGGAATTGAATTTATTCTTCTCCATCTCCAGTCAATTTCACCTTCTTTGTTCATTGCCTAAAGCGAGTCTCCAACCAATTCCTTCACACACGAGCCTCTTCTCCTCTTACCTCTTCATTTTGATGTGCTCGGTTTGAAATGTCACCGACCATGGCACTGCTGCCATGCTTGCCTGCCAAAACCTGCCACTACCTAGCCCCACTAGCGCAACACCGGCTACCCTTTCGCCAATTCGTCACCATCACTAGCCTTTCCTCGTCCTCCAATATGTAACTTTAACAATTAATTTTTATGTTAATATTGCCAAAAAAAATTTATAAAACTCATGAGTAAATTTATGTTAATATCGCCAAAAAATTATAAAACTTACAAGCAAATTACACTTTTGCCCTAAGTATTTCTAGCTGAGTTAAAACAAAACTCACATTTGCCAAATAAATTTTGTGTAACCTCAAGTTTCCCTATAGTCTATAGAGAGATATGTCTATTGAGAACTATCATTTTTTGTTTTTGAGAGGTTTCTTTGCAAAATGGTGGCAAGGTGAGGTCAATGCCTGATAGGGACGACAACAATGTCTCTCTATCTCTGCAAACACAACACTGCGGCATCGTCGAAGCACATGACCGCATAATTTCTTAGCCACATACGGCTTGGTCCGTCTGTAATATTCTGGTTTAATCTCACAAATTTCATGTTCGCAGGGGAACAATTGCAAATTTAGTTTCCCAAATTTTTATCTAACTTATGGGCCCTAATTAAACAGCAAGACTAAAACCAAAACTAGAGAGGAACTCTTGTGCTGAGTACTTAAAGCCGTAGCTCAAAAAACTAGGTCATTTACCTCTTCAGAACTGAAGCCTGCAGCATGCTATGGTGTGAGGCGGTGACAAGATTAGCATCCTCATGTTGTCTCTCCTCCAGGTAGAAGATGTATAACTGCAATGAACTTGTACATTCCTCAGTTAACATCTAAGCACATGACATGAGAAATTAAGCAGTGCATAAACTATGTAAAATCCTTGAATTAGGACCCATGTTCATGATCTGAATGTAATGTGAGTAAAGTGCTATGAGTTCTTACCTTTTTTGCTTCCTCCGATGCTTCAAACGAAATGAAATTGAGACCATGCAAAGTGAAAAGCACAGCAAAGAGAATGCATACAATTGGAGTACTCTGAAAGAAACCCATGTATTAATCTATTTCTGTTGCTACTGCTGTGGAAAGTTTGATTCCACCAGCAGGCATAACCCCTTTTATATGTACCAGATCATCATGTGGTAACAACTAGTAATCAGTTGTACAATTCTGAACAAATCCTAAAGTATCATTTCCATGCATGGCTAGAGAATAGCAACGCCAAAATTTCTAGGTCAACCATTATTGGACCCTGATTTCGCCTCCACAATCCTCTATGAATTCTACCACATTATTTCTTAGATCAGTAGATAGTGCTCACATGATACATCACTGAATCGTTTCATATGGGGAATAAACCATACCATACCATACCATACCATAATATCACAACATCAGAGTTAAATAGACTACATCAGGTCAAGTTTACAATAAAACTGACTAGACCAAATGATATATTACATAAAATGCGAAAGCATAGTGGAAGCAAAGGGGAAGGCACATCCTGCCACAGGCAAGCAATTGAAAAAAGTTATATACGACTGATATTAACCAAAAACCTGGAGAATATTGGTGCATGCAAACACCACCCTAGCTAGATTGAAGGAGACCTCATCTACCTGATACTAAGCTAAGCTCTACCATCTTCAACACCATCAACTTCTTGATCGTCGTAGTATGTGTACTGCCCTTGATCCACAGGTTTTGAGGATTTTGTGAGCGTGTGTGAGCACAAGCAACAGTGCTCCACAAGCCAACACACAAAATGCAATATTTATACATGCAAGGTTTAATAAGGAGGGTTTGGGTTCTTTTATTTGTTAAAGCCAATATTTTAAAGCTACAAATAATTAGAAATTCCTAAGACATAGCATTTTAACTAGAACATATTTTTGTAAAGTATGTGAAAGATTTCAATATTAATAGTAGTACAAATTCCATCCACCATTACATGACTGCGTGTACCATATGCTAGATTTTTAGTATTACATCTGCTCATTATTATCACTGGGACCGATGCCCAGGGCAACACAATTCAAGATTTTAACTGCCCAACACTTTTCATTCCACCTACAAAGTTCTTCGAAATAGACACTAGCTCGACTAAGTTTTCATGCTCACCCATGACCGTGGGCACAACTATTCGAACAGTTCACACTCTGTAGAGATTGTACACTTTATCCACAAGAGACCACTAACTTATTATATTCCACATGCTTCCTTAGACATTCGGATCAACAAGGTCACCATAAAGGTTTTACAATGCATCTCCCTAGTGAGGCTACACCTGCTAAGGTTTTTAGAGCTATGGGGTACAACAGTCCCTCCAGAAGCCTCCTTTTGTGCTGTCATGTCAAAGACCTTCCCTTCTATATGTGTTCACTCCTATGACGCACCCCACACTAGGTCGATACTAATTAGTTGATCAAATCATACCCATTATAGACTTGTGGTTGCAATATTTTATATTAGGAGGTCATCACAAGATTCACTCCTTAATGTTATCTGAGCGATTCTACCACACTCCAACACTCTTGTGCATCCACTGCACCAGCTCTTCTTACCATCTGCCTAGATTTTTAAGCAAGTTGGGAATTTTGGGAGCATAAAATAACGGATTTCAGCATACTAGTCACTTCCCACAAGTAACTGCTCAAACCAAGTTTACATGTATGAAATGGTGCCAGGGCAAAATAATACCCCCGAGTATCTAAGCCAGACTAAATATGGTGCATTAAGTAGGGACTTATTACTAGTAGTTTAGTCATTAATCCTAGTGTGACAAGGGGTTAAGTCCAAAGAAAAGGAGTGGGTTATTCAATCATACATAAGGCGTTAACTATGTTCTAATGCGAATATAAACTGCATAATAAAATTAAAGCATGCATTTTAATAATTTCAATTGAAATACTTTGCATCAAAATGTTGGAGCAAAATTATCAAAGTGATAACTTGCCTAGCTCACAAGGAGGGTGATTTTGGAATTCTTGAGCTTGCTCAAACTATGGCACCTCGGCGTTTTTGTACTCTACTCGGATGGCTGCATCAAAACACGTGCACATGAGAGGGCAATGCACATAAATAAAAACAAAAATTTAAATGAACTCTAAATTGAACAAAACAATGCCATTAGATAGACCTTGAATTCAGAAAAATTTAGAAAAAAAAATTCATTAAATTTGGAGCTAAAATGACTAAGAACGAATCATTTGAAGTTCAAAGCAAAATTTAATTCCAGAGAAAAAGAGGAGGAAGGTTACTCTCACCGACACGAGGGGCCCATGATTTTTATTTAATTTCTGAATTAAATTTCTATTGGAAAGGGTTACAGAGACTGGTATGAGGGTCCCACTGGATTTTCATTTAAATTAGAATTATTTTCTAAAAGAAAACCCGAGAGGATAGTGGGTAGGACCCCATTGCTGTGCAAACAGTAGAGTAGGCCTACCTGTCATGGTTTCAACTCCACTTAATTGGTTAAAAGGGTTTTTAATTGGTGAGGGACCCACTTGTCATATGGATTGGAGTCTAAATAAATAGGGACCAGGGAAAAAGTTTTCGTTTGAAATTTTGCCGAATAACCGAAATTTTGGCTCTTTCGATGTGTAGTGAATGAGGAAGTTTTCGGTTATCTTCTCCAGATTGATACCCTAACAACAAATGCGGTTGATACCAAGCATTGATACATTGGTCCTGTTCTCTACAAATCTGCGTGATGCATTTGATTTCCTTTACTTCTTTTCATGGTTGCAAATTGGACATGTGAGTACGTGATCATCCTCAGTCCTTAGTCCGGCTCATGGCAAGGGGCATAGTGTAACATCCTATATTTTTTGGAGTTTTTAAAGCCCTGAATTTGAAAATGAATTTTCTGAAATTTTCTAGAATTTAATCAAGGTTAAATTAAAATTTTACAATCTAAAAGGATTTAATATGATTAAAATAAAATTTAACATAAGTTGAAAATATTTTAACATAAATTGAATTTATTAAAAAAGAAAATCGGAAAAATCAAAATCCTAAACCGAGCTACGTGTCGGCCTGGCCCACGCTCCCGCTGCACGCCCGTGCCACGAGTCGGCCTGGCCCACGCCCACGCACCGCACCACGCAGCCCCGCTCCGCACCGCCCGATCCCCGCCGCTGCCGCATGGCGCCCATCTGCCGCGCCGCTCGCTACCCCACGCATGCCCTAGCGCTCGCAGTTGCCGTGCTCGTGCATGCCCCGCCGCCCGATCTCCTCCCTTGCCCACCTGTCACTCATCCGCACCACCCCGCACGTCCGCGCCGCGCCTCACCAGGACTCCACCGCAGCCGTCCGATCCGCCCGCCTCTGCCACGCGTCGCCCCGCTCATCATCCTCTCCGATGCGGTTTTCGCATGTCGTGTTCCTCCCGAGTTCGTCCTCGGTTCGCGTGATAAAACCCCACGCCGTCCTCGGTTTGTGTGCATCGAACGCCGCCGCCCTCGCCCTCTCTGCTCAACCGCGTCGTCGCCGCCTCGCCGCCATTCCCGGACCACCGAGCACCTCCATCCCCGCCGCCTCGCCATCGCCGGTGTCCGCCGTTCCCTCGTCTCCGCCGGTGAGCCACCCCGTCGCCCCTGTGACCGTCCGTCCTCGCCACCTCCACCGTCGTTGAACCCCTCCGCCACCCGCTGGACCCTCCACCGTGCGCGCTGGTCGCCGGAGCCGGCGCGCCATGCTCGAGTCGATCCGCCCCTCGCGCGCCGCGCTCGCCTCGGTCCCGAGCGCGCACCGCGCCACCTCGGTCGACACGCCCACGCACCCGCGCAACGCCCACCGTGCCCCACCACACATCGTCAATCCGTCATCCCGGCCGCCCAATCCTAGCCGCTCATCCAGATTCGAACCGACAACTCAGATTCCGCCGCGTAGCCGCACTTCAACCGTCCGATCCCGCCGCCGCCGCCGCCGCGCCTGAACCCCTGCCACGTCGGCCCTAACACGTGTCGGGCCATGTCAACCCTAATTCCACGTGGCATGCCACGTTACCCAAAAACCGCCTCCGGGTGCCACGTCAGCACAGTGAACTTTCTGATTTTTAGGGATTTTCTTTAGATTTTATTTTCCGAGAGCCCGTTCTCCTCCGTCCCAGCTCCGATTGATCCCGTTCTTTTTTCTAAATTCATCTAAAATCAAGCTCTAGCTTTTGGTTCTAGTTTTACAATTTTTGGAGTTCATTTGCTTATCATTTTTATGTGTTTTTGTTATTTCAGTTGTTTTCTCTCTTGTTAGATTCAGATTCCGGGGGAGCAGGAGCGACGCCCGAAGACCCGAGTACCTTGCTGAGCATAACCAAGGTAAGTCGTGTCCTTTAATCATGTTGAACCCAGTTTGTAATCTATTATTCAATTAATTTTTTTACTTTACATTTGCATCGCTATTTAATACAAATCCTTATATTTGGTAGTTATCATCCCACATTGAACTACCCCACCTTGATAATTTGAATACCCTGATACCATTGTCACCATAGGTTGGGAAATTTACTAGTGATGCTATGATAGATGTCAAATGGATTGTACGATTAGAATGATTAGCCTTGCTTATTTTACGAAAGAGTTATCATCGCATAAGAATATTCAACTTGACTTAATGAAATATGGAACCATGGTTGGTGCCACAATTATTAAAATTTGTGTCATGACATTGGTGTGTCATTGGCATGGTTATACAAACTTGGTTTTCACTCGGGCGAGTGATCGTGCAGTAAAGAGGGAAATACAGGTTCACTTCGTGGGATGTCATAGCCTCGCCCGGATAATGTTAAGGACTTCACTTTGTGCGCCATTGATCTAGGCTTTATCGTGCAAACCACATGTCTAGTATGGGATAGACCTGGCCGATTAATTTGTAATATTTCAATTTTGATTCTGCCATTGTGATGAACATAGTTGCTGATTTCCATGTGGTGCAAGGGGGGTGTGATGCGAAACCCTAGCGGGCAGGATTGAGTTGAGGTAGAGCATTGTAAAGGCCTTGTTGTGATTTTTTTAACGTGAGGATTATCACATCGCGTGGGTACAGTTGTGCAACCTCTGTAGAATATAAAACTATTCGAATAGTCGTGTCCTCGGTCATGGACAATGCTCGGTGATTTCACATGAGGGGTAGTAATTTCATTAAACCTATGGATTATGGTTTGGTTAGTGAACATGTGTTCACTTTTGGCTTAGCTTGTGGACGGGACGTCTACAAATGGTTTACTTCAATTCCATTGATTATTTATGTAACAGTCAGCTGTTTATTTCAAAAAAATATTTAATTTAATTTAAAACAAAACATTTAGTTTTGGTTGCTTAAGTTTTTAAAATTTAATTGCATGATTTTCTGTTTTAAAAGGGGTCTTTATTGTGAAAAATAATTTAAAATATATATATTATTAAATAAAGGATATTTGAGTTCCTGTATAAAACTAATTCAAATACATTATTGATCTCATTTGAAATTTAATTGGATTTTTTTGATTTTATTCCAAGCCACGTAGTGAGAAAAATTAAATTATTTTATTTTCTAAAAGTCAAAATAAGTGCATTTCATTTTTCCCTAGGTCTCTCTGTATTTTATAGAAATTTTTTGAATTTTCTACAATTTTAAAACTCTCTTTTAAAAATTAAGTTCTATTTTTACAAATTCTAAATACTAAAAAAGGGCTAAAAATATTTTTATTAAATCTAAAGTTCTCCTGGAAGGTTCTATGAATTTTTTTGGAATTTTTAAATTTATGTGGTATTTTTTAAGTATTTTAAAGCCTCCTAGCATTTCTGAAAATCAAAAAGGAAAACTAAAATCCGAAAACCTTCTTGAGCGGGCACTTGTCACCTATCGGACCGCTCCTCACCGCCGTCGGACTCAATCCTAGCCACCCACGCCAACTTACCGCTTCGACCGCCTTCCTCTCCTCTCTGACCGACGCGTGTCATGCATCGGAGCCGTTCCTTGTTGTCAGATCTAACACCAGCCGTCCTATATCACTTAAACCGCTTCACCCGCCTCCTTCTTCCCTCGGGCTGACAAGTGGCTTGATCTGAGCCGTTCGTCGTTGTCGGATCACATCCCGCTCGTCACAGCCACTTAACCCTTTGCCCCCCTCTTGAACGGCCTGATCTAAACTCACTCTGCCGGATTACATCTCAGCTGTCCCTAGTCACTTACCGGTTCACTCTACATCCAACGGCTCCTTCCCTTCCCCTTTGCCACCTGTCACCAATCCAGCCACCGCCCTCACCCTTTCCTTCTTTCCTCTCTCACTGACCGACAGGGCCCACATGTCAAACCCATCTTCCCCGCCACCTTCATTCTTCCCCGTGCGACCACTGCAGCCGCTACCGCCATTAACACCTGTAAACGAAGTTTTAAAACTTCGGTTACCTTCCGCCATCCCTCCCGTGCATGTGCGCATTAAATCCCCATTCCCCGCCACCATTAATCCGTCCGTTTCCCCTTGATTTAAGCCCACGAGCGCCATTGTGCACTGTTCACGGCCTCTTCGCTCCGGCGAGGCCTTAAACCCCCGTGCAAGCCCCTCCACCTATATATACCCCTCCCCAAGAATCCGCTCGACACACCGCCCACTTCCCCTCTCTCAATTGCGCTCGAGCTCATCCCTAGTGTCGCCGCCCCATACGTCCTCCCTCTCCGCCGTCGGTAGAACGCCGGTGAGCAATTGCCGCCGCCTCGGAGCTCCTCGTGCCACGCCGCCGCCACTCCGAGCTTCAGGGAGGTGAGGCGCATCTCCTCCACCCCATCCCCGAGCCCCTCCGCCGCTGAAACAGCCTGCGTCGACAACCTCCTCCGCGCGCTCGCTCGCCACCGTCGGCCACGCTCGGCCACCGCGGGCCGTGGAAGGTACCTGTGCGCTCCCCTCGCGCTCCTCTTCCTCCCTGCACCCTCGGTCGGCGCCACCGCCCGTCGGAGCACCGGTGACCCTCAGGTCCCATGCCTCCCCTCTGGCCGGCCTAGCCACGCCAGCAGCCGGGCCTCCATGGCTGTCGCGTGGCAGTCAGGTGGGCGCCAGTCGGACGCCACACCTCAACCACGCGGGCGCCCGACCGACACGCCGCACGGGCCATCTACGTTGGCACATTGCCGTGACGTGGCAGCCACGAGGCAACCACGTGGCGCCAAGTGGCAGCCACGTCACATGCCACGTCGGCTACCCTAGGCCGCGTCAGCACTTTCGTTATTTTAATTAAAACCGTAATGATTGCTGATGTCATAATCTTTGATTTCCTTCACAAAAATAATTCCATTAATTGTCTATTGACGTCTTAATTCAATTTTTAGTATAAAAATAATTCGACCGAAAATCTAATTACTGTGCTGACATCATAACCATGTTTTTCCTTTAGAAAAATAATTCATGCTGACGTCATAAACACTTTTTCAATTTAAAAATAATTCCAGAAAATAATCTTGTTCTTTTTCTCTGACTTAAAACTTTAGAAGGCTATAACTTCTTCATTTTAACTCCAAATTGACCCATTCAAATTTCTAAATTTTTCTAAAATCATGAACTTTCCATTTCGGGACTCCTTTTAAATTTTTTAATTTGATTGGATTTTGGTTTTCAATATTATTTGGTAATCCCAAGATTTAAATTCTAAATCCCAGTTCATTTTCAAAAGCCTCAATTCTTTTCCAAATTTTCGGTTCACATCCAAAATTTAAATTCAAATCTTGCAAAATTCAAAATCTCCATAAAAATATTTACTCTATTTTTCTGAGTCCAAATATTCTTGGCACTTATCTTTTTTAAAGAAAAACAATGAAGAAGGGTTCCCGAAGGTCACCCATCCTAAAATTGCCATGAGCCAAGCTCGCTTAACCCCCAATCTTCCAACTGTGCACAGCCAACATTCCCTTCTTTTCTTCCGGTTTCTCTCCCTCCCTCCCTTTGCTTTATTTCCCTCCTGACACCGTTCCTGTTCATCTTCTTCCCACGCGGGGCTGCTGCTTCTCTCTCTCCTGATTTGCAATACCAAGCAACCAAAGAACTGTTTTAGCTAGCAAAAACTGAAATTTTCCAACCAAAATTAAAGGCATGCAGGGCATAACATCCTCAACTTCATCAAGCAATCAAATACACCCATTTCATTGCCATTTATTAATCCATTTCTACTCTTTTTCTTCCGTTTCAAATTTTGAATGCCATCACTAATGCATTCATTTTGAGTCCATTTCCTCTCCCTCCAAGCCTATAAATAGGACCTTTGTGAACTCCTAACCCTGCACCACTCTCCCAAACATCCAGAACACCGGCAGCACCACGAGTTGTCTTCCGAGCTTCGCCAAGCATTTCACAACCATCCATCGTCGTTGTAGATCTACGACAGCCACGCCACCACTGGTCAGCTACTCTCTGGTGAGCCGCCAACCCGTCTTGCCCTTGGCTAGTTCCTGGTTTTCCCCTCGCCAGCGAGTTGTCACGGCCGAGCGCCCACATACATTACGTATCTTTGCAAAAAGCGACCAGGTGAAACCTCCAAAAGTGCACTTTTTATTATTTCTTGTGACAAACTTCCAAATGCTCGTTCTCCCTCATGCGAACTCCGAATCCAGTAATATAAATTTCTAAATTCATCTAAAATCATAACCTTTCTATATATTCTTATATATATTCTTTTTCTTATATTTGTTATTGGCGTTGTCACCGTGCTCTGTTTGATGTGTCGTCACTTCCTACATGTGCCTCGGATCATTAGTAACCCATTTTGCTAGTTGGCTTCACCTTCTGTATCTTTTACACCAGCGTCATGACAAAAAACTACTTTCTGTTAGGTTCGCGCTGGAATATTACTTTTTCTATCTATTGTATCAAATTCAGCTTTTGAATCTATTTACTGTATTTACCTTAATTTTGCTTTTACGCACAAATAACCTATTATGCCTTCCATTGCCAGCCCTTATGCATGCATGAACTCTGTTAAACCTCGTAGTGTAGCTTGTGGAGTACTTTATATACTCATGTTGCTTCATTCACTATTTTCAGAGAAGGACTTCATCAACTTCGGTGAGAATAACGACAAGTAGGCCACGTCTTACAGTCATTCGCCTGTGGGCAAGCAGGATGGGTTATTGCTTTATGATTCTTTTTCCGCTACTTATATTTAATTTTGGTTTATGAACCATTGATGTAAAGTTTGGCCATTAGGTCCATATTTAGTTAATGAATAAATGTCATTGGGCATGATATAAATCTTTGTTATCCACTGTGTGCACTAGCTTGATCCTGGACTAGTGCGATTTACACAGAGGATCCAGGAGTCGTTTTTCCGGTGTCCGACAATTTATTAATATTGTTTTCAGTTAAAGTTCGCTTTCAATCTATCTATCATATTTACCTTGAAATATCTTTTATGCAAATTAACCTTTCAGCCCTCCATTGGTAAGCCTTGCATACTATATTGCATTCATTTGTTACAAACAACTTGCTGAGTACCAATGTACTCACGGCTTTATGCCTATGTTTCTCAATTGAGGAGAAGTACTATCAGCAGGAGGTTCTAGAAGGAGGTTACTTCGACGACTTCACGGATTAGGATTTCGTTCTCCACTCGATAGCCTGTGGGCGTGTCGATTGGCTGCTATGCTTTATTTTGGATTTTCACTGCTAGATTTAAAGTCCTTCTGGCTAGAGATATTGTAAGCTTGGCTATAAGGTCGTATCTTTGAGAATTATTACTA